>CM031605.1:15093333-15108333 GCA_018398815.1 Conus ventricosus | reverse complement strand
AGTTTGTATTAGACTTGATTGATTGTTAACTACAGATTCAGTGTTTATGGGGCAAGCTGATCTGTGTATTAAGATGTGTATACTTTTCTACTTTTCTAATTCTAACCAGTTCATCTGCCTTCAAGGGTGCCCTTATGCAACTGAATGGCGATTTTCGAATGTTCTGGCAAACAAACTAGATAGGGTTAGGCAGACCTTAGTACATTTCCCAGTATGGAGAGGAGTAGTGTGTGGCTAGCACTATCTTCATATAAATGCTTTAAATATACAATGCCGGATGTACTACTACTGGCGGTTAGAGCTGCCATAAAAGCTTGGCTACAGCAATTACTGCTGTAACCCAGTTGCAAGCCCGGTTGAGAAAAGAGGGGCACAGCAAACTAGGGCAAGCGATCAGAGAACTAACGCTCCCCCCTAGAGCGGCCAAGGTCGCAGTAGCAAGCCGTTTCCAGCGCTCCACCCTAGAGCGGCCAAGGCCACAGTAGCAAGCCGTTTTCCAGCGCTCCACCCTAGAGCGGCCAAGGTCACAGTAGCAAGCCGTTTCTTCATCGCTCTACCCTAGAGCGGTTAAAGGTCACAGTGGCAAGCCGTTTCTTCAACGCTCCACCGCTCTATCCTAGAGCGGTCAAAGGTTATCAGCAGGGAGATCAGACTTTTTTTTTGCTGCTTTGTCGCTTTGCTGTCTACGCTTCACCTGCGTCAACGTCCTGCTTCTACGCCCTGTTACAAACTTTTAGGCTGCCTTTTTGTACTTTATACAATTGTCTTGTTTTATTCAATCAGGCTTTTGTTAAATGCACTTGGCGGCTGCTTTGAACTTGCAACAAAAGAGCCAATGCATCACAAAAACGCAAGCACTGCCTTGCACCAAGTGGTGTTACACATGACAAATAATAAAGCTCTGTGTACACCACACACACTCCCACCCCAAGTCACCCCAAGTTCTTAATTAAGTTTTTAATTAAGTCACCCCAAGTTCTTAATTAAGTTTTTAATTAAGTTACTTCAAGTTCTTAATAAGTTCTTGATTAAGTTTTTAATTAAGTTCTTGATTAAGTCACCTCAAGATCATAACTAAGTCATCCTTTAAGTACAACCAAGTTCTTATTAAGTTATCTTATAATTATCAAAAAAAATACAATCTATGTTTTTATCTTAAATAGCAGATGCCTAATATAGTACACACACGCCTCAAAAAACGCGTCATCGTTGAGGATGTCTTGCTCAGCGTTCTCTGCATAGATCTTAATGAAATTCTTACATCCTAAGCAACCGCATTGATTACAATTCTGGTCTATGGAAATGTCTTTTATAGACTCCATGTCTTTATTTATTGACTTTATCATTTTATAATACGCCATGATCTATTTTTATTAAAAAAAATTTAAAATTAAGTTCTTAAAATATTATTCCATTTGAAATGGATCAAAATGATGCTTTGTTATTGGCGGTTTTGGCGTGCTGTTGTCTTTTTCTGCATTTAATGGTTCAGATTTTTTTGATTGCTTTTGTTTTTGTTGCCATTGGTTATATATTTTATAACAGTAATAACCGCCCCAGCAGCAGCAAGGGCGCCAAAAATGGCAACAGTTTTAAGTTCAATATTCCATGAAGACTTTGGGGCCCTTGTATCACATGGAGTTTTTATAGCTGGCATTGAATCAACTTGTTCTGGCGTTGGAGGTGTTATGTTTTCATGATGAGTCATATTCTGTAACATTAATTTTTTTTGTCTGTTCCACTCTGCTAATTTTCTTCCTGCTTCAACACGCCCAGGATTTTTAATGGTCTCCACCTGATTCAGCGTTTTCTGCTGATTTTCTGGCTTGGTTACTTTCTCCACCTGATTCAGTGTTTTCTGGTTCTGATGATTTTCAAGATCGTTCATTTTGAAGGGAAACAAAATCTATATGATTAAAAGTTATTAATCCCATGATTAATGGCGATAACAATGTTCCAAATCTATAGTATAAATCACACCCTAGAGACTCTAATGACTTTGTTTTAAAAATGGATCTTGCGTTAAATCATACGTAAGATCTTGTTCAGAATCAATGGGAGCAAATCTACTGACTAGTTTAGTGTACAAACTAAGAACCGTTTGCCCCACACTTTTCACCATTCTAGACCCCAGCTGCGCCTCATACCTGTTATGATACTTTATAATGTCTTGTGAAGACATCTGTTGAATCTGTTCTATGCTGAATTCAGTTCCGAGGAACTGTTTTGTTTTTCCACATGCTGCCAAAGAATACAGCCTCTCCTTTTTGGGCATAATAGCTTGATCATCAACTTGGTCATTCATAAGTTCAGGAAGGTTTAGGCCGCCTTGTAGCTGTAGTAGATCATCACTGTTCATGTTTTTTAATAATTATAATTATTTTATTTTATAAAATGAGCACCGAAAAAACTGTTACCAACCTTGTATACCATTCTGCTGTTATTGGAGGACTAAGTGTAGGATACTCAATGCTTGGTAAAGCTTGTTAAAAATAAAACCGGCAGATCTTGGCAAACTAGACTTTGAAGACTCAGCAAAGCTGATTGCTATCATTGCAGCTTCGGTTGCCACGAAAGATTTTCTAGTCAAGCAAGGAATAATTCCAGACAGTATAAATATGTAAATAAAAAATACATTTATAAAAAATGGCTTCACTCGTAATGATGATAGGTGGCGCTGTGGTGAATGCGCTTGCTTTTAGCGGAAGTAATTTCGCATTTAGTAAACTACGGGATGACGGCGAGAGAAAAAGACATAACAAAGCTATGGAGCAACTAGCAGCTGCACAAGACGCCTATGAAAAGCAGAGACTTGAGCAGTTAGATTTTATTAATGACACACTGAAAAGACAGGGGCATGCAGCTTACATATTTAAAGATGTTGATCAAGCAATAAAACAATATTATCTAGTAACAGGCAAACGGTCCAGACATTGCCCCACCAAAATTCAGTGACTTTTATCAACCATCAGAAAAAACAAAAGATGCAAGAAATCGCGTTTATTGCCTTTGGTATGACCGTCGTGTATTTTGTTGCACATAATATTGGCTGAATAAAAAATGAACAAAATCTATTATTCGCCCAAAGGATATTGGAAGGGTATCACAGCAATACAAAAGCTAAGCCAAGCGGCAGGAGTCAGTGAACAAACAGCAAAGGAATGGTTATCTAAACAAGCAATTTGGCAAATTTATTTACTGCCCTAGACGAATACAGAGGCCGCACTTTGTGAACACAACTCCAAACGACACCCATCAAATGGATCTTCTATATTTACCCTCTGATAGGATTAGACGAAAAAGATTTAAGTACGCACTCACAGTCATTGACATAGCTTCAAGGTACAAAGATGCAGAACCATTAACACAAAAGAGTGCTTCTGCTGTTGCTGTTGCCATACAGCTGATATACCAGCGAGGCCGCTAACTTACCCTCGCATGATTCAAGTTGATGATGGAAAAGAATTTAAAGGCCAAGTGAATCAATTATTGTTAAAACATAGAGTTACCATTAAAAGAGGCATTCCAGGAGTTCACAGATCACAGGCTTTAGTTGAAAACTTTAACAAACAGTTAGCCGAAAGACTTTTCTCCTACCAGTATCACAGAGAGTGATTGACAATTCTCGCAACACAGAATGGGTTAGAAGACTGCCCTCAGTTTTGCGCGCAATGAATAATGAAAAATTTTAAAAGGGGTTTTAAAACCAGTACAAGCAATCAAAAGAAAAACAATAAATGCTGTTGAAGGAGAGTCTTCATCGGCAAACTATTACCATTTGGTTTGAAAGTAAGGTACCTTTATTTACCGGGGGAAGCAGAAGGGGACACTCGCATCAGGGCAACAGATCCAGTTTGGAGTGTTGATCCATATGAAATAAAAAGAATTGTAAAAATGAATCCGCCCGTGTATTATTTACGAGAAACTGACACAACAAAACAGCCAGCCCCTCAAAGATCTTTTGTGAAGGAAGAACTGCAGATAATCCCACCAGGCACAGTTCCGCTTTAATTTAATTTACGGTTCTCCAGTGCCCGATTGCATATGAAAACTCCGGATTAACAAACACCCGTTTTGTGTTTGTTCTATCTAACGACTTCTTTGTTACAACAGTTGTGTTGATCTCTTTGTAGATTAGATCGCAGTTTTACGTTGTCATGATGAAAGTCTTATTGCCAAACAATGCTTCTTTGTAGTTGTCATGTGATATGTTTGACTGCACAACGCTGCGAGATATTCCTTTGCTTTCTTAATGATTTTCTCCTGGCTCGAAATACTGTACATTTTCGACCTTAAACCAATATACTCCTTAATCACCTTTCCAGATAATTCATCCTTCATCTTTCCTAAAACCTTCTTGTTAGTAATTGAATGCAAAGGCGAATCTTTAGGATAATCGGATGTGTCATACCATCCCGCATGCCCTTTAGTTACTTCTTTTTCCATGTCTTTATAGATGTCTTCAGTAGGGATATCTATAACAAAACTGTCTGTATCTGTGTAAAGTACTCTGGACTCAGGATACGAGGGCTTAAAGTAGTCATAAAGAAACTCTAACATCAAAAGCTTTGATAATTCTAAAACGGTAAACCCAATAAATACAGGTTTGTCTAATTTGACTTTCTTTTTTTTCATCATTATGCCAAAAGTGATCATGAAATCTTCTGAAGTCCTGATAATTAGGTTTTGAAGTCAGCTTAATTGCTTCGTTCTCTCTGGTGACTAATCTGACATCTTTGCGCTTGTGCGGATTCTCCATAGTCTTTCCAAAACAGCTGTTGTTCATCAGCTTGAAAAAGTCTTTTTCTGAAGCATCTGTGGATTTAGTTCTGAGGGCAGTGTTCTTCATGATGTATGGTTTCATGAACTGTTCTTGATCAAAAGCAATTATGCGATGAACTGCTGTCAACTTCAACCCCTGTCTTAAATAAAATTGCAGAAGTCTGTAATGACAGACATAATTTTTTTTGACTCGAAGATTAGGCACAAGTTTAGGCGGTTCCCTTGGATCCATCTTTAGACTTTCTGTGCTAATGGATAGTCATTATGCAGGTCATGGAGTTCTGAGGATATCCTAAGTCAACTTCTAGAATAAAACCACGCTGCTGATCAGGCGTTAAACTGCCCAACCACTTTAATGCTTTTGAATATTATTCGTACCTGTGTACATCTTGAAGTTACGTAATGGAAGTGATTGCGCCATTGCCCAACCATACAGATTGTTGGCATCTAAATACATGAGATAGTTAGACCTTTTACTTGGATCATAATCATCTAGGTATTTGTTGTTTGCTTTACAGTAATGATGCGACGCCATACTAATTCCTCACGCAATCCGTTTTCAATCATCTGGATCATTGGTAAATCCGACAATAAATCAATCTGTACTCCAGTAAACTTTAAGAAAGCATCCCAACTCATCCCGGGCGCAGAAATGTAATGCGCGGGATCCAGGCTATAATGTTTCATGCAGGTCTTTCTATAATTTTCAAAGACGTCCGCCAACAAACATGTATCAGCCCTCAAGTATGAATCATGATAGTCTCCCATCGTTTTACACTCTAACTTCTGCCACGCATCTTGAGCATGCTGGTAATCTGAATCACTGATGTCCTTTCCTCTGAGACTAGAAAAGAACGCGCCTTTAGGTGGAAGTGTATCTTCATCAAACCTTTCCCAACTGTTCATGTACTCATAAGGGTAAACGCCCTTTCTAACAAGAGTTGAGTCAAAGTATTCTTCCGTTATTGGGCAGGACTTTAAGGACATAGCCAGTGACTCTAATGATCCCATCATGTGTTGCATAGAGTCGTAGAAAGACATGTTATTTAAAGTGAAAACACATGTACTTTTCTGATGACTGTGCAATGCATGCTACCTGAAGGCGCTGGTTACTGCTTGCAATATAAGATGAGAGTCGTAACCTCGCAAGTTATGAAAGAAGATGGGCAGCTTCCATGTCTTAGGATCAAACTTTAGTTGAAGATTGCATTTACTGTGCGCTGCACCTCATAAACTTCCACTAATGTGATCATGGTCTCTTACTGTTGGATTCTCTGCGTCTGATGAGAGACCTAAACCACAAATCCAACAGTGAGTGGCTGCGGCATACTGTTCTTGGTCTTCAGGCGCCATCTTGATTTCAGATAAGTTTAGATTATTAGAACAGTCATTACGCACTTGCTGCATGCATTCTAAGAATGTTTCTGCAGCATTAGGTCTCTATACAATTTTGGTTCTGAATGGACACGTCTGACCTAACAACAATGAAGGCAAATGAACAAATCTGATGGATTATCATTAAGACTGTTTTTCGAAGTTTTTGTGGTGCTGGCCTTCATAAGGAACAATAAGCGACTCGAAGTCTGCGTAAACTACGTATGGAGAATTTTGCATCCGTTTCCAGTTCTTAAAACTAACTTTAGACCCGGGTGGAGGTGTAATTAGTTCCGTATTACAGTCTACAGAACTTTTACAATGTTTCTTATGTTCGCTCGCGGCTTAAAACAGATGGCATTCTTGTTAAACATTTTCTACAGAATTCTTGTTTGTGCCCACTTTTGAAGTATGGCTTCATTAGTCTACTCATCGTGCGTATAAATGTGTAATGCGGTAGCCCCGCTGGTGAAAACATCAGTAGTAAGTCAACATGATTTTTGTCTGGTTCGCCTATTGTTGGACTGTTCTTGGACACTTTAATTGGCACCAATTTGTTTCCTCATCCCATGTGTATACATTAACAGTTATTGGTTTGTTTTGTTCTTCAAACCGATCAATTTGGTCTACACTAACAGGAAAGGACACCCCACTAAAGTTAAGATCTTTGATGTAAGGGTGATAGTTAGACACTCTCTCTGCGTTTTTGCGGATATAATGCAGCCTTGCGAGAACACACCACATAAAACATTTGTTGTCTGAATTCTTTATGTTTAGAACTGCTCTTTTCGCTACCAACTCTCGAGGAGTGGAATGTAAGCCTTGCCTACAATCGGTGCATACTTAGCCTGTTTTAATCTAATCTCTAAGACTTCGCCTCTGACCAACCAGAGCCTCTCATTTTAGCTTCTTCAGCGGCAGCGTCAAACTGTGTGTAAGCAGTTCGTCTGCCCAACCGGGTGTTTAAGTCATTAGAGGAAAGAATAGTCTGTTGTTTAGTCGAGACCAGACTTCTAGATTTTCTTCATTTATTGTTACATAGTCAATTAAAACAGCTAAACATTACTTTAACTGGCGGGTCTATTGTTAGTTTGCTGGAACTTGAGAAATAGCATGAACAACACTTGCCTGTACGTTTGCTGGATCAATGACTTCTAGATCAATATCATTCAGTGCTCTTGATAAACGCTCTCTCTCAAGCATTCTTCAAACAATTCGTCTTGCCCTTCATATATCTTATCCATGCTGAGTTTCTTTTCTAACTCAAAATATTTATTTAAATTAAAAAAAAATAATTAATCAGAATCAATATCAACGGTCTTTTTGTGCTTGGACTCAAAAAACTAAGTATAAACACCCTTCGGTGTTGTTAATGTGAGCTGTTTAGAACAGAGTTTAATGTTTCGTTTACTTTTTTTAAGCATTCCTTTTTTATCTGCTCGGGGTCTGGCTGTTGAGAAAAAACTTGTCCCGCCTTTCTTTGAAGATCAAACTTTTGTCTTTTGTAGTCATCAAAATCAGCCTGTAAACGATTAAATTCTTCATCCGTGATGTTTGAGTCAGCTAGTGCTTTATTTATTGTCAGTTTGAACGAACTAAGTTTAGCTGTTATTAGTTGAACCATAGCTGTGTGCTTTTGGAGTTTAGTTTTTAATTTTTTGCTAGCAGCACCTACAGCTAATGAACACAGACCGAGAGCTAAAGACAAACCTCCTAGAGGTTTAAAGCTGCGGGTGCCCCTATGCCTGTTGCTAAGAGACCAACACTCGTTCCTGCTGATAGAGCACTTATAGTCGATGCTCCAGTATTAACATATGTAACAGCATTTAAAGGCAGCAGAATACCTTCGTTTGGTTTTGCTGTATTTTGAAAGGTCTTGCTCTAGTACTTGCTGCATTTGTGTAATGTTGGTTAATCTGAAGGTTTTTATGTTAGGGGTTTCTACTATCTCTTCTTTTGGCGGCGCTGTAGGCACGTTTGGATAAACCTGAACAGACATGCTTTTTATAAAATAAAAATAATTTAGTATTGTATATCTTTTAATCTGTTATTTTCAATATTCAGCTGCGCATCATATATTAAAAACAAATGTACATTAAGCGGTTTATCGGCTTCTTCTTCTTTATCAATTTGAATGTTTATTACGTCTCTCACAGTTCTCCCGCTTCCATGTAACTGATTATCCTCCGTTGACCTTAGGTCAATCCTATAAACGTATTTTGTTGTTAAATAATCATCAAGTCTTACGCTGTGAAGGTGTAGATCTTTAGCCACAAGGTCAACTGTTGGATTTCTACACCTCCCACCTCCAAACAGTTTTCTTATTTCATCCAAAAATTTGCTGATAAGGTTTAAGCCCGCTAGCATAGTTTTGGTTTGGACTGCCCTCAATCGAACATTGTACTTTCGTTATTTTTGGATTAAAAAACTTTTCACTTCCTCTTTTGAATGGTTCTTCATCTTCACACAGCAATAAAAATACCTTTAAGCGATCTTGCTGAGACGCTAAAACTAAAATTCCATATAGTGTCTGCCCGCTTCTAGGATATGTTGTATAATGAATCACTCTTTCGTAATATATTGCTAATTTTGACTGATATTGTTGCTCAATCAGCCTTGCTAAATTAGGGGGGGGCTAACAACGTCAAACTCTAACGAGATGTCAGAAATGCTGTACTTTGCTTCGGTGTCTGTTGATCTGATAACCCCTTTGTATTCATTAAAAGTTAGTTCATTGACAATCTGTCTTTTAATGCTCCTTGAAAGTATGGCGCATTTCGCTTTTAACAACTCAAAATCTAAGGGAATGGAAAAGCGATTTCCAAACGCAAAATTTACAGCACATACTTTTTGCCGTCTTTAGTATCTGCGGCACCCATTCTATGTTTTAGTGCTTCTTCATTTTCTATTCCTTGAAACGCAAAGTCAGCCCTTTCATTCCCAGTTAGCCATAGATCAGAATAGGTTAAAAATATGTCTTGCATTGTGTAAGAAAATATTTCTTGCCCTCAAGTTTTATAGAAATTTTCTTAACGATTGCCCGCCCCAGGTTCTGTATCAAACTGTCCTGTTTGGGTCTGTTGTTGAATCGGGGCGCTATTTTGAAAGTAAGACGCGCAGAGCCTGGCACAATCACGTCATTTGCTCCTAGGTCTGGAAATTTGACAGTAAGAATTTGATCTGCATCAATAGTAGATGGATTATTTGGAACAATAATATTCCGTTTATTTCCTTCACGCCATGGGGCTCTTTCTGTTTTCTATGCGGGTCAAGAATCGAGCCATATGATTGTGGCATTTTTTATAAAACAAAATAAAAAAGTTAATTATTTAAAAACATGGCAGGCATTGAGGATGAAGATTATGATGTTTTAGATTCTGGAGACGACATGAGTGAAATGACTCCTTTGGTACAACATCGCTCGGGGCTCTCTTTGCGGCATGAATTAACAGAAAGTAAGGTCAGATCATTATACCAAAGTTTAGGCCAAGAACCTCCCGATTTATAGACCCTAATGATTTTGAAGTAAAAGATGACCATTTGTTTGTGAGGAGCGACCAAGGACAACTTGTTCAGCTTACAACTAAAAAAGACCCATCAAAGTTTTTAGCCGTGGGTTCAATTAGAAATAGGACTCCCTGCGAGCGTACAAAATCGCCTTGGCCTTGTTAGGCCAAAATTAAGGGCGGAGGCAGTTTCTAAACTTCAAAACACACTGCAAGAACTCCGACAGATAACCAAATGCAAAACATGGAACTTAAAGAATTAAATCAATCAGCAGGTGAATTAATAAATGTAATAGAAGCAGAATCCAGTTTTTCAGAAGAAACAGCGTTAAAGACTATACACGACTCACCGCTACCCATGCGAGAACTAACGGCCCTTGATCATGCTTTAAGAACCATCAGAGGCGAATTAACAAACAATTTAGCAAAACTAGGTGAACTAGATGGGCATATAAAAAGAGAAAAAGAAAAACTCGTTGAGGCTGATGACGCCAACTTAGGGCCTGATATTAAAGAAGAATAACCAAAGACTAAAGATCTTGAACAAGAGAGATCGGCAAGACTAGAAGTGACAATACTAACCGAGACCAATTACGAACTCAAGTGAATAGAATAAGAGAAACTATCGGAAAATTTTATATGAAGACACAACATAGCAGAACGAATTAAGAACATTGTTTAGAGAGCAGGGAGTCACATTGGCAAGCGTTTTTAACGGCTTAGGATTTGCAATAAGTACAATGGTGATGGCTATTACAGGCGGCGGTGGAGGTCAAAGTTCATTACCTCCGCGCCATCGCCTCGCTGATAAATCATGGGTTAAAAAAACAGCTTGATCATCTTGCAAGTTTATTAAAAAAATTAGCTGGTAAAGCCGTGGACGCTTTACCAGGAATATTGGGGAGTATTGTCAGCTGGCTTTTGTCTACTGCAAGCAAAGTAGTTGGCTTTATGGCCGAGCACTTATGGACATTAGTTCTCTTAATGTTGGGTTAATTTTTAGTAAGATAAAAGACCAAGTAATCCTAGGCCTGTTAATCCAAAAACAAGCGCTGTCTTTTCATATTCATGGTCATCGCGAACAGAGTCCGCGAGCTTTGCTGAGTCTTCAATGGCTTTGGGCTTTGGACTTCGGGAATTAGATGACTTAATCTTGGGTGTTCTTTTATTGTTTGTAATATTACTGGCTCCAGAAATTTATGTCGTTTTTCCAACCTTCTGGTCATTGCCTGCTATAAGAATTTCATTTTATAGTTTATTATGTACCTATCTGGAGTCTGAGGTCAGAAGGCAGCATGTATAAACCAGTGCCAACAGCAAAGTTACTTTCGATCTTGCGTATTGTAAAACAATTTTGGTACCTTTTAATACTTGAAGGCAAAAACAACTGTAGAATTAATGGCGTCCTCTAAATTTGCTAAGTATTGTTTTTGTGCATCAAAGCCAGTAGAAAGATCAGTTATGCTCGATCTTGCCTGTGCTTGCGAACCTAGCAAACACCAACGTAAGTACGAATAGAGTCGTTTATTCGTTCTATTCCCGCTCTAGTTAGGCCCTTAGAAGTGTCTAAGATAAATGTTGTCCATGCTGTTTTATGCTCTTGCTGTAGGGACCCAGGCTGAACAGTTTTGCCTGAAAAGAAAGTTTTGAAAGGAGGGATGCCATTTATAGTTATACTTTCTGTGCGTGCCCGAAATAAAGGTCGCCTAGGCCCTGATTATGATCCAACTTTTGTCTAAAGCCTGTCTTGATGTTAATATTGAATTCGTTACAGATCCTTTCAAAAGCCTTCATGTCTATTCTGTTGCTGAGTGGATTTTAAATGGTTTGTCATTGGTAATGGCGCTTGCAGTTCAGTCAAAATACGTCTGAAGGTGTAATAAAAATGAAATCTGTACACTGACCTCACCAAAGGATCATGGTGATTTAAATGATCGGCATACGACACTCCACACCCAGTTGATGCGCAAAACACAGCAAAGTTTAACTGGTTCTGATAAAACTGCATCGGATGACTAAACCACGCTTTCTTGATGTGGTCGTTTTCAATAGGGGGGTTAAGATAGCTCTTCAATGGAGTACTCACCTTTTTATGAAAGAGGCAGTCTGGGCCACAGCATGTCAAGAGTATCAGTTGCTATATTTTAAGATTGTAGTGCGGCCCAACAGAATATTTTGCACCAGTATATTTGAATGCACTCATTTTTATTTCGTTTAAAAAATGTTTGTAACAATAACAACTCAAGACCGTCCTTCGTTTTTAGAACATGCTGTTGAAAAACGATTGCGGAACCAAAATGGTCGCACTCCATGAATATTTTACAAAGTCGTATGGTTCAATATAAGTGAATCAAAGAGAATAATAAGATTCAAAAATTGACAAAACAGGGGTCAAAGTTAGCCAGTTAACAATACCTGATGGTTATTACGGGTTTTGCTCACTAAAAGAGCAATGAGTAACTTTGACATTACTCTCAAACTTAACAATGCAAATCTAAAAACAATATTAACATTCAAACCTGAAGAAGCAAATTACTTTTTTGATAAAGAGCTAGCTAAAATGTTAGGCTTTGGAGCTAACACTCAGGACACTCAAAGTTTATTGTTACACCAGACAAAACTACTTATGAGGGGGGAAAGTCCGCTCGATCTTGCATTACATTCATTACTCTATGTTCATTTGGATGAGCTGAGCACTGATGAAAACTTATATGACGGAAGGCCCTCAACTGTTTTAAGAGCTCTTCCATCAGGGAAAGCTGCATATTGCGATTATGAAATTATACAATTCCCTAATTTACAGTTTAAAAGATTAGTTTGTGGGAGGGTTGGATCATTTAATATAAAAAATCAAAGACAAAGCGGGGAAAGTTGTGAAATGTGATAACCTGCACATTGTTTTGGAAATAAAATAATACGCTACTAAAAAATAATGTCGCGTGGGCCAGAAGAACCAGGAGTTACATTAGCGCCTGTGAGGTGTATAACTTTAGAATTAAAAGACCTTGCAGACGTTGCGGACTTTGAACAGAACGGTGTGAGATAGGCGCTTTGTATGGTTTTGAGTACACTAAAGATGGTGATTATAAACGCAAAGAGGTTGGCGACAGTAAAAAGTTTCCTAAACTAGAACAGCTGCGCAATCTAGAAGCAAATAATGTTGGCCAGTATGAATATAAAATAGTTCGAAAACCTGACCTCAAATGGCACTTAGAACCATATTTAGAATGGGAAATAAAATTTGAATTCATAAGCCCATTTACATATTTTAGCCGTCAAAAAAGTTTCAGAAAGCATTCAACTCTGGCCCTTTACATGTAAGCCTTATGCCGGACGACAATAGTCGGAAAGAAATTGAAATAACGCCGTATGGGAAAAAGCAGTACATCCTCCACAGAAAAGAAACAGTTGTAAAAAAAGCTTCTACAAAATTACAGTTCTTTCCAAGCAGAAAATTAGGAGACACGTTCACAATGATATTTGAAATTTCTGTCTTTAAAGATGTGGAGAGGGATGGGGTTGTGGGCGTTAGTGATGACCTTATAAAAGGAATTAATATTAGCTGGCAAAACTTAGACGTTAAACGTCTTAACGTTGTTGTCGTCGTTCTTCACAATGGCGAGGATATTAAGATCATAACAACAAGCAACAAAATCAATGTTGACTTAAATAGAAACAATCTTACAGAACTGAATTGGATTAATCTTACACATTTAGGCCTCATAGGGTTTTATTATATGAACAAGTTTTGACAGAGAGCATGATAAAAATAATAACTGGATTAGATTAAATTCTGTTATAAAACTATGGAACAGTTAAACTTTATGACAAAAACTCCTCATTGCTCATTGATTTGTGGGCAGACTGGTTGTGGAAAAACATATTTGTCCTAGACCTATTACAAACAGTTTATCGCTATAATTTTAATCATATTGTAATTTTCTGCCCAACACTTAAATGGAACAAAGCATATCATAATAGAAGGTTTATATGGACAGATGATGACATATATTTAGTTGATCCTAGCAATAAACTGAGTGAGTGTTTAGAACAGTTTTATAGACTGTTTGAAGGAACGCAGACACTATTTATTATAGATGACTGTTCGGCAGAAAGAGGACATAGTTAAAAAGAGAAACACTTTGTCGAAACTAGCTTTCAGCGGAAGACATGCTCGGATAAGTGTGTGGATTTTATGCCAGAAATATAACTCGGTTTTAAAAGACTTTAGAGAACAGTTAAAGACTGTAGTTTTATTTCACATGAAGACAGAGACTCATTTGAAGAATGTTTGCGCGAAAAAGATGTTATTGAAAATGACCAGGAAAAACACAGGATTAAGCAAAAATTAAAATCTGAAAAGTTAGTAAATTAGTATTGAAAACGGATAACCTACACAGTATGTTTGTTTGTAGATAATCGTTATTTTTGTTATTGAAGTCTTACTTGTCAGAGAACAGGAAAAGGCGGCTTTTAGGCCACTTTCGCCAAAAACTTGGTGGAGGAGCAAGTGAGTTAGAATTGGTAAAATGTGTTCTCTAAGCGTTTTGAGGCCTGCCAGAAATGTGAGCCAGCATTTAATGTTAAACTGATAAGTGATCGAAAGAACAACCCCCTACCAATTACTTCCCTTGTTTTTTTTTTTTTTTTTTTTTTTTTTTGGGGGGGGGGGGGGGGGGATTTTTTACCGATGAAAATCACAATCAATCTTCAATACTTGACCTTCCCTTAGTTGACACACATTTCAGGCCTTTTCACTCACCCGTGACCCTATCTGTTTGCCAGGTCGAAGCGCCCAAGCTGTCCCATTCCTTTGATTTGAATCTGTCTGTTCCAAACCCTCTGGCTTGTACCTCGATAGCCATATGAAAAAAAAAAAAAGAGGAGAATCAAATTGCAGAAATAATGAAAATTCTCAGAAATCTAATTGTACCAGTCTGTAAATACTGTACTCCTTAAAGCAAGGCCAGGGTGCATTAATTTTTGGTGTGCAACCACATGATGTAATGAATGCTTGCAATATATATACAATGGAACTTCAACTAGTAAATAAAAAGGCAGGGATATTTACTCCCTCTTCTCTTGTTCTAAATCATTATGAACATTCCTTAACAGAACACCACAACAAAAAACGTCGTTTTCTTCCTTCGTTTGACGAAGTATACATTTAAAACAAGCATTACTCTGTGTGTGTGTGTGTGTGTGTGGTGTGTGTGTGTGTGTGTGTGTGTGTGTGTGTGTGTGTGTGTGTGTGTGTAAAAGATGTCCATGTTCTGCATTTTTCAGAAATACCTAATAAAACCAGTCAATGCATCCTTTAATAAATCTGTATATCATT
>CM031605.1:15085833-15088333 GCA_018398815.1 Conus ventricosus | reverse complement strand
TTGAAACAGTGCGCGCCTGTCATAGTAGACATCCATCATAGCTATTTAAATTCACAACGTTTTTCCCGCGAAAAGATTCCGCGTTTTCCGCGGGTACACAGGGATGACAGCTATTTTCCCAAAAGAAAAATGGGGAATATCATTGTGATCGTCCGGGAAAAAACAGGAATTATTCACAGGTGAACAGAGAAAGCAGTTGTGACCCTAAAAACAAAAAACCAGTTGTGACCCCCAAAGGAAATTGGTATGATATATATGACCCGTAGAATAAATAGGCCTACTTTTTTTTTCTTTCTTTTTTTCCTGTTTTCGCTATTCATCTCAAGAATGATCGCTGTTTTTTTTTTGTTTGTTTTTTTTGTTTTGTTTTTTTTTTGCCGAGGAACACAGCTATTATCGCTTTTAGGGGCTTGCAGTCTACCATACGGAACAGCCGGGGATTAGTGGATGAATATTGAGAGGTTGAGAGGGACGGTGGGGGTGGGATTGAGGTGGGTGGGGGGTGGGGGGGCGGGGGGAGGAGGGAAATGAGCGAGGGGAGGGGGCTCTGTAGGTGAGGTAGACATCTTAGTTGTGCGAACAGATAGTGCCAGACAAAGCAAGCGGCAGGACGCGCGCGGGGGGGGGGGGGGGGGGGGGAGAGGAGGGAGAGTGAGTCAAGTCATGAGATTTATAGCCCCGTCGACCACGAAGGCCACAGCTAGGGAAGGGCTGCGAGGGTAGGCGGGCAGGGAGTGCGTGGGAGGTGGGGGGAGGGATGGGGGAGGGGGGAGGTGTTTTTGCACGCCGGTTAAACATGGACTTGTGTACATGTTGAAATGCCAAGACTTGAAATCCAATCTATGTCAAGTGCTGAAACTAACAGCATAAAAGAAGAAAAGAAATGAAAGAAAGAATGAAAGAAAGAAAAGAACGAACAAACGAAAGACAGAAAGAGAAAGAAAGAAAGAAAGATAGCCAGATAGAAACTATCTATAACCATGGATGCGACCAACACGTCTAAGTCGCATCGAATGAAAAAACGGTGATTTTCTTTCCAACAAAATAAAGCATAAGGAAAACCATCAGATGGCCACATCTCGGAGCAACGTCTGTATTGAATACGCGGTAAAATGTTTGTAGTTTTGATTGCTCACGCTTCGGGCCATCGAACAAAAAGAAAACGAAAAAGAAAGAAAGAAAAAAGTGTTTAATGCATAGCTGTTTACCTCCTCCGTATGCACCATGAGAAGAAAAGTGAGTGAATGAATGAATGAATGAATGAATGAGAGTTTGTACCAATGTTGTGCAGAGGTTAAGAGAGAGAGAGAGAGAGAGAGAGAGAGGGAGAGAGAGAAAGAGAGAGGGTGAAGAGAGAGAGAGAGAGAGAGAGAGAGGGAGAGAGAGAGGATATGTTGTGTGTGTGTGTGTGTGTGTGTGTGTGTGTGAGAGAGAGAGAGAGAGAGAGAGAGAGAGAGAGAAAGAGTTCAATCGCTCTAATCCATCTTCTAGTCCGAACTGATTTCTACCCCTGCTTCTCCTTTTAACCCTAACACTACTAAATTAAGCTGGGACACTCGGCCGACGCCGTGAGGTACCGATCAAAGAGCTCATCGGAACGAGCCTCTATGGGGAACATCACAGAGTGGGACAAGCGGCACAGAAGAGTCACCAAACACAGCACATTAAAATTTGAAGTGAATAGTAAAAGAATTGTGGCTGTACATCACTTGAAAGAGATATTCTCTGGCCTCTTTAAGACATTGATATTGTTTGTATGAAATTTGAAATGAATTATAAGCTTGAAAAAAAAAAAAAAAACAGAGACACCAGGTTATTTAAACTTAGATCGAGTTGCAAAGTGAGACGACTGCAAGCGGAAATTTAAACAAATCCTAAATATATGTTAGCGAACCGCCAAAAAAGAAAGAAAAAAAACAACAACAACACGTGGAAAAACGAATCACAAAACAAAACACGAGGCGTTTCGACCTCTTAGGTCTTCTTCAGGCAAGATACAAAACAATTAGGACAACGAAAATAAACGAGCAATCACTTATCTTCAATCACTTCAGCGCAAGACAAAAAAATAGATAGCCAGATAGATAGAAAGATAGCATGACAGATGGATGGATATATATATATAAATATATATATATATTGAATTATAAACAAAGCTTGCTCTTATGTCTTAGATTGCCGAAATAGGGGGAAATAAGCATTCATATCTGCAGTGGTAGATGATACTGCCTAACTAACAGTATGTGCTTGAGTGGGTGAATGAGAAAAATAAAATAAATGCTTCTAAAAATGAGCCTTCAGCAAGCTTATAGTCTCCAAGGGTGAGACATCCTCCAATAGGAAGGGAAACTCACTAACATATAACTCCTGGTCATATACCGATATTTCGAAACCTTGTTGTTTCTCCTCAGTGGACCGCGAAAGTGGTAATTTGAGTCCTCTGCCTTTTCAGTTTTAAGAAGAATGCAATCCCAGAAAAGGCTGGTGTGCAATACCGTAG
>CM031605.1:15068333-15080833 GCA_018398815.1 Conus ventricosus | reverse complement strand
CAGGTAACATCCAGTGTCTTTCAGGGCCATGCGCTTCACTGGGCTCCACATACAGGTTTCCAGAACAGAAAATTATTGTTGTTTATAATTCATGTCAATACGAAAGACTGAAAGCATAGCCATCATTGTCCAGTTTGCAGAGAAACTGACTTTAAAAAAAATTCAGGACTCAGCCTCTGGACCCACACTGACTTTACTGAATGTCATGTCTGTCAGATTATATCCGTCAGATGGTTTGCTGGACGCACTGATCAACATCACGGGACTACGTCCTATGAAGACAGAGGCAGAAAGAGACGGGGTTTTATAGAGATCGGAGTACAATGAAACATTGGCATCAACATATGGGGCAAACAGAGGCGGATTCACAAACGAAATACGGGCACAGAGAGATGGGAGCATAACAACACAGAGACACAGACAGATGGGGCAAATAGAGGCGGATTCACAAAGAGATAGGGGCACATAGATAGAGGTGCACAGTGAAACAAGGTCCTCAACAGATGGGGCAAATGGAAAGGGAAGACACAAAGAGGTAGAAGCACATAGAGATGAGAGCACAATCAAACAGGAGCACAAACAGATGGGGCAAATAGAGACGGAAGACACAAAGAGATAGGGGCACATAGGGATGAGATCACAATCAAACAGAGCACAAACAGATGGGCAAATAGAGACGGAAGGCACAAAGAGCTGGGGGCATATAGAGATGGAAACACAACGACGAAACATGGGCACAAACAGGTGGGGCAAATAGAGACGGAAGACACAAAGAGATAGGGGCACATAGAGATGGGAGCACGATAAAGCAGAGGCCCACCAGATGGGGCAAATGGAGACGGAGATACAAAGAGATAGAGGCACAGAGTGACGGGAGCACAAAGATACGAGCATATGCTATGCGCATGTGGTGATTGGAGAGAGAGAGAGAGAGAGAGAGAGAGAGAGAGAGAGAGAGAGAGAGAGAGAGAGAGAGAGAGAGAGTACGCCATGTCAATAATAAACATAATTTTTCTGTCAAGCATCATTCGCAGAATATTTACCCTCCATCACCGGGGAGAGACAGAAAGTCTTACACACCGAAGAGCAGATGGAAGAGGATGGGGAAATGGGGGAAGAGATAAGGAAGAAGGAGACAAAGGAGGAAGTAAGAAGAAGGAGTCGGAGTAGACAGCCGAGGGGTGAGGGGGGGGGGGGGTGAGTGAGGGAAGATATAGTATCGATTGTGATGGGAAAATGTAGTCTGTGGAACTCGGAAGTTCTGGAACAAAGGGCATCCTGGTATGCATCTTGGAAGCTGGTGGGCGCATGCGAAGGTTGAAAGGGAATTATGAGGCTCGACAGGAATGGCAGCTAATGTATGGGTTATGGCCCAGAGCCCGAGGGCGGTGGGGAGGGGAGGGCAGGGGTAGGAGTGATCAGACGACAGAACGGAATGGGAAAGGATGGAATCGTTAGACCTCAGACCTGTAGTTTTCTGGTGCAGGGTCGTGGGGGCACAAAACATACTGATGACATCGTAGTGCCACATACGCAGGGAAAAGAAATCGCCAAAATGGTCCCCCCCCCCCCCCCCCCCCCCCCCCCCCCCGCCGCACACACACTTCCTTTCCAGTTTCGCCTCCTTCCTTCCTTTCAGATTCCACATGACCGGTACTTGCATACGCACTGTGTGTAATGGGCAAGAGGAACACCAAGACAAATAAAAAAATTGAAAATCGTATATAACAAAGTACAGACATTTCGTAATTCTCAGGAGAATCAACAAATTACCTGAGTGGTGCTGCGCTTGTTCAATAGATTTGTGTAGCACTTTGATAGGGGGGGGGGGGGGGTGTCAGAAAAAAATGATCGTGTCTTTGTTAAGATTCACACAAATCAAACCGTTCTCGTTTCTTTGCTGAGGAATCTTTCCGCACCCTTCTTCGGAGGAAAGAAGCAACTGCGTCAGCTTCGCCAGGGGCATTGCTTGTGCGCCATTACATCCCTCACGGTGTTTGCACTTCAGTCCATTCTACACCATTTGTGTGAAGTATGCTGCATGGTTAAGAGAGTTGTCCGCATTCATTCGTCATATCTTCAGGGTTCTTTAGCTTGGGGGGAAACATTTAAAGCACAGCACAACAGGAAAGTAGATAATCTCTCTCCCTCGTTTTCGAGTAGTCTTCTTGCCCAAGTCGCTCAATAATCCCAGACACCACAGTCGCGTCGTAGCGCCAGAGAATTATTTTACAGGCTGACCTGCTCTTTTGAGGGACCACGTACGCCAGCTTCTTGTCGGCTTCAGTTCAGCGAGGTCGGGTCCTCTTTGCCCTTGCCCGTGAGCGCACTACCGTGAGTTTGATTCCAATGTGATGATGTGACACTGGTAGTAGTGAAGACGTGTAGCAGAGTGACAGGCAGCCTGTGAGCAGGAGGCAGACAGGAGAGCCAGTCTCATCATCAACAAGTGATGAATGCCGTCGACATGAGCAGTGGAACTCTAATGACCAGTGAAAGTCAGGTACTCCCTCTCTTCCCTCCGAATGTATGATAACAGATGGTAAGATGGCAACTTGGTTTCGCTGCACGGAGATTGCCGCATTCATTTCGTGTCTTGCCACGATATCGCTATAAATTGGGGGGTGGGGGTTGTTTAAATTTTTTTGGGTTTGGTAGGGGGGGGGGGGGGGTGAGAAAAAAAGGGGGGGGGGGGGGGGGGTTTTTTTTTAAGTTAAAAAAGTTTGTTTTTTGTTGAGGGTTTGAGGGGGGGGGGGGAAGAATGGGGATTGAGGGATTTTTTGGGGGGTTTAAAAACGGTGTTTGAAGAAAAATTGGGGAGCCTTAAAAAGGGGGATTAAAAAGGGAAAAAAGGGGGGGGGAAATTAAAGAAGAAAAGGGGAAAAAAAAATTTTCCCCCCCTTTTGAGAGAAAAAAAATTTTAAAGAAAAGGGGGGAAGGGAGAGAATTTTTTTGGGACCTTCTTTTAAAAACCCCTAGCCACTTTTTGCCTTCTTCACGGGCGGGCCCTTTTCCCTTTTTTCCCCGGGAGGGAAAGGGTTTTTAAAAAGGAGAGGGAAAAGGGGGTGAAGATTAAAAAGATTGGGAGCCGGGGGAGGGGGGGGAGGATAAAAGGGGAAAATTCGAATGGAGGGAATCTTTTGGGGGATCCCCCTTCCCCGGGGTGTATGAAAAGATGGGGATGGCAATTGGGGGGGAGGGCCGAAAAACTATTTGGTTTCGGGGGGGGGGTTTTTAAAAAAAAATTTTTTTTTTGGAAATGGGGAAAAAAAAGGGAAAAAAAAAAAAGGGAAAAAAGGGGGGGGGGGAAAAAAAGAAAAACAAAAAAAAAACCAAAAAAAGAAAGGAAATTAATTTTTTTTTTTTATTTTTTTTTTTTTTTAATTTTTTTTTTTTTTTTTTTTTTTTTTTTTTTTTTTTTTTTTTTTTTTTTTTTTGTTTTTTTTTTTTTTTTTTTTTCCCCTTTTTTTTTAAGCGGGATTTTTCCCCCCCAAGGCAGCCATTTTAAAAGGGGCAGGAGGGGCAGAAAAAAAGGGGGGAGGGGGCCGGGGCCCTCATCATAAACAAGTGTGAAGGGCCCGTCGACATGAGCAGGGGAAACCCTCTAATGCCCAAAGGAAAGCCGGTACTCCCCTCCTTCCTCCGAATGTATGAAAACCAAAAAGGGTAAAAATGGCAACTTGGTTTCCGCTGCTACGGAGAGTTTGGCCGAAAATTTCTCATTTGGGTTGTGGGGGCCACAATCGCTAATAACAATCAGACCACATCCTTTTCAGTCAGACAGACAGATAGACAGACGGCAGGCAGGCGGGCGGGCAAGCAGGAAAGAGAGAGAGAGAGAGAAAAGAGGAAAAGGAGAGAGAGAGAGAGAGAGAGAGAGAGAGACACAGACAGACAGAAATAAAAAGACAGACAAAACAGAAAACCAGAAGCCAATTCAGAGTTACTTTTTTTGATTCACCTTCACCCCTCAGGAACCCGTCTGTCACCCATTTTTTTCTTTCCTCTCTCTCTCTCTCCCCTTCCCCTCCCCTCCCCTCTTCCCCTTCTCCCTCTCTTCTCCCCCTCTCTCTCCTCCGTCTCTTTTTTTTCCCCCTTTTTCTCTTCCTCTCCTCTCTCTCTCTCTTCACTCTCTCTCCTCTGGCCCCCCCAACTCCTTTCTCTCTCTTTCCTTTTCGCAACCCAAAATTTTCTCCCCCGGGTCCCCCCCCTTTCCCTTTTGGTTGGTGTGAAAGGGGAAATGAAAATTTAATTACAAAAAACCCAAATTGGTTTGTGGGGTTTGGTGGGGTGTGCCGGCGTGCTGCCCGACAAACAAAATAATGGCCTCTGGGGGGGGGGGGGGCGATGACAAGGACCCCGTTACAGTACAACGCTACCCGCCTTCAGAGAGGCTAAACAGTAATTTCTCTTTATTTTATTGAAATTTTTTCCTTTCTTTTTCTTCTATTTTTTTTTGGTGGAAATTTCCCTTTTGACTCTGCCCTTTCCTTGTTACTGTTCTTATTGTTGTTTTTTTTTTTGTTGTTGTTGTTAATGTTGTTGTCTTTCCCGTAGTGTAGCCACTGAAATCTGCCTTTTTTTCGCTGGTTTAAAATTTTTTTTAAAAAATGTGGGTGTGTGTGTGGTTGTTGTGTGTGTGTGTGTGTGTGGGTGTGTGTGTGTGTAGGGTGGTTGGGGTGCTGTTTATCATGGCGCCATACAAGTTTAGTTGTATCTGGCCCGCTATAGCCCTGACAATGTACACCTTGTCCAGGGGGTCCCCAACCCGTTTCCCATGTGCGCCATGACAACGTTTAGTTGAGTCTGGGAGCTATAGTCAGTGAAAATGTAACACCTTTTCCAGGGCAACCCCAAACTGTCCGATGTGCGCCATGACAACGTTTAGTTTTAGTCTGGCAGCTATAGTCAGTGACAATGTACACCTTGTCCAGGGTCATCCCAAGCTGTCCGATGTGCGCCATGACAACGTTTAGTTGTAGTCTGGCAGCTATAGTCAGTGACAATGTACACCTTGTCCAGGGTCATCCAAGCTGTCCGATGTGCGCCATGACAACGTTTAGTTGTAGTCTGGCAGCTATAGTCAGTGACAATGTACACCTTGTCCAGGGTCATCCCAAGCTGTCCGTGCTGCAGTGCCTCAGCACAGCCTGGACTACACACGCACGCACGCACGCACGCACGCGCACACACACGCATACCAAGTTATCACATATCATTTACTAGCTAATCAACAGAACTTTCTCTTTGGCAACAACCCCACAGCTTATTCAGACACGTTCTTCCTCTCTCTCTCTCTCTCTCTCTCTCTCTCTCTCTCTCTCTCTCTCTCTCTCTCTCTCTCTCTCTCTGTGTGTGTCTCACACACACACACACACACACACACACACACACACACACACACACACACACACACACACACACACACAACACGCACGCACGCACGCACGCACGCACGCACACACACACACACACACACACACACACACACACACACACACACACACACTCACACACACCAAGTTACAACACACCACGCTACTAAACTAATCAACGGAACTTCCCCTTAGGGAACCGAACCAGTTCACGGCTGACCTCTTCTACCCATCACCGTGACCTTGACCCCTGGCCTTCTGTCGGCCATCAGGCTGACCCCCCCCCCCCCCCCCTCCTCGCCCGTCCCATTACGGCGATCAGCTGTGAGAAGTACATACGTTACCAGTGCTCCAGGGGGAGAGACACTCAGTGTGGAGAGGAGGCACTGAAGGGGTATTGAGAGGTAAGAGCGCCAGGGTGGAAATGAACTTTGGTGACAAACCAGAAGGACGGACAGGACCGGTCAGCCGGATTTTGTTCAGCTAAGAAAATCAGCATCTCTCTCTCTCTCTCTCTCTCTCTCTCTCTCTCTCTCTCTCTCCACCCGAAAGTAGATTTGCACTCTCGTCTAGTTCTTTTTTTTTGTCCTCCTTTTTTATTTTATTTTCTTTTTTTTTCAATCGAATAATCAGAGTTTACAAGAAAGCGCGAAAAGAGGACAATGCACACGCAGATTTCAACACAACAGTGGCATATTTGTCAGCGACACACACAATTGGTTAACACTGTTAACTGGCAAAAAAACCCCAAAAACAATAATAATGATAACGATGACGACAAGAAGAAGAAGAAGAAGAAGAAGAAGAACAACAACAACAACAACAACAACAAAAAGAGGAAGAAAAGTAACAAAACATAATAATAATAGTAATAATAATGATGGCGATAATAATAATAATAATAACAATAATAATAATAATAACAATAATAATAATAATAATAATAATAATAATAATAATAATAATAATAATAATAATAATAATCGTAATAGTAATAATGATAATAATCATAATAATAATAATGATGATAATGATGATGATGATAATGATGATGATGATGATGATGATGATGATGATGATGATGATGATAATGTTAAAAGAATTATGATCGCAAACGTGATAGAATCAGATGTCTGTAATCTCTCTCAACTCATGCTACCTGTAGTATATAGTGACTGTATTTCTTCTACAGTGATTGCGATGTGCACAGGATAGATGGAGGACATATTTTTGTTCCCCCCCCCCCCCTTTTTTTTTTTTTTTTTTTTTTTGGGGGGGGGGGGGTTCTTGTTTGATTTGTGCGCCTCTGTCTGGATGTGTTCTAGATGAATGTGTATCACAAACAGCGTTGGTTTGGGGGAGATTCTCTTACATTGAGTTACTGTCGGAGCAAAAGTTAGCGTCCTTGCTTAGTTTGAATAATGTCGAACATATAATTATTTCTAGTTCGTTATCCAGCTGCTTCAGTGGTTATTTAAAATGTGATTGGTATTAACAAACAAACAAACAAATACACAAATGGTAATGGTTATCATTGTTATGAAAAATAACTGAGCATTTTCGCACAAATCACAATCTACAGTCGTTGCCCAGATCATAGTCATGTCTTCAAGGGCTACCAGAAGAATGGGGGAAGGGAGGGAGGGAGGGAGGGAGGGAGGTGGTGTCGGTCCGGATCATCTCCCGGCTCACAGTACCAATGCCAGCACCATCCAACCCCCCCCCCCCCCCCCCCCCCCCCCCCCCCCCCCCCCCCCCCCCCCCCCCCCCCGTGCCGTTCTCTGGAGCGCCCCTGACCTTCTTGTCTGCAGGGGACAGTGCTAATCCTCCACAGTGAGGGGGTCTGTGAGCCGGATCGTCCTCTCTCTGTGTCTTCAGGGTTGTCTGTCTTGCCTGTAATCTGTGTCTACTCGTACGTCTTGTTGTCAGTCCTGTTGTTTCCGGCTGTCGGATTTTGTCCGTTGTCTAGAGTCCTTTTCTTCAGGTCAGTCATAACGTCAGCAGCGAGTATCTTCCATTCGGTGTTTTCTGCTTTGTTGCGGGTTTTTTTTTTCCTGTTTGTTTTTATTTATTGTCTGGTGTCCTTTTTTTTCTTTTTTTCAAGTCAATGGTGACATCAGCAGTGAGTGTCCTGTATAAGGTGGTACATGGTTTCTGTTTTTTTTTTTTTTTTTTCCTGTTTGGCATTTGTTTGTTTGTATCTAATGTCCAGAGTCCTTTTTTCAGGTGTGTGATGACCACAGTAGTAAGTGTCTTCCAGAAAGTGTTTTCTGTTTTGTTGCTTCTCCTCCCTCTTTTGTCCATTGTCTGCGGTTCTTTTTTTCAGGTCAGTGATGACGTCAGTAGAAAGTATCCTTCATAACGTGTTTTCTGTTTTGTTGTTGTTGTTTTCTGTTTGGCGTGTTTGTTTTCATCTATTGTCGGGAGTCTTTTTATTTGTCAACTCAGTGATGATGTCAGCAGTAAGTATCTTCTATAAGCTGTTGTTGTTTTGTTGCTTATTTCCTGTTTGGCATGTTCGTTTTTCTCTATTGTCTGAAGTCCTTTTTGTCAGGTCAGTGATTATGTCAGAAGTAAGTATCTTCTATATGATGGTTTCTGTTTTGTTGCTTTTTTTTTCTTGTTTGGCATGTTCGTTTTTCTCTATTGTCTGAAGTCCTTTTTGTCAGGTCAGTGATGATGTCAGAAGTAAGTATCTTCTATATGATGGTTTCTGTTTTGTTGCTTTTTTTTTTCTTGTTTGGCATGTTCGTTTTTCTCTATTGTCTGAAGTCCTTTTTGTCAGGTCAGTGATGATGTCAGAAGTAAGTATCTTCTATATGATGGTTTCTGTTTTGTTGCTTTTTTTTTTCTTGTTTGGCATGTTCGTTTTTCTCTATTGTCTGAAGTCCTTTTTTGTCAAGTCAGTGATGACGTCAGCAGTAAGTATCTCCCATAAGATGTTTTCAGTTTTGTTGCTTTTTTTCCTGTACGGCATGTTTGTGTTTGTCTATTGTCTAGAGTCCTTTTTTTCAGGTCAGTGATAACAGCAGTAGTAAGTATCTTCCTTAAAGTGTTTTTTGTTTTGTTGCCCCCCCCCCCCCCCCCTCCTCTTTTGTCCATTGTCTGCAGTTTGTTTTTAGGTCAGTGATGGCGTCAGTAGAAAGTATATTCTATAAGGTGTTTTGTAGGTTTTTTTTCCTGTTTTGCATTTTTTTTAATCTGTTGTGAGGAGTCTTTTTCTTTTCAAGTCAGTGACGACATCAGTAGTAAGCATCGTCTTTACGGTGGCTTCTGTTTTGCGGCTTTTTCCCCCCTTGTTTGGCATGCTTGTTTTTGTCTATTGCCTGGAGTTTTTTTTCTTCGTTCAGTGATGACATCAGCAGCATCTTCCATAGTGTGGTTTTGTTCTGTGGCCTTTTTTTTTTTGGTTTTTGTTTGGCATGTTTGTTTTTGTCTATTGCCTGGAGTTTTTTTTCTTAGTTCAGTGATGACATCAGCAGCATCTTCTATAGTGTGGTTTTGTTCTGTTGCCTTTTTTTTTGGTTTTTGTTTGGCATGTTTGTTTTTGTCTATTGCCTGGAGTTCGTTTTTCAGGTCAGTGATGACATCCGCAGTATTTTCCATAAGGTGTCTTCTGTTCTGCTGCTTTCTTCCCCCCTGTTTTGCTACTTTTCTTTTCCTGTTTGGCATGTTTCTTTTTGTCTATTGTTTGTGTCCTTTTTCAGGTCAGTGATGACGTTAGTAGTGAGTATTTTCCGTGTGTGGCATGTATGCTGTCAGAGTCCATTCTGTTATGTATTGTTAGCTAGCAGTAAAATGTCTTGTTGTTATTAACTGTCCTTTGCCAGCTCAGGGCGAAAAGTGAAGGGCCAATGCCAGGTGTCCTCTGCATGGCCTAGTCATGTCAGATGTCCTCTGCATGGCCTAGTCATATCAGATGTCATCTGCATGGCCTAGTCATGTCAGGTGTCCTCTGCATGGGCTAGTCATATCAGATTTATTTTTGAAGGATGGCAGTAGTTTAGTTAGCATGCTGTAAATGTCAGGGCTGTGTAAACTGAACTGTTGACTGTTCTCACTGTTTTAGCTGGACGGTGCTTTGTTCCTGAGAACGATGACAGCTCTGAAAGGACATCTGAGTGATGGGTTGAGCTGTGAATGACAGCTCTGAAAGGACATCTGTGTGATGGGTTGAGCTGTGATGACAGCTCTGAAAGGCACCTGTGTGATGGGTTGGGCTGTGATGACAGCTCTGAAAGGCACCTGTGTGATGGGTTGAGCTGTGATGACAGCTCTGAAAGGTTTCTGTATGATGGGTTGAGCTGTGATGACAGCTCTGAAAGGCTTCTGTGTGATGGGTTGAGCTGTGATGACAGCTCTGAAAGGCTTCTGTGTGATGGGTTGAGTTGTGATGGCAGCTCTGAAAGGCTTCTGTGTGATGGGTTGAGCTGTGATGACAGTTCTGAAAGGCATCTGTGTGATGGGTTGAGCTGTGATGACAACTCTGACACGCTCAAACACGCAGCATACAGGCAAACAGACCGGCAGACAAACACGCTCAAAACACAGAGCATACAGGCGAACAGACAGGCAGGTAGACAGACACGCTCCAAACACACAGCACACAGGCGAACAGACAGGCAGGCAGACAGACACGCTCAAAACACACAGCACACAGGCGAACAGACAGGCAGGTAGACAGACACGCTCAAAACACACAGCACACAGGCGAACAGACAGGCAGGCAGACAGACACGCTCCAAACACACAGCACACAGGCGAACAGACAGACAGACACAGGCAGGCCTGGCACGGACTGAAGACACACAGAGGAGAATGCCAGAAAGGGCCGTCACCATTTCTTCTCCAACTGGCAGCAACATGCAGCGGGGACAACCCCCCCCCCCCCCCCCCCCATCCAGCAACTCCCTCCCTTCCCATGCCTCCATCCCACCTTCCATGGACCTCACACAACACGTGCCTATTGATCCCCACCTCCCCCACCCCCACCCCCACCCCCAACCCCATAACCCCCCCCCCCCCCCCCCCCCCCCCCCCCCCAACAAGCCTCTACAGCTGTCCCTCAATTTTCCGCAACAAAAGCTTCAAGGGTCCTTGACAAGTGAATCGATCGACGAGTTAGCACGGTCAGTATAGAGCTAACACTGTTGTTGAGGGAGGTTTGGGAGATAGGGGGTGGGGGAGGGGTGGGTGGGGAGGGGGGAAATGAGGGAGGGAGGCTGGGTATATGAGTGTGTGTGTGTGTGTGTGTGTGTGTGTGTGTGTGCGTGCGTGCGTGCGTGCGTGCGTGCGTGCGTGTGTGTGTGTGTGTGTGTGTGTGTGTGTTTGGTTTGAGGGTTGTGGTGGCAGGGGAGGAGGTCAGTCCCGCTGGGATCAATTCAGGATGAAGTGACTGACTGTTGACCCTTTCATTGTGTCCACTTGAAGGCGCCCGCTGTCATCAGTTATAGCAGACGGCAGACGTCGGCTTATGTCCCTGACGTGGGCAGCGTCATTTGTAGGAGATTGTCTTTCGGCTATTGACGCCAGCGGGACGCCATAAAAATGGGACCAAACAGCCCTGTTTTATTGGCGTCAGTGGACTGTGGGATTTCCGGCAGGGAAAAACCGCCTGTTGTGTCCTGAGCATGCTTTCATGATGGCTTAGAATTGAAGTAGGGAAGGCTGTCTATAGAAGTTAGGTTTAATGAAGTCATTTCTGAAATCTATAAGGACTGGACAGCAAAGAAGAAAAGGGGTCTTGTCTTCTTGCGATTCTTTACAAAGAGGACGAAGCAAGTCATTGTGATTAATTCCAGTTTTGTATCAACGTTTTTGTACTATAATTCCTTCCCCGAAGATGGAGTATGTCTGCCTTAATGGCGGAATTATAAAAAAAACGGTCATGCACACAAAACTCCACTCCCTTTGTTGGGTAGATGGGATTAATACTTGCCTGTCCGTATAGGGAGTGTCCGCAGGAGTATCAGCCTGCGTACGCAGAAGAAGAAGAAGAAGAAGAAGAATGTACTAAAATTCCGATATTCCAAGTTTTGCCATAATGTATCTAAATTACCAATCCATTTCTAAGGTTATGTAAGGTTTCAGATCATGAACATTACCAAGATTTCTGTACAAATCAACCTTTTTACTGTTGTGCATATGGTTTCAACCATTTTTGCCGTCTGCGGTCAGTCAGTCGCTGAGGAAAACAACTTATAAACTTGTCACATTTCCAGCACCTTCTGCCACGGAAAAACAAAATTATTTAGAAAAAGACACAGACGTATTTCACAAGCCCGCCATTCATTTCACTCTAAAATCGAGATCATACAGCATATTAGAAGCTTTGGTATATGGTATTCTGTACTCCTCCATATGCAGATAATTAAGACAGATATTTGAGAGAGAGAGAGAGAGAGAGAGAGAGAGAGAGAGAGAGAGAGAGAGAGAGAGAGAGAGAGACAGACAGACAGACAGACAGACAGACAGACAGACAGAGAGAGACAGACAGACAGAGAGAGAGAGAGAGAGAGAGAGAGAGAGAGAGAGAGAGAGACAGACAGACAGACAGACAGACAGACAGACAGACAGAGAGAGACAGACAGACAGAGAGAGAGAGAGAGAGAGAGAGAGAGAGAGAGAGAGAGAGAGAGAGAGAAGAGACAGACAGACAGACAGAGAGACAGACAGACAGACAGACATCCACCTTTGAAAACAGAGAGGTAACGACAGGGCGACACAGAGACCCACATCAAGAAACAAAGAGAAACATACAAGCCACGCGAACCTGATAGACAGCAAAGCACCGAACTGCACTCGCCCAATTCTCTTGTCGATCCCCCCCCCCCCCCCCCCCCGCACTACCCCCCCCCCCCTCCTCACCAGCCTCCAGACATCCATCAGCAAATCCCAGAGTCCGTCCGGCACCCCCCAGTGGGCAGCTCAGCTGTTAGCAATCGATACTGACCAAGCGGGGCCGCTGTCAGGGTCATCGTGTGGCCAGGAGATAGATAAGAATTGAAGTGACCAACCGATCCCTGCCCGGTGTGCGGTGACCACTTGGAGGGCCGGTCCCAACGGGGCGGATGGCAGCAGAAGAAAGGAAACGTCGGGCAGTCTGATGGTCAGGGATTGGTTGTG
>CM031605.1:15050833-15055833 GCA_018398815.1 Conus ventricosus | reverse complement strand
GGCCACCATTTGCGTTGACAACTGCTTGACACCTGCGGCTCATTGAGTGGACGAGGTGGTTGATGCGTCCCCTTGGCACACCAGCCCACACATGGACGATGGCCTGGTGAAGTTGAGCTGCTGTTGCTGGTCTTGGACGCAGGAGGTCCAACCGTCTGCCAAGTTCTTCCCAAAAATGTTCTATTGGGTTTAAATCGGGACTGAGGGCTGGCCAAGGCAGCACAATGACGTTGTTATGCTGAAGAAATTGCTGGGTGGCCCTGGCGGTGGGTGGTCTTGCATTGTCCTGTTGGAATGTCCAGTTTGGGTGTAGCGCAAAAAAAGGAACGACATGGGGTCTGAGCACCTGGTTGATGTAGCGCTGTGCATTGACACCCTGTCCGCGACCAGGACCAATGTTCTGAAAGATGACTGGTCCTATGGCGTGGTTAATGCCAATTGCACCCCATATCATAACGTTCGGGCCTCCCCAGGGGTTCCGCTCTACCAAATGGGAGTCAGCATAGCGTTCACCAGGTCGACGCCATATTCTGGCACGACCGTCAGCCATGTCAATACAAAAACGGCTCTCATCTGAGAACAGTATGCGTCCCCACTACTGCCTGCCCCAGTTGATTCGGGCTTGTGCCCACTGCAGCCTGTCCTGCCGGTGTCTTGGTGTCAGTACCGGACCTCTGTGAGGACGCCTACATGCCAGCCCGTTCTCCTGAAGACGCCGCCGCACAGTGTTGAGGCTGATTCGTTGCTGGAGATTCCCAGGCACCTGTCGAGCAGTGTTAGCGGCTGTTTGCCGCCTGTCCCGCAGATGGGTTCGAACAAGATGGCGATCCTCTCTTGGTGTGGTGACCCGAGGACGGCCTGGCCGGGGACGATCATCAGTGGTACCAGTGACTCGCATGCAGTGCTGCAGACGATAGATGGTTGAGATGTGGACGTTGAAGATGTTGGCGACCTGCCTGGCATCCACACCAGCCTCCAGATGGCTTAGGGCACAATTGCGTTCCTCTGCTCGTAGTCTTGGCATCTCTTTGGCGCTCAGACGGCAAGTCGTTACCTGAACCTTGTAGCGCGGCTTTATAAGGGCTGCATGCCCGTGTACTTGTAGCTGGTTAACTTTGCTCTGCATAGTGTGCATGTGCCTCACATGCAGCAGCCAGTTTGCCATTTTTGTTGACCCTCCAGTGCCGGGAATGATGTGTTGCTCACACAATTTTTTCACTGCACGTGAGTCTTGGAACCAACAACTTGCCACAATGGTTCAATATTGTATATTCACCCATTTTCACCCGAAAAATAGCCTTTCAATTTTTCGCGTTTTTTATGGAAGTCAGTATATATACACACACAGGTAACACTTTGTTTCCTCCATCCTGCTATTCTTGCCTTAGTGTGCGACCCTGTCACTAATCAGATTCCATCATGTTCAGTATGGTAACTTTTCATTAGTTGCCTGTTTTCTTTTTTCTTTTTTTTAAAACTTTATTCCTGAGTTTAACGTCATTTTGTTGGGGTTTTGCTTTGGCAATTAGCATTGCTGAAAAGGGAAGGGTTTTTTGTTTTTCGAATGTGATTTGCTTTTACAATAAATAAAGCAAGAGAGTGGAGAGAGAGAGAGAGAGTCCAGATAGAGATGGGGGGAGGGAGGGAAAGAGAGAGAGTCAACAGAGAGAGAGAGAGAGAGGGAGGGAGAGAGAGAGTACAGAGAGTCCAGATAGAGAGAGAAAGAGAGAGGGAGAGAGGGGAGCCCACAGAGAGAGAGAGAGAGAGAGAGAGAGAGAGAGAGAGAGAGTAAGAGAGAGAGAGAGTAAGAGGAGAGAGAGAGAGAGAGAGAGAGAGAGAGAGGAGGAGAGAGAGAGAGAGAGAGAGAGAGAGTCCGAGTCCAGGATGAGAGAGACACATAAACACAAGTTCTGAGAGAGACACACGTTAAAGACAGAAATACAGACAGATAACAGACAGCCCAACTCTGCCCTCCCAAAACCTGATAGTAACCCCCGTCAACCTTATGCAGCTATTCTTCATCTGATAGTGACCCCCGTCAACCTTATGCAGCGCAGCTATTCTTCATCAAGCAGCACGGCTTTTCATCCATCTCCGTCAGACCACTCCAAGCGCTGCCTCCATTTCCTTGGCAGCAGAACCCGGGCTATTGCCAGCGTCCGGATTGGTGAATTATAGAGCCATCCCCACCCCACCCCACCCCCGCCCCCATTCCCTTTCCCTTGTCATCTCCATTGTCTTCGTCTGCCCTCGCCCCCCCCCCTCCCCACTCCCTTTCCTCTCCCCCACCACCACTTCCTCTTCCTCCTTCCCTCCCACCCACTCCACTCCCCCCCCCTCCCTCCCCTTGCATTTTGTCTCTCCGTTCTTTACCTCCTAGCCAGCGGGGGTCGGTCTCGGGTCAGCCGAAGAGTTCAGCAACCGGTGTTGGCCCCATCCCGTCTGACCAGCGACATCAGCAAATTGCTTCAGAGAGAGCTGTCGACACGGGCGGCTTGTTTGGGATTGTCTTTCTCTCCTTATTGACGTCATTGGACACCATACATCTCTCCTTGCGCACCATACTTCTCGCCCTGGACTCGCACAGGCCACACGCCACAATTAGGAGTTTGCTCTGAAGCGCTCTGAAGTCATGTCAGGTCTTCACACTCACCCGTGACCCTGCCTTTGCACCAGAGGGTTTTTCCTTTCCCTTTTTGCTCTGAAGCACTATATGATCCATTTCAGCCTTTTGAGGTGTAGCATGAATGTGAACCAAAAACCTTGATATTCAACTGATCCGAGATCAAATGAACACACCCCTGCCAATCATTTCACTTATTTTTTTAGGGATTTTTCGTGATGAAAGCATTCACAATCTAGAAAAATACATGAGCTACCCATTACCTAATGTCACATGTCAAGCCTTTGCACTTACCCGTGGCCCTGTCTTTGTGCCAGATGGTTTCCCTTTCATTTGAAACTGTCTGCTTGGAGCCACCTGGCATGGACCTTGATGGGCATATGAAGGAAAAGAAGGTAAATCAACTTTCAGACACAATAAAAATTCTCAAAGAAACCTGATCGTGCCTGTCCTAAATACTCGAGTCCTTACACAAGGCCTTGGCGCATTGATTTCTGGTGTGCAGCCACATCTCTTCTGGGCATGACCAGAAATGTTGTCAAGTAGGATTGCCTTTCATTGTGTCAAAGGGGCGTGATGATGGGGTAAGGGACATTGTTCGTTGTTCACAGAGAGTCGTTGTCGGTTCAGTGACAGGTCAGTTGGCTAGGTGTAAATCTGGTGTCATCTTCCTGAACAACACGGGCAGTAAAAGACACAAATCAGTGAAATGTAACAACTGATTTATTGTTTATACCTCCTATGAATATCTAAATTTAAAACCCTGGCTGATGATGATGGTGACGATGACGACGATGACGACGACGTTGATGATGATGAGGATGATGATGATGATGATGATGACGATGATGATGATGATGATGATGATGATGATGACGATGCTGATGATGATGATGATGTTGATGATGATGATAATGACGATTATAATTGACATTTAAGATCTGATTTACTAATCATATCTCCAATCAATCTACATTCAAAATTCAAGCTTATGATGATAATAATGATGGTGATGATGATGATGATGATGATGATGATGATGATGATGATGACGACGACGACTACGATGACGATGATGATGATATGATGATGGTGATGAGGATGATGAGGATGATGAGGATGATGTATATAAATTACATTTAACAATTGTTAACCATGTTTACTCCCAGTCAACATAAAATCAAAACTCTTGTTTATTTTGATGATGAAGATGATGATGATGATAATGATGATGGTGGTGGTAGTAGTAGTAGTAGTAGTAGTAGTAGTAGTAGTAGTAGTAGTAGTAGTAGCAGTGATAGTTGTAATTGTTACTTGTGGTGGTGGTAGTAATAGTTGTGTTTGAAGTAATAGTAGTAGTAGCAGTTAAAACAGTTGCAGTAGTAATGTTGTTATTGCTGATGTTGTTGTTGTTCCTGTCGTTATTGTTGTTGCCATTATTCTTTTTTTCTGACCCAGGGGCAACAACGGTGCTTTCTTCTTCGTTTCTACTCTGACAGTATCTTTCCTGTGTGGGAGACATGAAAGTAAAAGTGGTCACCACACTTTGTCCCCTGCCAACAGAACAGTGTGGTCAGAAGTAGAGCTGCTGCTGGCTATGTTATGTGTCGGCCACTGGTCAGCACAGGGAAGGTCTGTATTACTGTTCTTCCAAACCTCAAAAGAAGAAACAGTAAATAAGTGGGGTAACGTTTGCTCCCATAAGAAAACCTAACACAGAGTAACTTTTATTCAAGACTGGCACAGCCTTTTAAACGTGAATAAAGTCAGACAAATACATAGACGAACAATCTAATAGTGGGGGAAAAAAGCAAGCGCAGGCCAACTGAACTGTCTTCATAGTAATGACTTGGCAAAGTTTTGGACTTAAGGAGGAGGGGGGGGGGGGAGTTTGAAGATGGAGAAACTGGGAACATGAAATTAAGAAAATATATTACAGATATGAAAACTCTTCACTAGCTGCATAAGGGAACCATCGCAATTCTTTTTTAAGGCAGGTATATTTGTATTGCCTGCTCAAGAGAAGAACTAATCACTCAATGCCTGCATACTCCAGAGGCTGAAGCAAAAGGCATCACCATTCTGCTCTTGAGGTCCAAAAGAAGAAAGACAGAAAAACAGGCACACCCGATGGTGCGGGTGGTACCGTGGCGGACAGTATTTCTCTGGGTCCCATCCGCACCTTCGGGTGTATCTTGTCCTTTTCTTCCTCTTCATCTAGACCTCCAGAGCAAAATGGTGATGCCTGCTGCTTCAGATTCTGGAACGTGCAGGCATTGAGTGGCTAATTCTACATCTCATCGTGACCACCTGCAGCCATGGTTCGTGGAGGTGGTATGCATTCCTTGTGGTAGACGGTCATAGAGCTGCTTTCACA
>CM031605.1:15040833-15045833 GCA_018398815.1 Conus ventricosus | reverse complement strand
TGTACATTTTAATAGTGTTTCAGCCCTGATAATCATGGCCTTTGTGGTCGTCAGGACTTAAAGCAACAGGATTTGATTTGATTTGATTTGATTTGATTTGTGAATCATCAACCGTAATGAGAAATGTTGAACTTGTTACCAGAATCGACATTTTCTCTGTCAGGATCGATGCCGCTAGAGATCAGATGCAGCTCTCACCTACGAATTCATTTCAGTCAGCGTTAAGTCCACTGATGTATCCAGGAACAAGAGTTTGGCTCTTCATAGTCGTAACATATTCAATCATGTGCAACAGGGTAGAGGTATTATAGGCTATAGCCAGCACAGCCCATAATGCAGTCCGCCCAGGACTTTTTCAGTTTAACTCTAGGACATCCATCGTCCATTACCTCCCCCTCCCCCCCCCCCCCCCCTCTCCACCTTGCCTTGCCTAGGTGCCGTCCCTGTGGTCCAGAGGTCGGCGTGTCATGACTTTCCAAGCTTTCCGATCTTGCGTCATACGTAGGCAGTCTGTCCGATTCCTCCCTGTCCATTCTTTGGTAACATCTGTCCAAGGTCTTCTCTGACGTCCTCTGAGAGCACTCTTGCCCTCCCTCCACAGTTCCAGTGATGATGCTCTTTGGAAGTGAGTGGTTTTGAAAGAAGTCAATGTCTTTACGAAGATCTTATTTAACTTGAGTGTGACAGACTCTTGTTACGGGTCTTCTGATGTAAAGAAATAACTGGCATTGAGTTTGAACTTTACATTTTTGATAGTGTTTCAGCCCTGATATGGCCTTTGTGGTCGTCAGGGCGTACAGCAACACCTTCTCTTTCTGTCTGTGATATGTCCAAACTATGCAAGCTTTGTTGATCGTATTTGCTGCATACGTTCTCTTTACACATCTAATCTTTTCAGCACCTCTTTACTGGTATCTTTGTCTTTCCAACTTACTTTTCCCAAACGTCGGAATATCCACCCATTGACTTCTTCTATTTTCTTTTCCGTGTGTTTGTGCATTGTCCACGTCTCTGCTCCAAACAATATGATCAGAAAGATGAAACACTTCACTAGTCTCGGCTTTAGCTGGAGCATTCTGTCTCTTGAGTTAAAGATATCTTTCATTTTAATGAATGTTCAAGAATGGTCTTACGCGGGGAGTCATGCCCGAGATACCCCGCCCGTCCGAAAATGCAGACATACGACAGCTTGATAAACGCGAGGAGATAGTTGTGCTTGCCGATGTAGGTGCTGACTCGCTGCCAGACATAATCGTGTGTGGTATGTGCCCTCTGCAAGATGCACAGAATCCACCTAAAGCATTGATTGATTCCCCAGCGCCTGGAATGTTCCCTCGACATTCTCTGGCAGTGTCCAGCTCTCACCTCCTCAGAGAAGAAGGACCATTACCAGTCACTGTCTTCACTGGGAAGCAGAGAGTCCTGGAGGTTGTTCCAGATGGCGTGAAGTTCTGACATGGCAGACGACAAAGCGACAGCCATTTATCTCCCTTTGATCTCTTTTGTAGTAGATTTGCGTCCTTGCTAAGAAATGATGCAAAACACCGTTTTAGTAGTGCTAACAACTGTGTATTTTCCCGGGAAATTTCACGCTGGATTTTAGAAGTGAAGTCATACTGTCTTTTCTGTTTTACCAAAGTAACTTGCATGTACACGTGTAACATTGCAATGGCCCATTCTAACGAACTGCTAAAGAGTCATCCCGTTTGCTGCTGCTGCTACTACTACTGCTGCTGCTGCTGCTGCTGCTGCTGCTACTCTTCCTCCTCCTCTTCCTCCTCCTCCTCCTCCTCCTCCTCCTACTACTACTACTACTACTGCTACTACTACTACTACTGATATTGCCGCCGCCGCTGTTGCTGCTACAACTACTCCTTTTAGTACTGGTACTACTACTACTTGTACTGCTACTACTATCATCATCATCATCATCATCATCATCATCATCATCATCATCATCATCATCATTATTAATGATGATAATAATAATGATAAAAGTAATAATAATAATGATGATGATAATAATAATGTATTTTATTATAATCGTTCTTCTTCTTCTTCTTCTTCTTCTTCTTCTTCTTCTTCTTCTTCTTCTTCTTCTTCTCATTATTGCTATAAGAATTTGTTTTCTTCTTCTTCTTCTTCTTCTTCTTCTTCTTCTTCTTCTTCTTCTTCTTCTTCTTCGTTTACTTCTTCCTCTTCTTCTTCTTCTTCTTCTTCTTCTTCTTCTTCTTCTTCTTCTTCTTCTTCTTCTTCTTCTTCTTCTTCTTCGTCTTCTCATTATTGCTATAATAATTATCATTAATCTCATCATTGTTGTTGTTGTTGTGGTTGTTGTTGTTGTTGTCGTCGTCATCGTTGTTACCATCATCATCATATCGACCCTGACATGAATGCAAGACATTCTTTGATGCGTCTGATCATTACCTCTGTCCCAGATGATATGGTTACACGCCCACTACTTAGTTCGTATGTTGATCTGGCAGCAAGATGACGTCAGAACTACCAAACCAGTGGTGACCAAAGCTGTTTTCAATGTGACATGTGGCACAGGGGTGAAGCCATTAGTGTTTCCTGCAGATCCCCAGTGTGTGTTCCACGGTCTATAATTGGATTCACGGGCGACCTGAGATCCGTTCTGCCGAATTTCCAAAAGCTACAGAACCGATCTAAAAAAAGAAAAGAAAAAAAAGAATTCCTTGTGGAAAGCTGTGATGTGAACCCAAGACAAACCACACACACATTTCCGTGCTGATCTAGGGTGACAGATCCGGATCCAGGGGCAGATCTAGGATTCGTTCGACTTTGAGGGAGGTATCTGCTCTCCCCGTAGCCTACCAGTCATGCACGTTCAAGTAACTGAAAGCATATCACCGGTTAGAACCAACTCCTGGTTTGCCCTGTCCTACTTTGGGGTTCTTTAACCAATCCGACCACCCAAGGAGAAATGGTTCTCCCCTTCTCCCCCCCCCCCCCCCCCCCCCCCCCCCCCTCCCCCTATTACTTTGTGGGATCAGACCAGACCAGCGGAGGATAGTTAGGACAGACGACCAGAAAATTATGGGGGGTGGGGGGGGGGGGGAGGGGGGGGCAGACGACAGGAAGATTACGGGACGAGATGAACAAGAAGATTGGAACTAATGGGCTACCCAGTACCCGTCCTCTCCCACGCTTTACTAATTTGTTTTCTCGACGCCCCACCCCTCCTCTCTTCCACACCCTCATCCCCGTCTCAGCTGCTACCACCTTCATCCCACCCCCCTTTCTTAAACTTTGGATGGCTGTAATCTGACATGGCTGTCTTTCACTTCGGACAACTCTTCCAGATGTCTGAAATTACCTCCCTTCGTTCAACCACCAACAGTTTTCCCTCCATTGCCGTTCACGCGCACTTGCTGCTTTGAGCGTGGAGGGGGTGGGGGGGGGGGGGGGGGACGGGGTGGGGGGGGGGTACAGAAAAGGGCAATAAATGTTGAAGCAAAAAAAAAAAAGGAATGTGTCAGGGAGAAAAAAAAATCAACTGTTTCACCATGCCAAGTTAAGACGTTGACACACTTTGTGAATGAATTATACGCAGAAACCAGCCACAAGGATTTCTTCCTGCAATTAACTGCTGCAATCAGATGAACATCGGCAAATGAGCAGTTCGAACGCTTTCCAACTCAGTCCAAGCCAGCAGTTATCCTTGTCCACCCCACCCCACCCTCCCCTTCCCTTTCCTCCTCAACAATTCATTTACTCAATCTTCACTCACGCTCTACTTAACAGACTCCTTGATCTTTCTGTAAATGGGAGGTGGGAGGGGGTATTAAGTGGGTCAGAAATTTTCTTGAAAACCGACCCAGAGAGTATTAATGAATGGTTGTTTGTCAGAGGAAATTGTCTTAAACACAGGTGTTCCTCAAGGATATGTTCTTTCTCCTCTGTTATTTTCAATTTACATAAATGGAATGAAAATCCAGGGTGTACTTCTGAACCTATTTAAATATGCTGATGATATGGCTCTTGTAAGTCTTTTGTTTAAAGAAGGCTCTATAAATGAGCAAGCATACTTCAGTCACATCTTAGAACTACAGGATCGATGCTCTTCCAGCGTCTTGCAGCTTAATTGTGGTAAAACCAAAGAACTTGTAGGAAACTTTTCAACATCAGCTAGTTCATTTCCACCAGTTGTGATAAATGGACAGACAATAGAAACTGTAGACTGTTTCAAATATCTTTGTATACACATTGACCATAAGCTGCCTTTTAGTCAACATACTGACAGTAGCTTTAAAAGAGCAAATCAAAGGTTGTTTCTGTTGAGAAAATTACGTAATTCTAATGTCAGTCAACATGTACTAGAAAAGGAATATGTAAGTTTAATACAAAATCTAATGTCATTCAACATTACTGTCTGGTTTGGAAATCTTTCGGAGAAAGAGCAAGCAAAGCTCGCCACAATTGTCCATCAGGCAAGTAAGGTTATAGGGGAAAAGCAATCTGCTCTCAGAGAAGTCTATATTGTTTCTGTAATCAGGAAATTTGTGAATATTACTTCTGATTCCTCACACCCACTCCACTGCCACTTTGAAAAAACGTTCCACCAGGAAGACGCTACAAAATGCCCAGGGCACAGGAGAATGTCTTCAAGAAGTATTTTATACCACGTGCCATTAGCATTTTGAACTCCAAAAGCCTGTTATTGACTGCCATGACTCTTGTCTCTCAGACATGAACAGTTCAGTCTGCAGTATTATGCTTTTAATGTGGCTATGACTGTGTGTGTGTGTGTGTGTGTGTGTGTGTGTGTGTGTGTGTGTGTGTGTGGTGTGTGTGTGTGTGTGTGTGTGTGTGTGTGTGTAGGTGTGTACGCATGTGTGTGTGTTTTAGTGTTTGGGCGTTGGTGCGGGCGAGTTTGTGTTTTTATGTATTGTTTTTATAATCTATGTAATGTTTTATGTCTTATGGATTTAATGTTTATTTCATGTGTGTGTGTGTGTGTGTGTGTGTGTGTGTGT
>CM031605.1:15005833-15020833 GCA_018398815.1 Conus ventricosus | reverse complement strand
GTCTGTGTGTTTAATCCAGCACCGCTTGCTCGCAAGTATGGTGCATGTTTGCAAGTATGCAAATCCGCACACATGCACGTACACACGCACGCATGAACGCAGGCACGCACCACACACACACTTACACAGACACGCACACACGCACGCATGCACGCACGCACGCACGCACACACACACACACACACACACACACACACAAGCTGGGATCAAGAAACTCACGACGTCGTCACGGAAAATAAATGTCAATGCGTGAGTTGTGTTTGATTCAAACTCTTTTTTTTTCAATTTGGATGTGTAGGTTCTTTTATCTCTCTTTTGACTTCAGTCAGTTCTCTGTTACTGCTTACCACAAGGTGAGTGTTTGGTTGATGTGGCAAATATGTGTGATCCATCGAACGATGTAGACAAGTGTGTCTGTCTGTTTAGGTGTGTGGATGGGGGGGGGGGGGAGGAGAATAGTGGATGTGCGCTTATGTGTGTTTGTAGGATGTACGCGCGCGCGCGCGTGTGTGTATATGCGTGTGTGTGTGTGCGTACGTGTGTGCGTGTGTGTGTGTGTGTGTGTGTGTGTGGTGTGTGTGTGTGTGTGTGTGTGTGTGTGCATGCGTGCGCACGTGCGTGTGTGTGTATATGTGCACATGTGTGTGCGTGTATGTGTGTGTGTGTGTGTGAGAGAGAGAGGAGAGAGGAGAGAGAGAGAGTAGAGAGAGAGAGAGAGAGAGAGGAGAGAGAGAGAGAGAGTGTTCAAAAGTAAGAGGCTGAAACTCTGAAAGAATAATTGACTTCTCTCTCTCTCTCGCTCTCTCTCTCTCACTCTCTCTCTCTCTCTCTCTTCTCTCTTTCTCTCTCTTCTTTCTCTCTCTCTCTCTCTCTCTTCTTTCTCTCTCTCTCTCTCTCTCTCTCTCTCTCTCTCTCCTCTCTCTCTCTGTGAACAACAAACAGCAGTATTTGTTTCTCCCTCTCCTCACCACTCTCTTGCCTCCCCCACTCCCCCTCCATTCCTGCTGTCCGTCTCATCATCCTCATTCCTCTCCCCATCACACCAGCTCTTCATCAGACAGCTGGTTGCCTACAGATGCAAACAATCGCTGTCACAGCGCTCAAAGTTCCGAGGAGTTATACAATACAAGAGAAAAGAAATCAACGAAAAAGCTGATAGAAAAAGGCACCTTGAACTATATATGTGTGAATGAAAACAAACCTTGTGTATAAACGTCTACTGGAGTTTTCTTCAACCAATAAGCAATGGAAAATCACACAGGCGCGCACGCACACGCACGCAGAGAGATGGAGAGAGGAGGGGAGAGAGAGAGAGAGAGAGAGAGTAGAATGGAAGAAAAAGGGGTTTGTTGTTTCTCTTTTAATTCTTCCTTACTATATGTTGTACAAGATTAAAAAAAAATACACATGCTGCAAGTTCAACTTAAAGATTTCCTTTCGTCCACCCTTGTTCCCGGGTCCTCATAACGGCTTCCTTTCGCCCAATGGTAATGGTAATCAAGTGGTACAACCTCTGGAGAATGGCCAGCAATGCCAACGAATCCTCTTAGTCTCACGTGATCCAGGAAATGTGTCAGTGCTACAACGTTCAGACTTGGCTGTTACAGACCATGCAGCGTTTGACTTCTGACGGGTCTTCTCTCAGATTTTCAGAGAACCCCCCCCCCCTCCCCTCCCCTCCCTTCCCTCCCCTCCTCTCTCCTCTCCTCCCCTCTCCCCTCTTCTTCTCCACCCCCCTCTTCGACAGACCCACTCTTCCACTCGCGCACCCCTCTCTTTCTGACAGCACAGCAAGTAATGAGAAGCAATAAAAAAAAAGAAGCAGCTTTTTTCCTCACTCAATTCTACTTCTTCCCACCTGTGCAGGGGCTTCTTTCAGTCAAGTATTGGAGGTGGTGAATTACACTCTTACAGACATGCACATCTTTTAGCTTTTTGTTTGATTTGTTGGTTGTTTTTGCTTTTGTTTGTTTGTTTGTTTGTTTTTGGGTGGTGGTGGCTCAGATGAATGTTGTGCAAACGTATATTTGTCCAAAAAGAACATGACGATAAAACTGAAAACTTGATGTCTGCAAAGTTTGGCCTACATCATCTTCCACGTCTCCTGTTTCCATCCTACCGTTTCTAGGAGTCCCGTTCCATTCAGAGGTGGTAGAACCGTCTAGTTACCATAGCCACCGAGATCGTTCTAAAGGAAGCATGTTAGGAAGTCGGGTCATTCAGCGTTTTCCTCCATTCTTCAAATCTATATATAGTTTTCTGTCGCAGTACAAAATGCAATGGACCATAACAGTATGATCAGACCACAGCATCATTTCGGTAACTGAATCACATCATCTTGTGACGCTGCATGTTCGATGTATTCTGTGTGTGCAGCTGAGGGCCCCCCCCCCCTTTACAGATCTTGTGTAGTCGGTTTGGCTACCGTATAAACTGATCCCCTCCTTTCTCTCTCTCTCTCTCTCTCTCTCTCTCTCTCTCTCTCTCTCTCTCTCTTCTCTCTCTCTCTCTCTCTGTGTGTGTGTGTGTGTGTGTGTGTGTATACTGTAACATAGCCTTAATTGCTGTCCTTGTTGCGCTGATCTGTTTAGCCTCGACATTCATGCAAAAAACGGACAGGGACAAACATGAGTGAGCAGCAAATCTCAAATGATGACCTCGAGAAAGAAGCAAAGAATGAAACCACAGAAGAGGGTGCGTCAGAGAGGAAGTTGGGAGAGGAGAGCTCTGAACGCAGCATGGAACATGACACGAAGCCACATCGAAAAATGCCATCAGAACAACAGGCGGAACAGAGCGTCTCTGATGAACAGGCGAGGGACAAAACACTCAGGAACCCAAACGCTTTAGGAGCAAGTCCCGAAAATGGCGCACAGGGTGACACAAAGGTGTGCCTTAAGAAACAAAACAGGTGCCCCTTTGGAAGAGGAAGAGAGTTGCTTCGTGGAGTCTCCGAGTAAAAAAGCTCGCATGGATCCAGTGCATGTTCCTCAGTACAGGGACAGGAAGGACGCAGAAGTCCAGACTAGGGTCACGTGGCTTTCAGAGCCGTTATTCCTCAGAGACACCTCCCTGTCACCAGACACCTCCCTGTCACCAGACACCATTTCGTCAGGTCTGGAAACAAAGAAAACGACATGATGAAAATGACGGAAGGCACAGTGTTTTAACGTCTGCAGCGGAAACTGAGGAATCAAGTTGCACACGTGGGCAGACCCAGGTAGAGGAGCAACAATCCACATCCCAGTCCGGCCTTACAGAGGAGTCACGCGGAACTTCGGGGACTGACTTCGCACAGGCGCAGCATCTGCCAGTGGTCGGAGATCCAAGAGATCAAAGAAGAGAGCACAAAAACCAATAGCTTTGAGGGGTTCTTCCCAAAGTACCACCAGACCTTATGAATCTCTCGTTTGTCCTGAAACACCTCCCCACCGAAGAGGTTTTTAGTGAAGTGCAGTGATTATTACTCTGCGAGCGTCCGTTCCTCCCTCGACCTGCACAGTCTGCCAAGCAGAGAAGATTCCTTGTCAACAACGGTCAGGCTTGTTCAAGTAGTTCAGAGCAAGGTAGCTCGGGTATCAGCTCCATAAACATACTGAGGTTCCACGTGTAACACCAGAGGCACACAGAGACACCGCAAGGGTCGCGAGTGACAGCGGCCATGCAAACATCCCAGGCCCAACGTCTTCTTCCCTCGCTTCTGCCCTGGAGCCTGAGACTCTGCAAAAATTGGTAAGTCTTGGGGAAAGATAACCTTTTGATACCCCCTGTCAAATAGAGAGCTTCTTCGATCTATGAGTAGTCTGTTTGTGCCGGCATTTCTTCTAGCCAAACTTCGCTTTGTGTTTGGTTTGTCGAGGTTTTTTTTAAAGCATTTCTTATTGACTGGCCATGGAGTGTTTTGAACCAAAGCTTTCAAAACTGAAGAGGAAAGAATGAATGTGTCATGCATCGAGCCAGGCCCAAATGGTTTCATTGTGTTCTGTATAAATAAATATAAAGCGTCCCAAACCAAAAAAGTCAAAGGTCGATTTTCACTGCGTTGAGGATTAGTGTCTGGCCGAAAGAAAGATTCTGGGGAACGAAAGGATATCTTGCTCAATTTTGTATTCTCCAGTTCTAAAAAAAGGGTGTTGTTGATATTGTTGTTGTTGTTGCTGCTGCTGTTGTTGCTTTTGTTATTTCTGTAGCTGATGTTGTTCTTGTTCTCGTTCTTGTTCTGTTGTTATTCTTGTTGTTGCTGCTACTGTTGCTGTTTTTTTCCCGAGTGGTGACAGACACATTGTGTATGAAGGTGTGTCTATGTGTCAGACACATTGTGTATGAAGGTGTGTCTATGTGTCTACTCAGAATTCAATGAATTACTGAAACATCCGTTGAAATGCGTTGGTTATCATGACCATCTCTCTCTCTCTCTCTCTCTCTCTCTCTCTCTCTCTCTCTCTCTCTCTCTCTCTCTCTGTGTGTCTGTCTGTCTGTCTGTCTGTCTGTCTGTCTGTCTCTCTCTCTCTCTCTGTCTCTGTCTCTCTCTCTCTACATATATGTATATATATAAATATATATGTATATATATATAATATATTATATATATATAATATATATATATATAATATATATATATATATATATATATATATATATATATATATATTATATATATATATATATATTAGTGGGGGAAAACAAGTTCAGGCTAACAATTCTTCCGTCAATACATTACTGGCCTCGGAAACATTTAAATGAAAGAAAGAAAGGCGGGGAGGAGGGGGGGGGGGGGGGGGGGGGAACGAGAGGGAGAAAAAGAAAATGAGAATATAATACGAGGAAATACATTAGAAATGTTAAACCCTTCACCAGCAGAATGTCGAGACTATCTAAATCGTTCTTGAAGACAGATCAATTCATGTTGCCTGCTCCTAGGCCTTTCGTCCACTGGATCGGACTCATCAAAGAGACACTGCTGATTGTGTCTGTGCTCCCTTGGCATCAAATGGAGATACACCACAGTCTATAATTCTGTGGACTCAAAAAAAAAAAAAGAATCCAACAGCACCCCCAAAGCAGCCAGCGAAGGGTAGAAAAGGAAAACAAAAAAAAGTATGGCAAGGAAATAAGTTGCTGAAAAACTAAAATCATTATATAAAAAGTGTGGTAAGGAAATAAGTTGCTGAAAAACTAAAATCATTATATAAAAAGTGTGGTAAGGAAATAAGTTGCTGAAAAACTAAAATCATTATATAAAAAGTGTGGTAAGGAAATAAGTTGCTGAAAAAACTAAAATCATTATATAAAAGTGTGGTAAGGAAATAAGTTGCCGAAAAACTAAAATCATTATATGTATGTATGTATGTATGTATGCATGTATGCATGTATGCATGTATGCATGTATGCATGCATGTATGTATAGATAGAGAGAGAGAGAGATAGAAAGATAGAGAAGAAGATAGTTAGATGTATATCTCCAAATCATATTGATGGATCTGATATTATTATTATTATTATCATTACGGTTATTATTTTGATCATTATTGTAATTGTTTTTATGAATATCATCATCATCATCATCTCATCATCATCTATCATCAACATCATCATCGTCGTCGTCGTCGTTGTCGTTGCTGCTGCTGCTGTCATAGTTGTTGATGTTGTCATCGTCGTCATCATCATCATCATCGTCATCATTATCACCGTTATCATCATCATTATCATCTGCATCATCCTCATGGATCACCATCGTCATCTTGATCACCATCACCATCATCATCATTACCATCATCATCATCATCATCATCTCATCATACATCATCTTTCATCGTCATCTTCATCATCCAAATGGATCACCATCATCATCATCATCACCATCACCACCATCATCATCATCATCATCATCATCATCATCATCATCATTATCATCATCATCATTACCACCATCATCATCATCATCATCATCATCATCATCACCATCATCTTCATCATCCTCATGGATCACCATCGTCATCATCATTACCATCACCATCATCATCATCATTACCATCACCATCATCATCATCATCCTCATCACCATCATCATTATCATCACCATCATTACCATCGCCATCATCATCATCATCATCATCATCATCATCATCATGATCATCATCATCATCATCATCATCATCACTATCATCGGTAGTGGAAATGGTATCATCATCACGACAATATTGTGCTAAGACTGGTTTTCAATCAGACATCAGTTCAGTGCATGAACCTCTAAGTCAAACGAGGAGAAACTGATTTCCTAAGTGCTGTTGGTTGTTGGATATTTTGCCATTTTCTGAATGTTTGCGCCAACAAACAGGGAACGGAAATCTAGTCAAAGTCAAGACCCTTTCTTATCTTATCTTGCCCAAGAAAAAGAAAGGCGTCAAAATTGTTAAGGGTTTTTTAAGGTTTGGCCTCGTTTCTTTAAAAAATCACTTGACTGACACAAGCGAAGCGTATTCGATTGCTAAGAGTTTGGCCGGTTCAGACACGGAAGGCATAGATAGAGGTTTGTCTAGACACGTGCAGACCTGCGCAACCTCATGTTACACTGACATTCGATCTGGGCCAAACAGGCCAAGGTGACGCTGTCCTGGTAGTTGGAGATTCACATCATGTGTCGACGGTGACGTTGTTCTGCTAGTTGGAGATTTACACAATGTCTCGACGGTGACGTTGTTCTGTAAGCTGGAGACTTATATAATCTGTCGATGTTGACGTTGTTCTGTAGTTGGAGATTTACACAATGTGTCGACGGTGACGTTGTTCTGGTAGTTGGAGATTTACATCATGTGTCAATGGTGACGTTGTTCTGGTAGTTGGAGATTTACATCATGTGTCAATGGTGACGTTGTTCTGTAGTTGGAGATTTACACAATGTGTCAACGGTGACATTGTTCCAGTACTTGGAGATTTACATCATGTGTCGACGGCGACGTTGTTCCGGTCAGTTGGAGATTTACATCATGTGTTGACGGTGACGTTGTTCTGGTAGTTGGAGATTTACATCATGTGTCGACGGTAACGTTGTTATGGTAGTTGAAGATTTACATCATGTGTCGATGGTGACGTTGTTCTGTCAGTTGGAGACTTACATAACCTGTCGATGGTGACGTTGTTCTGGTGGATGGAGGCTTTCATGATTAGTCGATGATGACGTCGTTCTGGTGGATAGAGACTTTCATGATCTGTTGAAAGTTTTTTTTTTACTTATGATAATGTCTCATCAATTGTATCTCCGTAGAGGTCGGTTGATAGGTACTCCCTCCAAACTGTATTTTAAACCCATGTGCTCTTCAACAAAACTTCTTAAATTCGTAACTGAAGCCTATAACCCTCAGCCAGCAAGCCCATTTAGCCAGCAAAGAAACATCACTCTAACTGACCAACCAGCTGACTGTTCGACCTTTCGACAACTTAGTCGGTGAACCAGTTGACTGACTGTCCAACGGACTGGCTCACAGATCAAATCAGCCATGCAGCCTTTGACCAACTGACCCAGGAAACAGCTGATTCACAAAGACACCAAACAAACCGACCGACCGAATGGTCAGCTGGACCGTCCATCAACCCATGGCCCCAGGCACCAACCTGTCATTCTGTGTTTCAGCAGGAGGAGGAGGAGGAGAACGCCGATCAGACTGAAGGGGCGTCACAGGCAGATGCAGACGGTCACGACAGCGCCGAAAGTGCTGGAAATCCATCCTACCCAGTGGCGCAGCCAGTGGTTAGGTCTGAGCAGCTTCAATTCGTCGAGATCAAGCTCTTTCCGGGGACACGGTTACTGGTAGACACCAAGTTGCTGCCGATGTCTCTCAGTGAGCAGCAGATTGAACACCTCGCTGCAATCGTTCAAGGAAGGTATCGCAATCAGTCTGCGAGTCCTCACAAGAAGAACACGATTCCTCGTCAGACACAGTGAAAGAGATGGTCAGTGAAGGCCAGGCGAGTCCCGATCTGTCGGCTAATGAAGTCTCACAGGATGAGCATCACTCATCGTCAGAGGAAGATGGGACACATTCCACGCCAGCTGACCACACTTCTTCCCTAGGCCACGGAGGGTGTGACAGTGATGGATTCCAGAGAGCACGCCTTCCTTCTAACGCTGAAAGACTGCACCCTGCCGATGGCGCTGCTTCAGACTTTGAAGGTCGTCAGAAAACCCCCAGCTCCTTCAGGAAGCAGAACAGAACAATCTGACAGTGGACACCATCCGAAGACCAGCGAAAACTGAAGTTCCAAACAGACGAGACCAAATCTTTGCATTAATGTCGCGAAGCGTCACTCTCTGGTTAGGCCTTCATATCGGATATGCTTCCATTCTCTAATGGTTAGTATTATAACGATGCTGGTTATTAGTTTTCAAAAAAACATCAAAATCAGGGTTCATGTTAGCTCAGGAACAGTCTGCAAGTACAGGCTGAAAAAGTAGGCTATGGGAAGTGTGTCTGGCAAATCATTTCGTTGTTTCACATCTCGTGTCTCCTTCGCCACTTTGAGGATGAACATACTGTCTGTTGGTTATTGTATGGATGTGTTTAACACCAGAATTGGGGGAGGGGGGTCATAAATCTGGGGGCTGTTTATTTCTCTTTCGCTTAAAATCTTGTGAAGCTTATATTTATATTTTGCGCCCCTTTCTTTGTCATTCTTTGTTGATATTTATATCCTCTGTCTCCGTTTTTTTTTTAATCTTCTCTCTTTTTGTTTTACGTATCTGTCATTCTGTTACTGCTGTATTTTTCTTTGTCTTTCTTCCCCCTGTCCTTTCATTTGTCATTTTACCTTTTTTTGTCAACAGTACACTCGTTTGCACATATACACAAGAGGAGAGAGAGAGAGAGAGAGAGAGAGAGAGAGAGAGAGAGAGAGAGAGAGAGAGAGAGACGAGACAGAGACAGACAGACAGACAGACAGACGAGACAGACAGACAGACAGACAGACACAGACAGCAGACAGACAGACAGACACACAGACAGACAACGACAGACACACACAGACAGACACACAGACAGACACACAGACAGACACACAGACAATACAAGACACACAGACAGACACACAGACAGACACACAGACAGACACACAGCCAGACACACAGACAGAAAGAAGGTATTGCTAGCACTTTCTACGCATACAGAGAATGAGGAAAGGCAAAATGGGGGTGATTCATAGGAAAGTCCGCTCACAACAAACAACAACACAATTCACAACACACATCACACCACACACACCACACACACACACACACACACACACACAACACACACACACACACACACACACACCACACACACCACACACACACAACACACACACACACCACCACCACAGCACGCACCACACACCACACCACACACACACACACACTCTCTCTCTCTCTCTCTCTCTCTCTCTATCTCTCTCTCTCTCCTCTCTCTCTCATACACACACACACACACACACACATGTACTTGTCAAGGAAAAGGAAAATGGTGTTTTTCCCCTTCCCCCTCCCTCCCTCCCCTCCCCTCCCCCCTCCCTCCCCCCCCCCCCCCCCCCCCCCCCCCCCCCCCCCCTCCCTCCCAAATTATCACCGTACTGACCTGCATGATTGGAGAGTACGTCGGTGGGCATTCAACTGTGATTTCTGGTCGAGATTCTTGTGACTTCACAACCAACAACGTTTTCTTGTTTTTGAAATATTCTTACTCGATTTTTGCATTAATAGTTCAGCCTCAAGTTACCATAACCTGACCAGATAAAAAAAAAAGGAAGTGGATTTCATCCTCAGGGACATGATAGTTAAAAGAAGACAGGCGAGAGAACAAACATCGAACGTGGGGTGAAATGTATTGCTGTGAAGTTCTGTTACTTTCAGCCTGAGTTGTGTGTTTATCAGGCGATTGTGTTTTTTTTTTTTGTTTGTTTTTTTTTAATTTAATTTTCTCTGGTTCCAGTGTACTGTTAAAACTCAGTGTATAGATTTGTCACATGGTCAAGAAAACATAATATGACCATTGTTGTGTCTATCAACTAATTTTGGTTTAGCTTCGGTGCTGTCTCGTGGTTTCAGACTCCTTGAAAAATCCAACTATGCCCCAGATTATCGGTCTACAGATGATTTAAAACGTGTGTCATTTACGCGGTTTTATCTTTTTCAATTAAGTGATTTTTAAGTATGGCGCGCCAGTTTTGGTATTTTTTAAGCCCTCCTTAAATACACCCCAAACTCAACACCAAGAAACCATGCACCTGAAGTCGAACAAGATAAAGTCTGGATATTAGTTTAACTCGCCGTGGAATCGACGTTTTAGTATGTACGCGCTTTCAGAAGAATCAAAATTATAGGAAAAGATGTGGATGATTTTCGCTTCAGTCAGATCCCGTTTAACGCATCCCACATCTCGGCTGCACTTTACACGAAGGACACCAGGTGTGCATGGGATACTTAACAACCCAGTCTCCGCAGCATACTAGATATTTCTCAAACAATCATTTCGGGCTTCTTTAATCATATCAACTACATCAACTTTAAGCTCAAGGGTGATGTAAAAATCAAAGGCAGATGATTGTATGAAATAACAACGTCGGAAGTGTCGTGTTCGTCCTTGAATGGATATCCACCGTTTTTGAAAGCAACATTTTGATTTTTATCACATTTACGTCAAAGAAGTTTCCAGTATGGTTTCTGTACACATTATTTTTTCTGTAATTGTAAACTTATAAAAGGGGATGTCCACCGTTTTTGAAAGTAACATTTTGATTTTTATCACATTTACGTCAAAGAAAAGTTTCCAAATGTTTTCTGTATACATTTTTTTTCTTTATTTTTTTAACTCGTAGGCGGAATATGCTTCGTTTTTGAAAGTAACATTTTGCTTTTATCACTTTTACGTCAAACAAAAATTTTCAATATGTTTTCTGTATGCATTTCTTTTCTATATTTGTAAAATCATAGGCGGGGATATCCTCCGTTTTTTTTTAAAGTAATATTTTGATTTTTATCATTTTTACGTCAAAGAAAAGTGTCCAACATGTTTCCTGTATGCATCATTTTTTCAGTATTTGTAAACTTATAGGCGCGGGGAACCCCAAAGCGAAAGTTCATCGGCAAACATCTTAACACATGATTCTAGTGCGTCTGAGCCGGGCTGTATTCGATGAAGTCGATACCTCATTATAAATATTACTAACTCATTTGTTTACAAAGTGAGTATTGTTCAGTCAAACATTCCTGTTTTAATCATTGGAAACCGTTCAAAGTAATCGATGTCAATTATGGACAAACAAATACATTTTACTGGCAGATACACTGATTTTATGGCTTAGTATTTTTATCATTGGCGCCCTTGTGTATGTGAACATTCCACTCAAGATCCCCTTTTACTGTGCCAAATGCTTTCTAGAAATTTCTCATGCACCAGCGCGCGCTTGCATACTCACACACACACACACAACACACACACACACACACACACACACACACACACACACACACACACACACACACACACACACACACACACGCACGCACGCACGTGTGCATGCACACACACACACACTGTACCTATTCACTCACACACGACATTCTCTCTCTCTCTTTCTCATTGTCTCTCTGTCTCTGTCTTTGTCTCTGTCTCTGTCTCTCTCTGTCTCTCTCTGTCTCTGTTCTCTCTCTCTCTCTCTCTCTCTCTCTCTCTCTCTCTCTCTCTCTCTCTCTTTTCTTCTTCTTCTTTAATCTCATGTTCATTGAGTTTTAGCGATTTTTTAATTCACCGGCTACCTAAGACACACAGTGTGTTAGATTATCATTCTCTGTGGTTTTGTGCCAAAGCGTGATGAGACGCATGCAAAATGTCCTGTTCAGAATCAAAATTGCTTGCACTGGCTTCTTTTGTTTTGTGACTGGAATCAAATCGAAGGGTTTTTTTATTATGAGGTGCACATGAGCCATTTACAGCATGTAGACATACTTGGTATTCTAAGCACATTTCAGCTAGAGCTTTGGTAGACGTTTCGTAAACCATTACATAGAATAGTATGATGGGTTACCATCAATAATTTGTGTTTAGATACAGTCTGCTGCACTTCCTCAACCGCTGTAGACATCAATGATGCTGTATTTTTACAGTTCACATAGTTCATTGACTGTTTTGAAGTCAGTCTGCACTGTGGAATGCAGCTTTTCCTTCATTGTCTTCTTCTTTCTTTGATATGAAATCACAGTGCAGCTTTTCATTATGAGCCAATAAAATTGATTTTACTTTTGTGACTTGGTGCGTCATTCCTATAACCGTTCGATGCTCTTTTCTCTCTCTCTCTCTCTCTCTCTCTCTCTCTCTCTCTCTCTCTCTCTCTGGACGTAAATGGGTTTTTGACACGTGAAGTCACGCGTCAAGTGCTCTTTCAATTAATTGATTATTTTGACGCCTTCAGAGTTGTGGACAGGCTGTGTAAAGACGAGCGCCTTCTAGATCCATGGACTTTCCAGCAGCATGTAACAGTTCTTGCCAGTGTTTATTGAAGTTTCATGTTGAAACGATCAACACAGGAACTGGCAATACATGTTGCCATTTTCAGACTGAAGTGGAGAGGTGGCGGTGCTGTGTTAGGTTTATTCTCTTATTGTTTTCTTCTGGGGGAGTTTGCTTCTCCAGTGTAGTGTCATAGAAAGCAGCTTAGGTCGTAATCCATCCCAGAGCAAAGGACAACACGAGGCAGACCCGACTGTACCAGCGCCGTGGACGAGCAGCAAGGTGTGTGTGTGTGTGTGTGTGTGTGTGTGTGTGTGCGTGCGTGCGTGTGTGTGTATGAAGTCTTGACACATGAGGCTCTCAAGGGTACAGTTGCACCACGGCCTGTGACCACGGCCCTACTTTACTGACATATCATAACGACTACTATCAGCCTGGTGTATGTGTGGGGAGGGGGAGTGTAGATGTGGGGTGCGGGTTTAGTATTGTCATGGATGTACCTGAGGGTGCAGCTGCCTGGGGGGCTGTGACTGAGGTCTACCTTTTGGTCATATGATAACGACTATTTTCTAGCCGTGTGTGTGTGTGTGTGTGTGTGTGTTATGCGTGCGTGCGTGGTGTTGTGTGTGTATGTGTGTGTGTGTGTTAATATGAGTCTGAATGTCGTGTGTGCGTGAATGTATATGTGTGAATGTATGTGTCTGCACACTTCCTGAAAATACGCTGAGCAGATTGATAGCACAAATCACATCAGTTATTCCAAAGGTATATACTAGCACGTTCAAAGAAAGTGAGCAATCTTTATGATTTGATTTGACTTCTCTCTCAGCCACACACACACACACACACACAGCTGGGATCAAGAAGCTCACGACGTCGTCACGGAAAATAAATGTCAGTGCGATGAGTAGTGTTTGATTCAAACTTTTTTTTTCAATTCGGATGTGTAGGTTCTTTTATCTCTCTTTTGATTTCAGTCAGTACTCTGTTACTGCTTACCACAAGGTGAGTGAGTGGTTGATGTGGCAAATATGTGTGATCCATCGAACCGTGTAGACAAGTGTGTCTGTCTGTTTATGTGTATGTATGGGTGTGTGCGTGGGGGGAGGGGAGAAAGTGGATGTGCGCTTGCGTGTTTGTAGGAGCGTGTGTGTAGGCATGCGCGTGTGTTTGTGTGCATGTGCGTGCGTGCATGTGTGTGTGTGTGTGTGTGTGCGCGCGCACGTGCGTGTGTGTGTATATGTATGTGCATGTGTGCATGTGTGCATATGTGAGCGTGTGTGTGTGTGTGTGTGTGTGTGTGTGTGTGAGAGAGAGAGAGAGAGAGAGAGAGAGAGAGAGAGAGAGGAGAGAGAGAGAGAGAGAGTGAGTGAGATAGATTGTTCAGAAGTAAGTAGGCTGAAACGCTGAAAGAATATTTGACTCTTTCTCTCTCTCTCTCTCTCTCTCTCTCTCTCTCTCTCTGACCAACAAACAGCAGTATTTGTTTCTTCCTCTCCTCATCACCTCTCTGCCCTCCCCCCTCCCCCTCCATTCCTGCTGTCCCGTCTCATCATCCTCATTCCTCTCCCCATCACACCAGCTCTTCATCAGACAGCTGGTTGCCTACAGATGCAAACAATCGCTGTCACAGCGCTCAAAGTTCCGAGGAGTTATACAATCCAAGAGAAAAGATATCAACGAAAAAGCTGATGGAAAAAGCTACCTTATTCTTGAACTGTATGTGAATGAAAACAAATCTTGTGTATAAACGTCCACTGGAGTTTTCTTCAACCAATAAGCAATGGAACATCACACACGCGCGCACGCAAGCACGCACGCACACGCACGCAGAGAGAGAGAGAGGGGGGGAGAGGGGGAGAGAGAGAGAGAGAGAGAGAGAGAGAGAGAGAGAGAGAGAGAGAGAGAGAGAGAGAGAGAGAGATTGAAGAGTAGAATGGAAGAAAAAGGGGTTTGTAGTTTCTCTATTAATTCTTCGTCACTATATTGTTGTACAAGATTTAAAAAAAACAAACAACCATGCTGCAAATTCAACTCAAAGATTTCCTTTTGTCCACTCTTATTCCCGGGTCCTCATAACGGCTTCCTTTTGCCCAATGGTAATGATAATCAAGTGGTACAACCTCTGGAGAATGCCCAGCAATGTCAACGAATCCTCTAAGTCTCACGTGATCCTAGAAATGTGTCCGTGCTACAACGTTCCAGACTAGCTGTTACGGACCATGCAACGTTTGACTTCCGACGGGTCTTCTCTCAGATTTTCAGAGACCCCCCCTCCCCTCCCCTCCCCTACCCTCCCCTCTCCCTCTTCTTCTCCACCCCCCCCCCCCCCCTTTTCCCCCGGACCCACTCTTCCACTCCTCCCCTCTCTTCTGCTCTTTATGACAGCACAGCAAGTAATGAGAAGCAATCGACAAAAATGAAGCAGCTTTTTCCCACTCACTTCCACTCTTCCCACGCGTGCAAGGGCTTCTTTCAGTTACGTATTGGAGGTGGTAAATTACACTCTTACAGACATACACAT
>CM031605.1:14993333-15000833 GCA_018398815.1 Conus ventricosus | reverse complement strand
GTGAACTCCATGTGACAACGCTGCCTTGAATGCCTTGCCAATAACGGGGGATACACACGTTATTAACCATGACATTGAACAAACACTCCTCCTGTGACTTCAAATTTGGGGGTGGGGATGTTTGTACTGCGCAGATTCCAGTTTGTTAATTCCTCGGGCTTGTCATTGTCTTTACATACTTTTCACATATTCAATAAATTCATGTTACACTTGGAGATTGATCACTTCCCAATTTTCTTTTTTATAAGTCAGTGAAATGTTGGTACTTAACCTTTTTGAACAGTATATATCTTCAAATCATATTGATGGATCTGATATTATCATTATCATTACGGTTATCATTTTTTATGGTTATCATGTTTTTTTTATGAATATCATCATCATCATAATCATCATCATCGTCATCATCAACATCATCATCGTCGTCGTCGCCGTTGTCGTTGCTGCTGCTGCTGCTGTCATAGTTGTTGATGTCGTCATCGTCGTCATCATCATCGTCGTCATCATCATTATCACCATCTTCATCATTCTCATAGATCACCATCGTCATCATCATTACCATCATCATTACCATCATCATCATCATCGTCATCATGAGCATCATTATCATCCTCATGGATCACAATCGTCATCATCATTACCATCATCATCATCATTGCCATCACCATCATCATCATCATCATCATCATCATCATCATCATCATCACTGTCACTGATAGTGGAAATGGTATCATCGTCAAGGCATTATTGTGCTAAGCCTTGTTTTCAATCAGATATCAGTTCAGTGCATGAACTTCTAACTCAAACGAGGAGAAACTGATTTCCTCAGTAAAGCCGCTCGTTGCACATTTTGCCATTTTCTGAATGTTTGCGCCAGCAAACGGGGAACGGAAATCTAGTCAAAGTCAAGACCCTTTCTTATCTTATTTGCCAAAGAAAAAGAAAAGCGTCACAATTTTTAAAGTTTTTTTTTTAAGATTTGGCCTCGTTTCTTTAAAAAATCACTTGACTGACACAAGCAAAGCGTATTCGATTGCTAAGAGTTTGGCCGGTTCAGATACGGAAGGCATAGACCGATGTTTGTCCAGACACGTGCAGATCTGTGAAACCTCATGTTACACTGACATTCGATCTGGGCAAAACAGGCCAAGGTGACGCTGTCCTGGTAGTTGGAGATTTACATCATGTGTCGATGGTGACGTTGTTCTGGTAGTTGGAGATTCACATCATGTGTCGACGGTGACGTTGTTCCGGTCAGTTGGAGATTTACATCATGTGTCGATGGTGACGTTATTCATGTAGTTGGAGATTTACATCATGTGTCGATGGTGACGTTGTCCTGGTAGTTGGAGATTTACATCATGTGTCGATGGTGACGTTGTTCTGGTAGTTGGAGATTTACATCATGTGTCGACGGTGACGTTGTTCTGGTAGTTATGATTCACATCATGTGTCGATGATGACGTTGTTCTGGTAGTTGGAGATTTACATAATGTGTCGACGGTGACGTTGATCCGGTAGCTGGAGATCTACATCATGTGTTGACGGTGACGTTGTTCCGGTAGTTGGAGATTTACATCATGTGTCGACGGTGACGTTTTTTATTGTAGTTGAAGATTTACAAAATGTGTCGACGGTGACGTTGTTCTGTTAGTTGGAGATTTACATAATCTGTCGATGGTGACGTTGTTCTGGTAGATGGAGGCTTTCATGATTAGTCGATGATGACGTCGTTCTGGTGGATAGAGACTTTCATGATCAGTTAAAAGCTTTTTTTTTTTTTTACTTATAGTTATGTGTCATCTATTGTATCTCCGTAGAGGTCGGTTGATAGGTACTCCCTCCAAACTGTATTTTAAACCCATGTGCTCTTCAACAAACCTTCTTAAATTCGTAACTGAAGCCTATAACCCTCAGCCAGCAAGCCCATTTAGCCAGCAAAGAAACATGACTCTAACTGACCAACCAGCTGACTGTACGACCTTTCGACAACTTAGTCAGTGAATCAGGTGACTGACTGTCCAACGGACTGGCTCACGATCAAATCAGCCACCAGCCTTTGACCAACTGACCCAGAAAACAGCTGATTCACAAAGACACCAAACAAACTGACCTACCGAATGGTCAGTTGGACCGTCCATCAACCCATGGCCCCAGGCACCAAGGTGTTATTCTGTGTTTCAGCAGCAGGAGGAGAACACCGGTCAGACTGAAGGGGCGTCACAGGCAGATGCAGACGGTCACGACAGCGCCGAAAGTGCTGGAAATCCATCCTACCCAGTGGCGCAGCCAGTGTTTAGGTCTGGGCCGCTTCAATTCGTCGAGATCGAGGTCTGCCCGGGGACACGGTTACTGGTAGACACCAAGCAGCTACCGATATCTCTCAGTGAGCAGCAGATCGTACAACTCGCTGCAGTCGTTCAAGCAAGGTTTCGCGATCAGTCTGCCATTCCCCCACGCTTGCTGTCGGAGTATCGGCATGCAGATGATCAGCAAGCCTCACCTCTCTCAGCCATGGATGGTGGACCTCAGCTAAATGGTCCAGATCCTCACGACAGCGACACGGTGGCATCTAGTCCCGGAGCCTCTGTCCAGGAAGACGCTTCCCCAGATCAAACTGACAGGGAGTCCACCCATGGGAGCGGAGACTCTCGTTCTTCTGTCCAGGCAGGTCACGAGTCGAGCAGTAGCTGGGAACTAAGTAGCGCGCCTGGACTTTCCGAACCTGGACCCATGCACATCTCAACCCCTTTTGACACTTCTGACTCTGGGTCACGCAGCGACAGTTTTGAAGACGATGGGAACGAAGACATGCTTTCCAATGGTGAAGCATCACGTGCTGACAATGCCACTGTGTTCGTATCACACGCTGACAATGCCACTGTGTTAACATCACCCGCTGACAATGCCACTGTGTTAACATCACCCGCTGACAATGCCACTGTGTTAACATCACCGCTGACAATGCCACTGTGTTAACATCACCCGCTGACAATGCCACTGTGTTAACATCACCCGCTGACAATGCCACTGTGTTAACATCACCCGCTGACAATGCCACTGTGTTAACATCACCCGCTGACAATGCCACTGTGTTAACATCATACGCTGACACTACCACTGTGTTAGCAGTCCCTGGTGGTCATGATTTAGGTATTCCGGGTGGATTGATTGTTGCCAAAACAAAACTTCCAGCTGGGGATCCCAGGAGAGCAGAAACTGTCAGAGCTGAGATCGTCTCCGGACCTTCAGGCGGCGAGTCCTCACAAGAAGAACACGATTCCTCGTCAGACACTTTGAAAGAGATGGTCAGTGAAGGCCAGGCGAGTCCCGGTCTGTCGGCCAATGAAGCCTCACAGGACGAGCATCACTCATCGTCAGAGGAAGATGGGACACATTCCACGCCAGCTGACCACACTTCTTCCCTAGACCACGGAGGGCGTGACAGTGATGGATTCCAGAGAGCACGCCTTCCCTCTAACGCTGAAAGACTGCACCCTGCCGATGGCGCTGCTTCAGACTTTGAAGGTGGTCAGAAAAAAACCCAGCTCCTTCAAGAAGCGGAACAGAACAATCTGACAGTGGACACCATCCGAAGACCAGCGAAAACTGAAGTTCCAAACCAGACGAGACCAAATCCTTGCATTAATGTCGCGAAGCGTCACCCTCTGGTTAGGCCTTCATATTAGATATACTTCCATTCTCTAATGCTTAGTATTGTAATGATGCTGGTTATTAGCTTTCAAGAAAATATCAAGGTCAGGGTTCATGTTAGCTCAGGAACAGTCTGCAAGTACAGACTGAAAAAGTAGGCCATGGGAAGTGTGTCTGGCAAATCATTTTGTTGTTTCACATCGTGTTCCTTTGCCACTTTGAGGATGAACATACTGTCTGTTGGCTATTGTATGGATGTGTTTAACACCAGAATTTCGGGGGTCATAAATCTGGGGGCTGTTTATTTCTCTTTCGCTTAAAATCTTGTGAAGCTTATATTTATATTTTGCGCCCCCTTCTTCGTCATTCTTTGTTGATATGTATTTCCTCTATCTCCGTTATTCTAATCTTCTCTCTTTTTTACTTATCAGTCATTCTGTTACTGTTTTTGTTTTTCTTTGTATTTCTTCCCCCTGTCGTTTGATTTATCATTTAACTTTCTTTTTTTTCAACAGTACACTCGCTTGCACATATACACGAGAGAGAGAGAGACAGACAGACAGACACAGACACACAGAGACAGAGACACACAGAGACACACAGAGACACAGACACACAGACAGAGACAGAAAAAATGGTTGATTGCTCAGGCACTTTCTTCACATACAGAAGAGTGAGGAATGCAAGATGAGGTGGTGGGCAGGGTGGGGGTGGGGGGCTGAATTCATTAGGAAAGTCCGACTTTCACACACAGACACAGAGAGAGAGGAGAGAGAGAGAGAGAGAGAGAGAGAGAGAGAGAGAGAGAGAGAAACGCGCGCGCGTGTGCGCACGCACGCACGCACACACACATACACACACATGTACTTGTCAAGAAATCGAGTTTCAAAGGTAGATAATTGTATGAAATGACAACGTCTATATTTTCTTGCCGGAAGTGGCGCGTTCATCCTTGAATGGATATCCACCGTTTTTGAAAGCAACATTTTGATTTTTATCACATTTACGTCAAAGAAGTTTCGAGTATGGTTTCTGTACACATTATTTTTTTTTCTGTAATTGTAAACTTATAAACGGGGATGTCCACCGTATTTGAAAGTAACATTTTGATTTTTATCACATTTACGTCAAAGAAAAGTTTCCAAATTGTTTTCTGTATACATTATTTTTTTATGTTTGTTAACTCATAGGCGGAATATCCTTCGTTTTGAAAGTAACATTTTGCTTTTATCACTTTTACGTCAAACGAAAATTTTCAACATGTTTTCTGTATGCATTTTTTTTCTATATTTGTAAAGTCATAGGCGGGGATATCCTCCGTTTTTTTTAAAAAGTAATATTTTGATTTTTATCATTTTTACGTCAAAGAAAAGTGTCCAATATGTTTTCTGTATACATCAATTTTTTCAGTATTTGTAAACTTATAGGCAGGGGGATCCCCAAAGCGAAAATCCATCGACAAACATCTTAATACATAATTCTAGTGCGTCTATGCCGGGCTGTATTCGATGAAGTCAGTACCTAATTATAGATATTACTAACTCATTTGTTTAAAAAGTGAGAATTGTTAAACCAAATATTCCTGTTTTAATCATTGGAAACCGTTCAAAGTAATCGATGTCAATTATGGACGAACAAATACATTTTACTGGCAGATACACTGATTTTATGGCTTAGTATTTTTATCATTGGCACCCTTGTGTATGTGAGCATTCCACTCAAGATCCCCTTTTACTGTGCCAAATGCTTTCTAGAAATCTCTCACGCACCAGCGCGCGCTTGCTTGCATACACACACACACACACACACACACACGCACGCACGCACGCACGCACGCACGCACGCACACACATATGCATGCGCGCGGGTGCACGTACACACACACACACATACACACACACACACACACACACACACACACACACACACACACACACACACACACACACACACACACACACACCACACACTGTCCCTATTCACTCACACACGACATTCTCTCTCTCTTTCTCTTTGTCTGTCTGTCTCTGTCTCTTTCTCTGTCTTTGTCTCTCTCTGTCTCTCTCTCTGTCTGTCTCTGTCTCTGTCTCTTTTTCTGTCTCTGTCTCTGTCTCTCTCTCTCTCTCTCTCTCTCTCTGTTCTTGTTCTTCTTTAATCTCTTGTTCACTGAGTCCGGCTACCTAAGACACACAGTTTGTTAGATTATCATTCTCTGTGGTTTTGTGCCGAAGCGTGATGAGACGCCTACAAAATGTCCTGCTCAGAATCACAATCGCTTGCATTGGCTTCTTTTGTTTTGTGACTGGAACCAAATCTAAGGGTTTTTATTCTGAGGTGCATAATGATGAACCATTTGCAGCATGTAGACCTTCTTGGTATTCTAAGCACATTTCAGCTAGAGCTTTGGTAGACTTTTCGTAAACCATTACATAGAATAGTATGATGGGTTACCATCAATAATTAGTGTTTTAGATACAGTCTACTGCACTTTCTCAACCGCTGTAGACATCAATGATGCTGTATTTGCACAGTTCACGTTGTCCATTGACTGTTTTGTAGACATCAATGATGCTGTATTTCACAGTTCACATTGTCCATTGACTGTTTTGTAGACATCAATGATGCTGTATTTCACAGTTCACATTGTCCATTGACTGTTTTGTAGACATCAATGATGCTGTATTTGCACAGTTCACATTGTCCATTAACCGTTTTGAAGTCAGTCCTCATTGCAGCTTTTCCTTCATTGTCTTCTTCTTTCTTTGATATGAAATCACAGTGCAGCTTTTCATTATGAGCCAATAAAATTGATTTGACTTTGTGACTTGGTGACGTCATTCCTATGACCATCCGATGCTCTCTCTCTCTGTCTCTCTGTCTCTCTGTCTCTGTCTCTGTCTCTGTCTCTGTCTCTCTCTCTCTCTCTCTCTCTCTCTCTCTCTGGACGTAATTTTTTTTGACACGTGAAGTCATGCGTCAAGTGCTCTTTCAATTAATTGATTACTTCGACGCATTCAGAGTTGTGGAGACACTGTGTAAGAAGAGGCGCCTTCTAGATCCATGGACTTTCGAGCAGCATGTAACGGTGTCTTGCCAGTGTTTATTAAATGTTTCATGTTGAAACGATCAACACAGAAACTGGCAATACATGTCGCCATTTTCGGACTGAAGTGGAGAGGTGGCGGTGCTGTGTTTTGGCTTATTCCCCTCATATTTCTTCTGGGGGGAGTTTCCTCCTCCAGTGTAGTGTCATAGGTCCTAATCCCTCCAGAGCAAGGGACAACACGAGGCAGACCCGACTGACCAGCGCCAGTGGGCGAGCAGCACGTAGTTTGACCCAAACATAGAGTAAACCTAGCCATCCTTGCGACAAAACGAAGAACCTTCGCTATTCGGCGTCATGAGCAAGCTGAACTCCATGGAATGAAAATTCCTCTCAAAGCTCGACAGGATGGGAAGCAAGATGGGCATACCCCACGTGAAGAGAGAATGGGAAGCAAGATGGGCATACCCCACGTGAAGAGAGAATGGGAAGCAAGATGGGCATACCCCACGTGAAGAGAGAATAGGAAGCAAGATGGGCATACCCCATGTGAAGAGAGAATGGGAAGCAAGATGGGCATACCCCACGTGAAGAGTCCGCTCCCATGCAGGGGGAGCTGAAGGACCGACAGGGGGAAGTCACCATGTCACCAGTCTGCGGTAGCAGAACCAGGACTTGAGAAAGAAGACGGAGGACCTTGAGAAGAAAACCGATTGCCGCGAAGGGAGATCCACGCAGAACAACTTCATCCACTGTGGACCACCACGAACTAAAAACGAGAGATTCCTGTGGGTGTTACGGTG
>CM031605.1:14983333-14985833 GCA_018398815.1 Conus ventricosus | reverse complement strand
AGAGAGAGAGAGAGGAGAGAGAGAGAGAGAGAGAGAGAGAGAGAGAGAGAGAATAGGCTTAACGTCACTTAATCATGCCAACAGACATGTTGTGTATCATGACATTTGACAACATAACCAACATTGGCCTCTGATTAAATAGAATGATTATTTAGTCGTACTCTATTGAAATACGATCAATTGCTAAATAGGCAGCTCCTTTTGAACGTTGTGTTGAAATACAGCATCGCTCCATGTCTTGACGCAAAATGTTCAATGCTGTCATATTCATCTGGGTCTAAGTCGGCCTAAAAATAGGTCAGTGTGTGATTTTCACCCGCATTGTCTCCCCTCCCAGCAGCCTCGTTTCCATTCCACATTCATTTCGCGCCCAGTTTGAAGAGATAAGTGGCTGACTACTCGTTCTTCGTTTTCATTGTCTTGAGTTTTGTTTGTCTTACCATAAAAAGATCACAGGGATCGAAATGCGTAATGTTTGTTTGGAAATTTGTTTGGTTGGTTTGTTTGCTTGGCAGCACAGTGGTTCTTCTTTTCATCTTGTTTTAATGTCCTCCCACAGTCGCCTTCCTTTGAAAACAGTCAGTGTATGCCTTGAGAAGCTGTTGCTTGACAGTCACCATCTTTTAAACTGTGTCCAAGGTAGATACCATTCTTTTCGTTTGGGAATCACAGAACAACCAAACAAAAACAACCCCTGCGCGTAATGGAGAAAATCAGACAGTTCACCAATCAAAATCTGAATTATTCCTTAAACAGCCTGCCAGCTGTCTTCTTAGTAATTATCACTGTTACCAGTAACCGATTCAGACAACTTTCACCTTCCCTTTCGGGTGAAAGAGGTTAGAGGAGAGCGACAATATTCTTTTCACTGCAATCAAGAGGAATTTAATCCAAATAAATTTTCAAAAATCGCGTCTTGGTTCTGTGGAAGACAGCAGTTTGTCAAGAAAAGCGACTCCTGTAATGTTTCAGAGTGACCCAGAGGGCCCAGTTAACATTCATGAAAGCAAGGGAGGTAATTCGATTCTTGTCAATGTTATACAGACTATTACGCGTTTGAGTTTTAAGCAGCTTACATAACGCAGTCAATTAACATTTTTTAATCTCGCATTTTGCAGCCCTCTGACATCCTGTGTAGATTCTCGCATAGTCATCTCACTGATATGATGGGCAAGGAATTTGCCAATCCAGCACGACACATGCGCAAGGATCTTCTTAGTGATAATCTCTATCATCAATAACCAATTAAGAACAAAAAAACTCAAGGAGAAAGGGGTTGAAGGGGAAGCTATGGCATTCTTTTCACTACAGAGAACATAATCACATTCGAGTCTGTTGAAGCCAACAATTTGCTGAGAAAAGTCACACCCATTATGTTGTGGGAGTTAGCCAGTGAGTCCATTTTTAACATTCTCGAAAACAAGGGAGGTAATCCTGTTCTTGTCAATGTTACACAAACTGTTACACACTGGAGTGAATAATTAAAATAAATATCTCATTTCAGCCATCATCTTCATGAGAAAAATGATTTAGTAAATGTAAAGAAACATGGAGTGAAAGCATGGAGTGAAAGCAGTTTCCATAACGCAGTTGATCAACCTTTTCTTATCTCGCATTTTGCAGACCTCTGGCATTCTGTGTAGATTGCCACATAGTCATCTCACTGACACCAGAAGCAATGAATCTGACCTATCGCTGTCTCTTTAATGAGGGATAAGCTCGTTTGGAATGTCTACCGGGAAACTGCAAATGGGGGAAAACAAAATGCTTTGGCGCTTTGGACTGTCCAGTGTGCTACACTCTTAAAACTCTGTTACTAATAAAAACAAAGTGCATCCTCATACTTGCCATGTGGTGACAGCACTCAACAGTTCACAGCTTTGAACGTTTGGGGATTCTGCCCATTGCCTGTGCCTTGATCACATTACGCCTTGGTTTGCCCGAGTCGGTCGAGGGGAAAGATTCGAACTCCAGATAATACCGTGGTCGGGGCGACAGTGGATCATCCTCTGACGTCAGCACCTCTTTCTCCACGAACTGACGCACCTGATCCAACGTCACCAATTCCGAATCCAACACGACGCATGCGCAAAGCTCTTCGTTGAGGAAAGGGTCAGGGATGCCGATGACCACCACTTCCAGAACCCCTGGACAAGTTAGGATGCGTGATTCTATCCACGATGGGTAAAAGATGTACGGTCCTCTCATGATTGCGTCACTTCTTCTTCCCTCCACGATCAGATGACCTCGTTCATCCAGACGGCCCATGTCCTGGGTACGGAAGAACCCGTCCTTGGTTATGAAGTCCTCAGTGTTTTTACCGATATACCCCTGATTCCTGGTGGGTGCCTTGACGAGGATGTTGCCCACCTGGTTGACAGGCAGAACTTGGTCTTCATCGTCCGGGCTGACAATCTTCACAGACACACCTTTAAGCGGAGGCCCTGTGTCGTGGTCGACGTAAGTCTCACCCTCTGTCACCATTAGTGCCGAAACAAAG
>CM031605.1:14953333-14973333 GCA_018398815.1 Conus ventricosus | reverse complement strand
TTTAATACAGATGGTGGATGGTTACTTTTGGTGTGTACATAAAGAGGTGTATCGTTGGGTTTCTTGTATGGTTTATATATATGATTGTTGAGATCCAGTGTTATGTCTAAGTAGTTCACTACCTTTTTGTTTGCTTCAATGGTAATCTTTAAGTTGTGGTTTTGGAAGATTTTATTATGTATTAAAGACCATACCCCATGGCATAAACAAGAGACTATCAAACCTGTCATGCAATGAGAGAGTGTTCAACAATGCAGCAGTAGAATACCAGGAGGCACTACAAACAAGTGGATACAATTACAAATTACAATACAACCCGGACAACAACACAAATAAAAGCAAGAAAAATAGGAAAAGAAAAATCATATGGTATAACCCCCATACGACGGGAAACTCAAAACAAACATAGGGAAAGAATTCTTCAAAATCCTAACAACTTCATTTCCAAAAGAACACAAACTGTCCAAAATATTTAACAAAAACACTGTCAAACTATCGTACTCATGTATGCCCAACCTCAAAACCTGATTGACGCACCCAACAAAATGAAAATCAACACAGCAAAGAAGGGTGAAGAAAGGAAATCTTGCAATTGCACCAGAAAGGAGCAGTGCCCACTAAACAATGAATGTCTTCACAACACCATTGTATAGCAGGCTACTGTGACACCAGAAAATGAAAAAGAAACATACATAGGGATCACTGAAAACCACTTCAAAACCAGATATGCAAACCACAAACAGTCATTTAATAAAGAAAAATATAAAAACCAAACAGAACTGAGCAAATATATCTGGAAACTTAAAGACGCAAAAACAAGCTACAATATATCCTGGAAAATCATAAAAAGAGCATCACCATACAGCAATGTTTCAAAAAGGTGCAACATATGTTTAACTGAAAAATGGTTAATACTATGCAAACCACACTTAGCAACTTTAAACACCAAAACAGAAATAGTAAACAACTGCAGGCATAAATGGAAATCGTTGTTAGTGAACACACCCAAAGCAAAAACCTGAAAGCCCCCCCCAAAAAAAACACGTGCAGCCAACCCGCACGTGCAAACAACCGCAACGGGAGCCCACACGCTATATAACATCGGCGGTGGGCAAACCAAAAACATCCTGATGACAGCGCAACACGCTCGAAACAAATTTGTAGAGTCTTAACGTTCCTTTTTTTAATATCATTGACAAATGTTGCTCCCCAAGGGGTCGAGCACTTTTAAAGTCATTTTAGGCTTTTTAATTTTATTCATCTATATATATATATATATATATATATATATATATATATAGATATATATATATATATATATATATAATATATATATATATATATATATATATATATATATATATATATATTATACTGAGCCACAAAAGAAACGCAAACGACCGGTCCATTCAATGTACTCTCATGTTGTTGACATTTAATTGCAACCATTGAAATGAATTGAATGCAACCATTGAGTTTCTGGCTTCAGTGTTCTTATTGTTGGCTGAAGCAAAAAGTGGTCACGTGTCATGAGTGTCACGGAGAGGGTCAGTAACGAGTGTGTCCCCCACGAGCGTTGATAACAGCCTGACATCTGGCGGGCATGGAGTAGATCAGACAGGTGACGGTGGCCATGTTGACGTTGTTCCAGATCTGCCTCAGTGCCTGCTCTAGCTGACGGGATGTGGTTGGTCTCGGCTGAACAGCATTCAGCTCCCATTTGAGATGGTCCCAGAAGTGTTTGATAGGGTTCAAATCAGGGCTCAGCGAGGGCCACTGCAGAGCTCTGATGCCCTGTTGCTGCAGGAAGTCTGTGGTGACTCTGGCAGTGTGTGGACGAGCATTGTCCTGCTGGAGAGTGAGGTGGCCGTGCTGCTGGACGTGGGGCAAAACAACGGGCCTCAACACCTGGTCAATGTATCGCTGCACAGTAACGCCATTTCCGCGACCAGGGCCAATGTCTAGGAAAACAATAGGCCCAACAAGCTGGTTGAGGCTGATTCCTCCCCATACCATGATGCTCGCACCTCCCCAAGCGTTGATCTCGTGGACGTTGTTGTTGGCATACCTCTGGTTGCGCCTCCTCCACACCCGGATTCGGCCATCAGCATGATGAACACAGTATCGGCTCTCATCCATAAAGAGGATGCCCCTCCATTGCCGCCAGTTCCAGGTCCGGTGTTGCTGGGCCCATTGCAGTCGTTGTTGCCTATGTCTTGGAGTAAGAACAGGTCACCTTACGGGACGGCGGCAGTGCAGGTGATGTTCTGCTAATCGACGCCGCACAGTTTCACCAGAAATTGGTGCCCATGCCTGCCAATGGTGTTTCTGGCCATTTCCGTTGTGCAAGTGAATGGCTCACGCAGGTGACGGCGGTGAATCGCCCGATCTTGTCGCGCAGTCGTTACACGGGGTCTGCCGCTTCGTGGGTTGTCCCGAGCGTCGCCATTTGCCTGGAACCTGGCCCACAAACGACAAATTGTAGAAACAGCCACGCCAAACGCAGCTGCGACTTGTGCAGCACGGTTTCCGGCTTGGAGTGGCTTTATGGCTCTTTCTGTCGACGGCGCTCAGTCTTGGCATTCTGGTCATGTGGAAGTGATTGCTTTGCCAGGGCGTAACAGCCTGGGTTTTTATTCCTAGTGATGTGTGAATACTGTTCAGCGAAAAAAAGATTGACATGACTGTTTGCATTCGCCTTGCACATGCAAAAACGCGCTTCCACGTTCGTTGCGCGGGTGTGAGCTCATTTCTAGTGACGCTGACCTGATTTGCACGTGCTTCACACTAGGTCTAATGCTGACTCATAACCGCACGGAATATATGGTCACAGCGCACCTACAGTGCCATTAAGGATATTCACCCCTACCTACCCCTCCATTTGCGTTTCTTTTGTGGCTCAGTATAATGTGTATATATATATATATATATATATATATATATATATATATATATATATATATATATATATACAACAAACTAATAAATTCCAAGGATAAGTACCGAGCACCATTCCAGCAACTTACAGAGCAGGTTGGTGTTGCAATGACTGCAAGAAATATTGAATTATAAACAAAGCTTGCTCTTATGTCTTAGATTGAAGAAATAGGGGGAGATACGCATTCATACCTGCAGTGGCAGATGATTCTGCCTAACTAACAGTATGTGCTAGAGTGGGTGGATGGGGAAAAATAAAATAAATGCTTCTCAAAATGAGCCTTCAGCAAGCTTATATTCTCCAAGGGGGAGAGACATCCTCCAATAGGGAGGGAAACTCACTAACATATAACTCCTGGTCATATACCGATATTTCGAAACTTGGTGGTGCTACATTTTCTTGTGAAAAGTAGAAAATATAAAAAGATATCCTCTAAGACACAAGTGCTGAGGGCCAGTTCTTGGAATGAATCCGCAAGGGACTAAAATACAACAAACTAATAAATTCCAAGGATAAGTACCGAGCACCATTCCAGCAACTTACAGAGCAGCTTGGTGTTGCAATGACTGCAAGAAATATTGAATTATAAACAAAGCTTGCTCTTATGTCTTAGATTGAAGAAATAGGGGGAGATACGCATTCATACCTGCAGTGGCAGATGATTCTGCCTATCTAACAGTATGTGCTAGAGTGGGTGGATGGGGAAAAATAAAATAAATAGAGAACAGTAAAATGTTTGTTCTAGCTCACCCGCCCGAAACTAGTTTCAACTAGTTTCGGGCGGATGACCCTAGAACAAACATTTTACTGTTCTCTGACAAGTAAGACTTCAACAATGAATTAAAAATGATAATCCATCACACATTCTCTTTCAATAACCAAAAAATAACGATTATCTACAAACAAACATACTGTGTAGAATTATCCGTTTTCAATACTAATTTACTAAACTTTTCAGATTTTAGTTTTTGCTTAATCCTGTGTTTTTCTTGATCGTTTTCAATAACATCATTTTCACGCATACATTCATCAAATGCGTCTCTGTCTTTCATGTGAAATAAAACTACAGTCTTTAACTGTTCTTTAAAGTCTTTTAAAATCTACACACTTATCCTAGCATGACAAATCTTATAAAACGAAGTAGACAGATAGACAAACAAACACTAGGTAATGGTGAGGTAGGTAAGGCTGGCCGTTCCACACCATTAGAATACTGCAGAGACCTGTCATTAGGTCGACACTTGATTACTTAATTTGTGGTGTTGGGTCTTATGACTTGGCAAGGTGCAATACCACATGACCGGACATGACGATCTCGAACCAGTGCCTCCAACCAACGCCTCTTAGTTTAGCCATGACTTCCAATGCAGACGGTCGTGTTTGTTCACAGAGGAACAGCTTCTTGCTATAGGTGATTGTGTTTTATTACAACTGTATGGCGGAGTATCTAAACAAAAGAAAATCAGGCGGGCCCAGTTCTTTACCTCCTAAGCCAAAGAGAAGTATTGCTTTTTTGGAAGGTGAGGAGAAAGAAAAAACGACAACTTACTATTGATGAACTACACAAGCACCTTGAAAGCTTGTTATTTTAAGACAGAGATTTAGCCAATATATTTGAAAAAGATGTTTTTAACTTTGAAAAGCTTTTAACTTTTGAAGAAATGATTCCATTTTTAAAAAATGGCGCTTTTTTATTCAAAAAGCTCCAAATGTTCAGTGACAGGTGTACTACCTGGCAATCAAGAGCCGCCATAAAACACTAACTCCGCCAGATGAAAAAGAGGAGAGTTAAACTCTTTGTGAAACTTTTTGTGAAATAGACGAGAGGCGTGTGCTGTGGCGCCACAGTAGTTCAGAAAACTTCCCCACCTTGTGGTGTTCATGACACAACGGCAAAGCAGACGACACGGAACACGACTCGGGCTGGGCCCAGACAGGGCTGGTGTTGTTACTGGCTAATTATAGTGGGTGTAGCACTGTTCGCTAATTACTAAGCAGTCCAAAACCCACATGCTGTTAGGTCGTCCCTGTGGCCCTGTAACTAGGTCAAACGTTCTTATAGGAACGTTTGGCCTACAAGCACTCCTGTAACTAGGTCAAACGTTCTTACAGGAACGTTTGGCCTACAAGCAGTCCTGTAAACTAGGTCAAACGTTCTTGTAGGAACGTTTGGCCTACAAAGCAGTCCTGTAACTAGGTCAACGTTCTTGTAGGAACTTTTGGGCCTAAAAAAACCATCCGTCACAGTAATGACATAATGGGTTCCTATCTACGCTATGATTTGAATACCTTTTGGGAAAAACCCGTGATCCCCAGTGCACGCATAACAAAGCAACGACAATTATAGCTCACCGATCTGTTCCTGAAAAACGTTTTCCTGATCGTTTTTAATAACAGTGGAAAATCCTGTGTGTGTGTGTGCTAGCCAGGCGGTTACAAGCCCGTCACAGTAGTTCAGAAAACTTGACAGACAGGTGCCCTCTTATGCAGAAAAACGTTCGGATTCAAACAGTATCTAAAATAGTTCTTACTTCACCCAGCGCCCCAAAACCATGGTCGGTCAAAGGTTTGATAGCGTGCTTTCTGGGTCAATCGGCAAAGCTGCTTGGTTGCCCCAGTATTTGCTTGGGTGCTTTCTGGCCGGAATCAATGTGGCAGGAAGCCAGGTCAGGGCTAGTAAAACTGCCTGTACTTGCTATGTGCGGACACTAAGGGGGTAATCCTGCACACCCCACCCCCACGCACGCACGTCCCACCCCCACCCCACGCATGCACACCCTTGCCCCCCCCCACCTACCCCCCCCCCAGGGCATGCACACTACTCAAGTCACTTCTAAGTTCTTAACTCAAGTCACCCCAAGCACTTCTAAGTTCTTACTCAAGCCGTCCTCAAGTCTTTCCTCAAGTTCTTACTCAAGTCACTTCTAAGTTCTTACTCAGGTCATCCTCAAGTCACCCCAAGTCACTTCTAAGTTCTTACTTAGTCGCTCAGGAATTGATCAAGACACCTCAAGTTTTAACTTAATCGCCTCAAGATCGTAATTTAAATTTCATCCTCTAAGTACAACCAAGTTCTTATTCAAGTTATCTTATAATTATCAGAAAAAAACAACAATACAATCTATGTTTTTATCTTAAATATTTGATGTCTAATATGTACACACACGCCTCAAAAAACGCGTCATCGTCGAGGATGTCTTGTCAGCGTCCTTGGCGCGAGATTGGTCGCATAGTCTTAATGAAGTTCTTACATCGTAAGCAAACCGCATTGATTTTTAATTCTGGTCTATGGAAATGTCTTTTATAGACTCCATGTCTTTATTTATTGACTCCATCATTTTAAACAATAATAATCCGTCATGATCTATTTTTATCAAAGAAACAAATTTATTATAATAAATCAAAAACCAAACCAGTATGTTAGGATTGCCGTATTGATATTTATTAAGTTCTTGAAAATTAATGCATTAGAAATGGATCAAAATTTATCTTTGTTGTTGGCGGTTTTTGGCATGCTTTTTTGTTCAGCTTCTGTATTTAGTGGTTGAGATTTTTTTGACTGCTTTGGTTTTTGCTGGCGTTGTTTATTTTATTTTATAACTGTGTAATACCCCAGCAACAATGACCCGCCAAAAATGACACCTTTAAGAAAATTCCGTGAAGACTTGGCGGTGTAGGCAACCTGCTGTTGTTGTAGGTCTTGACTCAACTTGTTCTGGGGTTTTTATAGCTGGCTTTTGAAACAATGGCTGCGGCTCTAGCCCCCTTTTTCATTATGAGTTATTTTTGGGGCCCTTGTAATTTTAATTTTGTTTGTTTTTTTCCCACTTGCTAATTTTTTTCCCGCTGAAAACCCCCCCAGGTTGAGGGGCTTTTTTACTGGTCACTTTCCCCACCGGGATTAAATTTTTTCTGTTTCCCATTTTTCCCGATTCTGTGTTTTTTCTGGCTGGGCCTTTTGGAGGGAAAATAAATTTATATGTTTAAAAAGTTACATCCCGTGAATTTAACGGCGCCAGAAATGTTCAAATTTGGTTTTGTCCACCCTAGGGGACCCCAATGTTTTTTAAAAAATGGATCCTGCTTTTAAAATCTTTACATAAAATTCTTGTTCGGGAATAAATTTGGGAACAAATCTAGCTACTGTTTAGTGTGAAAAACTAAAAAACCGTTTCCCCCAAACCTTTTTCCCTTTTCCCCGGCCCCTTGTTCCCTTTACCTTTTGGTGATACTTTACAATGTCTTGATGCGACATCTTTTAAATCTGTTTCTTTGCTAAATTTCTTTTCCCGGGAGGAACTTTTTTTGTTTTTCCACAGCCCCCAAAAGAATAAAACCTTTTTTCCTTTTTGGGCAAAAAGGGTTTGGGGTCATCAACTTGATCGTTTGTAATCATAATTTCGGGAAAGGGTTTTTTGGGAAAGATCGTCGTGTTTGTTTTTTTTTAAAATTTTTAATTATTTTTTTTTTTTAAAAAAGGGCGCCCCCCCAAAAAAAAACTGTTCCCAACCTTTTTAATACCTTTTCTGTGTTTTTGGGGGAAATAAGTTTTGGATACCCCGTTTGTTTGGGAAAAAAAGTTTTTTTAAAAAATAAAACCGCGATCTTGGCAAACTGGGACTTTGAAGACTCGGCAAAGCTGATTGTGTTTTTACAGCTTCTTTTTGCTACGAAAGATTTTTTTTTTTAAAGCAAGGAATAATTCCAGACAGTATCAATATGTAAAATTAAAAAAAATCATTTTTTAAAAAAGGGCTTCGTTCCTTTAATGATGATAGGTGGCGCGGTGTGAAGCGCTTGTTTTTGGCAAAATTTAATTTACGCATTTAGTAAACTACGGGTTGATGGCGAGAGAAAAAGACATAACAAAGTTAAGGAGCAATAGCTGCAGCACAAGTTTTACTATGAAAAGCAGAGGAATTGAGCAGTTAGATTTCTTTAAACCCGAAAAATGAACAAAAAAAAGGGACATGCGCTTACCCTTTAAAAATGTTAAACAAGCAATAAAGAATATTATTTTGTAACGGAAAAACCAATCGAGACATTGCCCCCAAAAAATTTCAGGACTTTTATAAACCCATCAGAAAAAAACAAAAGATCCCAAAAAAAATTCGCTTTTCATTCCCTTTGGGTTATAAACTGTTGTGTTTTTGTTTGCACTTAAAAGGGGGCTGAATAAAAAATAAAACAAAATCAAATTATTCCCCAAAAAGGATTTTGGGAAAGGGGAATAACGGCAATTAAAAACCCAAACCCCAAGGGGGGGGGTTTAGCGAAAAAAACCCAAAGGGAAAAGGTTATTTTAAACAACCCCAATTGGCAATTTATTTACCTGCACCTAGACAAATACGAGACCGCCCTTTGTGAAAACAACGAAAAAAGACCCCCCATCAAATGGATCTTCTTATTTCCCATGATACGTTTAAAGAGAAAAAGATTTAAGTACGCATTTTACAGTCATTGACATGCTTCGGGTTTACAAAGGGGCCGGAAACCCATTAACAAAAAAGAGTGCTTTGCTGTTTGTTGCTGTACAACTGATATCCCAAACGGGCCCCTTTAAAATTTTTCCTCGGATTTTCAATTTGGGTGAGGGAAAGAATTTAAAGGAAAATTGAATCAATTTTTTGAAAAAAAAAAATTTGGAGTTTACCTTTAAAAGAGGCTTTCCCAGGATTTCACAGTTTCAACGGGTTTGTTGAAAATTTTAAACCCAAACATTTTATCTGAAAAAAATTTTTTCCTACCAGTATCACGGGAAAAGCTTATTGGAAAAATTCTCGCAACACAGAATGGGTTAAAAGATTTTCCCTCATTTTTTGGGGGCGAAAGAAAAAAGAAAAATTTTAAAAAATTAACGGGGGCCAAAAACCCATTTACAAGAAATCAAAAAAAAAAACAATAAATGTTGCTAAAGGCTCATTTTCACCCAGCAAATATTACCTTTTGGGTTTTAAAAAGTAAGGTACCTTTTTTTTCCCGGGGGGAAGCAAAAGGGGGACCCGCATCAGAGCAACCGACCCATTTTTTGGGTTTTGGATCCATATAAAATTAAAAAGAATTTTTAAAAATAAAACCCGCCCCGTGTTTTAATTTCCGGGGAAACTGAACAACAAAACAAAACCACCTCCTCAAAGATCTTTTGTAAAGGAAAAAACTGCAGAAAATCCCACCGGGACAGGGTTTTCCAGTTGTTTTTTAAATTTTTTAATTTATTTAAAATATATTTGAGTCTAAAAGGGAAAATTTCAAAAGGAACGCGAATGAAAAAAGAAGGAAAAAGGGAAAGAGCCCTTTGGAATTAAAGCGGGAAATTTCTTTGATGCGTTTTCTCCCTATTAGGGAAACATTTGGGGATTCATCGGGCACTTGGCAATGCACCCGATCACCTAAAACCCAAAAATACCCCAAATTTTGTTTTTAAAAAATATGGGAAAGAATTTTAAAAAATAATAAAAAAAATTCGAGCACATCAAGAAAACGTGAAAAAAAATTTTGTCTGAATTGGATTTGATATGATTGGCTTATAATGAAATTTGGGGAAAAAACTTTAATATGATTGAGGAAAAAAAATAAAAAAAATTTATGCCTTTCTCCGTGTCCAATTGCAAAAGGAAAACTGGGGGAAAATTTAAAAACACTCTTTTTGGTTTGTTCTATCTAATGACTTTTTTGTTCCCAACTGTTTTTTTGATTCATGTAGATTAGTTTGGGTATTTTTTCGTTTGTAATGATGAAAATTTAGTTTATTGAACAATGTTTTTTGTAGTTGTCATGGGGATATTTTTTTGACTCCCCAAAAACACTGGGGTGATTCCTTTTGCTTTCTTAAGGGGTTTTTCCTGGCTCAAAATACTGTACATTTTCGATCAAAACCATAAACCCCCTTTATCCCCCCTCCAGTTTAATTATCCTTCATTTTTCCCAAAAACCTTTTAAATTGAAATTTGAATCCCAAAGGCGAATCTTTTGGGAAATCAGTTTGTTTTCTTTCCCACCCCGCATCCCCTTTAGTATTTTCAAATTTCCCCCTGTTTTTGGATGTTTTCAGTAGGGTATCTATAAAAAAAACTATCTGAAATTCTTGTAAATTTACTTTGGCTCTGGTTAAAGGGGTTTTTAAAGTATTTCATAAAAAAAATTCTAGCATCAAAAGTTTTGATAATTCTAAAACGTAAACCCAAATAAATACAGGTTTGTCCAATTTGACTTTTTTTTTTTTTCATTATTATGCAAAAAGCTGTCATGAAATCTTCTGAAGTCCTGTTTAAATTTGGGTTTTTAAAAATTCGCTTAATTGCTTCGTTCTATCTGGTGCCCAATCTGACTTTTTTGCGCTTGTGGGATTCCCCATAGTTTTTCCCAAAAAACAGCTTTTGGGTTTCAATTAAAAAGGTTTTTTCTAAAGCATCTGTGGTTTTTTAGTTCTGGATCAGTTTTTCTTCAGATGTAGGGTTTTTCTTTGAACGTTTTTGATAAAAAGAAATTTTACGATGAACCCCTCTCAATTTTAAAACCCCTTTCTTAAATAAAATTGTAGAAGGGTTCTGTAAGGACAGAAAAAATTTTTTTTTTCCCTCGAATTTTAGGCACAAAGTTTGGTGGCTCTTTTGGGATTTTTCTTTAGACTTTCTGCTGCAAAGGGATAGTCTTTTGGGCGGGGCATGGAGTTCAGAGGAATTTAAGTAACTCTAGAATGAAAACCCGCTGTTGATTGGCTTTCCAAAACTCCCTCAAAAATTTTTAATCCCTTTTTGAATATTTTTCGGACCTTTGTCTTTTGTACTTTTTTAAAGTTAGTAATGGAAGTGTTTGGCGCTTTGCCCAACCATAAAATTTTTTTGCATCTAAATACTTTGAGATAGTTAGACCTTTTACTTGGGATCAAATCATCTAGGTATTTGTTGTTTGCTTTACAGAAATGTTTTGCGAGCCATACAAAATTCCTCCCGCAATCCTTTTTTTAAAATTCCTTTCGGAACTTTGGGGCAGGTCAGACAATAAATAAAACTGTATCCAGAAATTTTAAAGGGAAGGGGGCTTTTCCCAACCCATCCCGGGGCAGAAATGTAATGGCGGGATCCAGGCTATAAGTTTATGCAGGTTTTTCCTATAATTTTTAAAAAGGTTTCTGCCAACAAAAAAAAGGTAGCCATCAAGGTTTTTAAATCATGTAAGGGTCCCCCCATCTTTTTACATCTAATTCTCCCACGCTCTTGAGCATGCTTGGAAATCAAAATTTAAATGATGCCCTTTCCCCCAAAGTTTTAAAAAAGAACGCTTTCTTTAGGCGGAATTTGTATCTTCGTAAAATTTTTCCCCAAATTTTTCTTGTACTTTAAGGGTAAACACCCTTTCTAAAAGGGGTTGAGTAAAAAATTTTTTTGTTTTTGGGGCCAGGGATTTTAAAGGACATAGCCAGCGACTCTAATGAACCCATCATGTGTTCCCATAGATCAAAAAAAGGAAAATTTTTTAAAGGGGAAACACAGGTACTTTTCTGTGAGGTCCCAATTGCATGTTTTTCCCCTAAAGTCGCGTTACTGTTTTGAATTATAGATGAGATTTCATAATCGCAAGTTATGAAAGAAGAGGGGAAAATTTCCCAGGTTTTGGGTAAACCCTTTTAGTTAAAGATTCCCGTTGTTGGCGTGCTCCTCTAAAACTTCCCACTAAGTGATCAGGGGTCTCTTACTGTCGGTTTTGGCTGCGTCTGATGAGAGGCCAAAACCCGCAAACCCCAACGGGGAGTGGCTGAGTCTTACTGTTTTTGGTTTTTGGTTGTCATCACCCATTTCAGATAAATTCAGATTTTTGGGAACAGCCCTTACCCCATTTGGCCCGGGCCATGCGTTTTAAGAGTATTCTGCGGGCATTGGTCCTCTTTTAAAATTTCTGGCTTTGAATGAGCCCCATCCGACCGGGGAAACAATGAAAGCAAATGAAAAAATCTGATGTTTTACTCACTAAGCTTTTTTTGGGAAGTCTCTGGGGGGTTGGCCCTTTTCTTTAAGGAACAATGAGTGTTTCGAAGTTGCGTAAACAAATATGGACTAGTTTGATCCGTTTCCAGTTTTAAAAAACTAATTTTTAGACCCGGGTGGGGGCTTTTGGTTATTTTCTGTTTTGGCAATAAACCCGGGCCCGATACAATTTTTTCTTTGTTCAAATTGCGGCTTTACGGATGGATTCTTGTAATACTTTTCTAAAAAATTTGTTTTGCCAAAATTTTTTTGTAGTATGCCCCAATAATTTACTCATTGTTCTTTACCCAATGTGAAATGGGGTTTACCCCTGTTGGTAAAACCCCTCATTTGAAAGTCAAATGATTTTTGCCTGGTCGCAATCGTTGGGCTGTTTTTAAAACCTTTAATGGGCAGTAGATTTTTTTTCCTATCCCGGTGTATCTTTAAAACAGTTTTGGTTTGTTTTGTTTTTAAAAAAGGATCAATTTTGCCACGCAACAGGAAAGGATATTCCCCCTAAAGTTAAAAGTCATTGATGAAAGGGTTTTAGTTGGGACACTCTCTCTGGTTTTTGGGATTTAAATGCACCCTTTGCGAGAAGACACCACATAAAACTTTTTGTTGTCTGTTTATTCTTTATTTTTAAAAAACTGCTCTTTTTGCAACAAATTGTGAAGGTATGGAATGTAACCCTTTCCCTTAAAATCGGCGCATACTAGCCTTTTTTAAAACAAAATTTTCTATGACTTCCCCCTTTCCGACCAACCAGGTTCTTTTTGGCTTCCCTTCAGCGGCCACTTTAAAAACTGTGTAAGCAGCGGGTTTCCCCAAAAACCGGGTGTTAATTTCATTATGAGGGGGAATAGTCTGCTGTTTGTCGAGACCCAAAAAACCTTCTAGTTTTCTTCATTTTTTGTTAATAGCCCAATTTAAAAAAAGCTAAAACTTTAAATTTTAAACTGGGGGTCTTTTGTTTTTTTCCGGGAAAACTTGAGAAATAGCAGGGCCCCAACACTTCCCCAATACCGCTTGTAAATCAATGACTTTTTAGATGATTTCATTTAAAGCTTTTTTTAAAATCTTCTTCCTTACGCTTTGCTTCAAACAATTCGCTGGCCCAAAAATATATTTTATCTTTTGCTGATTTTCTTTTCAAACTAAAAATATTTATTTAACTTTTAAAAAAAAAAACTTAATCAGAATAATTTGGGCCCCCCTTTCCCGTTTGGACTCATAATTAAAGTTAAACCCCCTTTGGCGTTTTTTTAATTTGCGAGCTGTTTAGAGCGGGAGTTTAATGTTTCTTTTAATTTTTTTTAAAACTTTTCCTTTTTTTAAACGCTCGGGGTCTGGTGTTGAAAAAAAAAAAAAATTTGCCCTTTGCCTTTTTTTGAAGACCCAAACTTTTGCTTTTATAGTCACCCAAAATCAGCCGGGAAAACGATTAAATTTTTCACCCGTGATTTTTGAGTCAGCTATTGCTTTATTTATTATCTTTTTAAAGGCCCTAATTTTGTTTGTTATTATTGAACCAAAAAAAGCTGTGTGTTTTTGGAGTTTATTTTTTAAAATTTTTTGTAGCAGCACTACAGTTTAATGAACACAGGCCAAGGCTAAAGACAAACCGCCTAGAGGAAAAGGTGGGGGTTTGCCCGACGCCTGTTGCAAAGGGAGCCCTACCTTGTTCCTCCCGATGCAGCACTAAAAGGCGATGCTCCCCCATTAACTTTGGTAAAAACTTAAAGGCCCGCAGAATACCTTCGTTTGGCTTTTCTGTATTTTTAAAAATTCCTGCTCTAGGTTTTGGGGGCATTTGTGTAATGTTTTTTAATCTTTAAGGTTTTTTTGTCAGGGTTTTCTACCCATCCCCTTTATTTGGCGGGCTCTGGGGCTGTAGGCCTTTTTTTAAAAAACCCCTAACAGCCATGCTTTTTTTTAAAAAAAAATAATTTTGTAAGGGTTTTCTTTTAAAACTGCTATCTTGGGTTTTTCAGTGCGTTTATATATTAAAAAAAAAAAAGTGCCTTTAATGGGTTTTTCAGATCTTTTTCTTTTCAATTTGAATGGGTTTTTTATGTCTCTAACAGTTCTCCCCCTTTTCCCTTAACTGATTTTCCCTGTTGATTTTTAGGTCAATCCATTTAAAACCGAAATTTGGTTTTTAAATAATTTATCAAAATCTAACACTGTGAAAATGTAGATCTTTTGGGCACGGGTCAACGGGCGGATTTTTTAAAACCCCCCGCCCCCAAACAGTTTTCTTATTTCATCAAAAAGTGATAAAGGGGTTTTAAACCCATAGCGTTAAAATTTTGGTTAGGAATACCCCTTTTACATTGCACTTTTGTTAATTTTTGGATTAAAAAAATTTTCAGTTTTTTCTTTCGAATGTTCTTTTATCTTCGCCCCGCAAAAAAAAAAACCCTTTTAAACGTCTTGCTGAGACCCCTAAAATTAAAATTCCATATAGGTCTGCCCCGCTTTTAGGATATGTTGTATGATGAAATTTACTCTTTCGTAAAATTTTTGCTTTAAATTTTTACTTTATATTGTTGCTCAATCGCCTTGCTAAAATTTGGGTTGCTTTAAAAACGCCAAAATCTAACGAGATGTCGAAAAAGCGTACTTTGCTCCCGGGGCTGGGTGATTTGATAAAACGTTTGTTTTCATTTTAAAAAAATTGTCGTATGCCAATCTGTTTTTTTTGCCCCCTTGAAAAATTGGGGCATGCGCTTTTAACAATCAAAATCAAAGGGAAAAGAAAAAACGATTTCCCTAACCCCAAAAAATTTTCGTACATACTTTTTGCCATTTCAAACATCTCCCGCGCCTATTCTGTTTTTAGGGCTTCATTATTTTCTATTTCCTTTTAAACGCAAAAATCGCCCCTTTCATTTCCCCGGTTTTGCCCCTAAATCAGAATAGGTTTAAAAATTTGGGCTGCCATTTGTAAAGAAAAAAAATTTTTTGCCCTTTAAGTTTTTTTGAAAATTTTTTACGATTGCCGTCCCAGATTTTGGGACCAAAATGTTTCCCGTTTGGGGGCTTTTGATTTTTTTAGTTTTTTTTTTAAATTTTTAAAATAAGTTGCGCAAAAAGCCTGGCACAAAACACTTCATCCCTCCTAGGTCTGGAAAATTTTTACAGTAAGAATTTTATCTGCATTTAATAGAGAGGGGTTATTTTGGAACGTTTAAAATTCCGTTTAAATTTCCCTTTACGCCCAAAGGGCTTTTTTTCAGTTTCTATGCGGGTCAAGAATTTTAGCCCTAAGCCCGGGGACTTTTTATAAAACAAAAAAAAAAAGTTTAAATTTTTTAAAAAAGGCAGGATTTTGGAGGGGAAGAAAATTATTTATGTTTTTTTATCCTGGGGGGACTTTAGTGAAAAAAGATCCTTTTACACAGCATCGCTCAGCCTTCATTGCGGGGGGGAATTTAAAAAAAAAAGTACGGGGGCGGGGCATTTTAAAAAGTTTTTGGTAAACCCCCCGAAAATTTTTAGGGCCCCAATTTATTTTGAAGGGAAAAAAAATTTGGGCCCTTTTTTTTGTAAAAATCGGGCCCTGAAAGAGGGAAAAATTTTAGCTTAAATAAACGAGACCCATCAAGTTTTTAAAGGCATTTCAACAAAAATTTTTTAAAAAATTAGGGCGGAGATCCCAAACGCCTTGGCATTGTTAAACCAAAATTAATAGGGAAGCAGTTTTAACTTCCCAAAACCTACAACAAGGGAAAACCCAAAAAGATAACCCCCAAAAAAAAACATGCCCTTGAAGGGTTTTTTAAACAAACAGCAGGCGAAATAAAATCAAAACAATAGAAACGAAACCCTTCTTCAGAAGAAAAAGGGATCAAAAACAATTGAGGGTTTTTTTCAGAAGGAAAAGTACCAAAAAAAAAATTTATGTTTCTTCATTGGCCATAAGAGAATTATTAGCCCTTAAACGTACCTTTTTAAAACCTTCGAGGCGAATTTTCAAACAAATTTTGCCCAAAAATGAGTGAACTAAAGAAGGATATAGAAAAAAAAAAGAAAAAAATCGCTGAGGCTGACGACGCCAATTAGGACTTTATATTAAAGGGAAAGGGTAAACCAAAGCCTTTAAAAAATCTAGAAAAACCAAAAAATTTGCAAAACTAGAAGTGTTGTTTTACTAACCAAAAAAATTACGAAAATTTAAAGTGAAACAGAAAAAGAGAAACTACCCAAAAATATTTTCATGAAGACAGAAGTGCAGAACGAATAAGAAAAAATGTTTTGAGAGCAGGGGGAAACACATTAGGGAAACGTTATTAAAATGCCTTAGGGATTTTCAAAAGTTTCAAATGGTGGGTGGCCCCATTACGGCGGCGGTGGTCAAAGTCCAGTGGGCCCCCCCGCCCTCTCCTCCTTTACCCCCCTGATTAAAACATGGGGGAAAAAAACCCGCTTGATCATCTTGAAGTTTATAAAAAAAATAGGGGCCCGGGAAAGCTATTGGGCTCTTTACCCGGTATATTAGGGGGTGTCGTTAGCTGGCTTTTGTCTAAAGCAAGAAAAATAGTTGGCTTTATGGTGAGCAATTATGGGATTAGTTGTCTTAATAGTCGGGGTTTTCATTTGTAAAATAAAAAAAGGGGGTTTTCCCCAGGCCAGGTTTAACCAACAACAAAATGCTGTCTTTTTTATTTTTTCAGGGTTTAATTTTTTTTGACCCTTTGCGGGCTTCCCTGGGCTTTGGGCCCTTTTGGGCCCGGGGATTGGGTGTTTTTAAACTTGGGGGGGGTCATTTGTTTTTTTAAATTTTTTGTATAATTTTTTGGGTCCCGAATTTATGTCGTTTTTCCGACCTTTTTTTATTGGGCCCGCCACAAGGATTTCCCTTTTTTGTGTTTTTTATTGTTTTCCTATTTTTGGGAAATCTGAGGGGCAGAAGGCCGGGGTATAAAACCCGTGCCAACAAACCAAAATCTCCCTTTCGATCTTGCGTATTGTAAAAATTTTGGTACCTTTTTATACTTTAAGGTTTAAAAAACCCTTTTAAAATTTAAGGCGTCCCCTAAATTTCCCAAGTTTTGTTTTTGTGCATCAAAAACCCGTAGAAGGATCAGTTTTGTCGAAACTTGTTTTTGGGGGGGGCGAACCTAGCAAAAACCCAAAAGTAAGTACGAAATTGAGTCGTTTTTTTCGCTTATTCTGCTTTTGTTTGGCCCCTTTGAAGGTCTAAAATAAAAAGTTTTTCCATGCTTTTTTTATGCTCTTGCTTATGGACCCCAGGTGGAAAAACCTGTGCCCGAAAAGAAAAAATGGGGGTAAGGAGGATTCCAGTAAGTATATTTTTGGCCCCCCCCCCAAAAAAAAGGGGGGGCCCCAAGCCCTGTTTTAAATCCCAAATTTTGTCTAAAGGGCTTTCCCTTTCCCTTTATTGAAATTGTTAAATTTCCCTTTTAAAAAGCCCTTTATTCTATTCTGTTGCCCGAATGGTTTAAACGGTTTTTCATTTTTGGGAATGGCGCTTGCAGTTTTAGTCCAAAAAACGTCTGAAGGTGTAATAAAAATGAAAAAATGTCACTGACCTCACCAAAAGGGCAGGATGATTTAAAAAGAAACAGCATTCGACCTCCACACCCCGGGTTTTTGCACAAAACCCCAGCCCAAAATTTTAAATGGGGTTTTGAAAAAATGCTTCCCGGGTGGGCTGAACCCCACTTTTGGGGATGTGTCTTTTTTTTTAGGGGGGTTTTAAAATTTTTTGTCCCAAAGGGGTACTCACCTTTTCTTGGGAAAAAAAGTCCCGGGGCTGAGTCCCCAGAAATGTCGAGGGGGGGGCAGTTGCTATAATTTTTTAAAATTTTAAATGGGCCCAACCCGAATTTTTTCATTAGTATTTTTGAAAAGCATTCATTTTTATTTTTGTTTTTAAAATTGTTTTGTAAAAAATTAAAAAAACCAAGCCCCTCCTTCGTTTTTTTTTAAACATGCTGTTGGGAACGATTGCAGAACCCCAAAAAGGTCGCCCCTTCATGAAAATTTTTTCAAAGTGTTTTGGTTTAATATAACGGGAAACCCCGAATAATAAAAACGTTCTAAAAGTTTTACAATTAAGGGGGCCCAAAGTTTGCCCGTTTTTTAAAACCCGATGGTTATTGCGGGTTTTGCTAAATAAAAGAAGCAATGAGTAACTTCGAAAATTACTCTCAAACTTAAAAAATGCAAAACTAAAAAAAAAATGGTTTTAAAATTTTAAGCCCGAAGAAGAAAAGGTTACTATTTTTATAAGAGCTAGCTAAAAAGTTGGGCTTTGCGGCTAACAATCATGATTTAGAGTTTCCAGACCAAAAAATACTTATGAGGGGGGGAAAAACCCCTTTGTCTTGCCCTTACATTCATTACTCTATGTTCATTTTGGGGGGAAAAAGAGCATGATGAAAACCCTTTTATGATGGAAAAGGCCCCCCCAACTGTTTTTAAAAGCTCTTCCTTTAGGAAAGCTGGATATTGCGATTATTGGGAAAATTTACAATTCCCTTTTTTTTCAGTTTTAAAAAAAATTTGTTGTGGGAGGGGCAGATCATTTAATTAAAAAACACAGGGCAAAACAGGGGAAAATCGTTTTAAAAAGTTTAAACCCCAAAATTTGTTTTGGGAAAAAAAATAATTTAAAAAATATAAAAAAAATTAAAGTTGCGTGGCCAGAAGAAACGGGGGTTTCATTAGCCCTGTGAGGTGTTAACTTTAGAATTAAAAAACCTTTTTTCGACGTTTTCGGACTTTTTAAAAAGAAAAGGTGGATGGCGCTTTGTTGGTTTTTTTTGGGAAAAATTTAAAAATGGGTTTTTATAACGCAAAAAGGTTTGTTGACAAAAAAAGGTTTCCCAAACTAGAACAAAACGCAATTTAGAAGAATAAAGTGGCCCAAGTATGAAAAAAAAAAATTAAAATTGGGAAAAACTACCGGGCAAAATTGGGGCATTTAGGGCCAAATTTTAAAATGGGGGCCCATTTAAAAAAAATTTGAATTTTTAAGCCCATTTACATTTTTTGCCCTCAAAAAAAATTTTAGAAAAAACATTCAATCTGGCCCTTACAGGGAAAATCTTATGCCCAAAGGGGCAATAGGGGGAAAAAGATTTAAATAACGCCCCCATGGGGAAAAAAGTAATCCTCCCAGAAAAAGAAACGGTTTTTAAAAGGAAGCTTCTACAAAATTACAGTTCTTTTTCCCCGCAAAAAAAATTAGGAGACCCCGTTCACAATGATATTTGACATTTTGTTTAAAAATGAGGCAAAAAAATTTGGGGCTGTGGGAAATCAGTGACAAACTTATGAAAGGAATTTTTTATTAGTGGCAAAAAATTAGACGTTGAAAAAATTTAAAATTCCATCGTCGTTCTTCAAACGGTGAGGATTTTTTAAGGGGATAAAAAATAGCGACAAAATTAATTTTAGTCTAAATAAAAAAACGATTTTCAGGGGCTAAAAATTGGGTTTTAAACTTACCCCATTTAGGCCCTTTTAGGGTTTTTTTTAACTGACAAATTTTGGGCAGGGAGTATGATAAACATAATAAAAATGGATTAGATTAAATTCCGTTTTTTAAAACATGGAAACAGTTAAAATTTATGACAAAAAAAACCCCCATTTTTTCATTGATTTGTGGACGACTTTGGGTTTTGGGAAAACCCCAAAATTTATCCTCGTCTGTTACCCAAAAGTTTATCGATAATTTTGATCATATTGTGATTTTCTGCCCCCAAAAACTTAAATGGAACAACATATCCGGGTAGGGAAAGGGTTTTTATGGGTAGATGATAACATATTTTTTATTTGATCCCAGCAAAAAATTTAGAGGGGTGTTTAGAACACTTTTTTTAGACTGTTTGGGGAACGAACCCCTATTTATTATGATGACGTTCAGCAGAAAGGGGATATGTTTTAAAAAAGAAAAACTTTGCAAAACTAGTTTTTAGTGGGGAAAACTGCTGGGGTAAGTGTGTGGATTTTTGTCAAAAATTTAACTGGTTTTTAAAAAACTTTAGAAACAGTTTAAAAAACCCGTAGTTTTATTTCCCCTGAAAGACAGAGACGATTTGATGGAAAGTTTTGCGTGAAAA
>CM031605.1:14934933-14947333 GCA_018398815.1 Conus ventricosus | reverse complement strand
TTTTAGCTGATAGTCTTTTCGGGAAATATTTAGATTTTGATTGTATAACTCTCTGCCCATTCTGTCCATTATGTGTATGGGTTTGTTTTTGTTTAGTTGCACTGCGTTTCCCTTAATGAAAAGAATGGTTGTTTTTTTTTTGGGACATAGTTTACGTGAGGGTTTGTCTGTCAAGAAAGTGCTTCTGGAAGCACACACTGACTGGTTTCAAAGTGAGGTGGAAATTGAAACAAAGTTACAAGAAGAATGACTGTGCCGCAAAACAAAAAAAAGGAAAAGAGAAAGTAACAAGTGCAAAACACACAATACGCATTTCGATCTCTTTGGTCTACTTCGGGCAAGACCAAACAACACTGAAGACCATGAAAACGAAGCGTGAACAGACAGTCCTAAACCTTTTCAAAGTGGCGTGACATGGACGTGGAATGGAAACGAGGCTGTGGGAGGGGAGGCAAAAAGGGTGGATGGCTAAGAAAGAAGTCAATCAAATCATACAGATTACTCACTTTCTTTGCTCGTGGTAGTATAAACCTTTCGGGTAATCGATGTGACTTTGGATATTGATCTGCTCAGCAGATTTTTCAGGAAGTCCCCAGACACATTATATCCACACACTTGTATTCGCACTTCACACACACATATTCACACAAAGCATTCATACTCATCAGCACACACACACACACACACACACACACAACACACACACACACCACACACACACACACACACACCCACACACACACACGGGCACACACACAACATATACACACAACATATACACACACATACACATGCGTGCTCGAAACGCGCGCGCTCACGCACATACACACGCACATACACATACACACACAATCCCAATGCACGCACACAAAACCCCACCACACACACACACACACACACACAACACACACACACACACACACACACACCCCACACCAGGCTGAAATTGTCGTTATGATAATTTGACAAAAAGTGGGCCTCAGTCAGAGTCCCCAATGCAGCTCCATAGGGAACTCATGTGACAACATTCAAAATGCTCACACACACATTCACAGCATTCTCTCTCTCTGTCACACACATACACACACACACACACACATGCACGCATGCACACACGCACGCACAATACTATTACACACACACGCACGCACGCACGTACGCACACCACACTCACACCCCACACACACACACACACACCACACACACACACTCACACACACCCCACACACACACAACACACACACACAAACACACAACACACAACACATGCGCGCAGGGACAATCAAATCGAATGATTACATAAACTCACTTTGTTACACATGCCTATAAAAACAAAACATGTTTCAGTACAGTTTAATTGTACTTTAAAAGTCTTAAGGTGACTGAAAAATAATCGGATGAGAGCTTTGCTGAAAACAACGTCTGGGGCGCGCGCTTCATTTTCATAGGATGACGTAAAAAAATTTGTAGCAAAATTAAGAAAATGTATGAACGGGGACGCTCAGTTTTAACAAAACGGGAAAAATTGCTAGGAAAAGAAAGTAAACTGTAGGATAGAGAAATAAAACTATAAGAAAGGTAAGTAAACTGTGCTGTAGGCTAAGAAAAACTTTATGTCGAGAAAGAAAAAGCTACATTGCAAAAGAAAAAAAAAAAAAAAACGATTTGTGGGTAAAGGAAAGAAAGTGTATGAAAATGATGTTTAAAACGGCAGGAAAAGGATGAAGAAACTGTACTGATAGGAATAAAACTGTCGTTACAGGAATGAAAGTTGAAAGAAACCTGTATCAGAAGTAAGGGGGGGTGGGGTTACAAGAAAGGGAAAGAACTGGGCGGGGAAAATGTAAAGAAATTATAAAAACATCTGGCATGAACACTGTACAGAGAGGTTCAAAACTGGTTGCGCAGAAGAATGGAAAAGGAAAGGAAACTGTAAATGAGAAGGAAATGAACCCGTAGCGAAAAGCAGGGAAAAAAAGACAAGAAAAGTAGACCCACGTGGTGCTAACTGAACGCAGTCCAGAACTAGGTCGACTATGCGGGTATAAATCTGCCGTGACGCCCCCCGCCGCAGACACACGAACTGCGCAGTCTGACCTGCCCAAAATCGCATTCACACCAGGATGTGTGTGTGTGTGTGTGTGTGTGGGGTGTGTGTGTGTGTGTGGTGCGTGCGTGCGTGCGTGCGTGCGTGCGTGCGTGCATGCGTGCGTGGGGTGGTGTGTGTGTGTGTGTGGGGTGTGTGTGTGTGTGTGTTTTGTGTGTGTGTATGCAAAGACGTTGTCTCAAACTGAATCTGTTTCAGATTCTGAAGAAACTGTTCCTTTTAAGGTTATTTACGAAGACCATGAACATTCATGGGAGTTACAGAGATATCGTTATCGTATATTCCAGTTGAATATGTGATCACTAGGTATAGTTAAGCGGAAAAAAGAGGTGGTGGGGAGGGGATGTAACTGGGGGGAAGGAGAGGAGAAATAAAAACTAACAGCAAAGAGACAGGAAAAGGTATTACATGACACCCCACAGACCCTTTTTTTAAAAGCAAAAAGAAAGAAAAGGACATCAAAAGCGGTAAAAAAATGGGGGAAGAGGATTAGGTTTTGGGAAGGGAAAGATCAGGATCGGAAGGAGGGAAAAGGGGAAGGTGGGAGGAGACAAAGAAAATAATGGAAAACGGTGTTGTTAACACGTAGGAAGAATCATTGTCAGTTTCATAATCCGGGTATGGTCCAGTGTCATTACTTTAGTGGACAATCATTAACAGTGCTAACTGCCAACTCAGCTGTTGCCACAATATGGGGTTTCGGGAACGGAGCTGAGCCTCCTGATTCTGAAACAGGCTCTTGTACCCGGCTGTTGCCCACGAGATTCTAAAGTCAACGGAAAAGTTTCCCGGGGGTCGATTCTCCTTTTCCGACAACGTTCCTGGGGTTTGGGTGATGTCGGGGGAGTTCCGTGAAATGTCGGGGGGTTCCGTGAAATGTCGGGGAGTTCCGTGAACTGTCGAGGAGTTCCGTGAGCTGTCGAGGAGTTCGTGAAATGTCGGGAGTTCCATCATTTACGTAGGCTAGGGTCACATGATCACGACGTGTTTGATGTGTGGCAGGGGTCTGTGCTGTCCCCGGATGGCTCTGTCTGGAATGATTCGTCTGGGACGGCTGCTCTCTTGCTGGCATGGTTGTTGGACACGACGGCAGCAAGAGAAGAGGGGTATCGTGGATAGGGATAGAGGTGGGGGTGGGGGTGGGGGTAGGAGACGGAGGAGTGGTGGGGAGGGGGTCAGTCTAAGGGGGATGATTACGAAAATGTATGTGTGTGTGCGTGCGTGCGTGCGTGCGTGCGCGCGCGCGTCTATGGATATTAAGGTCAAACCCAAAACATCGTCCTGACAAATGTTGGAGGAACGTCTCTTGGCAGACACATGCCACATCGCTGCTGTCGCTGATTTTGCGCAGTTTTTATGTTCAACGGGAAGCAGTAAGACCTTGAAGGGACCCAAGGACCATACGTTCCAGTACAGGCTGCTCTGGGACCTCATCATGAACAAGTCTGAGTTCCTGGGCCAGCGTGTACGAGACACATTTCTCCTCCCCCCCCCCCCCTCCCACCCCAACCCCCATCCGCGCTCCTCTGCCTGCCTCCTAACCCGCCCTAAACCCGGAAGCTCCCCTCCCCCTTCCTCTCCCCTTCCCCAAGATTTTCTTTTTGTGCCCATCCTCTGTGTCACCTCAATGGCAGTGCACCCATGCCGCTCATTCCGACACCCGTCCACAGCCACAGCCAGACCCGGCCCGCCGCAGCCCAGGCACCGGCAGTCCACAGGGAACAGTCAATGTCTAGTCGTCCAGAGGCAACCCATCGGAGGAGACACTGCACTGCTACCGAGTCACTTCGCTGGTGTTCAGTGACGCCTGTTATAATCCAACATACGCAGGAGCTCTCGCTCCGGAGAGCGCCACCGCGTCCGTCCAACGACAGCCCCCATGGACTCGCCGATACTGGTGACCACCATGTAATCAAACCAAGGCCACAGACGTGGAGAGGACATCGAAAGTGAGGCCACCATGAGAGCAGGCCATGAAAGGCCACAGAATTTAAGACTTTTTGTATGCTGATCCATGAGAATGGGATGATGAAGATGATGCTACAGATTTCCATTCTGGTCTGAGACTGCATGGAACGGCTGTACTCTACGCTTACTTTACAATATATCCTGGCGTCAACCAGCCCGAGAGATACAGACACCTGCAGTGTTGGTCAGGAAATTTGCGTAACACTCTATTTGTCACGTTCCATAGAGTCGACGGAAGTGTCACACCCAGCGTTTCAAGTACGCCAGTATTTTGTCATTAGTGACGGAAATAGGTAAGTTTCCACGGGTTTATAAAACAACTTTTATTTCAGCTTCACCATCTTAAGTGGAAACGATGAATGGATTTTTTTTTTACTCAGTCGAAGACATAAATCTAAACCATTTCGTAGTCTGATTCTTATCAGGAGCAGCTATGTGCGCGCGTCTATGGAAGCGGGATGAATTCTTTCCAAAGCCTGTGTTTCTACGCTCCAAGAATTCTACCTTATTCTCTGTTCACTTGCACCACAGACCGTGAAGACACGGTTGTTACGTCACGTTTTCTCACCCGTCACGCTTTCTCACCCGTCACGCTTTCTCACTCCGGGTGAGAAAACGTCACAGGTGGTGGCCATATTCATCAAACGACACATTCGCAAAAAATCAAAATTCTCTCTCTCTCTCTCTCTCTCTCTCTCTCTCTCTCTCTCTCTCTCTCTCTCTCTCTCTCTCTCTCTCTCTCTCTCTCTCTCTTTCAGTCTCTCCTTTTCTCTTTCTCTCTCTCACTCGTTGAATTCGATGTGATTCTGAGTTTGAGTGTGCGTATGTTTAGGTGAGCGCTCGCGCGCGCGGGTGTGTGTGTATCTGTTTGTGTATGTGTGTGTGTGTGTATGGAGAGAGGAGAGAGAGAGAGAGAGAGAGAGAGAGAGAGAGAGAGAGAGAGAGAGAGAGAGAGAAAGAGAGGAGAGAGAGAGAGAGAGAGAGGAGAGGAGAGAGAGAGCGAGCGAGCGAGCGAGCGAGCGAGCGAGAGAGAGAGAGAGAGAGAGAGAGAGAGAGAGAGGAGAGAGAGAGTATGTGTGTCTGTGTGTCAGTCCGTCTGTACTTATAAAAATCAAGTGTTTTTATCAGATTTTAACCAACGTTATAAGGCGTTAGCATTTGCCACGTGTCATAACGGTTGTCGTAGCGTGTTTAAAATTATTATCAGACAGACGGAAAGATCGCAGTTGTCGCCGTTTGGTCCGACTTTCAATCTTTTGTCGGATCGGACAAACGGCCGGTGTCGCATATAATACTGTCGCTCATAAAATCGTGTCGCAGCGACAGTATTTCCCGGGAAATACTGCAGCTGGTTCATGAAAAATTATCGCTGAGCGACATAATTTCATAAAAATTGGTAGCCCGACAGGATTTCACGAGAAATGTCCATAAAATCGTGTCGCTGTCTAAAAATAAAATCATGTCGCAGCGACAGTATTTCATGTAAAAAAATTGCTGCCGTGGAAAAGTTGTCGCTCTGAGACAGTATTTTTCGTAAAAATACGACGTCGAAGACATGTTCGGTCTCTGCCCCAACTCTGCCCCCACCCCCCTCTCTCATGGTTTTACGTATCAGTTGCCCGATTGTCTTTCTGTCTATATTTTATTTGTGTCTGCTTGACTGTCGGTCTATCTTTCTGTCTCTATTTGTTTTTCTCGTTCATTCTCTCTATGTATCGCCCTCCCTCTATCTGATTGACTCTCTTTAGTTTCACTCTGTCCATCAAACTGTCTGTCAGTTGGTCTCTGCCTTTCCCGCCCCCTCTGCCCCCCCCCCCCCCCCTCTTTGTCTCTCTCTCAAGACCGAGAGTAGTAATGAATGGTTAACCAACTCAGGATTCAAAATTGGCTATCTAAATCCATGTCATGTGTTAAACAAATTATGTGATTTACCTTCTATTTTATCTAATGCTAACAATTGTTTTCATTGTTTTTGTTTCTCTGAATCTCGGTTATCAAATTTAGTCTCAGACGATTTAGTAATGATTCCAGGTTACAATTTTATTAGGAGAGACTCTACATCTAAGCTAGAAACAGGTCTTCTGGGATATGTACATCACTCAATGAACTATAAACTGATCCATCATTTTGATAAACATAATATTGAATGCATCTGGATAGAGTTTCGTTTAAAAGGGACTAAACCGATATTAGTAGGCTTTTTATATAGAAACCCTGATGAACGCGTGGAATGGTATGATAGATTCGAAGCAATGATGGAAGATGTCTCAGATTATTCAACAGATGTTGTATTGCTTAGTGACTTTAACATTGATTTACTTAAGCCTCATGATAAATGGAAACGAATTTTTGAATCATATAACTTAAACACAACTGATAGACACGCCACAAGAATAACGCTACAGTCTGAAACACTCATTGATCATATATATGTAAACAATCCAACAAATATTACAGAAACTTCCGTACCAGTTTTATGGTCTCAGTGATCATTTTCCCGTATGCTTAACTTGGTCCAAAAAAGGCGTAAAAATTCCTAGATGTACCACAAATGCATTTCTTTCCGTAGTTATAAAACCTTTAATTCTGACGATTTTCTTCATGATTTATGTACAGCAGACTTTTACAGTGTTTTTCAGGATACTGATCCAGACAAACTCTCGAAGCTTGGTATAACATATTTGTCCCTATTTACGACAAACATGTCCAACTAAGATCAAACGTGTCAAACCCAATGGAAAACCACCGTGGTTAAATGATGAAATTAATGCTGCTATTAAAATTCGTGAAAACTTGTTACAGTCAACAGGAAAGATGCAAAGTTTAAGAAACAGCGTAACAAAGTTACAGCTGTGAAAAGGTCTGCTCGTAAAAAACATTTTAGCGACCTTAATTCATCGAAAAAAGATTCAAATCGATCTGGAAAGCCATTAAATCAATTATCTGGTAAATCGTCAAAACAAACAGCTCCATCATCTTTAATTCTGTCTGCAGATAATCTCAATAAACACTTCTCTACCATAGTCGAAAAGACTATTAAAACTGATTGGACTAAATATAATGAACTGTTGTACTAAGAGAATTTTGTGATACTAGACAAATTGGGTCCAGACTTGATTTTCAGTTTTATCAGTGTACACGAGGTGTGTAGAGAAACTTAATTCATTGAAGGAATCTAGAGCCGGGGATTTAGATAATATAGATAGCAAAATTTTTAAAAATTTCCGCACCTATTATCTCTGATAGCCTACTTATATTTATAACCTTTGTATTCAGAAATGCTATTATCCACAATATTTTAAAGAAGCTAAGTTTTTGCCATTTTTAAAATCTGGTGACCCACAGGATCCTTCGAACTACAGACCGATTTCCATTTTGTCTAATTTGTCTAAACCTTTAGAAAAGCACCTTAAGCAAAACCTTCAAAGGCATTTCGTTACACATAAATTATTTCATTCAAATCAAAGCGGTTTTAGAGAAAATCATTCATGTCAGACGGTTCTTACCAATCTAGTAGAACAGTGGCATTAAATATCAATGATGATCTTCTCACAGGAACGATATTTGTGGACTTTGCTAAAGCCTTCGATGTTATTAACCATGATCTCCTCTTAAAAAAACTTACTTTGTATGGTTTAACTCCAAAGTCTGTCAATCTTCTCTCATCTTTCTATCAAACAGAAGGCAGATAGTTGTTCAAGATATGAAATCAATCCACTTTCATGCCAGTCAATTTCTGTGTGCCTCAGGGTTCAGTCTTAGAACCAATATTATTTACAATTTACATAAACGATCTCCCTCTTTACATTTCCACTTCTTGTGAACTTTTCGCTGATGACACCACCTTACACAATAAAGGAAAAATGCAGATGTAGTGTGCGCAGACTTACAAAATGACGTTGACAGGCTCATAAAATGGACAGAACTCAATCATATGGCACTTCATCCTAAAAAATCTAAATTCATGTTAATATCAACAAGGCAAAAGCGACAAAATATCAAAGATGATCTTAAGGAATTAAAGATACATGATAACGTATTAGATGAAGTAAGCTCTCACAAACTACTTGGTTTTATTATCGACAATAATTATCCTGGTCGAATCAGCTTTCGACGTTATCAAAAAGAATATCGAAAAAGGTCTTTCAGCTTAATAGAATCAAACATTTCTTGATCAACACACTCGGAAATTATTTTTTCATGCTTATATTCAAAGCGATGTGGACTATGCTTCAACCTGTTGGGATTTAGCTAGTAAAGCCTCCTTAAGGCATCTTGAAGTCTCTACAGACGCTCTCTCAAATTATACTTCTTAAATCTTCGTCTCTGGAAATAAGTGATTATAAAGAACTAAACATCTTGCCTTTTGAATTTAAATGTATCTTCAACAAAGCTGTCTTTATGTTTAAGATTATGAATAACCTTGTTGCACCATTCTATCTCCGAGAGAAATTTCCCGTACGAGAGTTCGCAACAAAAGCACGATATTTATCCCTCGTCCAAGAACGATCTCTTTATGACGTCTTTTATCTATTCAGGAGGAAAATTATGGAATGAAATCCCAGAATACATAAAAAACAAAAATAGTTTATTATCTTTCAAAAAAGCATGCCACAGATATTTAATGGAAAAGTTATAAAATGGTTGGTTTCTTTCAGTTGAGACCTGAATTTAATGATACAATGTTTACCTTCTCTTTTAACCCCCCCTCTCTCTCTCTCTTCCCCCCCCTCTCTCTCTCTCTGTCTCTCTCTTTCTTTCTCTTATGTACCTTCTATGTTAATGTTAAATGCCATGCCTTGCTTCTGCCTCCCGCTTCCTTTCTCCCTCACTCTGTCTCTCACTGCTTATTTTTTTGTTAACTCTCTCCCTCACTCTCTCCTCTCTCTCTCTCTCTCTCTCTCTCTCTCTCTCTCTCTCTCTCTCCTCTCTCTCTCTCTCTCTCTCCTCTTATGCCCCCACCCCACCATATCCCATCCCTTCTGTCTGTGTTCACTCTTGTACATTAGGTTTGTTGCATTTGGTATTATTATATTTCAGAATTGTATCTTTTCTTTTTCTTTGGCCCCGGAGGGCTGGATGTAAAAAAGCAGTTATGCTTACTCCACTACCCTCTGAAAATAAAATTCGTTCGTTCGTTCGTTCGTTCGTTCTCTCCTCCTCTCCTCTCTCTCTCTCTTCTCTCTCTCTCTCTCTCTCTCTCTCTCTCTCTCTCTCTCTCTCTCTCTCTCTCTCTCTCTCTCTCTCTCTCTCTGGACGTGCAAGCAAGTGTGCGTGTGTGTGGAGAGAGCGTGACAGTGTGTGTGTGTTTTGTGTGTGTGTGTGTGTGTGTGTGTGTTGTGTGTGTGTGTGTGTGTGTGTGTGTGTGTGTGGTGTGTGTGTGTGTGTGTGTGTGTGTGTGTTTGGAGCCTGAAACAACTGCATTCATGCTCAAATATAGTTGTGATTCATTTGTCCATAATCACGCAATCTCTCTCTCCCTCTTCTCTCTCTCTCTCTCTCTCCTCTCTCTTTTCTCTCCTCTCTCTCTCTCTCTCTCATTCTCTCTCTCCCTTCCTCTCCCTCCCTCTCTCTCTCTTTCATTCTCTGTCTCTCTCCCTCCCCCCTCTCTCTCATTCTCTCTCTCTCTCTCTCTATCCCTCCCTCTTTCTCTCTCATATTCTTTCTCTCTCTCTCTCTCTCTCTCTCTCTCTCTCTCATCTCTCTCTCTCCTAGGATACCCCAGCTATCACTTTACATACCCCGCCCACTCTGAACATCTTCTCGTGGGACGATACTCTTTCCCCTAGACAATTGAATAGAACCCTTAAGACTTCTCCCCACAAACCCTGCAAGTTACGCAACAATGTCTTTGCAGATATGTTTATGCGTGTTTGAGTTTGTTGGTGTATTCCCGCGCATGCGCGTTTACGTGTTCCACGTGTGTGTGTGTGTGTGTGTGTGTGTGTGTGTGTGTGTGTGTGTGTGTGTGTGTGTGTGTGTGTGTGTGTGTGTGTGTGTGTGTGTGTGTGAGAGAGAGAAGAGAGAGAGAGAGAGAGAGAGAGAGAGAGAGAGAGAAGAGAGAGAGAGAGAGAGACTACGCCCCACACGCATGTACATACGCATGCCTGGGCACACACGCACACGCACACAAACACATACATTTCCTCACTCATGCACTCCCTTACAGTACAGGAGGGACACAAACCGTTGAAGGAGGCATGATAGGTCAGAGATACAGGAGGGACACAAACCCGTTGAAGGAGGTATGATAGGTCAGAGAGGGATGGGGCAGAGAGGAGGTCAAAGCCGAGGGAACAAATCATATAATTATCCCCATAATATTACATAATAGGGTAACAGGCTATGTGAATGTCAATACGGATAATCAAGGGAAGACATATGGATAGTCAGGGGAAGAAAACGAGAGACACAAAATCGTATAATAGCCGCATTCTTATATTATGGATATCCTAATTCATTACATGCTACACCCAACTCTTAAAACTCCTTTCCTTCTACCTCAAATATCTCCGAATTTCTGATTTGAATCTTATTTTAAAGAAGAAACAAAACAAAAACAAAAAACAAAAAAAACAAAAATGATATGTGGTAGTTCCATGGCATTATAGTATACTTATTACAAGTTGCAGCTTTTGGACTGCTCATTATTAATAGGCCTAAATAGTGTAACGACGAACAAAGAGAAAAAAATTATGACAATGATATTTGATAAATTTTCGTCATTAGCTATTTAACCGCTTCGACCTTATTGGACTATGCGACCTTTTTACTTCTTAACTTCGCGGCATCACAAAACGAACACATGTCTTTCATCTTGGTCAAAAGGAACTTCATCTTTTGAAAAGTTCGGTTCTGTCTTCTACCGCAAGACTTCAGAGGTTCAAGATCCAGCTTCGTCGGCAGTGTGTGTGTATGTGTGTGTGTGTGTGTGTGTGTGTGTGTGGTGTGTGTGTGTGTGTGCGTGCGTGCGTGCGTGCGTGCGTGCGTGCGTGCGTGCGTGCGTGCGTGCGTGCGTTCGCCTCTGTGTGTGTGTGTGTGTGTGTGTGTGTGTGTGTGTGTGTGTGTGTGTGTGTGTGTGTGTGTGTGTGTGTGTGTGTGTGTGGTGTGCGGGCTGAATCATAAAATCACAGATCGCAGAGCATCTTGTTATTTGTGATGATGATGATGATGATGATGATGATGATGATGATGATGATGATGATGATGATGATAATTCACAAAGGGCTAATTGTGACTCATTTAAAAGGGCCCTACACAGTTTTCCTTTCTATGAAAGAGTAAGTAAAAATGATCAATGCAGAGAGCTCTACTCACTCTTTATAAGTAAGCAGAAATGGACCCCTTGTAAGAAAAAAAAAGTACAACCAACTAGGCTGCAATAAACAATTCTCCAATGAAAGATAAGAAGTAATGTGTCTTGTCCAGAAATGTGGGACCTACTTGAAAGGTTAGTTACTTTCGTTTGTTACCCTGTAAGGGAAGATTGGTTAATGCGGGCCAGTAGATAAATTGGGCTGGTGCTAATTTGAGAAAACTATGACGAGATAAGTTCAGATCTTTTGTGTGCTACATTGTCAGCATGCATAACTTCCTCTGCTAGAAAACCATGGCTGGTCGCGGGAAAGGATACCAACAGTAAGCATTAGAAACATTTTGTACTAATTCTTTACCTCTATGGTTCTGTTAAATCAAAGACATGGCTAAAATAATAGGAAATTGTTTGGTTTCTGTTTCAACGAATTCTAACATATTATAAACGCCCTTGAAACAAACATCAGAGTAATATTTTGATGTGCTGTCATGGTAGAGGATTTTAATGACCATGGTTAAAATGGATAAGATGAACTCCCCCTGATGGGCTATGTTGGGCCAGTAGCTCAATTAAGCCTACTGTGATCAGTTTATACCCACTTCATTAGAAGTTGATAGCGGTTGTTTTTTTCTCAGTGATCAGTAAAATTATTGATAGAGCCTGATGTGTGGTATGTGTGTGTGTGTGTGTGTGTGTGTGTGGGGTGTGTGTGTGTGTGTGTGTGTGTGTGCGCGTGCGTGCGTGCGTGCGTGCGTGCGTGCGTGCGTGCGTGCGTGTGTGTGTGTGTATGTGTGTGTGTGTGTGTGTGTGTGTGTGTGTGTGTGTGTGTGTGTGTGTGTGTGTGTGTGTGTGTGTGTGTGTGTGTGTGTGTGTGTGTGTGTGTGCGCGTGCATGCATGCATGCACGTATAAGGTATCCACATATTTAGAAGAAACATATCCAAATATTGACGGTGCTTTGAATGTTTCTTTTTGTTTTCGAACATTAATTCGTTTGTCTTCTTTCAAAGA
>CM031605.1:14924933-14929933 GCA_018398815.1 Conus ventricosus | reverse complement strand
TCAGTGGGCAATGGTGTTCATCATCACATTTCAGTAGGTAATGGTGTTCATCATATAATTTCAGTGGGCAATCGTAGTTATCATCCCATTTCAGTGGGCAATGGTGTGACAATCATGACATTTTAGTAGGCGATGGTGGCTATGATAACATTACAGTGGGCAATGATATCCACTTTGACATTTCAGTGGGCAATGATATCCATTATCACATTCAGTGGGCAATGGTGTCCATTATCACATTTCAGTGGGCAATGGTGTCCATTATCACATTTCAGTGGGCAATGGTGTCCATTATCACATTTCAGTGGGCAATGGTGTCCATTATCACATTTCAGTGGGCAATGGTGTCCATTATCACATTTCAGTGGGCAATGGTGTCCAGCATCATATTTCAGTGGGCAATGGTGTCCATTATCACATTTCAGTGGGCAATGGTGTCCATTATCACATTTCAGTGGGCAATGGTGTCCATTATCACATTTCAGTGGGCAATGGTGTCCAGCATCATATTTCAGTGGGCAATGGTGTCCATCATCATATTTCAGTGGCCAATGGTATCAATCATGACATTTTAGTAGGCAATGATGAATATCATAACATTTTTGTGAGAAATGGTGTCCACAATTCAGTGGCGAGTGATGTTCATTGTGACATTACTTGAAGGTACGAAAATTTAACATCAATGAAGGAAAGCTACATAAGGAAAAAAAATCGTAGGCAAATGTACGAAAATGCATAAAAACGATCATAAAACGGCAGGAAAAGAACAAGAAACTGTAATTACAGCAATGAAAATTGTAGCAAAAGTAAGAAAGCTATATCAGAAGGAGGGGGGGGGGGGGGGGGGGGGGGGGGAAGGTTTACAGGAAAGGGAAAGAACATAGTAGAAAAAAAAGAATGAAAGAAATTATAACACATCTGGCATGAAAACGGTATGGACATATACGTAAACTGTTGCCCAGAGGAATGGAAACTGTACAAAAAGGAAAGGGAACCATAGCGAAAGGTAGGTAAAATGACAAGAAAAGTAGACTAACGTAGTGCTAATTGAACGTAGTCCGCGAACTAGGTCGAACAGTGTGGGTATAAAACTGCCGTGACGCCCTCCGCCGCAGACACACGAACTGCGCAGTCTGACCTGCCGAGATCACATTCTGTTTGGGGCCAAGTTTTGGAAGGTGAGTCAATGGGATGTGGAAGAACATTAGGTACGTCTTGATACTGTCTGTTTTGATACTGTTTCTTAAGAGTTCACTTTTGCCGCTAGGCAATGATTCTATTTGAAGGCTGCATTCCAAAGAGCCTCAAAGAATCTTGGCAGAGTATTAGAAAAATGTTTTGTTGGAGGTATGTCACACCATACTCGTGCGAGAGCACATCGTGCAAGTATCGATCAATGTTTCACTCGGATATCTTGGCAACACATGACGTACACATGGATAATGCAATCATCCAGACTCGGTTGTCTTTGTTTGTGTGTGTGTGTGTGTGTGTGTGTGTGTGTGTGTGTGTGTGTGTGTGTGTGTGTGTGTGTGTGTGTTCAGACATGTTGTAAGGCTGGTATTTTCTTGACGATTAAAAGTGAAAACAGAATCAAACTTGGGGCAGAACAAACACACGAATAGACCTTGCCACTTAAAGTTCGCGAAGATAGCACAGAATGGCAAAGGATGTATATCTGCTATCAATATTTTCAGCCATGGTTTGAATTCATCACAAAGGCTTTGTTCTTAGAAATCGTAATCCGTTATAGCCATTGCTTTATACACTGACAAAACATATATGCAATGATGCTTATGCAAACAGTACCATACATTTGAGAACTTGAGATCATTCAATGCATTTTCTACCAAACAAATATAAGAAAACGACAGACTAAATATTGAACAACAACAAAAACTTGGCAATTTGTAAATATATGCAAATGCAGCAAAGTAAAGAGAATATGTTTGAGGTGAAGTAATGAAGTAGGCTAAAGCTGCATGAAACCAACATATTAACCAGTTTATTTATTTCCACAACAGTTACTTAATACTTTCCAAATGTACCACCCACGCCACTCATTCCGACCCAGCACTGGCAATCCACATGGAGCAGTCAATGTCGAATCGTCATGAGGCAACCCACCAGAGGAGACACTGCACTGCTGCTAAGTCACTTCGGTGGTTTTTCAGTGGCATCTGTTCTCATCCATATATGCAGGACACCACCTACTAAGCCCCCTACTGACGACAATAATTGCTTATTCACGGAACCGGCATGAGTGACTTTCTTTCCCAGGCGGAGGGTGCCGCCACGATCGTCCAACAGCAGTTCGCATATTAAATTAACCATTACCATTGACCTCCATGGCATGAAAACAAAGCCATTGATACAGGCATTAAGGGCCACAGAATTTGACTTTTTTTTTCAATGCTGATTGATGAGGATGAGGGTGAAGAAGATGATGCTACAGATTTCCATTCCAGCCTGAGAGTGCATGACAATGCTATACTTTATGCTTACTTTCACCCCAGCATCAACCAGGTCCGAGAGATGCAGATACCTAACAGTGTTGGTAAGGAAATTTAAGGAACAGCCTCAGAAACTGAAAAACTCCACTCTGGGTAGGAGCCGATCAGAGCAGAAAAATCACACAAATGAATGGCTCTGACAGGAACAAATCTCGCTCTCTCTCTCTCTCTCTCTCTCTCTCTCTCCTCTTCTCTCTCTCTCTCTGTCTCTCTCTTCTCTCTCTCTCTCTCTCTCTCTCTCTCTCTAATATATATATATATATATATATATGTACGTGTGTGTGTGGTGTGTGTGTGTGTGTGTGTTGTGTGTGTGGGGTGTTTGTGTGTGTGTGCGCGCGCGCACGCGGCGCATTTAATACAATCACGTGTTTTCGATATCCCTTTTCTAATATTACTATTCGGGCTATTTGAACTAAACGTATCTGTGAAACAACTTTTTGTTTGATATTCAGACTTGTAAGGAAATAAAAACCGAAAATGAGTGAACGATTCTGAATTTTGCACAGTTCTATTGGTAACATTAATAACTGTCTGGTTGATCAGGTCTTCCTGTCCATTCCGGGGTGACTCGCTGGCCCTCCTGTCCCAACCATGTCTGGACAGTACACCATAGTGGACAAACTCCGACAGCGGGTCAAGGAGCAGGGCCAGTCCCCAGCCTTCATCTTCAGGACCCGGGACTATGGTCGTTGTGTGCTGACCTGGACCACCCTGTACAGGCTGGCGGGCCGTTTGCTGCCCTGGTCAACGGCAGGGTCTGGGGCGTGGTCAGCTGGTGGTCAGCACGCTGGTCAACAGTCCGGAGAGAGTGGTGTGTGAGGCAGGCCTGTGGATGTCCGGAGCAGCCTCCGTCAACGGCCATTGCCAGATGGCAGACGGGTCAGATCTCTGAACACCCATGCGTGTGTCACGGCCTCTGCCCTGTTGTGGATCCTGAAACGTCACCAAACATCCCTGGCACGTGCGAAAAAGTTACTTGACTCTGGGAGAAAAACGACAGCGACACGACTTCCATTCTCCAGATTTGAAGACCATATTTTTCATCCGGCGGGTTGAAGGGGGCGGTGTGAGGATTTTATGACGCTTTGGAGGCTCAGGAAATCTGGTTTGAAGCTGATGACATCACTCCTAGGACATTTTTACCGTCTTCACGACAGCAGGCACTACGGGATTCTCCAACTGGTTGCATACACCCACCTCTGATCTGCGCCTCCCATGGTGTCATTTACTGAAGATAAACGATAGTGATGAGATACTCATTACTCATGCTCACAATGTTTAGTTTAGCACCTCAGGGTTTGGATGGGTGGATATGCTGTATGGGTGTCGTGGACGTAACATTCGAGTCTTTGTGATGTCCCGATCAGGAGCATCCCAGAGGATATGCCGCGAATTCACTGGAAGGTTTGAAATACGGAAGGATGCAACTCAGAGCATTTATTCCTCCAGCCTATTCTCGCTCCCCTGCTCAAATGGCCAAAGACGTCACCAGAAGTCCGATATCTGTGATGATGCCCACACGTCCTGAAATCCACAAGTTATCCTTTAAAGCTTGGTGGCCTAGCCGGTATCTCCGAGCGGATGATGGCTGCAGCGATGTGCGGGCTCATGTCGTTGTCATTGCCTATGGAGCAACGGACTTCTCCTTTGTTTCGGACACGTATGGTGACAGAAGGGAAGACTTACGTCGACCAACGCACGGCCTCCACTATAGGTGTGGTCTGTGAAGATTGTCATCCCCGGACGATGAAGACCAGTTCTGCCTGTCAACCAGGTGGGCAACATCCTCGTCAAGGCACCCACCAGGATCTGGGGTATATCGGTAAAAACATCTGATGACTTCATAACCACGACGGTTCTTTCCGTACCCAGGACATGGGCCGCTGGATGAACGAGGTCATCGTTTGAAAAAAATCGTTGGAGGGAAGAGGAAGTGACCGCAATCATGAGAAGATCGTACTCTTTTAAACCCAGCGTGGATAGAAGCACGCATCCTGACTTTGTCCAGGGTTTTTCTCGAGTCGGGTCATCTGCATCCCTGACCCTTTCCTCAACGAAGGAAGCTATGCGCATGCGTCGTGTTGGATTCGAAGTGGTGACGTTTGGATCAGTGCGTCAGTTCGTTGGAGAACGGAAGGTGCGGACGGTCAGAGGATGATCCACTGTCGCCCCGACCCCCCGCGTATTATCTGAGTCAAATCTTCCGCCCTCGACCGACTCGGGCAAACCAAGGCGTAATGTGATCAAGGCACAGGCAGTGGGCAGAATCCCCAAACGTTCAACAGCTGTAACTGTTGAGTGCTGTCGCCGCACATGCAAGTATCAGGATGGCACTTTGTTTTCCGACAGTAACGGAGTTATAAAACTGTATCAGACTTGACAGGTCCTAACGATCGCCGAAGATTTTGTTTTTCCTCTTTCGCATTGTCTTTGTGGAAATCCAAGATGAGCATACCCTATCAAAGAGACAGTAGATAGAGACAT
>CM031605.1:14901673-14923933 GCA_018398815.1 Conus ventricosus | reverse complement strand
CTGGATCAATGATCAACTGATATCTTTAAAGCTTTTGTAAATCTTCTTCCTTACGCATTGCTTCAAACAATTCGTCTGGACCTTCATATATCTTATCCATGCTGAGTTTCTTTTCTAATAAAATTTTTTAAATTAAAAAAATTAATCAGAATCAATATCAACGGTCTTTGTGCTTGACTCATAAACTAAAGTATAAACACCCTTTGCGTTGTTAATGTGAGCTGTTTAGAACAGAGTTTAATGTTTCGTTTACTTTTTTTAAACATTCCTTTTTTATCTGCTCGGTGTCTGGCTGTTGAGAAAAACTTGCCTTGCCTTTCTTTGAAGATCAAACTTTTGTCTTTTGTAGTCATCAAAATCGGCCTGTAAACGACTAAATTCTTCATCTGTGATGTTTGAGTCAGCTAGTGCTTTATTTATTGTCAGTTTGAAGGAACTAAGTTTAGCTGGTATAGTTGAACCATAGTTGTGTGCTTTTGGAGTTTAGTTTTTTAATTTTTTGCTAGCAGCACTTACAGCTAATGAGCACAGGCCAAGAGTTAAAGACAAACCGCCTAGAGGTAAAGCTGCGGTGCGCCAATGCCTGTTGCTAAGAGACCTACACTTGTTCCCTGCCGATACAGCACTATAGTCGATGCTCCAGTATTAACATATGTAACAGCATTAAAGGCAGCAGATACCTTCGTTTGGTTTGCTGTATTTTGAAAGGTCCTGCTCTAGTTTTTGTTGCATTTGTGTAATGTTTGTTAATCTGAAGGTTTTTACTTCAGGGTTTCTACAGCAGCAAGTGCCTACTATAGAGCAAGTCGCCTACTATCGTCTTCTTTCAGGTACTTTTGGATAATGCTGAACAGGCATGCTTTTTTTTAAAATAAAAAATAATTTAGTATTGTATATCTTTTAATCTGTTATCTTGAATATTCAGCTGCGCATCATATATTAAAAACAAATGTCATTAAGTGGTTTATCGCCATCTTTTATCTTTATCAATTTGAATGTTTATTACGTCTTTAACCGTTCTCCCACTTCCATGCAACTGATTATCCTCTGTTGACCTTAGGTCAATCCATAAACCGTATTTCGTTGTTAAATAATCATCAAGCCTAACATGTGAAGGTGCAGATCTTTAGACACAAGGTCTACTGTTGGTCTTCTACACCTCCCACCCCCAAACAATTTTCTTATTCGTCAAAATGCTGATAAGGTCTAAGCCCGCTAGCGTAGATTTGGTTAGGACTACCCTCAATCGAACATTGTACTTTCGTTATTTTTGGATTAATAAACTTTTCACTTCCTCTTTTGAATGGTTCTTCATCTTCACACAGCAATAAAATACCTTTAAGCGATCTTGCTGAGGCGCTAAAATTAAAATTCCATATAGTGTCTGCCTTCCTTTTGGGATATGTTGTATGATGAATCACTCTTTCGTAATACATTGCTAATTTGACTGATATTGTTGCTCAATCAGCCTTGCTAAATTAGGGCTGCTAACAACGTCAAACTCTAACGAGATGTCAGAAATGCTGTACTTTGCTTCGGTGTCTGATGATCTGATAACACGTTTGTATTCATAAAAGTTAGCTCATATGACAATCTGTCTTTTAATGCTCCTTGAAAGTATGGTGCATGGGATTTTAACAACTCAAAATCTAAGGGAATGGAAAAGCGATTTCCAAACGCATAACTTACAGCTTCATACTTGTTACCGTCTTTTGCATCTTCAGCGCCTATTCTGTGTTTTAGTGCTTCATTATTTTCTATTCCTTGAAACGCAAGATCGTCCCTTTCATTCCCGGTTAGCCATAAATCAGAATAGATTAAAATATGTCTGCATTGTGTAAAGAAAATATTTCTTGCCCCTCAAGTTTTATTGAAATTTTCTAACGATTGCCCGTCCCAGATTCTGTACAACTGTCCTGTTTGGGTCTGTTTCTGATTCGAGTTCTATTTGAAAGTAAGTTGCGCAGAGCCTGGCACAATCACTTCATCCGCTCCTAGGTCTGGAAATTTAACAGTAAGTAATTTGATCTGCATCAATAGTAGATGGATTATTTGGAACAGTGATATTCCGTTTATTTCCCTTCACGCCAAAGGGCTCTTTCAGTCTTCTATGCGGGTCAAGAATTGAGCCATATGCTTGTGACATTTTTTTATGAAACAAAATAAAAAGTTAATTATTTAAAAACATGGCAGGCATTGAAGACGAAGATTATGATGTTTTGATCCTGGAGACGACATGAGTGAAATGACTCCTTTGACGCAGCATCGCTCAACGCTCTCATTGCGGCGTGAATTAACAGAAAGTAAGGTCAGATCATTATACCAAAGTTTAGGACAAGAACCTCCCGAATTTATAGACCCTAATGATTTTGAAACAGATGATAAAAACCATTTATTTGTGAAAAACGACAAAGGAGAACGGTTCAGCTTACGGATAAACGAGAACCCATCAACGTTTGTAGGCATGAATACAATTAGACAAAGGCTCCGTGTGAGCGAACGGAATCGCCTTGGTATTTCTAAACCAAAATTAGATAGGGAGGCAGTTGCTAAACTTCAAAACACACTCCAAGAACTCCCAACAGCTAACCAAATACAAAACATGGAACTTAAAGATTTAAGTCAAACAGCAGCAAAATAATAGAAGCAGAAACCACTTTTTCAAAAGAAACAGCATTAAAACAATACACGATCCACCGCTACCAGTAGAAATAACGGCCCCGTGATCATGCTTTGAGAAGCATCAGAGGTGAATTATTAACAAACAATTTAGCAAAACTGGATGAACTAGATGAGCGTATAAAAAGAGAAAAAGAAAAACTCGTTGAGGCTGACGACTCCAACTTAGGACGTGATATTAAAGAAAGAATAACCCAAAGACTAAAAGATCTTGAACAACAAAGATCAGCAAGACTAGAAGATTTGTCCACTAACCAAGAACAATTACGAACTCAAGTGAGCAGATAAGAGAAACTATCCAAAGAATTTTATATGAAGACACGACGCTAGCAGAACGAATAAGAACACTGTTTAGAGAGCAAGGAGTCACATTAGCAAGCGTTATAACAGCCTTAGGATTTGCAATAAGCACACTGGTGATGGCTATTACAGGCGGCGGTGGTCAAAGTCCGGTGCCCTCCACCGCCATCGCCTCCATCACCGCCTGATAAATCATGGGTAAAAAAACAGCTTGATCATCTTGCAGGTTTATTTAAAAAAAAATTAGCCGGTAAGGCCATAGACTCTTTACCTGGTATATTAGGGAGTGTCGTTAGCTGGCTTTTGTCTACTGCAAGCAAAGTAGTTGGCTTTATGGCCGAGCACTTATGGGCATTAGCTGTCTTAATAGTTGGGTTACTCTTTAGTAAAATAAAGAAGAGTAATCCTAGGCCAGTTAATCCAAAAACAAGTGCTGTCTTTTCATATTCATGGTCATTATTTTTTTTTACTTCGCGGTCTTCAACAGTCTTTGGGCTTTGGACCTCGGGGATTGGATGACTTAATCTTGGGGGTCATCTTGTTTTTTTATTGTTTGTAATATTACTGGCTCAGAATTTATGTCGTTTTTTTCCGACCTTCTGTTCATTGCCTGCCACAAGGATTTCATTATTGTAGTTTATTATTGTACCTATCTGAGTCCTGAGGTAAAGAAGGCAGCATGTATAAACCAGTGCCAACAGCAAAGTCTACTTTCGATTTTGGCAAATTGTAAACTTTTGGTACCTTTTATACTTGAAGGTAAATCAACTGTAGAATTAAGGCGTCCTCTAAATTTGCTAAGTATTTTTTTGCGCTCAAAACCAGTAGAGGAAATCAGTTATGCTCGATCTCGTTGTGCTTGCGAACCTAGCAAAACAAAACGTAATACGAATAAGTCGTTTATTCGCTCTATTCCTTTAGTTGGGCCCTTTAAAGTGTCTAAGATAAATTTGTCCATGCTGTTTATCCTTTGCTCTATGCCAGGTGAACATGTCCCTAAGAAAAGATGTGAAAGGTTTCCCAGAATAGTTATATTTTCTGTGCACGCCCAAAAATAAGGGGTGCTAGACATGATAAGATCCACTTTTGTCTAAAGTCTGTCTTGAACCTTAATATTGAATTCGTTACAATCCTTTCAAAAGCCTCATGTCTATTCGTTGCTAAAATGGATTAAACGGTTGTCATTTGTAATGCGCTTGCATTTCAGTCAAAACTTGAAGGTGTAATAAAATGAATCTATACACTGACCCACCAAAGGATCAGGATGATTTAGATGACAGCTTTGGGGGGGACACTCCACACCCGGTGTTGCACAAACAAGCAAATTTTAAACTGTTCTGATAAACTGCTTTCGATGATAACCCATTTTTGGGGGATGTCGTTTTAATAGCTAGGCTGATGGGGATCATCCGTTCAAAATCGTACCATTTCATGAAATTGGCACAACGTAGCTTTTGATCCCTCTTTCGATAAGAGGAGACACACGTATCGGACAAACTTTTGAGGTTAAATGTAACTGCTCCAAACTTATTAAGCGTGTTTTAAAATACCTTTATGAGAAAAAAATTTGAGTTTTTACAACAAATAGACCTATGTAATTGTACATGCTATAAATGGTGTAGAACCATTTGTGCATATGGTTAATAACATGTATCTTTAAAGTATAACTACCAAACCTTTTGTGCATCACTGGAATTTATGCAATTTATTTTGATGTCGAACTATTGTTTGTTTGGAGATTTGGGTCAAATTGGTACAAGCAGCTTTGGTGTCGTCTTTTGACTTAGAAAATACCAGCGATCGGAAATGTTTTGTTGGCTATTATATACTATTCAAATTAAAGCTCATGAAAATATCCAAATTACGAACATTCAAACCATATTGATTAGTCTCTGTATGGCTACCCTGATGAGGTTCATGGGTGAAGTACCCTGACAGCTACGTGCTTTCCTGTGAAAAGTGCAGCAAGCATTTTGGGGGACATCTTCCATTTGCGTTGCTAGCATGAAAACGCAGCCATGAAATGAGATTTCCGCATCAAGACTGTATTTACTTACCAAAGCTTCAACTTTGAAAACCCACTTGTTTTCCTTTGCCATAGAAGTCATACATCAACTGGCCTTCAGATCACCAAACGTTTCCGGTGCATAACGTCTCTGGTGAGCTAGTTTCTGGGAGATGTGTATTCTGCAGACAGAAAGGGTGAACCTTTTTGCTTGCTCTGGAAGATCAAGTTTTCTCTTGGTTTGCCAGATTGTTGACTGTTGGAAGGCACAAAAAGAGGGAAAATGCCGTGAAAGATTTTTGGGACCGCAAACATGTGTTGTGTCAAGATTTCCACACCCCCAAACATGAAGAGTCCTTCATTCCTTGGTGGACACACACACTGCCCCTCAAACTTGAGACACAGAGTTACACTGAGTGACAATTTCCATCGTTCTGCTGTGGGAAATTTACACAGACCAGTTCAGACAGTTTATCGATTTTTCCCTCCTCCCTTGCCCGGAATATATCATCAGCTAATGTAATACCGTGGTGTTTCTCGTGGTTTGGGGTATATTTTTTTGAAGAAAGTGAATCTTGTTTCAACATCTTTCTTTTTTGTATTAAAATCATTACTTGAGACAGCAAACGATTTTAATTTTTTGCACCATTGTGGGCATTTCAGCTTCAAACTGCCCCCATGCATACATGCCAATAAAGCACGAAGACTAGGTGGAACACAGTTTCCTGCCTCTGAAGTAAATGTGCCATCAAAACTGAAATTCTTTTGAGAGAATGTCTCTGCGCAAAATTTTGTGCAGCTCGTGCAATGTGCACAGCATTATCATCACTTGAGTGGCAGCACTGACTATGTTGCTCATGCAGCATCAAAGAGCGAACAACTTCCTTTCCCTGCCTCTATGCTTGCAGATCGGGAATTTGACTAAGAGCCCTTTCTTTCAGTCTGTTGGATTGACCTTTCTATCATATACTGGATCCAGATCAACATTCTGTTGTCATACATTTTGCAGATTCGGACAATTTGAAAAGTAAAGACTAAATTGTTTCTCTCTTCTTCAATGAAGAAACAAGTTCACTGAGAACTGTAGCTTCAAGACTCCGGTCAGTGGGAGCATTGCAACTACTCTGTTTCCTTAGAGCAGTCTGTACGGTTGTGTAAAGCAAGCTTACATTTGGAATGGTACTTAGCATCCAGTGCATGCTGCCCCCTTCTGAATTTTTCCAGAAGTACTCTGTCTTGCAGAATCTCTCCCTACTCACGTATCGTTTTATGAACAGAAAATACGAGCACTGAACAACTGTCCTGATCGATCATCTTCTCCACAGAAGAAACAGCTTTGTGTTCTTTCAAGACTCTGCCCCGACATCTTTCGAGTTTTAACGGGACTTTTGTAATGCTCCTTTTTTAGTTCACGTTTCTGGCTGCCTTCATTGCACGTTCAAACCTTTTTGGTTATCTATTTTATTTCGAAAGTTCTGTGCCACACAGCTTTTTTTTGCTTCACATGTAGTAAGCATATCAGGACCTTCATCCAAAAGCTGTTTTCTGATTGGAAGGTCAGTCGCCAAGGGGTGTGAAGTTTGAAAATGTTTTCGACTGTATTTTTATATCCTGTCGCAACACCTGACTTCTTACTAATTTGCTCCATGTGATGGATCAATCACTTTTTCCTCTTTGTCAGTTTGACAGAAAACCATAGATTCCATTTCACATTCAATATTTCTGGTGAAACACTCGAACAACATGCAATGATCCTGAAGTATAATAGTTTCTGTATGATCTGTTGCTTGCATGCTTGACTCCTCAGCAACAGTGCACCCCATTGTAGTCCATGCGACACGTTGTTTTTCTCCTGCGTAGTTGTTTTCTTCAGTGATGACAGCAGGCGCCTTGAAATTCCTCGGAACATTCCGGCTCTTTGACACTGGAAAAGTCGTTCGCCGTTGTCTGGGGTTCATCTTTTGTAGATGTGTTTGGCGACTTGAACCTGGTTGCCCTCGGTTAAGTATACAAGTCGAAGTAGGAAAATTATATTTGCATTATGATAATGAGCATACTTCTGTAATATCCTATTGGTCCTACTCTGCCCATCCCAACACACATACATACACATCGAGAGAAGAGAGAGAGAGAGAAAAGAGAGAGAGAGAGGAGAGAGAGAGAGAGAGAGAGAGAAGAGAGAGAGGGGTTTTCACACACAGACACACACAGACATATAATACACACACACACACACGCACGCATGCACGCACCGCACGCATGCACACACACACACACACACACACACCACAACACACACACACACACCACACACATAATAAAATGCTATTAAAACAATTTAATATGCTTACATGTAGGCAGTATACACTGTTTCAGAAATATACTGGTGTGTGCAACACACCACCCTCGCACATCTGAGCACTTCTCCCCCCCCCACCCCTCCCTCCCTGCTCCCCTGACATTTTGCATCCCCCATATCTACATTGTACATGCACAGTTAAAATGCACTTATAATAAAACCTTGAAAAGTTCAACAAAAGAAATCTTTCCAGCAAAAAAAACGAGTGGCCAGGCATTAAAACTCTCTCTCTCTCTCTCCTCCTCTCTCCCCTCTCTCTCACAAACACACACACACACACACACACCACACCACACACCACACAACACACTATTTGGGTGTTGAGACTGGAACCAGCTCGATAATAAGCTTTGATCGTCCACTCTGGCTACTTGCAACAAATTCACAAAAGGGGGACTAAAAAAAAACCGATTCTTTCCATCGAAGGCACACACACAAAAAGAAAAAAACGCTGTGCTTGCAATCTAATTCCCAAGCCATTGTCTCAAAACGAACGTTAAACAAAAAGTAAGCCATGTGGGTCGTTCCAGTTTAGGACTCTTCCATTTCACATGGGTTAGTTCATGACGTCAAGGGAATGCCCCCCATACGCGTTTATTGTTCAAACCAAACCGCCCCTGCTCGTCAGCAGAATGGCCACTCCCCACTGCGCATGCCAGCATCCCGCTCCCAACCCCATCTGTCTGGATGGTGCAGCGTGTTCTCACAGAAACAAAAACCCAAATACACACCAACACTGATAATTACCAAGTGTTAAATCCTTAAACCTGAGTAAATTATTGCAATTATCCATCATACGAGCATCGTATGAACAGTCGTCTGCTTAGTTCGTGCTAGCTTGTGTTCTCGATGTCTGATTCGCTGAATTCAGTTAGCCGGGGTCAACGCATGAGCGATTACTACACACCTCGCACTTTTGCAACATTCGCAACATCATAGAGTCCTGTTTTGTTTTCTTATTTTCATTATGAAAACAAACTCGACAGCGTGTGCATCCTCTTAATTAAAAAAGCATTTAACGAAGTATTCATCCTGTAAATTTCATAAAATGGTAACGAAGTGAACGATCGCATAGTAAAGTTCCAACATCAGCCTAGACTATAATAGGCGGGTTAAGATATTTGTCCAAGGGAGTACTAACCTTTACTTGAAAGGGTTCAGACTGAGTCACAGAAATGTCAAGAGTGTCATTTGTTATATTTTTAAGATTGTAGTGCGGCCCCAAACAGAATATTTTCCCACCAGTATATTTGAATGCACTCATTTTTAATTTGTTTTAAAAAATTTTTGTAACAATAACAACCCAAGACCATCCTTCGTTTTTTAGAACATGCTGTTAAGAACGATTGCGGAACCAAAATGGTCGCACTCCATGAAATTTTTTAAAAAGTCGTATGGTTTAATATAAGTAAATCCAAGAAGAATAATAAGATTAAAAATATGACATGAGAGGAAACTTAGTTAGTCGGTTAATCATACCTGATGGTTATTAGGGGTTTGTTCGCTAAAAGAAGCAATGAGTGACTTTGACATTACTCTCAAACTTAAAATGCAAAATTTGACAACAATTTGACATTCAAACCTGAAAAAGAAGAAGTAGGTTACTATTTTGATGGAGAGCTAGCTAAAATGTTAGGTTTTGCAACTGACAATGGGGACATTCATAGTTTAGAGTTGCGCCAAACAAACTACTTATGAGGGAGAAAATCCGCTCGATCTTGCATTACATTCATTACTCTATGTTCATTTGGATGAGCTGAGCACTGATGAAAACTTATATAAATGGAAGGCCCCAACTGTTTTAAGAGCTCTTCCGTCAGGGAAAGCTGCATATTGCGATTATAAAATTTAACAATTCCCTAATTTACAGTTTAAAAAATTAGCTTGTGGAGGGTCAGAATTTAATATAAGATCCCCAGACAAAACAGGGAAAGTCGTAAAATGTGATAACCTACACATTGTTTTGGAAATAAAAAAATTTAAACTGTACTAAAAAATAAATGTCGCGTGGGCCAGAAAGAATCGGAGTTACATTAGCGCCTGTGAGGTGTATAACTTTAGAATTAAAAGACCTTGCAGACGTTGGGGAAATTTTAAACAAAATGGTGAGATGGGCGCTTTGTATGGTTTTGAGTACACTAACGATGGTGATTATTAAACGCAAAGGGGTTTGGGCGACAACAAAAGGTTTCCTAAACAGAACAGCTGCGCAATCTAGAAGCAAATAATGCGGGGCAGTATGAATATAAAATAGTTCGAAAACCTGACACAAATGGCACTTAGAACCATATTTAGAATGGACATAAAATTTGAATTCAAAAGGGCCCATTTACATTTTTGACCGCCCAAAAAAGTTTCAGAAAAGTTTTTCAACCTCGGGTCCTTTACATGTAAGTCTTATGCCAGAGGACAATAGTCGGAAAGAGATCGAAATAAACCCGTAGGGGAACAAACAGAAACATCCTCCACAGAAAAGAAACATTTTAAAGGAAGCTTCTACAAAATTACAGTTCATTCCGCGCGCAAAATTAGGAGACACGTTCACAATGATATTTGAAATTTCTGTCTTAAAAGATGAGGCAAGAAATGGAGCTGTGGGCGTCAGTGACATACTTATGAAAGGAATTCTTATTAGCGGGCAAAACTTAGACGTTGACAGTCTTAAAGTTACCATCGTCTTTTTCACAATGGTGGGGATATTAAGGTCATAACAACAAGCAACAAAATCAATATTATCAAATAGAAACAATCTTACAGAACTGATTTTGGGTTTAATCTTACACATTTAGGCCTTATAGGGTTTTATTTACTGAACAAGTTTGACAGAGAGTATGATAAACATAATAACTGGATTAGATTAAATTCAGTTATAAAACTATGGAACAGTTAAACTTTATGATAAAAACCCCTCATTGTTCATTGATTTGTGGACAGACTGGTTGTGGAAAACAATATTTATCCTCGACCTGTTACAAACAGTTTATCGTTATAATTTTGATCATATTGTTTTTGCCCAACACTTAAATGGAACAAAGCATATCACGATAGAAGGTTATTTTGGGCGGGTGATGCCCTATATTTAGTTGATCCCAGCAATAAACTGAGTGAGTGTTTAGAACACTTTATAGACTGTTTGAGGAACGCAGACACTATTTATTATAGATGACTGTTCGGCAGAAAGAGACATAGTTAAAAAGAGAAACACTTTGTCGAAACTGGCTTTCAGCGGAAGACAATGCTGGGATAATGGTGGGTTCTATGTCAGAAATATAACTCGGTTTTAAAAGACTTAGAGAACAGTTAAAGACTGTAGTTTTATTTCACATGAAAGACGAGACGCATTTGATGAATGTATGCGGAAAATGATGTTATTGAAAATGATCAGGAAAAACACAGGATTAAGCAAAAACTGAAACCGAAAAGTTTAGTAATTAGTATTGAAAACGGATAATCCTACACAGTATGTATGTTTGTAGGGTTTACTGGTTAGAGAACTAATAAAATGCCTAGCCTAGGGCAAAACCCCCCGAAACTAGTTGAGGGCGGTTGAGCTAAGATTGGCATTATTAGTTCTCTATTTTTCTTTATTAAATGACTGTTTGGGGGTTTGCATATCGGTTTTGAAGTGGTTTTCAGTGATCCCTAGTATGTTTCTTTTCATTTTCGATGTCACAGTGGCTTGGTATACAATGTTGTTGTGAAGGCGTGACATCAGAAAATGAAAAGAAACATACTAGGGATCACTGAAAACCCCTTCAAAACCAGATATGCAAACCACAAACAGTCATTTTAAAAAAGAAAAAATAAAAACCAAACAGAAACGAGCAAATATATCTGGAAACTTAAAGACCAAAAACAAGCTACAATATATCCTGGAAAATCATAAAAGAGCATCACCATACAGCAATGTTTCAAAAAGGTGCAACCTATGTTTAACTGAAAAAAAGGTTAATACTATGCAAACCACACTTAGCAACTTTAAACACCAAAACAGAAATAGTAAACAACTGCAGGCATAAATGGAAATCGTTGTTATGAATACCCCAAAACAAAAACCTGAAAGCCCCCCAAAAAACACGTGCAGCCAACCCGCACGTGCAAACAACCGCATACGGGAGCCCACACCTATATAACACGGCGGTGGCAAACCAAAAACCATCCTGATGACAGCGCAACGCGCGTCGAAACAAATCTGTAGATTCTATTTTTAAAAACCTTTAATTTTTAAGAAATGTTGCTCCCCAAGGGTTGAGCACTATCAAAATCATTTTGTGTATTTTTAAACCCCACTAATATATATATATATATATATATATTATATTTATAATATATTATATATACATATATATATAATATATATATATATTATATATAATATATTATATATTGTATTAATGTACCCCTCCATAAGGGCTCAGTTTATTTTCAATAAAACATCTGAATTTGTCTGAATCTGAATCTCTCTCTCTCTCTCTCTCTCTCTCTCTGTTTTACAAAGAATTATTAGGAAGGGGATTTCTTGGAGTACAGCTCAAACTTCGGATCGTGTTGCCCCTAAAGTGTACAACTTGCACGTGATTGATTTACGATAGGGTGAGTGTGTCCTTTTGGGGTGAGAACATAAAGTTTGTTCAACTGGTTGACAGTGTGGCGTGTGGGATTGCACGGTGTGTTTACAAACTGAGAAACAGGCGCTTTGAAGGAATTCTTTTCTTCGTTTTTTCAATGTTGGAAAAAGGCAACACGATCTGACTAAAAAATGCTGTCAAATTATCATCGGGTGGAAACATTATTCCTTTCTTTCTAAATGTACTACTGGAGCAAAATGACGACTTTTTTCTTCGTTAAGTGATGGATGTGGCAATCTGGTACAGATGATGGACTGGCGTTTTAGTCAGATGAAAGCAAATGATGAATTTACATCCCTGTAACTCAGTAACCTGCTTAGCCACAATCTCCAACAATTCAACCCGTGGCAATATGAGTAGAAAGAAACTCGTGGAGAGCGTGGCAGCAGAGAGTCCCCCAGAAGAGAAGCCCCCTTCAAGCAAGTGTTTTCGGCCCCCTTATCTCCTGACACTCTAGGGGGGTTGGGCCACACCCCGGTTCATGACTCCGGGTGTCCTCTGCTGCCCCTTTTTTTTTGTTTCCCATCTTGGACGAGCCATGGCTGGGGTTCGAACCCATGACCCTCTGGAGATGCTCATTTTCCACTTAATGACTCGCGCTTTAACCACTGAGCCACAGGGGCACCTGATATTTGTAGGGAATTAAGCTTATGAAGTTCACTTTTGTTCCTCCTTGACCAGATCCAGCTTGAAAAACCTCTCTGCCGCTCTGCCCTTGCTTTCAGGGCCTGTTTTTTTCCTTCCCTGCAACTGAGGGCTGTTTCATGAGGCTGTATGCAGACGTTCCTACAAATCCCCCACTCCAATTTCTGCAGTGAGGACTTTGACCTGATAGCCTTCTCTCCTCAGGGTGTTTGCCAGATCAGCATACTTTTTTAGTCTGTTAGATTTGAGCTGCCTCCATTCGTTTTCATATGGCACCGTGAGCTCGATCATGATCAGCTGCTTTGGGTTTACTTAGAGTGGGCTACTATGTCTGGTCTCATGCCACTCTTTCTGATGATTTCTGGGTGACTCTTCCATTCTGGAGGTCCCGCAGTGCACTCCCAGTCATCTGCCCCTCCAGCAGACTCTGCTGCATGTTTCGAGTGGGACTGTTGTTCTTGGCCATGATTTGCTGCCTCCTGCCGTGAAGAATGTTGCGGTGCTTTGGAGTCATGATTCTCCCTTTTGTGGTGTTGGTACTGGCCCAGACTACTTGTACAATCTCTTTGAGCACTTGGTTGTGCCTCCATGTGTACCTTCCTTGAGCCAGGCTACTTTTCATGAGCTTAGAACATGCTCCACTGTTTGTTTTTCATGGCAGAGGGGGCATGCAGGATCGTTGTTTTCCCCCACTTCACCAGGTTTGCATTTGAGGGCAGAAGGTCATATGCAGATCTGAGAATGAAGCTGATCCTGAGAGGGGCCATGTGCCAAATGTCATTCCAAGTGAGACTTCTTTGGGGTGCATTCTCCCAAAGTTGTCCATTGCCCTTGCTGGCTCTCTGGACTGCTTTTTGGGGTCTTTTTTGGTCTTCTTCTTTTCTCATCTCCTGAATCATCATGTCTCTTTGGCTTTTCCTTTGGCCTTTGACCACCATTCAGTTTTGGTCACCCCAGTCCTTGTCTGTTGGGCGTGTGTGTCCTGTTATTTCTCTGATCTTGAGACTTTCTTTTTCAGAATCCATCGCCCTCTTGAACTTTCCATTTTCTGCCTGTCTTCAGCTGGGGCTTGATTGCTTCTACCACCTTGTCTCCTGAGTCTTCCAGCATGCTTTGAAAATCTGATCTTCCCTGCTTTGTATTCCTCCAGGATGGATTTCAGTGGTAGTTTCAGCTTTGCTTGGCGACAGTACAGCGCGATGTCAGTCAGACAGGGTGGACACCCAAGCCATTTCCTTGTGAACTTGTTTATTTTGGCTTTTCCATTGCCTCCACGTGCTGGTGCAGATGTCGTTATCATCAAGGCCCCTAGGAGCTTTGGGATCAGCATGAACTGCAGACACCAGACCTTGTATTTGCCAGGGAGCCCACACTGGTCAATGGGCTCCAAGCCTTTTTCCGCCATCTGCTTGGTTTCTTTTGCTCTTTGTGTGTCTTTCAGCGTATCATCAATACCATCTTCCAAGGCTCTTGACTGGTTCTTCTGTGACTGTAACCTCAGTAGCATGCTTAGCCACAATCTCCAACAAAACAACAGTGCAATATGAAAACTCAACACCGACATTAATTCACTGAAACATGCATCTGAGAGAAATAGGGTTGGAGTTAATACTGCAATAGAAGATATTACAGTTGTGAACTAGAATTTTGAACTGATTAGGGCAAAGGCTCGACAGATTGGGGGAACGGGTCCATCAGAATGAAGTAGATCTGAAGAGCCGCAATTTGAGATTCACAGGAATACCAGAAGGAGGTACGAAAACATTTCCAACAACTGATGTAATTATTGATGTTCTGAACCATATTTGTTGGGAAGAAACTGGAGGCACAATGATATTGACCGGGCATTCAGAGTGGGGGAATGGAATGACTCAGCAGACAGACCAAGACCCCAAAAGTTATGCAGATCACAGGTGGTCAGATAAAATGGACATTCTGCAAAGACCAAGAGCTGAGGGAATCGCTACGTAGAGACAACATCAGGATTTCTGCAGAACTCACTACCAGACAAAGAGAAATGATAGACCTCCATACCCAAAAATGGGAAGAGGGTATATTACTGGAAGGGCAAACTGCAGGTGGAAGAGTACCCTCAAAGGTTGGGCCCAAAATACTTCCCCGATCTTCGCTATGGGCAAAGAAACCCTGATTTTCAACAAAGAAACGGGCCCGGAATGCCCGACGCATGGGGTTCAGCTGAGAGTCAGAGACACTTCAATGACTTCAGCAGAGATACGAATAATAGGAGATCAAGTTGTGTTTTAAAAAGAGTGAAGAACAACGTCCCGGTGCCTGGACACATGAGTTACAGCCCAAACAGTCAAAAAAGGCCGACCATCATATAATGTTTCAAAGCACAAAGAAAGAACATTGAAAACTCTTCGAGCTGGACAAGACTCCAGTGAATGAATATTTTTCTGATGAAAGGCATGATAATCAGAGTTCTCCTTTTCATCAGCACGCTTCAAAAGCGGAAACGAAGAATCGTCATAAAAGGGAAGGAAAAAGAACAGTTTCATTCAAGACAGTCAGTACCGTCTGATGATAAAAGAAGTGGAAAAATAGATACATGGGACACTGCTACTACAGGGAAAAATTACAAACAAAACAAAATATGATATGGATAGAAGACATAATCCAGTGAAACAAGGATTCCAGTTAGAAACAACAAGCAAGGACGAGATGAAAGGGAGCAGCCTTCCCCTAAAGATCAGCAAAACAGCACTGTGATGGTTGCAAACCTGTCCTTAAACTCCGATGAAGATCATGATCCAGAGGAAGAGCAGCGTGATCTGGCTGCTGCTGATATATACAGGACTACAGGAAAAAAACCTCAGTGTGCGGATGATAACCAGGGGTCAACCCTGAAGGGGCAAGAGGCAGGACTGCCAAGAAGACAGCGCCAACTCAAAAGGAGAAACGAAGCTGCAGAAACCATGGACCAGATCACCAGTCTGCCATTCTACCCATCGGTCAGTTCCAGATTTAACTAGGAACGATTTCGGCATGTGTGACAGTGGGCTGGAGAGCAACCTCTGCGAGCCGTCGCTGAAGGTCGGATCGAGGCGGGGGGCAAATATTCCTCTAAGAATGGTACAGAAAGACCCCTTCTCGTCCTAGAACACGAGCAAATGCAAAGGAGCGGAAGTTAGCCAGGGTGAACACGAGCAGGAAGTACCAAACGACGATCATTAGCCAAGGGAGCCAGGGTAGCATCAGGAGGCGTTAAGAGGGGCAGGTCTGTTGTGGGTCACAATGCAGTGATAAACGCATACACAGACAGGCTCCCTCTCCTGAATGTCAGTTAGAAGACAAATGACAAGCAGGGGCCCGGCATCTGCTATTCCCAAATGGGGACATGAAAGGGGCACGGGGTACAACTGGTAAATTTTTCTAAACAGACCCAAATGCCCGGAAAACAGTTATTTGTGTAACAGTTCAAATGTGTTGTCTGGTCAAAATGTCTAAAATCCGTCAGCTTTTTTAATCATAATGTGCGTGGATTGTATGAAAAGTTACATGATCAAGAATTTGATAACTTTGTAACTACCACGATTTCATTATGTTTACTGAAACTTTTATTTCAGAGGATTTTGATTTAATTGTTTTTTTTTGTTTTTCAGATCATGATTCTTTTATTTTCCAAGGCTCAGAAATTGTCAAAGCAGGGGGGATATTCTGGGAAAATTTTGGTTTTTGTCAAAAAGGGTTTTTCTAAATTCATTTCCCAAATACAAGGTAAAATGATGATGTAGTTGTGCTAAAAATATCAAAAGAGCTATTTGGGTTTTGATTATGATGTTATGTTCATTTCAACCTATATTCGACCACATGATTCCAGTTACTGGAGAAACAATGTTGATGGATACTTGATGAATATATTGGTTTTTTATATGAGAAATTCGAAGAATTTTCTTTTCTTTTTATGTGGGGATTTAAATGCTCGCACCGAAGAAAGAAATTTTGAAATTTCATTGATGACAGTTTTTTAGCAGACGGTCAGCAGTGCTGCAACCGACACAAATACTTTTGCCAGAAAGTCTGATGATATGGAAATGAATCTCTTTGGACTCATTAGTTTAATTGTGGGAAAATTGCCCGACTGTTTATTGTAAACGGTACCTCAAATGGAATTGTGACTCTGGGTTTTACTTTTGTGTCAAAAAAGGGGCAAGCGTGATCGATTACTTTTTGATGTCATGTAAAATTTTTCCCCCTCATCTCTCAGACATACATTAATTGTAAAGAGTTGATCGATCAGATCACCTACCCGACAAAATAACATTGTACACAAAGGTCTGAAGAGGAAAACTAAAGGGAGAATGCTAATTGCCTTAAAGACAATGGGTAGAAAAAAAATATTCCATACACGATCCCTTTTGATTATGTTGACTGCTTTCTAAAATATTTATCATGCGCAGGCGCGCGAGAGCCCTTACACACGCACGCACGCACGCACGCAACACACGACCAAAGCACGCACGCACGCACGCACACACACACACACACACACACACACAACCGTACACACATTCACATTCACACACTCTATTTCTCAGTTAGGTATGTTTTGTATGTACCTTCATATGTTCAATTTGTAAGTCTTTAGAGTATAATTTGTATGTGTTCTTCTCTCTCTCTCCTCTCCCTCTCACTCCTCTCTCTCTCTCTCTCTCTCCTTCCCTTCTCCTCACACACACACCACACACCCAATTACACACTCTATTTTCCCCACACAGCCACAACCCCCACACACACAACACCACACACACACACAACATAACAGACAGACAGCAGACACACAACACACACACACACACACAACACACAACACACACACACAACGCACACACACACACACACACACACACGACGAACGACGACGACGAATATGGTGAGATATGATGAATATGAGGATGAGATTTGGGCCCTGATTGATGATGATTTGCAACCTGTTGTCATGCTCTCCTTACCGTGCGAAGCGGTCGGATGTCAGGGACCCAGCGGTGCGTGGAAACATTTTCCTTTCTTTCTACTGTACTACTGGGCAAATGAGACTTCTTCTTCGTTAAGTGATGGATGTGGCAATCTGGTACAGATGATGGACTGGCGTTTTAGTCAGATGATGCAAATGATGAATTTACATCCCTGTACCTCAGTAACATGCTTAGCCACAATCTCCAACAATTCAACAGTGCAATATGAGTAGAAAGAAACTCGTGGAGAGCGTGGCACCCAGAGAGTCTCAGAAGGAAGCCCCCTTCAAGCAAGTTTTTCGGCCCTTATCTCCTGACACTCTAGGGGGGGTTGGGCCACACCCGGTTCATGACTCCGGTTGCCCCTCTGCTGCCCCTTTTTTTTTGTTTCCCATCTTGGGACGAGCCATGGCTGGGATTCGAACCATGACCCTCTGGAGATGCTCATTTTCCACTTAATGGACTCGCGCTTTAACCACTGAGCCACGGGGAAAACCTGAAAATTTGTGGGGAAATTAAGCCTATGAAGTTCACTTTTGTTCCTCCTTGACCAGATCCAGCTTGAACACCTTTCTCTGCCGGCTTCTGCCATTGCTTTCCAGGGCTCTGTTTTTTTCCTTCCCTGCAACTGAGAGCTGTTTCATGAGGCTGTATGCAGACGCCTACAAATCCCCTAGCTCCAATTCTGCGGGGTGAGGACTTTGACCTGATAGCCTTCTCTCCTCAGGCTGTTTGCCAGATCAGCATACTTTTCAGTCTTGTAGATTTGAGCTGCCTCCATTCTGTTTTCATATGGCACCGTGAGCTCGATCTGATCAGCGCTTGGTTGACTTAGAGTGGACTACAAATGTTGGTCTCATGCCACTCTTGCTGATGATTTCTGGGTGACTTTTCCCCTTTCTGGGGGGTCTGCAGTGCACTCCCAGTCATCTGCCCCTCCAGCAGACTCTGCCTGCATGTTTCGAGTGGCACTGTTGTTCTTGGCCATGATTTGCTGCCTCCTGCCGTGAGAAATGGTTGGGGTGCTTTTGGAGTCATGATTCTCCCTTTTGTGGTGTTGGTACGGGCCCAGACTACTTGTACAATCTCTTTGAGCACTTGGTTGTGCCTCCATGTGTACCTTCCTTGGCCAGGGCTACTTTACATGGGGCTTAGAACATGCTCCACTGTTTGTTTTTCATGGCAGAGGGGGCATGCAGGATCGTCTGTTTTCCCCCACTTCACCAGGTTTGCATTTGAGGGCAGAAGGCATATGCAGATCTGAGAATGAAGCTGATCCTGAGAGGGGCCATGTGCCAAATGTCATTCCAAGTGAGACTTTTTTGGAGTGCATTCTCCACGTTGTCCATTCCCCTTGCTGGCTCTGCTGGACTGCTTTTTGGAGTCTTTTTTGGTCTTTTTCTTTTCTAAATCTCCTGAATCATCATGTCTCTTTTGGTTTTTTCCCTTTTGGCCTTGACCACCATTCAGTTTTGGTCCCCCCCAGTCCTTGTCTGTTGGTCTGTGTGTGTCCTGTTATTTCTCTGATCTGAGACTTTCTTTTGCAGAATCCATCGCCTTTTGAACTTTCCATTTTCTGCCTGTCTTCAGCTGGGGCTTGATTGCTTCTACCACCTTGTCTCCTGAGTCCTTCCAGCATGCTTGAAGTCTGATTTTCCCCTGCTTTGTATTCCTCCAGGATGGATTTCAGTGGTAGTTTCAGCTTTGTTTGGGCGACAGACAGCGCGATGTCAGTCAGACGGGTGGGACACCAAGCCATTTCCTTGTGAACTTGTTGATTTTGGCTTCCATTGCCTCCACTGTGCTGGTGCAGATGTCGTATATCATCAGGGGGCCATAGGAGCTTTGGTATCAGCATGAACTTGCAGACACCAGACCTTGTATTTGCCAGGGAGCCCACACTGGTCAATGGTCTCCAAGCCTTCTTCCGCCATCTGCTTGGTTTCTTTTGCTCTTTGTGTGTCTTTCAGCGTATCACATACCATCTTCCAAGGCTCTTGACTGGTTTTCTGTGACTGTAACCTCAGTAGCATGCTTAGCCACAATCTCCAACAATTCAACAGTGCAATATGAAAACTCAACACCGACATTAATTCACTGAAACATGCATCTGAGAGAAATAGGTTGGAGTTTAAATACTGCAATAGAAGATATTACAGTTGTGAACTAGAATTTTGAATGATTAGTCAAAGGCTCGACAGATTGGAGGAACGGGTCCATCAGAATGAAGTAGATTTTGAAGAGCCGAAATTTGAATTCACAGGAATACCAGAAGGAGGTACGTACACATTTCCAACAATGATGTAATTATTGATGTTGAACCAGTATTCGTATGGAAGAAACTGGAGGCACATGATATTGCCCGGGCATTCAGAGTGGGGGAAATGGAATGACTCAGCAGACAGACCAAGACCAATAGTTATGCAGATGCACAGGTGGTCAGATAAAATGGACATTCTGCAAAGACCAAGAGCTGAGGGAATCGCTACGTAGAGACAACATCAGGATTTCTGCAGAACTCACTACCAGACAAAGAGAAATGATAGACCTCCATACAAACATGGGAAGAGGGTATATTTGGAAGGGCAAACTGCAGGGGAAGAGTACCCTCAAAGGTTGGGCCCAAAATACTTCCCGATCTTCGCTATGGGCAAAGAAACCCCGATTTTCAACAAAGAAACGGCCAGGAATGCCACGACGCATGGGCTTCAGCTGAGAGTCAGAGACACTTCAATGACTTCAGCAGAGATACGATAATAGGAGATCAAGTTGTGTTTTAAAAAGAAGTGAAGAACAACGTCTGGTGCCTGGAAAACATGAGTTACAGCCAAGCAGTCAAAAATGGCCGACCATCATATAATGTTTCAAGCACAAAGAAAGAACATGAAAAAGAAAACTCCCTTTGAGCTGGACAAGACTCCCAGTGAATGAATATTTTTCTGATGAAAGGCATGATAATCAGATTCTCCTTTTCACAGCACGCTTCAAGAGCGGAACACCGAAGAATCGTCATAATGGGAAGGAAAAAGAACAGTTTCATTCAAGACAGTCAGTACCGTCTGATGATAAAAGAAGTGGAAAAATAGATACATGGGACACTGCTACTACAGGAAATATTACAAACAAAACAAATATGATATGGATAGAAGACATAATACAAGTGAAACAGGATTTCCCGTTAGAAACAACAAGCAAGGACGAGATGAAAGGGAGCAGCCTTCCCGTAAAGATCAGCAAACAGGCACTGTGAGGTTGCAAACCTGTCCTTAAACTCCGATTTAAGATCATGATCCAGAGGAAAGCAGCGTGATCTGGCTGCTGCTGATATATTACAGGACTTTCAGGAAAACACCTCAGTGTGCGGATGATAACCCGGAGTCAACCCCGAAGGGTCAAGAGGCAGGACTGCCAGATGAAGACAGCGCCATCTCAAAAGGAGGAAAAAGAAGCTGCAGAAACCATGGGACCAGATCACCAGTCTGCCATTCTACCCAGTCGGTCAGTTCAGATTTAACTAGGACGATTTCGGCATGTGTGACAGGTGGGGAGAGCAACCTCTGCGAGCCGTCGCCCGAAGGCGGATCGAGGCGGGGGGCAAATATTCCTCTAAGAATGGTACAGAAAGACCTTCTCGTCCTAGAACCCGAGCAAATGCAAAGGAGCGGGAAATTAGCCAGGGTGGAACACGAGCAGGAAGTACCAAACGACGATCAGTTAGCCAAGGCAGCCAGGGTAGCATCAGGGAGGCGTTTAAGAGGGTCAGGTCTGGTTGGGGTCACAATGCAGTGATAAACGCATACACAGACAGGCTCCCTCTCCTGAAAGTCAGTTAGAAGACAAATGACAAGCAGGCCGGGCATCATGCTATTCAAAATGGGTACAAGAAAGGGGCACGGGGTACAACTGGTACTTTTTCTAAACAGGACAAATGCCCGGAAAACAGTTATTTGTGTAACAGTTCAAATGTGTTGTTGGTCAAAAACATGTCTAGACCGTCAGCTTTTTGAATCATAATGTGCGTGGATTGTATGAAAAGTTACATGATCAAGAATTTGATAACTTTGTAACTACCCACGATTTCATTATGTTTACTGAAACTTTTATTTCAGAGGATTTTGATTCAAGTTTTTTTGTTTGTTTTTCAGATCATGATTCTTTTATTTCCAAGGCTCAGAAATTGTCAAAGCAGGGGGATATTCTGGAAGAATTTTGGTTTTTTGTCAAAAAAGGGTTTTTCTAAATTCATTTCCCAAATACAAGGTAAAAATGATGATGTAGTTGTGCTAAAAATATCAAAAGAGCTATTTGGTTGTGATTATGATGTTATGTTTATTTCAACCTATATTCGACCACATGATTTCCAGTTACTGGAGAAAAATGTTGATGGATACTTGATGAATATATGTGTATTTATATTTAGAAATTCGAAGATTTTCTTATTCTGTTATGTGGGGATTTAAATGCTCGCACCGAAGATAGAAATTTTGATTTCATTGATGACAGTTTTGAGCGACGGTCAGCAGTGCTGCAACCGACACAAATACTTTTGCCAGAAAGTCTGATGATATGGAAATGAATCTCTTTGGGACTCCCGTTAGTTTAATTGTGCAAATTGCAGACTGTTTTATTTGTAAACGGTACCTCAAAATGGAATTGTGACTCTGGTTG
>CM031605.1:14856673-14899173 GCA_018398815.1 Conus ventricosus | reverse complement strand
TCTGAGTACTTATCACGATTATCAGTAACCACTTAAGACATTTTCCGGGAAAAGAGGTTGAAGGAGAGCGACATTATTCTTTTCACTGTAATCAAGACGAATTTAATCCAAATAATTTTAAGAAATCACATCTTAGTTATGTGGAAGTCAGCAATTTTCCGAGAAAAGCGACTCCTGTAATGTTTCAGTCAGCCAGTGGCCCTGTTAACATTCATGAAAGCAAGGGAGGTCATTCGAGGTCATTCGACTCTCGTCAACGTTATACAGACTGGTACACGCTTTAAGTTAAAAACAGCTTACATAACGCAGTTGATTAACCATTCTTTTAATCTCCCATTTTGTAGACCACTGACATCCTGTGTAAATTCTCACATAGTCATCTTTCTGACATCATGAGCAAGGAAATTGCCAACCCAGCATGTCACATGCGCAAAGCTCTTCTTAGTGAGAATTACTATTATCAATAACTAATTAAGAAAAAACAAAAGCTTCAACAGTTCTTCCTGGAGAAAGGGGTTGGAGGGAAGCAATGGCATTCTTTTCACTACAGAGAACATAATCACATTCGATTGTTTTGAGGCCCACAATTTGCTGAGAAAAGTCACTCCCATTGTGTTTTGGGAGTTAGCAAGTGAGTCCAGTTATTTTAACATTCACGAAAACAAGGGAGGTAATCCTGTTCTTGTCAACGTGACACAAACTGTTACACACTGGGGTGAATAATCAAAATAAATCTCTTATTTCAGCCATCATCTTCATAGGAAAAATGATTTAGAAAATGTAAAGAAACTTGGAATAAAATCCGCTTACACTAGTTGATTTTATTAACCTTTTATCTCCCATTGTACTTTTTTGCTATGCTTTTTGCTATTCTGCGTAGATTCTCAATTAGTCATCTCACCGACACCAGAAGCAATGAATCTGACCTCTCTCGGTCTCTTTGATGAGGGATATGCTCGTCTTGAAATTTCCACAGGAAAACTGCCAATGCAGAAAGCAAAATCCTCCGCACTTTGGACTGTCCAATCTGCTAGTTTAACAACTCTGTTACTGACGAAAACAAAGTGCATCCTCATACTTGCCATGTGGTGACAGCACTCAACAGTTCACAGCTTTGAACGTTTGGGGATTCTGCCCACTGCCTGTGCCTTGATCACATTACGCCTTGGTTTGCCCGAGTCGGTCGAGGGGAAAGATTTGAACTCCAGATAGTACCGGGGTCGGGCGACAGTGGATCATCTCTGACGTCAGCACGTCTCTCTCCACGAACTGACGCACCTGATCCAACGTCACCAAGTCCGAATCCAACACGACGCATGCACAAAGCTCTTCGTTGAGGAAAGGGTCAGGGATGCCGATGACCACCACTTCCAGAACCCCTGGACAAGTCAGGATGCGTGATTCTATCCACGATGGGTAAAAGATGTACGATCCTCTCATGATTGCGTCACTTCCTCTTCCCTCCACGATCAGATGACCTCGTTCATCCAGACGACCCATGTCCTGGGTACGGAAGAACCCGTCCTTGGTTATGAAGTCCTCAGTGTTTTTACCGATATACCCCTGATTCCGTGGGTGCCTTGACGAGGATGTTGCCCACCTGGTTGACAGGCAGAACTTGGTCTTCATCGTCCGGGCTGACAATCTTCACAGACACACCTTTAAGCGGAAGCCCTGTGTCGTGGTCGACGTAAGTCTCACCCTCTGTCACCATTAGTGCCGAAACAAAGGCGAAGTCCGTTGCTCCATAGACAACGAAAACGACATGAGCCAAGCACAGCGCTGCATCCATCATCGCTCGGGATACAGGATGGCCACCGAGGAATATAAAGGTCAACTTGTGGATTTCAGACGTGTGGGAATCATCCACAGAATCGGACTTCTGGTGACGTGCTTTGGCCATTTGAGCCAGGGGAGCGAGATAGGCTGGAGGAATAAATGCTGAGTTGCATGTTTCGTCTTTCAACACCTTCCAGATGAATTCGGGCATATCCTCTGGGATGCCACCTGCTCGGACATCACAGAGAACTCTTGTGGTGCGATCCACGACACCCGTACCAGCATATCCACCCACCCAACCCAGAGGTGCTAAACTAAACATGTGAGCATTAGTAACGAGTGTCTCATCATATCGTTCATCTTCAGTAAATGACTCCATGGGAGAGAGCAGATCAGAGTGGGTGTATGCAACCAGTTTTGAGAATCCCGTGGTGCCTGATGTCGTGAAGACGGTTAAAATGTCGTTAGGAGTGATGTCATCAGCTTCAAACCAGTTTTCCTGAGCCTCCAAATGCGTCATAAAATCCTCCGGACCACCCCCTTCAACACGCCGGATGAAAAATATGGTCTTCAAATCTGGAAGAGTGGAAGACGTGACGCTGTCGTTTTCTCCCAGAGTCACGTACTTTTTCAGCACGTGCCATGGACTGTTGGTGACGTCAGGATCCACAAACAGGGCAGAGGCACGTGACACACGCATGGTGTTCAAGAGATCTGACCCGTCTGCCATCTGGCAATGGCCGTTGACGGAGGCTGCTCCGGACATCCACAGGGCTGCCTCACACACCACTCTCTCCGGACTGTTGACCAGCGTGCTGACCACCAGCTGACCACGCCCCAGACCCCTGCTGTTGACCAGGGCAGCAAAACGGCCCGCCAGCCTGTACAGGGTGGTCCAGGTCAGCACACAACGACCATAGTCCCGGGTCCTGAAGATGAAGGCTGGGGACTGGCCCTGCTCCTTGACCCGCTGTCGGAGTTTGTCCACTATGGTGTACTGTCCAGACATGGTTGGGACAGGAGGGCCAGCAAGTCACTCCGGAATGGACAGGAAGACCTGATCAACCAGACAGTTATTAATGTTACCAATAGAACTGTGCAAAATTCAGAATCGTTCACTCATTTTCGGTTTTTATTTTCCTTACAAGTCTGAATCTCAAAAAAAAGTTGTTTCACAGATACGTTTAGTTCAAATAGCCCGAATAGTAATATTAGAAAAGGGATATTGAATAACACGTGATTGTATTAAATGCGCCCGCGCACACACACACAAACACAAACACACACACACACACACACACACACACACACACACACGTACATATATATATATATATAAGAGAGAGAGAGAGAGAGAGAGAGAGAGAGAGAGAGAGAGAGAGAGAGAGAGAGAGATTTGTTCCTGTCAGAGCTATTTATTTGTGGGATTTTTCTGCTCTGATCGGCTCCTACCCAGAGTGGAGATTTCTAGTTTCTGAGACTGTTCCTTAAATTTCCTTACCAACACTGCAGGTATCTGTATCTCTCGGACCTGGTTGATGCCGAGATGAAAGCAAGCATAGAGTATAGCATTGTCGTGCACTCTCAGACTGGAATGGAAATCTGTAGCATTGTCATGTGACGTAGCCTCACATCAAGGCATGTGACGCTCCATCGCATGTAGTAGTGATATGAATCATTTCCCCGTGCCACCATTAAAGGAAGAATATTCATATGGCTTGACTAGTGTAGCGGGCGTCCCCAAAATAATTGTGAGTATGACTCATTCAAGAAACGAATGTGGTCATTGGGTGAAAGTGACCACTGAGTGAGAGTTTAACAAGGGCTGGTAAGGTAAGGTGCTGGTCATGTGTTTTTTTTGAACACTGAGTATGCACTCACTAGGAGAAGGGGGGAAAGAGTCAGTTTTAAACCCAGCAGATGGCCTAGAGACTCGAACCTGTCAGGACGGTGGGTCCTCTTTGCTGACCAGTCATTACCAGGTGAGCGATAGATAATGGGGAAAGCTACAGGGGGAAAACTTAAAGAAAAGAGAAAGAAAGAATTCATATGTTGAATTGAGAAGCAGGTTACTTACACGAACCTTATTCGTGTTTCAGCCCTTCACCCTTCACCCTTTACCCTTCGCCCTTCACCCTTCATCTTTCCACCCGTGAGGTGGTTGAAGATGGCCATGGTGTGGGGAACATACCGGTAGTTCAGCCCCAGCCAGTACCAACTCCAGGGAGAGGAGTTGAAGCTCGTCGTTTCTCAAGAGACAGAAGAACTCCAGGAAGAGAAGTCGAGACTCGTATCTCCAGGACAGGAGAGTTCGAGGGGGCAGTATATTGTCTAAGAGAGACAGGGAATTGAGAAAGCAGGGGAGCTTTTTCTTGAGGCAGGCAGGTCCTCAGTGATTACGGGAGTTATGTATTCTCCTGGTTCGGATTTTTTTGGATAACGGAATGTGAAGGCCATAGCTCTATAGCAGCGGAACTAGAATATTTTATCTCTCGGTGTGAGGAGAGATACAAGTGTGAAGACTATTTTGTCTCTCGGTGTGAGGAGAGATCCATGTGTGAAGATTGATTTGTCTCTCGGTGTGAGGAGAGATACATGTGGGAAGATTGATTTGTCTCCCGACGTGAGGAGAGTACCTGTGTGCAGATTTATTTGTCTCTCAGTGTGGAAAAGAGATACAGAGGTGAAATCTGTTTACAAGTTGTGATGTGATTAGTAAAGTGTTTTCCCTGAAGGAGAGGGGGAGAAGAAAAACATTCGGTAGTGCTCCTTTTGGGTGATTGGAAAGATTGCGTGTGCGTATGGAGTAAATGCTGTCATGAATGCGGGTATGCAATAGTGACAGTGTGACAGTGGTGACCCCGACTCCAGTTTTCACCGGCGTAGCTGCCGTTTGTTTCCCCGGAAAAAAAAAAAAGAAAGATTTCTATTTGTGCCCTTGGGTTTAAAAAAAAAAGAGAGATTTATATTTGAAACCCTCAAGGGTTTGAGGAAGGAAAAAAAAAAAGGATTTCTATTTGTGCCCTCAAGGGTTTGAGGAAGGAAAAAAAAAGAAATTAGTTGATTATTGATTGTGTATAATATTTGCATTTGTTGTTGTTTTGCTATTTCTATGTGTGGTTAAGGTGGTTGAGATTCTTTTGGTTGCTCTACTCCGTTTAAGGTTTTTTTTTTTTGTAGGATTTCTTTTTGACCCTTCCCCACCTCAGGACCGATAGCCTCAACCTCCTCTTGCTCGAACCTGGCAGCAAGGGGGCAGGGCGTGAGGAGTTGTTGTCCTTCCCCTAGAGAATTAGAAATTTTGTCCCCTTTCCCAGGACTGATAGCCCCAACCTCTTCCTGCGTTTAGCAGGGGGACATGGCGTTGGGGAGTCAATAGTCTTTCCCTTCTCATAAATATCTATTTCTTTCGCTTTCCTATTGTTTCAGTTTGATTTTTTCCCCTTGCCCCTCAGAGTGTGGGATCAACTCTCCTCCGTCACGCTAATAGTGTAGGTGGTGAGTTGATTACCGCTCTGCCCAAATAAACATCTTTATCTTTTGATCATTTTTTTTTGGGTGTGGTGCGAGATTTTCTTGAGTTTGGGTGAATGTGCATTTATTGATTGATTGTTTAGTATTTTGTATTATTACTGTAGTGTGGTGTATATTGTGCAGTGATTTGTTTTTCCCGTCTCCAGTTTCAGGGGAGACAGTGACCACTAGGGTGCTGTCTGAGGCTTCTTTCCTTTTCTTGATTTCTGCTCACTATTCCGGTCCTGTGTATCCTTTCATTTCCTTTTCACCCCCTTTTTCAAAACCTCTTAAACCTTCTCCTCAATAAGCGCCTATCTAGTTTTCTTTTCTACAATTTCATCTTTTAGGTAAGATTTCCGGTAGTTTGTGTTCTTCCCCTCTTTTTTAATTGTTTGTGATTCCATTTGTTTTGTAAATTTATATTCATTTTTTGTATAAGGCGGTACATTTGTTTTGTAAATTCGTTTGAAATTAAGTAAGAAAGAAAGACTGACAACAAGAACATTTAAGAACTAAAACTTTATAAAGAATTTATTTTCAGAAAACTTTATTGTGTTTATTTTTTTTTTCTTAGGGAAAACAGTTTTGTATTAAACTTCATTTTGTTTTTTTAAATTCCAAATTGATAGCAGTTGCAAATTATTTTTGGAAAAATACATTCCTTGGATTTCATATTTTACCCTGTTTTAGTAAGCGGTTTTCTGTTTACACCGGAAATTGAATTCTGTATTTGTATATACTATAATTACGGTTTTGTGAAACATAACATTATCATATATCGCCTTATTTTTATTCATACTTTGAGATTGTTTGGTGTTTATATCTGACGGTTCATTATGGATGATTTTGATAAAATATGTTAAACAAGCGGAACGCTTGGGTTTTGATGGAGAAAAACTTACTAACTATGTGCAACAATGCACAGATAGGGCAGACAGGCTAAGACAGAGGGAAGCTGAAGAAAATAAATTACAGAGGGAAGCCGAAATTGAAGAAAAAAGATTACAGAGGGAAGCTGAAGCAAATAGACTACAGAGGGAAGCTGAAGAAAAAAATTACAGAGGGAAGCTGAAGCAAATAGACTACAGAGGGAAGCTGAAGAAAATAAATTACAGAGGGAAGCTGAAGCAAATAGACTACAGAGGGAAGCTGAAGCTGAAGAACGTCAATTTAAGTTGAGGCAGTTAGAACTAGAGACTGATGCTGAAATTAAAAGAATTCAGGCATCGAGAGAACCTCCACCAGTCGGTTCCGCAGCATGCCTCAACCAAAAGCGGCATATATTCCAAAGTTGCCGCCTTTTGAGGAAAAAACGGATGACATTGATAGTTTTCTTTTCCGTTTTGAAAGTCACGCAACGTCTTGTGTTGGCCAAAGGAAAAGTGGACATTGTATATTGCGTCGTTGTTTAAGGGTAGCGCTTTGACATTGTACCACTCACTTGCAGCGAAACAAAATTTAACTTGGGATCAGTTGAAAGAAGAACTCCTCAAGAAATTTCAATGTTCTGCTGATCGTTTTCACGAACGTTTCCGTTCTGTGCGCCCTGAAAAAGGAGAATCGTTTCCGTCTTTTCTGATCCGTATGAGTCATTGTTTGGATCGATGGATCGATTTGTCTAAAACGAACAAAACTTTTCATTCACTGCGAGATCTCCTTCTTAGAGAGCAACTTTTCCAGAGCGTGAGCAAAGATCTGGCCACTTTCCTTAAAGAAAGGCAATTTGAAAACGTGGAGGAAATGTGTCAGATGGCTGATCAGTATTGTATCGCTCACCCAGATAAGGGCGTGGCTAGGAAAGGAGAATTTTCCATCTTTGAGTCTCATGCGTCATGTACTATCCCATCAGGACAGGGAAGTTACAGGAAAGGAAATCGTGGGTCATTTTTGAGTCCTCAAGGATATACCTATCCTAGGAACGGACAGGGATCTTTCCGCGGTTCGAGTGACTTTCGTCAATACCAGTACTCACCGCCGGACAGACCCGTTACTTCTCAGCAAACGTTCCGAGGTCGTGGACAACGACCACCACGTAGACCTTTGGGCCAGTTCGTGGCCAGAACAGAAGTTCACAAAATCAGTCAGCTGCCGATCAGACAATGCGCTGTTTCTTTTGTGATGGCAAGTTCCATCTGAAACAGAATTGCCCTTTCAGACCGGGTGATTCAAAAACCCGCATTAGTCTCCACTGATTGTGAAGAAGGCCTTGTTTTGACACCAGATCAATCTGTTGATGGACTGGTGTTAGAAAACGGAGCCATCAATGGATTGCAGGCTTGGGTTTTTGGGCGAGACACTGGGTGCACCACTGCTGGTGTACGGAAATCTTTCGTGCTTCAAGACCAGTATCTCAACACTGTCCAAAAGTGTAGGTCGTTTGGAGGCAAGATTGAAACGTTTCCGCTGGCGAAAATTTCAGTCGACACACCGTACTACTCCGGCTTTCTTACCGCTTGTGTCATTGATAACCCAGTCTGCGACTTGATCTTGGGCAATTTGCCAGGTGTCGCTACAGTACATGGTGGTGCTGGAGGATCGTTTGTTCCTTGTCCTTGTGAGTACTAGATCAAACATCATAGAGCAGGGAAAGGCTACAAAGCCGCTAAAAGTCTCAAAACTGGATGAAACTCCAGATTACCCCAGATGATTTAAAAAGAAATGCAGGGAAAAGACGAGACGCTGACGACAATACTTTCTGCTGCTAAACAGACTGTCACTGACGTACCAACGGACAAACCAACGTACATACTGGACTCTGACATTCTCTACAGGTGTGTACCTGGACAGGACAACAGACAAGTTGTGGTTCCAAAACCACTTAGAGAAACAGTGCTGCACACGGCTCATGATGCATTGTTCGCTGGTCACTGCGGAATCAAAAGAACATTAAAGAGAGTTCTTGATTCTTTTATTGGCCGGGTGTCACAAAGGAAGTTACGAAATACTGCCGCTCATGTGACATCTGCCAAAAGACATCTCAGAAAGGTCGTGTCCCATGTGCACCTTTGCACAAAATGCCTCTCATTTCTGTTCCATTTCGGAAGGTAGCTATTGATCTTGTTGGACCGCTACCACTGTCTTCTTCGGGATATCGCTATATCTTGACTTTGGTGGATACAGCAACAAGGTATCCAGAAGCGATTCCACTGAAGAAAATTGATACAGTATCTGTCGCTGAAGCCTTACTTGCAATTTTTTCTAGAGTGGGTCTTCCAGACGAAATTCTCTCGGATTGTGGAACGCAATTCATTTCTGATCTCATGAGAGAAATTTACAGACTGTTGTCAATCTCTTCCATTTCAACCACGCCATATCATCCCCAATCGAATGGCATGGTTGAACGTTTCAATGGAACGTTAAAGTCCATGTTGAGAAAGGTTGCAAGGCAAGAGCCCCAGGAATGGATCGTTTCGTACCGGCTTTGCTTTTTGCATACAGGGAAATGCCGAACGAAACGCTGGGATTCTCACCATTTGAGCTTCTTTTTGGACACTCACCAAGGGGACCTTTGGATCTATTGATGACACAATGGACGGAAGGGACGGACATACCTGACAGTAAAACTGTTTACCAATACGTTTATGAAACTGCATAATCGTTTGAAGGATGCATGTGAGCTTGCTCAACAGTCAGCTGATAGGAAAACTGATGTGTACAAGGTCTTTGCAGACAGAAAAGCAAAGGCACGTTCCTTCAGTGTAGGGGATAAAGTCCTTGTGCTACTAACTGATGAACATAACAAGCTTCGTGTTATGTGGAAGGGTCCTTTTCAGGTGGTCGGAAAACTTTCTGCAGTAAATTATAAGATCAAAATGGCAAACACTGAGAAGGTATTTCATGTGAACATGTTGAAGAAGTATGTTGAACGTACAAATGTTGCCATCAACCAGTCGGTTGAGTGGATATATCCTGTGTCAGAAACTGATGTCAACATGACAGACATTATCAGTGATGAATTTGTACCCAATGTAACGTACAGGACAGATCAAAGGTTATGAAAACAGCAAATGTAGGAGTGTTAACATCTACCAGTGCAGATGAGTTGTACCCCTTCCTATTCTGTCTGTTAAAGGTGAAAACCTATGATGATGTGATTCTGTCGAATGATTTGTCTACAAGTCAAACAGAACAGCTCAAAGACATTTTGAAAGACTTTCAGGATGTGTTGACGGATACCCCAGGTACAGTAACTGGTATTGAACCCCATAGTATTCAGTTAACTTCTGAAATACCAGTGCGAACCAGACCATACCCCCTTCCGTTTGCAAAAAAAAAAAAAAAGAGGTTGTCGAGAGAGTGCTTGGCTATTGTATGGGCATGTGAGAAGTTCGCCAGGTTCTTGACTGGAAGAAAGTTTCGGTTACAGACTGACCATAGGCCACTGACGTTCTTGAAATCGTCAAAGACTAAGAACAGCAGGTTATTAAGATGGTCTTTGGCATTGCAGGAATTCCAGTTTACTGTTGAACCAGTGCCTGGAACACAAAATGTCATGGCAGATTTGTTGTCACGTGCATGAATATTCATGGACAAATGTAACTGTCTTCAAGGGAAGGACTATTCCTGTTTTTGTCTTTCTTAATGATTACGGTGTGATCACATTTGACAGTGCATTGTATGCTACTGACGATTTAAAGCAAGTGGTATTTATGCATAATTTGCTTATTGAAGTGACTATATGTTTTACAAGCAAACAACTACTTGATGTTGATGTAATACATATTATTTTTTGATAAACAATGGAAAAAATCAAGTACTATTATGTCTAATTTGCTTGTGAAGATGAATATATATGTATGTGTGATGAGCAAATAACTCTTTAGAAATGTATATATTTCATGTTTTGATTGTGCAATGAGACAAACCAATTGTTTTCATTTGTCACTGTCAACAATGGAAAGCAGGTGACTTTTCAATGGACTATAACACTACATGTGGGAAAAAGAAACTATGTTTAAACTATGTTTATTTTGGTTACATGTCTATTGAGAAACATTTACACTTGGAAATATTCTCATTTTCATGAGGGTTTTGAAAAATATGATGTGAGACAAAGATCAAGGGAAAATATGTGCTTCACATCTTAATGTATGAACACAATTTGTACTTTGAATTGGTAATAATCCCTAATTGTTTTATCCATGTATTTGTGAAATGTATTTTATGAGATGTGGTCATCAATTATGAACTTTTTTTCTTTTAAAAAGACTGAAAGTTTGAAATATCCTATTTATGGTGGATCATGATGATTGATTCTATACGTTGATTATTAATTTGGTGAATCATGTGTGATGGTTACACATTTTGAGATTCATGGCTGAAGATGTGTTTAAGTGAAGTTGTATATCCTTTAAAAAAATTTTCTGGAGAAATTTTTTTCATCCCAGGATGGGGGGGTGTCATGTGACGTAGCCTCACATCAAGGCATGTGACGCTCCATCGCATGTAGTAGTGATATGAATCATTTCCCCGTGCCACCATTAAAGGAAGAATATTCATATGGCTTGACTAGTGTAGCGGGCGTCCCCAAAATAATTGTGAGTATGACTCATTCAAGAAACGAATGTGGTCATTGGGTGAAAGTGACCACTGAGTGAGAGTTTTAACAAGGGCTGGTAAGGTAAGGTGCTGGTCATGTGTTTTTTTTGAACACTGAGTATGCACTCACTAGGAGAAGGGGGGAAAGAGTCAGTTTTAACCCAGCAGATGGCCTAGAGACTCGAACCTGTCAGGACGGTGGTCCTCTTTGCTGACCAGTCCCTTACCAGGTGAGCGATAGATAATGGGGGAAAGCTACAGGGGGAAAACTTAAAGAAAAGAGAAAGAAAGAATTCATATGTTGAATTGAGAAGCAGGTTACTTACACGAACCTTATTCGTGTTCAGCCCTTCACCCTTCACCCTTTACCCTTCGCCCTTCACCCTTCATCTTTCACCCCGTGAGGTGGTTGAAGATGGCCATGGTGTGGGAACATAACCGGTAGTTTCAGCCCCAGCCAGTACCAACTCCAGGGAGAGGAGTTGAAGCTCGTCGTTTCTCAAGAGACAGAAGAACTCCAGGAAGAGAAGTCGAGACTCGTATCTCCAGGACAGGAGAGTTCGAGGGGCAGTATATTGTCTAAGAGAGACAGGAATTGAGAAAGCAGGGGAGCTTTTTCTTGAGGCAGGCAGGGCCTCAGTGATTACGGGAGTTATGTTATTCTCCTGGTTCGGATTTTTTTGGATAACGGAATGTGAAGGCCATAGCTCTATAGCAGCGGAACTAGAATATTTTATCTCTCGGTGTGAGGAGAGATACAAGTGTGAAGACTATTTTGTCTCTCGGTGTGAGGAGAGATCCATGTGTGAAGATTGATTTGTCTCTCGGTGTGAGGAGAGATACATGTGGGAAGATTGATTTGTCTCCCGACGTGAGGAGAGATACCTGTGTGCAGATTTATTTGTCTCTCAGTGTGGAGAGAGATACAGAGGTGAAATCTGTTTACAAGTTGTGATGTGATTAGTAAAGTGTTTTCCCTGAAGGAGAGGGGGAGAAGAAAAACATTCGGTAGTGCTCCTTTTGGGTGATTGGAAAGATTGCGTGTGCGTATGGAGTAAATGCTGTCATGAATGCGGGTATGCAATAGTGACAGTGTGACAAGCATCATCTTCTTCACCCTCATCCTCATCAATCAGCATTGGAAAAATAAGTCAAATTCTGTGGCCCTTAATGCCTGTATCAATGGCTTTGTTTTCATGCCATGGAGGTCAATGGTAATGGTTAATTTAATATGGGAACTGTTGTTGGACGATCGTGGCGGCACCCTCCGCCTCGGAAAGAAAGTCACTCATGCCGGTTCCGTGAATAAGCAATTATTGTCGTCAGCAGGGGCTTAGTAGGTGGTGTCCTGCGTATGTTGGATGAGAACAGGCGCCACTGAACACCACCGAAGTGACTTAGCAGCAGTGCAGTGTCTCCTCTGGTGGGTTGCCTCATGACGATTCGACATTGACTGCTCCCTGTGGATTGCCAGTGCTGGGTCGGAATGAGTGGCGTGGGTGGTACATTTGGAAAGTATTAAGTAACTGTTGTGGAAATAAATAAACTGGTTAATATGTTGGTTTCATGCAGCTTTAGCCTACTTCATTACTTCACCTCAAACAATATTCTCTTTACTTTGCTGCATTTGCATATATTTACAAATTGCCAAGTTTTTGTTGTTGTTCAATATTTAGTCTGTCGTTTTCTTATATTTGTTTGGTAGAAAATGCATTGAATGATCTCAAGTTCTCAAATGTATGGTACTGTTTGCATAAGCATCATTGCATAATATGTTTTGTCAGTGTATAAAGCAATGGCTATAACGATTACGATTTCTAAGAACAAAGCCTTTGTGATGAATTCAAACCATGGCTGAAAATATTGATAGCAGATATACATCCTTTGCCATTCTGTGATATCTTCGCGAACTTTCAGTGGCAAGGTCTATTCGTGTGTTTGTTCTGCCAAGTTTGATTCTGTTTTCACTTTTAATCGTCAAGAAAATACCAGCCTTACAACATGTCTGAACACACACACACACACACACACACACACACACACACACACACACACACACACACACACACACAAGTACAAAGACAACCGAATCTGGATGATTGCATTATCCATGTGTTGCCAATATATCCGAGTGAAACATTGATCGATATTTGCACTATGTGCTCTCGCACGAGTATGGTGTGACATACTCCAACAAAACATTTTTCTAATACTCTGCCAAGATTCTTTGAGGCTCTTTGGAATGCAGCCTTCAAATAGAATCATTGCCTTGCGGCAAAAGTGAACTCTTAAGAAACAGTATCCAAACAGTCAGTATCAGACGTACCTAATGTTCTTCAACATCCCCCTGACTCACCTTCCAAAACTTGGCCCCAAACAGAATGTGGTCTCGGCAGGTCAGACTGCGCAGTTCGTGTGTCTGCGGCGGAAGGCGTCACGGCAGTTTTATACCCACAGTGTTCGACCTAGTTCGCGGACTACGTTCAGTTTGCACTACGTTAGAGAGAGAGAGAGAGAGAGAGAGAGAGAGAGAGAGAGAGAGAGAGAGAGAACATACATACAAACAGAGAAAAGAAATAGACAGGGAGACAGAGACTATGCGAAAACACGTACGCTGTCCAGTGGCCGTCGTCGGTATAATCACCGTAAAGTCGCGCGCGTGTCGTCAGCGTGGTCAGCTTAATGCACCGAATAATTTTATGCGTACTGGCTCCACCGTGGTCAATTATTGGATAAAAAGATGGTGGGGGTGAGGGTATTGTTTATTCGTTTTGTTTATTTTTACTTATTTAGTTTCCCGACAGGTGGGGGTAAAGGTATTGTTTATTTCGACTTATTTATGTCTCGATTATTCCAGCAATGATCAGTATCACAATTTATGATCAATATGATCTATCTGATTACATATTATTACATTTTCTGATTGATCGGTTATTAATGACTTTGATTTCTGTTATCAATCTGATTGACCGATTATTGACTTCGATTGATCGATTAGCGGGGTCCCGGGGTCCGGGGGGTCCGGCGGGGTCCGTGTCCGGATTTTGGCAGTTATAGAGTCCCTCTCCTACTACTCGGATGTTGTTAACACGTAGGAAGAATCATTGTCAGTTTCATAATCCGGGTATGGTCCAGTGTCATTACTTTAGTGGACAATCATTAACAGCGCTAACTGCCAACCTCAGCTGTTGCCAGACTATGGGGTTTGTGGAACGGAGCTGATGCCTCCTGATTCTGAAACAGGCTCTTGTACCTGGCTGTTGCCCACTGAGTTATTCTAAAGACAACGGAAAAGTTTCCGGCGGTCGATTCTCCATTTCCGACAACGTTCCTGGGCTTTCGGAGATGTCGGGGAGTTCCGTGAAATGTCGGGGGGTTCTGTGAAATGTCGAGGAGTTCCGTGAACTGTCGAGGAGTTCCGTGAACTGTCGGGGAGGTCCGTGAAATATCGGGGAGTTCCATCATTTACGTAGGCTAGGGTCACATGATCACGACTGCGTTTGATGTGTGGCAGGGGTCTGTGCTGTCCCCGGATAGCTCTGTCTGGAATGATTCGTCTGGACGCTGCTCTCTTGCTGGCATGGTTGTTGGACACGACGGCAGCAAGAGAAGAGGGGTATCGGGGATAGGGATGGGGGTGGGGGTAGGGAGACGGAGGAGTGGTGGGGGAGGGGGTCAGTCTAAGGGGGATGATTACGAAAATGTACGAATATTGGGGAGCATTGCTATGTTCGGATTTTGGTGTGTGTGTGTGTGTGTGTGTGTGTGTGGTGTGTGTGTGTGTGTGTGTGTGTGTGTGCGCGCGCACGTGCGTGCGTGTGTGTGTGTGTGGTGCGTGCGTGCGGTGCGTGCGTGCGTGCGTGCGTGCGCGTGTATGTATATTAAGGTCAAACCCACAACATCGTCCTGACAAATGTTGGAGGAACGTCTCTTGGCAGACACATGTCACATCGCTGCTGATCTTGCGCAGTTTTATGTTCAACGGGAAGCAGTAAAGACCTTGAAGGACCCAAGGACCATACGTTCCAGTACAGGCTGCTCTGGGACCTCATCGTGAACAAGTCTGAGTTCCGTGGGCCAGCGTGTACGACACACATTTCTCCTCCCCCCTCTCCCCACCCCAACCCCCATCCGCGCTCCTCTGCCTGCCTCCTAACCCGCCCTAAACCCGGAAGCTCCCCTGCCCCTTCCTCTCCCCTTCCTCCAAGCTTTCTTCTTGTGCCCCATCCTCTGTGTCACCTCAATGGCAGTGCACCCATGCCGCTCATTCCGACACCCCGTCCACAGCCACAGCCAGACCCGGCCCGCCGCAGCCCCAGCACCGGCAATCTACAGGGAACAGTCAATGTCAAGTCGTCCAGAGGCAACCCATCGGAGGAGACACTGCACTGCTACCGAGTCACTTCGGTGGTGTTCAGTGACGCCTGTTATAATCCAACATACGCAGGACACCACCGACGAAGCCCCCTTTTGACGAGAATAAGTGCTTAGTCGTGGAGCCGGCGTGAGTGAGCTCTCGCTCCGGAGAGCGCCACCGCGTCCGTCCAACGACAGCCCCCATGGACTCACCAATACTGGTGACTGTAACCAAACCAAGGCCACAGACGTGGAGAGGACATCGAAAGTGTGGCCACCATGAGAGCAGGCCATGAAGGGCCACAGAATGTAAGACTTTTTGTATGCTGATCCATGAGAATGGGATGATGAAGATGATGCTACAGATTTCCATTCCGGTCTGAGACTGCATGGAACGGCTGTACTCTACGCTTACTTCACAATATATCCTGGCGTCAACCAGCCCAGAGATAAGACACCTGCAGTGTTGGTCTGGAAATTTGCGCAACATTCTATTTGTCACGTTCCATAGAGTCGACGGAAGTGTCACACCCATAGTTTCTAGTATGCCATCTATTTTGTCATTAGAGACGGAAATAGGTAAGTTTCCAGGGGTTTATAAAACAACTTTTATTTCAGCTTCACCATCTTAAGTGGAAACGATGAATGGATTTTTTTTTTTCAGTCGAAGACATCGATCTAAACCATCTCTTAGTCTGATTCCTACGAGGAGCAGCTTTGTGCGCGCGTCTCTGGAAGCTGAAGAATTCTACCTTATTCTCTGTTCACTTGCACCACAGATCGTGAAGACACGGTAGTTACGTCACGTTTTCTCACCCGTCACTTTTTCTCACCCGTCACGCTTTCTCACTCCGGGTGAGAAAACGTCACAGGTGGGTGCCATATTCATCAAACGACACATTCTCAAAAAAAATCAAAATTCTCTCTCTCTCTCTCTCTCTCTCTCTCTCTCCTCTCTCTCTCTCTCTCTTCACAAAAGAGCTGTCAAAGTAACATTAGGTCATCCATCTTCACTGGTAGATTCAGACTATAAGCAATCAGGCATTCTCCCATTTAAAGCCAAACTTCTATACAATAAAGGACTCTTTATGCATAAGGTACTCCATGGAAATGCTCCACTTTCTCTAACAAATATGTTCACTTTTAACGACTATCGACATTCACATAAAATAAACCTCCCGTTTGCCATGATTAATCTATACAAGTCTAGTCTGGCGTATTCCGGGGGTTGGCTATGGAACCATATTCCTGAAGAACTTAAAAATCAATCAAACTTTAAAAAGTTCAAGTCTGATTTTCACAAATATCTTATGAATGTCTCAGATTTGACTGCACTATACCCGAAAATGTATTGATAACTCTCAATTCAGATTCAATTTAACAAACATGTGATGTTCGAAGTTGACTTAATTCTACGCAAATTGCAGTGATCATCCTGTGCCATTAATGTGTCTTTTCAAAGTTTTTCGTAGGTGATTATCTATATCTGCTTCATTGTCTTTCTCTTCCTTTATCTCTGCCTTTCTTTCGCCAGTCGGTCGGTCGGTCAGTCGGTCGGTCTCTCTCTCCTCTCTCTCTCTCTCTCTCTCTCTCTCTCTCTCTCTCTCTCTCTCTCCTCTCTCTCTCTCTCTCTCTCTCTCTCTCTCTCTCTCTCTCTCCATTCACACTCCCCCCTATTGCCCTGATCATCTTTTCTCGTTGTTGTTGTTCTTGTTGTTGTTGTTGTTGGTGGTGGTATTCACTGGTTTCTTTTCTTCTATCTTCTTTTTTGTCAAAGGTTCCCATGCAAGGAATTGTTGCATTTTTTCTGATTTGCTTTTTACTATATATCGATTTTTTTTCCCCCAGAGGGCTGGATGTAAAAAAAAGTATTCATGCTTAATCCACTACCCTCTTAAAATAGAATTCGTTCGTTCGTTCGTTCGTTCGTTCTCTCTCTCTCTCTCTCTCTCTCTCTCTCTCTCTCTCTCTCTCTCTCTATTTTTGTGTATGATATGCAAAAAATTTGTGTGTGTGTGTGACCAAAACAAACAATCAAATAAAACCAAAAGCGTAGTGTCCAACAGGCAAAACCATTAACCACATCTTTAAAATATTTGAAAAAAAAAAAGTCACATCGACAGTCACTGAAAAAAATCACCCAATACGGGACTCGAACCCCTGGCCTTCAGATTAAAAGTATGATACTCTACCTACTGAGCTATGCGAATACAGTGACAGCGGGTGACCGTGTGCTATGTCAACGGTATTTTTCCAGCAGAACCAGCTGATCGGTGCTGTCGGGAATGGTGCCCAAGTTTCTGGTAGTTTTTGTGTGTGTTTATTTGAGAGAAGGGTATGTCCACAGAAAACACAGATTGCTTTCCTAGCTTTCGAAATAAATAAATAAACAAATAAGTAAATGAATGAATTGATAAATAAATACATAGATAAATAAATAAACGAGTAAATGAATAAGTAAATTAATAAGTAATGTTAAAAAAAGGATGATAATGTTTATGCAAAAGACAATCTAATTTGGAGTGTGATGTTTTAATGTTTTTAAATCACATGGACACGTGTACGCAAAAACAAGCTTAATCTGGGGTGTGATGCTGGTAATGTTTTTAAATCACACGATTGATAGTTTTGGATGAAGTTTTGTTGAAGTAAATTTTATTCATAAACCATACTTGTTTGATTTTTTTTTAATTGGTCTGAATCAATACCGTACGTTTGTAAGCGTGAGTGTCTGGTGAATGTTTATGATGGATGTAAGAAGTGTGTGTACACAATCATACACATCATCATTGTCACGACCGACCCCTGGAGGTCTGCCCTGACAGGATCGGTCTAGGTGGGAGTGAAGGGAGTGACTGACCTCACACGCTCCGCAAGGGACCACACAATAAAGATTACGATACAACACCCCATTTATTCACACCAGCAAAATAAACATTCCAACACACGCACCATGCACGATCACAATAAAGCACTCCAACGCACACAACATGCACAATCACGATCAAGCCCTCCAACGCACACAACATGCACAATCACGATCAAGCACTCCAACGCACACAACATGCACAATCACAATCAAGCACTCCGCACCCACAACATGCACGATTATAAATAAGTATTTCGCCATACGACGCACATGATCACACTTACAGCATTCCGCACATATGGCAAATACACAATTATAAGGAAATATTTCCAGCATTGACCCTTCTTAACACCATGGAGTGCGTGCCACACCCCTGCCCTGTCGAGTCTGCTGGGAGCACCCTGTCGCACTAGGTGCTCCGAGCCGGGTTGGTTCTCGCAGGGAGTCGCTCAAAGCCGACACCCTCGACTTCCAAGCGGGCGTGAAGAGCGTGTCCCGGGGGGGGGGAGACGTAGCTGTTACTGGAGGTCCTGGACGGGGGGTCCAGGCCGGCAGTCAAGACGGCGGCGTCTCTACCAGCCTCGGTCCCGACCAAGGCGTGGCCTCGATCAGCGTGTGGCACCATCCCGTCCGTGGTCTCAACCAGAAACGTGGCCTCGACCAGTACGTGGCACCATCCAGATCGTGCTCCAGGTGAAGCCCCGGGAGGGGGGGGGAGGACGTAGCTGGGAGGAGAGTCGAAGAGGAGGGAAAGAAGAGGAAGGAGGAAGGAAGAAGGAAGGAAGAAGGGTACTGGAACCCTGCCGTCAGTACCATCTGACCATTGCTGTAAAGTCTTAGCCACTCGCATGATGGGCGAGGGGAAGTGTATTCAACCCACAGAAAACCCTTTAAATTTAAGTTCTCACACGACAGGAAAAAGACTGCTTAATCAAAGGTTATAAAAAAATATAAATTATCTTCCCCCTTCTTCACCCGTTAAACTTTTTTCCTTCCTTAGGAAATAAATCAACACGCGACATCGTTAATAACTGCCCCCACATTTGAAATGAAATTTCAATGGCAAAAACTGTACATTTTATAAACAATTTCAAAAAACACAAACTCCAACCCGCACCCAAACGACAAATCATGCGACCCCGCTCGTGAACAAAAAAACTCGTTCTCTTCCCACCACAAACAGAGGGTGGCAAAGGAAAAAGCCCGGCGAATGTAAAGGGGGCGGAGGGCGAGCCCAAGAATTCCAACCCTGAATCACCAGGTTCTCTCCCTTCCCCCCGACAAACCGATAAACCGATCAAAACAGGAGAAAGTTTTTGGGAAAAAATTTTTAGAAGGGCCCGGTTTAAAGATGGATTAAAACCGAGAAAAGGTTCACACAATTTTTCTTTTACAAAATTTCGAAAAAAAAGAAAATTGCGCAAAAGTAAAGGGACTAAGCCGGCTAAAAACAACAAACCAAAAAACAAAAGACCACGAAACGATGCTTACCAGTACCGGGGGTGCCCCCGAAGAGGCGGAAAAGGGACTCTCTCTACCCTCGCCCCAGTCGAGGGGAAGAGGCGAAGAGCGGAACAAAGAAGCGATGCCCCTCTCTACAGGCCGACTGCGGAATTAAAAAGTATGATGTACCTCGATGATACGGTAGGAACCGAGACTGGGGGGCGCCCAAGGGACACTTCCGCTCGAGTAAAGGTAACTCCCCGCAATGGGGGCCAAATGCCCTGCTCGTACAGAGTGAGTATACTAAACAAAAAAAAAAAAACGAAGCAGTGCGACAGGAAAAAAGCCCAGGCAAGAGCCCGAAAGAAAAATTTCGGAGAAGGTAGGGGCCCACCGTGAACTTGCAGGATGAAAGCAGGGCGGGAATTAAGAGAGAGGAGAGAAACAAACCCAAGTTGAGCTGAAAATACCCAAATGCAACCGCACCCCCCACATAAGGGACGGGTACCGAGACGAACGACAATAAACAAATAATAATTCCGCCCCCTGGTGGGGCGAACGTCGTAGGCCTCGTGACAACCGTGACAAACCCCCCCTTTTAAAAAGATCTGTTTCTTGAGTACAGTGCTCCTTTAACCTTGTCCATTGCAACCTCAAACAATGGGCCCGAACCACTCCTGTGATCGACAAGTACATGAACCAATACAAACATTCACTAGAATCCACGGGAAAAAATACTACATTATCAAACACTAACAGCTTCCAACCATGAAATAACAATCCACCTTTGGTTTCACACGTTAACACACTAAAGGGAAAAACTGTCACCACCTGATACAGGAGACCAAAAGGAAAACCCTGTGAGGGAGGTGCCTCTGACTGATTTCCAACGGCTGACTACGAGCTCGGCAAAGAATCAGCATGTATACAGGAACCTGATATACGAAAGTGAACCAGACTCTCAGTTCCACTGCTACCATGAGTCATGACTGCGCCGGACCGGTCCAGGCACTGGAGGGAGATGACGCTTCCAGTACAAACTTCGGGCCGTATTTCTCTGGGCACGCCAGTGCTGCCCAAATCTGCCACGTCTCGCACATAGGGCATCGATAGCCCTAGCGGACAGCTCTGGGTACGACTCCAGTTCCACTACGAAGTGAGGGGTGACCGCGATCGAATGGAGTTAATGGGTCTCCCCAGTCGACCCCAACCTTGCTGAATGGTCCCCAACCCGTGGCACGATCTAGGGGAACACGCTTCAAGCGACCCTTAGGCGTTGTCCGTTGGCAGACATGGCAACTGCGGCAGTACTGCCTAACCTGCGAGTTCATCCCCGGCCAAAAGAAGTCTTGTCTTACTCGCTCGAGAGTCCGCTTGGACCCCATATGACCTGCCAGGGGAATCGTGGGCCTGGCGGAGAACAGATTCTCTAAAGCTTTGGGGAACGACAAGCTGCTTGGCCACACGATCTCCCCGAGTGGAAACCCTAAAGAGGACCCCCCTGTGGAGCTTGAAGCTCACCTTGGCGTGTGGGGCCCGACTGAGCGGGACGATCCACCAGTCGTCGCAGGGTTGACATCCCAGTCCTTGGCCTGAAGACGAGCGATGGAAGCAGGATCGGCCTTTGCAAGAACCTCGTCAGAGATCGGCTGTAGAACAGGGCGAAATTTCCCTGTTCCTGCTTCTTAGTTTGGGCGCGTGTGGTGACTCCCACACACCCTGTACGGGCAATCCGTAACACGGGCTGACTGCGTCCGTCTGCGAAGGTGATTAGTATTCCCTATGATAAGGGAATACAGAGGTCGCTCCACCGCGATGGCCCATACTTCGCCACAGAATAGGGGGGGGAGATAGGAAAATTACAGAAGGACGGGGGGAAGTAAAACCAGCCCCCAAACCCGCACACATCATAACTAGCGCCCCGCCGGGCCTTGGGGGAAACTAAACCCTTATCCACAAAGAGCGTTGATGCTCCCAATCCCTGATGGTTTTCGACCAAGGATGAACCAACAACAGAAAGAAACATGGACACTCTGTCCCAACCAGAAGCTTGGATAGAACCCACGTTAGCCGAGCGCGAGGATGTGGGAAAGGACTAGTCCCATGACAAACCAGCGGCTCTAGGGCAATCTTTCCTGATGTGGCCAGACGACCACAAAAAAACCCAAAATCGAGGTGCTGAGGTCCCCGATGGACTCCCTTTGCCTTATTCGCCCCGCTAGCAGTCGTCGGCCCCTTTATTGCCACAAAATTTCCTGTTGGAGGGCTTCCTCTCCGTATCTGGGCGATGCCCATAAGCCCTGCGAGCTTCAGCAAACACCTCAGGGGTATGAATCGCAGCCGCGAAATCCTGAGGTGCTGTTCGCTATCCGGATCCTCAACTCTGGGGACACAGTGTTGGTGACTGTTCAATGAGGATCAGATCCTCCAGCTCCAACTTAGCTAACTGACGCCATTACCCTAGCGTTTTGCGCACCCTATCACCAAACTGCCCCGAAGGTCTCATCATTATTCTTCTTCATGGACCTAAATTTCCCTCCTGAGGTCTCTGGGGTAAGGTGGAAACGCTTACGCGAGCCAACTGCATGTCTGCATAAGACGCACCCTTTATTTAGAGTGAGCACACACTCCCTTGCAGCACCAGATATCCAGAAAAAAGGTGCATAGCCTTTCTCCCAGACAATTGTATAAAAGCAACCTTGTCGAAATGCTCTAAGACATTCAATGTCCTCACTAGGTCTGAACTCTGGAAGCTTTAACTTTGGGCCCTAAACTCTATCACCTGCCTGGTGAAAATTTAACCCCCTGGTTTACAGAAGCGGGAGGCCGCGAAAGAATTGTTTTCCCTCTCCTCCCTACGCAGAGCCTCCCTCCTGTCTAGTTTTTTCCCCACGGAGGGCTTCCTGCCTGTCAGCTCCTCCCTACGCTGAGCAAGCCTTCCCTACGCTGAGCAGCCTCCCCTACGCTGAGCAGCCTCTTCTCTGCGCAGCATAGCCTCTTCCCTATGCATAATCTCCTGTCTGTCAGTCTCCTCTCTGCGCAGAGCTCCTGTCTAGCGGCTCCTCTCTACGCTCTTCCCTACGGAGAGCTTCCTGCCTGACTGCCTCTTCCCTACGAAGAGCTTCTGCCTAGCAACCTCTTCCCCACGTTGGGCCTCATCCTCCCGTCGCTGTCGCTCTAGAAACATCAGGACGGGAAATGATGTCTGGGGGGGGTTCACCACTCCCGACACGGGGGGAGGACCCGTCTGACCCGTTTCCCCTTGGGTCTCGACTTTCCCATAAGGAAAGTCTTCTGGGCATGCCCCTTACGAGGGGAAGCCGGAGAGGAGAAGGTTCGGTCTCTGCGACTCAACAGAAGCCCACAGTTGCTTCGCTATGCTCTGGCGCCTCCGAGCGGAAGTGCCCGTCGGGGTCTCAACAGGGAGACCCCCACGAGAGGTAGTAAAAGTACTCACTGGGGTAAACCCGCTACAGCACTGGAATAGGTAGAAGTACCGTAGTCGAAGTACTAGTACTAATAGTAGGGACTACAGTAACATTTTGAATACCCTTCTTCTTCGACGCTCGCGTCGCCAACCACCAGCGCCGGACGTCGCCATGACAACATATCCTACAGTTTTCAAATACAGGGGAAAAACAATTCACACTAGAAAAAAAAAACAAATATTTAGGGGCGTGTGGGATATGTGTGTATGTGTGTGTGTGCGTGTGTGCGGACAAGTTCCGGCTGCTCCCACTCTGGCAACACCGCGCTCAAAAGCCCGAGCAACAGTGCGGGGGGGCTCACCGAAAAAAAAAAAAAAAAAAAAACAATGCCCGGGGCCCCCCCACTCTGGCAACACCGCGCCTACAGCACGACCCAACAGTGCGGGGGGGCTGGCCGAAAAAAAAAACAAAAAAAAAACCCTAGCAGACGGAATCCGGAGAGGGGAAAAAAAAAAAAACACTAGCGCCGATGAACCCCCGGTGTCAAAAACCCCGGTAGAGAAAAAAAAAACAAAAGGGCAAAAATAAAAAAACAGGAAGGGGAAAGACTGAGCGAAAACAAAGGGGAAAGACTTAGGGCCCGGACCTGCTTGAGGTACCCGGCAAGGGGCCCTGGACGCGGTCGACCCCCCTTTGGCTCCCCTGACCCCCCGAGCCCACGCCGGTTTGGCCCCCTCGGGGCCAACAAAAAGACCCCCTTCACACTAGGGGTCACCCACCAACACCCAAAAACCCAAAACCCCGGAAAAAAAGGGAAAAAACCCAAAATACAAAACGGAAAAAAATTAAACAGGTACTCCGCGAAACGGGGAAAACGGGCCAGACCCCTTCAAAATCCCGGACAAACCCCCCAAAAATTGTCACGCCCGGGACCCCTGGGGTCTGCCCTGCGGGATCGGTTGGGTGGGAGTAAGGGGAAATTGACTGCCCCTCACACCTCCCGCAAGGGACCACACAAAAAAGTTTACGTTTAACACCCCCATTTATTAAACCCCACCAAACAAAATAAACTTTCCCCAACAGGGCACCATGCCCGATAAAAAATAAAGCCCTCCAACCACACAACATGCAAAAATAAACGTCAACCCTCCAACGCACACAACAGGCAAAATCCGTCAAGCACCCCAACGCACAAAACATGCAAAATTTCACAATCAAGCACTCCCGCACCCACAACATGCACGATTTAAATAAGATTTCGCCATACAAACGCACATGCCCACTTACACCCATTCCAGCACATAGGGAAAATCCCCAAAATTAAATAAGGAAATATTTCCAGCTTTTGACCCTTCTTAACCCCAGGGAAAGGGGGCGTGCCCCCTTTGCCCCTGTCGGTCTGCGGGGACACCCTGTCGCCTAGGTGCTCCCGAGCCGGGTTGGTTCTGGGGCGGGGAAAGTCGCCAAACCGACCCCTCGATTTTCCAAGGGGGCAGTGAAGAGCGTGCCCCGGGGGGGGGGGGGAGACGTAGCTTTTATGGGGTCCTGGACGGGGGTCCAGGGCCCGGCCAGTCAAGACGGCGGCGTCTCTACCACCCCCTCGGCCCCGCCCAAAGGGGCGGGGGCCCGATAAAGCGTGTGGCACCTTTCCCCGTCCGGGGTCCAACCAAAAACGTCCCTCGACCAGTACGTGGAAACCATCCAGATCGTGCTCCAGGTGAACCCCCCGGGGAAAAGGGGGGGAGGACGTAGCGGGAGGAGATCGAAAGAGGGGGGAAAAGAAGAAGGAAGGAGGAAGGAAGAAGGAAGGAAAAAAGGGGTTACTGAAACCCCTCCCCGTCATACCATCGGGGCCCTTTTTTGCTTCAATTCTTAGCCACTCGCATGATGGGCGAGGGGAAGTGTTTTAAAACGCCACAGAAAACCCTTTGAATTAAATTTTTAAACACGTTTGCAGGTAAAAGACTGCATTAATCAAAAGGTTAAAAAAAACAAATAGGGAATTTATTTTTCCCCCTTCTCTCATCACGCTTAACGTTTTCCTTCCTTGGGAAAATAAATAAACCACACGACCACGTTTCAAAAAATGCCCCCCCACTTTTGCAAATAGTAATTTAATGGAAAAAACTGTCACTTTTATAAACACTTTCAAAATAACACAATCCCCAAAACCACGCATCCGAACGAAAAAATATGCGTACGCACCCCTCGGGGAAACTAAAACTCGTTCCCCTTTTCACCCCAAAACAGACGGTGGCCGAAGGTAAAAGTCCGGCGAATGTGCCCCAGGGGGGGACGAGCAAAGCCCAAAGCAATTTCCCAAACCCCTTTAAATCCCCAGGTTCTCCCCCTTCCCCCACCGCTACCGCTTTACCAGATACAAAAACAGGAGAAAAGATTTTTGGAAAAAATTTTAGAATGGCGGGGTTAAAATGGAGTTAACCAAAAAAAAAGGGTCTCAAAACAATATTTCTTTTTACAATTTCGAAAACAAAAAAAAATTTGGGCGAAAAATTGAAGACAAACCGGCTAACAAAAAAAACCAAAAAAAACAGACCACAAAAACTGATGTTTACCACTCCCGGGGGTTCCCCCGAAGGGGCGGGTAAAAGGACTCTCCCCCCCCCTCTGTCCAGTCGAGAGGACAGAGGCGAAATGCGGAAACAGAAAAAAGCAAAATTTTCCCCCTCCTACGGGCCCGATTTGCGGGAAATTAAAAGTACTGACTGTACTTCGATGATACGGAAAGGGAAACCGAAAACGGGGACCCAGCCTCCCAGAGACATCTTCCCTCGAGTGAAGAGAAACCCCCCTTTCACAATGGCGGCCAACAGGGAAAGCGGCGTCACAGATGAGTAAAACTTCAAACAAAAAAAAAAAAAACGAAGCACGTGCGACGGGAAAAAAAAGACAGGAAAGGGAGGCCGATAGAAAAAAGGTTCGAGAAAAGGTCCCGGCCCACCCGTAAAACTTGCAGGTGAATAGACGGGCGGGGGGAAATTTAGAGAGAGAGAGAGAGAAAGCAAACGAAGTTGAGCTAAAAATATACCAAGGTGAAAACCGACCCCCCCCAAAAAGGGGAAAGGTTTACACAAACCGACAGCAACGCCAAAAACAAAAAAGAAATTCCGCCCCCCTAGGTGGGTCAAACGTCGTGGGCCTCGTGCAAACTGTGACAATCTTCTTCTTTCATCATCACCCAATCTAGGAGTCTGTTTGGGCCAATTGGTCAGGGCCCTAGGTCTTTGAAAACGGCAAACGACTAAAAATTTGACCGGGAAAGGGTTTGTGCCCACGCCCCACAAAAAGAAGAAAAGAAAAAAGAAGAAGAAGAAGATATTTGTATAAAAAATTACGTGAAATTTTAAAAAAATCGAACAAGAAGTTATTTTAACATCAAATTTATTGGTAAAATTCTCACTAAATGTTTTTTGTTTTTTTGTGTGTTGAAAACGGGTTAACCACGAAACATAATGATAACTTTTTGGTTTAAATCTTTATGGAAAAATTTAAATTAAACACTTACCTTTGAGATTTTCCCATCACAATGATTATTTAAGGACGGGCCTTTTTTGCAAATGTGAGCTTTGAACGATGTTTTTCACTCCGGGCCCATTGCAAACCCCCGGGGAGACCGGTTTGTCAAAAAGTGAATATATGTACGTGAATTTCTCTTGTGGACATTTATCAGTCTTTTATTTTTTAACCCCCTTCATTTAAAAATATGTACTGCAAATCGCTTTTTAGACTGACCGCTTTTACAAAAGTCGGTCCCCAAAAACGAAGGGCCCTTTGGGTTTAAAGCTGTGTTTAAATGTTGTTTTTAAAAAAAAACTCACTCACCGACTTTAAAAGGGGAGAAGGTGGCAGGATGGATAAAAACGCTCCCCCTTAAATCACAATTTTTTTGACAGTCTGGGCTTGCATTTCAGCTCTTTCCCCCTTTTCTCCGTTTTGAGGGGGAAAATAAAGGTCCATTCATTTGGATGAGACGAAAAACCGTGTTTTTTTTTGCTTTGTTTTTTTTTTTTGTCGAGAGAACATCGCCTGCATGAAATCGAAACCTCGGATTAAAAGTCTGACGGTCTAACTCCCCGGGCTTTAGACATTGTCTAAAAAATGTAAAACCTTTTTTAATAGTAGCCCTTGGAAAAGAAAGATAAAAAAAAAATGTTTGTTTTTTTTTAAATTTGTGTGTGTGTTTTAAAAAAAATATTTTAGTGATGAAAACCCTTTCTTTTTTTTTTTTATTTCAAATTTCTTTTGTAATTAAAAAGGGGAGTGCGTGTGTTTTTAAACGTCTTTTAGTGGGTCAAAGGGGCATGGGGACGGTTTTTTCGGCGCTGTGACCATTTTAAAACTGAGTACATACAGGGTATCACAGTAGACAAGGGGTTTTTTTCCTTTGATAGGCGTGGTCACGGTTTTTTCATGGTATTCTTGAGCCGGTGAATCGTTGACATGATTTGGTTTCAAACCCCCTATGTACTTTTTATTTTTTTTCCCTCCCCAATTTTTTTTTTTTAAAACATGTAACCCACAGAAACGGGGGTGTGTACGACCAGCTTGCCCAAAAATTTTATTTTAAAACCTTTTGGGCAAAAAATTTTTTTTTCGATGGAGCACTGGCGCCGGGTATGGCCGGGGGTTTTGGAAATTTTTTTTTTTGTTGGTTTTTGGATTTGCTCGAAGAGAATAGAAAAAAACCCAAAAAATGTTGGGAATAAAAACAAAAAAATATTGCTCGGGGGGATAGAATGCGAACGAGGTACAGCGATCTTGGGTTTCATCTACCTGATGTTAAAGAAAGAGGCGTCCCCTTTCGATCGCTTTTTTCATTTTTTCTTTAAAAGCGTTTTTAGTCTCTCTTTTTTTTACGAGAAAAAACTAGATAAAAAAAAGTTTTCAAAAAAAAATAATGACACCTTTGGGAAAAGGGAAAAAAATGCCCTTTTTTTTTTTCATTTCAAATTTTATAATTTGATGTAGGGGGGGTTTTGGGAAAAACAGAATTCTTTGATAGTTTTGGCCCGTCAAAACCGCATATATTCGGACATTTTAAAAATTTTTTCGAGACACACTCCTACTTTTTTCGTTTTAATCAAAGAAAATTACAAAAATTTTACTAGTTTTCCCCGTGCGGTTTTTACTTTGTTTTTTTATGTTAAAAAAAGACTAGGGGCGATAGTCCCCGTATCGTTGTTTTCTGTATTTCATCCCCTAAAAAAAAAAAGATCTAATGAAAAAAAATGTAATCTCATTTTTTTTTTTTCGATTTTAAACCCACCCAGTTTGGGGAATTTGAAATTTTTTCTAGATGTGAAATTTTCCCCCTAGAGCCCGGGTTTTTACTAATAAAATATATAAATAAGAAAGATGATTGGTTTCTTTTTAAAAAAGAACGGTTCCCCCTTTTGTGGAAAAAATGGCACTAAAATCTATTATGCCTCCTTTGGGGGAAACGGTTTTTTTTTCCTACCCAAAAACCCGGGTAAACCGCGTCAAGGGCTTTTATAAACGTCACTAGAAGCTTTCAATTAAATGCGAGGGGGGTCCTTATTTGCACTCCCAAAAGGGGGCAAAGTTGACGTCGAAGCAATTGCAACGACTATTGAAAGTTGCAAAAAAAAAACTGGGGGATGAAAAGCTTCGACAAAAGTGACGATGTCAAAAAGGAGAGACCCAGAGCAGGGAAAAAAAAGAAATGGAACCCCAATAATACAGCCCGGGGCCCCCTGCTGAGGGGACTTTCCCTTCCCAATCACCCCAGTCCCCGTCACACGCGGGGAGATTGGGCCCCCTTCTTCATCTGATCCAACGCCGTAGTGATGTGGGAAAAACCCGTGTGTAAAAGTCTGCAGCCAGGCTGGAAATTTAAAATTTTTAAAAAAAGGGGGGTGGGGCTTGACCAAAAAAAAAACCAAAAAAAACCCAAAAAAAAACAACAAAAAAAAAAAATTCTTAAAAACTGGAATTCCTTTCACGTTGAACGGTGACTAGGAAAAATTTAACGGTTTTACCCAAAATTTGACACAGCAAGCTTTACGAAACAACGTAACTATAGGGGGAAAATCAATCCTTTTTTCCGGGTTTAAAGGGGCGATTTTGTTTTTCGATGACAGTTAACTCGCCTTTAGCGGTTTTACTGCATTTTTAAACCCTTTGTCCCTTTTGGTTTCACTGATGTAAACCCTTTTATGAATCTTTTTTTTCTGTGTTTGTGTATAACAAAATTTTTGTTCTTGAAATAGCCCCATATCGTCATTTTTTTGGGCTCGATAAAATTTTAAAATACAATACCCCGGGAAAATTGCGTAAACCCTGGTGTGGATGATGACAGTGCTTTTTTTGGGAAATGGTATAAAAAAGGGGGGTTATTTACCTGATTTGCCATGGGGAATTTTTTGTGCTCTTTTGGGAAAAGAATCTGAAAAAATTGGGGTCGTGATAACGGAAAGGTTTAAAAACTGATCTGCAAATTTTGTTTTTGGCGCTGTTTGTAGGAAGCGTCGATCTTGTTTGAGGGCTGGGAAAAAAAAAACGGAGAACTAAAAAACAAATGCGGGGCTTATCTGGAAACGAGTGTTTGAGACCCCTTTGGGCACCCAAAAACTTCTCCATCGGTGGGTTAAAAAGCGTTACCATCGAAAACAAACCCCAAACCCTTTTTTGGGGGGTTGATGAGGGGGGTCAGCTTGGGACTATATGAAAACCCCCGTGTTTTGGCAAAATTTTCGAGCGCGTGATGGGCTTTTTTGGGAAAGGGAAAAAATTTTTTTTTTTCTTTTTCTTTGTTTTTTTCCCAAAAAAAAAACCCGAACTTTTTTTTTATATGCGAGGGATTTTAAAAGAACTTTTTTTTTTTTTATGCTTTATTAACTCTTGAGTAATTTAGGTAGAAGTTTTTCTTTATTTTGATAAAGCTGTTTTGGTTGGGGCCCTTAAAAAATTTGTTTTGGTTTTTTTTTTGGGGTGGGGGTGGGATGGGAAACAAATATTGGATTTATAATACATTTTTTTTTTGAATTTATTAAAAGGGGTTTTACGTCAAGTTTTTGTTTTGCTAAATAACGGGTCCTGTTTTTTGTTTTTTCCCCCGCCCCAAAAATTTTGTTTGTTTTTTTTTAATGATGGAGAAAAGTACGGTATATTTTTTTTTTCTATACGTATTTCACAATTTGTTTTACCGAATTTGGGGAACCCGAGAGGACAGAGAGAGAGGTTTTTGCCCCCTTTTAAAAATTTTGTGTACCCCGCCCCCAATCCAACAAAATTAATATGAATGACCGTTTAATATTGAGTATTAAAAAAACAACGTGGGGTGGAGAGAGATACCCCGTTTCTTTTATTTTCAGTTTTGTGGAATTTAAACCCTTTTTCAAAATTTTTTTCTTATGAAGTAAATATGACGCTAAACTTGTGTAAAAAAACAAAAAAAAGGAAGTTTTTTTTTTTTTTTACCCTTGGTTTTTATTCATTTGCGGGGTTAAAAAGAGAGATTGGGTTTTTTTTTTGCCTCAAACTCTCTTTTTTTTTTTTTTTCACGTGCGAGCGGGCAGGTTTTAAAAAACAAAGGATGTCTGTTTTTCGTGTTTTTTTTTTTTTTTTTACTTCATGTGGGTTAAAAAAAACAAAAACATTAGCAACACCATATTGATGATTGTCTTTTGCATACACATTATGAATCCAAACATTTTTGTTTGTAGGGGCTTCTTTTTTTTTCCTCACAAAACTTTGAGTGACATTGTTTAAAAAAAAATATTAATTCCCCAAACGGGGTTTTAGTCACTTCATATTTAAAATCACACTCCAAATTAAAAACGGCTTTTCCGGTTTGTTTGTCCCGGGCTTTTGGACACCCCCTGTGTTTTTTAAAAATTTGGTCGGTCAGTACAGTTTAAAAGGGGGGGGGGATCACACTCCAGTTAAGAATTTTCTTTCATACACGTGGGTTTTTTTGTGACTTACAAAAAAAAATTTCCAAAATCACACCCAGATTGTTTTTCTTTTCATAACAATTTTGGACTCCAAACATTTACACGTGACAGCGTTACACACTTTCTCACAACGCTTTTGAGTGACATTTTTAAAACAACGCTGACATGCCCCATACATATACAACCCAAAAACTGAATAATGGCCCTTGTTGCTTCTGCGAAAGGGATGAGAGATAGTGAAACGTAGGTTCTTTTTTGTTTAGCACGGAGGTGACATCGTGGTGGTGCAATCACAGGGGTCTATTACTGTTATACATTTCAAACTTATTTTCAGTCTCAAAACCATCCAAAATTTCCCCCCCCAATTTATCGCCCCCTATTTTTTCCCTTAACATAAAATACAAGCCCTTTAACAACCGAAACGGGGGGGAAACCGGGGTAAAATTTTCCTTTCATTAATATTCGTTGATTTAAAAACAAAAAGGTAGGAGTTGTTGTCTTTTGTTTTAAATTTTGAAAATGTCCAAAAATATATTTCGGTTTGACGGGCCAACAAAAAACTACAAAGAAATTCTGTTTTTTCCCCACATCCCACTCCTTTCAAAATTTAGAAATGTTTTAATGAAAATAAAGGCAGGTTTTTTTTTTTTTCAAATGTGCCCTTTTACGGGTTTTTTGGTTTTAAACATGTTTTTATTTTTGGGGTTTACTCTTTTAAAAAAAAAAAGAAGAGACAAAAACGTTTTTTTAAAAAGGGAAAAATGAATAAGCTGATCGAAAGGGAAAACGCCTCCCCTTTTTAAACATCGGGTAGATGAAACCCAAGATCGTTTGAGCCTCGTTCGCTTCCCTATCCCCCCGGAAAACTAAAAAACTTACACACGTATTTTTGTTGTTACTTACCAACATTTTTTGGGGTTAAATTTTCTATTTTTTTTTCAAGCTAACCCAAAAAAACGCCACGAAAAAAAAAACCCTAACTTCGGCCATAACGGCGCCATTTTGCCCCATCAAAAACTAATTTTTTTTGCCCCCAAAGCCCAAGGGTTTTTTAAAATACATTTTGGGGAAAAAAGCTGGTCAGAAACCCCCCCCCCCCCCCCCCGAATTTTTTTGTGGGGGTTACATGTTTAAAAAAAAAATTTTGGGGGAGGGAAAAAAATAAAGAAACATACGGGGTTTTAAACACACCCGTAAACGTTTTCAGGGCTAAAACAAAACCATGAAAAAACCCCGTGACCACGCATATCAAGGTAAAAAACCCTTGCTAGGGTGATAGGGTAGGTATCTTTTAAATAAATGGTCACAGCCGCCGAAAAAACCTTTACACACCCTTCATGCACACCACCCAAGCACGCTTAAACACACGCCTCACCATAATTCCCAAAAGCACTATGAAATAGAAAAAAAATAAATTTTTTAAATACACTGAATATTTTTTTTAAAACACACAACAAAATTAAAAAACAAACATTTTTTTTTATTTTTTCCTTTTAAAACGGCTACTTTTAAAAATTTGGTTTTTACTTTTTTTCCGGGCCCATGTCAAAAAGCCCGCTTTTTTTGACCGTAAAGGTTTTTTAAATCCAAAGGGTTTGGGGCCCTCATGTCAGGCGATTTTTCTCTCGCCCAAAAAAACAAAAACAAAGCAAAAAAAACGGTTTTCGTCTCATCCAAAAAGAAGGGACCTCATTTTCCGTCAAAAATGCGGGAAAAAAAAAGGGTGACAAGAGCTGAGTGCAAGTAGAAATGTCACTAAAGATTGTGATTCAGCCGGGAGCGTCTTATCCCTCCTGCCCCCCTTCTCCGTTTTTAAAGTCGGTGGTGGTTTTTTTTAAAAACCAAAATTCAAGGCGACCCGCTTTAAACCAAAGCCATTCGTTTTGGTGACCGACTTGGGTTTAAAACGGTCAGTTTCCCCAACGAAATTTCCCAAAAATATTTTAAATGAAAGGACTTTAAAAAATTCAAAACTGATAAATGTCCACCAAAAGAAATTCCCGTACATAATTTCCTTTTCGACAACCCTGTCTCCCCGGGGTTGGGAATGGCCCAAGGAGTGAAAATTTCATCGTTTTGAAAGGCCCCATTTGCAAAAAAGTCCCGTCGCTTTTAAAAAAAAACATGGATGAATATCCATTGGTTTAAATGTTTTAAAAAAGGTTTTTTCCCTAAAGGGTCAAACCAGAACGTTTATCCCTTATGGGTTGTGGATAACCATTTTAACACACCAAAAAAAACTAAAAAAACATTTAGTGGATTTTTCCCCCCCCCGGGGTTTGATGTTTTAAAAAAACTCTCTTTTTTGTTTTTTTAAAAATTTCAAAAGGGGGAATTTTTGATACAGTATCTTCTTTTTCTTGGGGGCGTGACACACCTTGCCCAGTCAAAATTTTTAGTCTTTTTTCAGTTCAAATGACCCAGGCCTGACCAATTGCTTATCCGACTACGTAGATGTTTATGTTTATGATGAAAGTTTATGTGTAAAGGTGTGTCCTACACAACTTTTAAAAATCCATCATAACATTCACCCGAAAACTCACGCTTACAAACGTACGGTTTGATTCAGACCCCTTTTAAAAAAACAAACAAGTAAAGGTTTATGAAAAAAATTTACTTTCCCAAAAAAAACTTCATCCAAAAAAATACAATCCCTGTGATTTTTAAAAAAATTACCCGCTTTACAAACCCCAATTTTAAACTTGGTTTTTTTCGAAAAGTGGGCCATGTGTTTTTTAAAAAAATTAAAAAATCACCTCCCCAAAATTTGAAATTTTCTTTTGCATAAACATTTTCATCCTTTTTTTAAAATTCTTAATTTAAATTTTCTTTTTTTTTTTTCATTTAATCGTTTATTTATTTTTCTTTGTATTTAATTTTTCAATTCATTTTTTAAATTATTTGTTTATGTATTTATTTCGAAAGCTAGGAAAGCAATTTGTGTTTTTTGTGGCATAAAACCCCTTTTCTCAAAATAAAAAAAAAAAAACACACAAAAACTAACCCGAAAACTTGGGGCACCAAATTCCCCAAAAGCACCCAAACGTGGTTCTGCTGGAAAAAAATTTCCCTTGGTAGCACACGGGCACCCGCTTTCACTGTATTCGCATAGCTCGTAGGTTTGAGTATCATACTTTTAAACTGAAAGGCCCGGGGGTTTGAGTCCCCTATTGGGTGATTTTTTTTTTAGTGACTGGTTTGAGTGACATTTTTTTTTTTTAAATAAATTTTAAAAAATGTGGGTTAAAAGGTTTTGGCCTGTTTGGGAAATACGCTTTTGGTTTTAATTTTATTTTTTGTTTTTGGGCCCCCCACCACCACAAATTTTTTGTATCAACCAAAAAAAAGGAGGAAAAAGAAAAGGGGAAAGGGGAGAGAGAGAGAGAGGAGGGGGAGAGAGCCCCAGAAAAAAAAGGGGGGAAAAGACTACAAAAAAAGGAGGGGGAAAAGAAATTTTTTGGGGAAACAGGGAGGGACCTGGCGGGGGGGGGGTATTTTTTCGGAAAACCACGGGGGGGTTTTTCGCTGTTTTCCAAGGTGGCCGGCCCCCCACCTTAAGACTTTTTTGAATGTAATTAAACTTTTTTTACGAACCATGTTTTGTTTTAAAATTAAAGGCTTTGTTTTTTTAACAAAAAGTAGTTTATGAAATCTTCGATTTGTTTTCCCTTTCCGCATGTGTTTTGTTTTTTGTGTTTTTGTTTGTTTTGTGTGTTTTGTGTGTGTGTGTGTTGTGTGGTGTTTTGTGTGTGTTGTGTGTGTGAGGGGGGGGTGTGTGGTGGGGTGCGAAATGCGTGCGTGCGTGTGTGTTTATGGGGATGGGTCCCCGTGCGGGGTTGCATGGTGTTGTGTGGGGTTTTGTGTGTGATGTGTTTTAAGAGAGAGAGAATCTGTAAATTTTGTGTTTTGCAGGGAAAAGGGGTTTTGTCACATGGGGTTCTCTAGGTGTAGCTGAAAGGGGGACTCTGACGGGGGGCCTATTTTTTTGTTAATTATCAAAACCGAAAATTTTTCACCCTGGGTGTGTGTGTTTGTGTGTGTGTGTGTGTGGTGTGTGTTTTGGGGTGTGGTGTGGGGTGTTGGTGGTGCATTGGGATTGTGTGTGTATGTGTATTTTGCCTGTGTATGTGCGTGAGCCGGCGCGTGCGAGCACGCATGTGTATGTTGGGGAAAATTTTTGTGTTTGGGTGTGGGGCCGTGTGTGTTTTTGAGTTTGTGTTGTGTGTGTGTGTGTGTGGGTTGTGGTGTGTGTGGTGTGTTGGGGGTGTGTGGGGATGGGGAAAATGTCTTTTTGTGTGAATATGTGTGTTGAATGCGAAAATGTGTGGGGAAAAATTTGTGTCGGGGCATTTCCTAAAAAATTTTCCTGAGCAGATCAATACCCAAAGTCACATCGATTACCCAAAAGGTTTTAAATTACCACGACAAAGAAAGTGGGGAAATCTGTTGATTTGTTTGGGACCTTTCTTAGAAAACCACCCTTTTGCCTCCCCCCCCCCAGCCCCCTTTTTCCCTTTTCCACGCCCAAACCACCCCACTTTAAAAAGGGGTTAGTGACTGTTTTCACGTTTCTTTTTTCATGGCTTCATTTTTTTTTTCCTTGCCTGAAGTAGACCAAAAAACAAAAAGGGTATTGTTTTTTTTGTACTTTTTTATTTTTCCTTTTTCCCTTTGGGGTTTTTTTTGGCGGCACGGTCTTTTTTCTTGTAATTTTGTTTAAATTTTCCCACCTCACTTAAAAACCATCGTGATTCTTCCAAAAAGCACTTTTTGACGGGAAAACCATACGTAAACTATGCCCAAAGGGAAAAAAAAAAACCATTTTTTTTCATTAAGGAATCGCAGTGCAACAAAACCAAAAAAAACCCATCCCCCTTTAAGGGAAATGACAGAGATTTTTAAACAATAAAAAATCAAAATTATTCCTGAACAGATTTAACACTATTTGGGGGTTTTTTTAATAAAAATTATCAGTAACCAGTTAAGACTTTTTTGGGGGGGGGGGGGGGGGGGGGGGGGAAGTTGGAGGAGAGGGGAATTTTTTTTTTAAAACTGAAATAAAGCCCAAATTTAAACCCAAAGAATTTTAAAAACCCAAATTTTGGGTTTAAAGGGAAAGTCAGAAAATTTTTTCCGAAAAAAAGCGACTCCGGTAATGTTTGAGCACCCAAGTGGGCCCTTTTAACACCCTGAAAGCAAGAATAATTCGACTTCGTCAACATCACAAAAGACTGTTACACGCTTGAGTTGAAAGCAATTTACATAACGCTTTTGGTTTACCCTTTTTTTTAATCCGCTTTTTGCAGACTTTCTTCACCCTTTTTTTAGATTTCACAAGTCATCTCTCAAAACATGAAAAGGGAAATTTCCCCGTCCAGCACGATAATCCAAAAACTTTTTTTAGTGATAATCACTTTTTATCAATAACCTTTTAAGAAAAAAAGACTTAAAACGTTTTTTCCCAAGGAAAAAGGGGACTGGAGGGAAAATTTAGGGTTTTCTTTTACTACAGAGAACATAAGTACATTCGATTCTTTTGAAGCCAACAATTTTTTTGCAAAAAAGTCACTCCCCCTAATTTTTGTAGAGTTGACATTTAACTAGCGAGCCCATTTAACATTCAAAAAAACCGGGGGGGGGGGGGGGGGGGTTAATCCTGTTCTTGAAAATTGTTACATAAACGGGTTACCCATGAGTGGAAAACAAAATAAAATTAATCTCTCATTTCCCATCATTTTCAAAAGGAAAAGGGATTTAAAAGTAAAAAAAACCCCGGAATAAAGGCATTTACACAACGAAAGTTAAAAACCCTTTTCTTACTCCCATTTTGCGGGCCCCTTTGGAATTCTGTGGGGACTGCCAAGTCCCCCTTCCCACTGCACCAGAAGCAATGAAATCTATCCTGCCCTTCTTTGAAAAGGGGATATGCTCATTTTGGAAATTTTCCAAAAAGGGAAACTGCGAAAAAGGAAAACAAAATCTTCGGGGGTTTTGGACTGTAAAGTCTGATACATTTTTTAAAAACTCCGTTACTGCGAAAAAAAAAGTGCACCCTGAAAATTGCCATGTGGGGGACAGCACTCAACATTCACGCTTTGAACTTTTGGGGATTCTGCCCTTTTGCCTGTTTTTGATCACATTACCCGGGGGTTTTCCCATGGGGTCGCGGGAAAGTTTTGAACTCCAGTTTTCCCGGGGCCGGGGCAAACAGGGGAAACCCCCTGACCCCGCCCCTCTTTCTCCCCCCGAATGACGCACCGACCCAAAACGTAAACCAATTCCGAATCCAACACGACGCATGGGGGCAAAGCTTTTTCGTTGGGGAAAGGGTGGGGAAGCCGATGCCCACGACTTCGAAAACCCCGGGGACAAGTCGGGATGCTTTGTTTTACCCACGAGGGGAAAAAAGATGTACGTTTCCCTCCCCTGATTGCGCCCATTTTCCTCTTCCCCCCCGACAGATGACCTCTTCCCAAAGAGGGGGCCCTGCCCGGGTACGGAAAAAAACCCGTCCTTTGGTTATAAAAGTAACCCAGTTTTTTTTACCAATACCCCGATTCCTGGGGGGGCCTTGACGGGGAAAGTTGCCCCCCCGGGTTTTGACAGGCGAATTTGGTCTTCATCCCCCCGGGCTGACAATTTTTCACGGGACCCCCTTTTTACGTGGGGGCCCTGTGTCGTGTCGACGTCGTCTCCCCCTTCTGTCACCATTAGTGTCAAACCCCAAGGAAAGTCTTTTGCTCCAAAAGGAAATTTGAAAACCCGACATGACCAAGCCCCAGCGCTGCCCCCATAAATCCCCCGGGGGTACCGGCTGGCCCCCAAAGGGCCTAAAAGGTAACTTGGGGAAATTTCGGGACGTGTGGGCATCACCACGAATGGACTTCTGGTACGTTTTTTGGGCCCTTTTGAGCCAGGGGAGCGAAAAATGGGGCGGAGGAATAAATGCTGAGTTGCACCCTTCGTTTTAACCCCTTTCCAGATAAATTTCGGGTTTTTTTTATCCTCTGGGATGCCTCCGCTCGGCCCTAAACAAAGGACTCGAATTTAGGGTCCCACGAAAACCCATACCAGCATATCCCCCCAAACCCCAACCCCCGAGGGGGCAAAAACAAAAAAACTGTGAGCATGAGTAATGGTATTTTCACCCAATCGTTTCTTCAGTAAATGACCCAGGGGAGAGAGCAGATAAGGGGGGTTTATAAAACCATTTTGGAGAATCCCGTAGTGCCGATGTCGTAAAGGGCCCGGTTTTTAAAATTTTCCCTGGGGTTTGATGTCATCAGCTTAAAACCATTTTCCTAGCCTCCAAATGCGTCAAAAAAATCCTCCAAAACGCCCCCTTCAACACGCCGGTTTGAAAAAATGGTCTTTAAATCTGGAAGAAAAAGGGAAAACGTGACGCGTCGTTTTTTTCCCAGAGTCAAGTACTTTTTTTAGCACGTGCCAAAGGGGCTGTTTTGGGGACCCGGAAACCACAAACAGGGCGAGGCACGGGGGCACAAACCCGGTTTTTCAAAAAATCTGGGGGGTTGCCCTCTGGCAATGGCCGTTTTACGGAGGCTGCCCCCGGCAAACCCCAGGGCCCGCCCCAAACACCACTCCCCTTTTCCGGGTGTTGACCCGCGTGCTGACCCCAGTGACCACGGGGCCCCCGACCCCCCGCCGTTGGGCCAGGGAAACAAAACGGCCCGCCCGCCCCGTAAAAGGGGGTCCAGGTCGCACACAACGACCCAATCCCGGGTTTCCCGAAATAAGGTGGGGGCTGGCCCCGTCCTTTTAACCCCCCTTTTTCGGAGTTTGTCCACTTTGGTGTACTGTCCCCGACATGGTTGGGACAGGAGGCCCGCGAGTCACCCGGAATGGACAGGGAAGAAAATGATCAACCAGACAGTTTATTAATGTTCCCCAATTAAAAATGTGCAAAATTGGGAACGTTCACTAATTTTCCCGGTTTTTTTTTTCCTTACCAAGTCTTAAAATAAACAAAAAATTGTTTTACAATACGTTTAGTTCAAATAGCCCGAAAAGTAATATTAGAAAAGGGGTATCGAATAACACGTGTTTTTATTAAAAGCGCCCGCGTGCGCGCGCGCCACACACTCAAACCACACAAAACACACACACACACACACCACACAAACACACCCCACAAAAAAAAAAAAAAAGAGAAACCCAAAAAAAAATTAAAAAGAGAGAGAGAGGAAGAGAGAGAGGAAAAGAGAAAGAGAGATGAGGGGAGAGGGGGAGAGAGGGGAGGAGAGAGAGAGAGCGAAATTTGTTCCGCAGAGCCCTTATTTGTGGATTTTTTTCCTTTTTTCGGGGTCGGGTCCTACCCGATGGAGTTTTTTATTTTTGAGGGTTCCTTAAATTTCCTTTCCCAAAACTGTGGGACTGCATCCTCGGGCCTGGTTTTAAAGCTGGGATGAAAATTTAAACATAAAGTAAGCAATTTTCATGCCCCTCCAACTGGAATGGAAAACTGTGCATAAACTTCTTCACCTCATCCCCATCAATCCCGCATTGAAAAAAAAGTCAAATTCCCGTGGCCCTTTAATTTCCTGTATCAAAGGTTTGTTTTTTATTTCCATGGAGGTCAATGAATGGGGTTTAAATTTTAAAATGGGAACCCGTTTTTGACATCGTGGGGGGCACCCCCGCCTGGGAAAGAAAGTCACTCCCTGCCGGTTCCCCTGAATAAGCAATTATTTTCGTCAGGAGGGGGGTTTGTAGGGGGTGTCCTGCTATTTGGGGTGGAAAAAGATTTCCACTGAAAAAAAACCCCCGAAGGGCTTTGCAGCCCGTGCATTTTCTTTCCCCTGGGGGGTTTCCCCATGAAGTTTTGACATTGGGTGCTCCCCCTGGATTTTCCATGCTGGGGCGGAATAGTGGCGTGGGTGTACATTTGGGAAAAAATTAAGTAAAATGTTTTGGAAAAAAATAAAACCCGGTTTAAAATGTTTGGGTTTTTCCCGCTTTTAGCCACTTCCCTTATTAACCCCAAAAAATATTTTTCTTTAATTTTTTTCTGCATTTGGAATATTTACAAAAATTTCCAAGTTTTTTTTTTTTGGGTTTAATATTTTGTCCCGGGCGTTTTCTTATATTTTTTTTGGTAAAAATTGGGATTTAATGATCTCAAAATTTTCAAATGTATGGTACTGTTTGCATAAACAATCAAATTGAATTTTTTTTGTTTGGTATAAAGCAAAGGGGGAAAAACGGATTACGATTTCTAAAAAACAAAGCCTTTGGATGAATTCAAACCATGGCTGAAAAATTGATAGCAATATACATCCTTTCCAAATTTTGTGTATCTTCGCGAACTTTCAGTGGGAAGGCTTTCGGGGTGTTTGTTCTGCCCCCAAATTTGATTTGTTTTCACTTTTAAAAAGTCAAGAAAATACCAGCCTTACAACATGTTTTAACACACCAAACAACATCACCCCAACACACACACACACACACACAACCCCACACACACAAAACACACACAAACAAAGAAAAACCGGGTCTTGGGTGATTGCATTATCCCTTTGTACGTCATGTGTTGCCAAAATATCCGAGGAAACATTGATGGGAAATTGAAAGATGTGGGTCTCGAAAGAGTTTTGGTGTGACATACCTCCCAAAAAAACATTTTTCTAAACTCGCCAAAATTCTTTTTAGGGTCTTTGGAATGAAACCTTCAAAAAAAAAAAATTGGGCCCGCGCAAAAATGAACTCTTAAGAAACAGTATCAAAAAAAGCAGTATCAAACGTACCTAATGTTTTCCAAATCCCCTTTACTCACCTTTAAAAATTGGGCCCCCCCAGAATGTGATCTCGGAGGTCAAACTGCGCAGTTGTGTTCTGCGGGGGAGGGGGTCAGGGGAGTTTAAAACCCCACGTTCGACCCAGTTTGGGACTACGTTCAATTAGCCTACTTAGTCTTTCTTTTTCTTGTCAATTTTTTCCCACCTTTCGCTATGGTTCCCCTTTTCCCCTTTTTTTAAGTTTCCATTCCCCTCTGGGCAACAGTTTTTTCGTATATGTCCCTTCCTTTTAAGAGATTTTTTTTATAATTTCTTTATTCTTTTTTTTTTACTTGTTTTTTCCCCTTTTCCCGAAACCCCCCCCCCCCCCCCCCCCCCCCCCCCCCCCCCCCTTTTGATATAGCTTTCTTACTTTTGCTACAAATTTTTATTGCTGTAAAATTAAACCTTTCTTGTTTCCCTTTTCCCGCCGTTTTTTGATCGTTTTTATGCATTTTCGTAATTTTTCCTACGATTTTTTTTTTTATGTACTTTCCTTCCCTTGAGTTAAATTTTTTTTACCTTCAAATAATGTCACAATGAACATCACTGCCACTGAATTGTGGGCCCCATTTCACAAAAATTTTATGATATTTATATTTCCACTAAAATTTATATTAAACCATTGGCCACTGAAATATGTTTATGGGGAAAAATTGCCCTAAATTGAGCTGGGCACCATTCCACGAAAAAGTGATTTGAACACCATTGCCCACTGAAATGTGATGATGAACACCATTCCCACTGAAATGTACGATGACACATTGCCCACTGAAATGTAGATGAACACCATTGCCACTGAAATGTGATGATGAACACTATTGCCCACTGAAATGTCAGATGAATACCATTGCCCACTGAAATGTCATGATGAACACCATTCCCCTACTGAAATGTACGATGAACACCATTGCCCACTGAAATGTGATGATGAACACCATTGCCCACTGAAATGTGATGATGAACACCATTGCACGAAATGTGGATAACACATTGCCCACTGAAATGTCAAGATGAATACCATTGCCCACTGAAATGTCACGATGAACACCATTGCCCACTGAAATGTCATCGATGAATACCATTGCCCACTGAAATGTCACGATGAACACCATTGCCCACTGAAATGTCACGATGAACACCATTGCCCACTGAAATGTCACGATGAACACCATTGCCCACTGAAACTCACGATGAACCCCATTGCCCACTGAAACGTCACGATGAACACCATTGCCACTGAAATGTCACGATGAACACCATTGCCCACTGAAACGTCACGATAAAACACCATTGCCCACTGAAACGTCACGATGAACACCATTGCCCACTTGACCATCACGATGAACACCATTGCCCACTGAAACGTCACGATGAACACCATTGCCCCTGAACGTACGATGAACACATTGCACTGACCTACGATGAACACCATTGCCCACTGAAATGTCACAATGAACACCATTGCCCATGGAACATATGATGAACACCATTGCCCACTGAAATGTATGATGAACACCATTGCCCACTGAAATGTCATGATGAACACCATTGCCCACTGAAATGTGCATAATGAACACCATTGCCCACTAAAATTGTCACGATGAACACCATTGCCCACTGAAATGTCATGATGAACACCATTGCCCACTGAAGTCCGATTTACATGCACGATCATATGAACACTATTGCCAATGAAATTCACGATGAACACCATTGCCCACTGAAATGTCAATGAACACCATTGCCCACTGAAATGTCACGATGTAATACCATTGCCCACTGAAACGTCATGATGAACACCATTGCCCACTGAAATGTCACGGTGTACCATGCCCAC
>CM031605.1:14849173-14854173 GCA_018398815.1 Conus ventricosus | reverse complement strand
TACCTTGCTGTTCCTTCCTCCTTTGTGTCGCTGGAGCTGTCAAAATGGCGGTCCAGTGTGAAAGACGACTGTGTTTGTATTCTTCAACCTTCTAACTTCAAGGCAGAGGAGGGAAGATAACTCTCGACTGCCAACGAAACCAGATGCTTTTTTCTATGAGCTCGTGAGATAAGCGAAGATTTTTTTGTGAAATTCTCAGGACTTCAGATTTATTATTTTGTTTGTTGTTGTTTTTCTGCTGCCGTTTTGCCCCCCCCCCCCCCCCCCCTCACCCTCCCTCCTCTCTCCTCCCTCTCCTTCACATCCCTTTCTGTATTCTTGACTGTGAGCTCACTCACTACTGGATTATTTCATCTCTTTGTTAAATTTCAGTAACATTTTATTGTGGTGGTGGCGATGTTGTTGTTGTTGTTGTCGTTGATGTTAATAGTGAAATGATTTGTTTGAAACAGAAAATTCACCATCGCTGTTACTTCGGAGTCAGCTGCGTTCATTCATACCAGAACTTGCCAGTGAGGCAGAGAATTCACCGTGTGTACCATCACGTTTTTTTCACCCCGTCACGTTTTCCCACCTGGTGAGAAAACGTGACGGGTATATCGTCATGTATTTTCACCAGGTGAGAAAACGTGACGAGTATATCGTCACGTTTTCTCACCTCTCACGTTTCTCACCAGGTGAGAAAACGTGTCGAGGTGTGGCATCACATTTTCTCACCCGTCACGTTTTCTCACTCCTTGTGCTCTCTCTCTCTCTCTCTCTCTCCTCTCTCTCTCTCTCTCCTCTCTCTCTCTCTCTCTCTCTCTCTCTCTCTCTCTCTCACTCTCTCTCTCTCAGAAAAAATGTCTTTGGGAAAAAGGAGTTTATATTTCGGAAGTAACCAGTTGTCAGACGAAAAGGACGCTTACCTAGAGCCGGCCGTTTGGTCCGATCTGACAAAAGATGAAAGTCGGACCAAACGGCGACAACTGCGATCTTTCCGTCTGTCTGATAACAATTTTAAACACGCTACGACAAACCCTTATGACACGTGGCAAAGGCTAACGCCTTATCAACGTTGGTTTAAACTCTGATAAAAACACTTGATTTTTATAAGTACAGACGGACTGACACACAGACACACATACTCTCTCTCTCTCTCTTCTCTCTCTCTCTCTCTCTCCTCTCTCTCTCTCTTCTCTCTCTCTCTCTCTCTCCTCTCTCTCTCCACACACACACACACACACACACACACACACACACACACAAAAAGAGATACACACACACCCACGTGCGTGAGCGCTCACCTGAACATACGTCACACTCAAACTCAGAATCACATCGAATTCAACGAGTGAAGAGAGAGAGAGAGGGAGAGAGAGAGAGAGAGAGAGAGAGAGAGAAGAGAGAGATGAGAGAAGAGAGAAGAGAGAAGAGAGAAATTTTGATTTTTTAGAATGTGTCGTTTGATGATATGGCACCCACCTGTGACGTTTTTCTCACCCGGAGTGGAAAGCGTGACGGGTGAGAAAAAGTGACGGTGAGAAAACGTGACGTAACAACCGTGTCTTCACGATCTGTGGTGCAAGTGAACAGAGAATAAGGTTAGAATTCTTCAGCTTCCAGAGACGCGCGCACAAAGCTGCCTCCTCGTAGGAATCAGACTAAGAGATGGTTTAGATCGATGTCTTCGACTGAAAAAAAAAATCCATTCATCGTTTCCACTTAAGATGGTGAAGCTGAAATAAAAGTTATTTTATAAACCCGTGGAAACTTACCTATTTCCGTCTCTAATGACAAATACATGGCATACTAGAAACTATGGGTGTGACACTTCCGTCGACTCTATGGAACGTGACAAATAGAGTGTTGCGCAAATTTCCTGACCAACACTGCAGGTGTCTTATCTCTGGGCTGGTTGACGCCAGGATATATTGTGAAGTAAGCGTAGAGTACAGCCGTTCCATGCAGTCTCAGACCGGAATGGAAATCTGTAGCATCATCTTCATCATCCCATTCTCATGGATCAGCATACAAAAAGTCTTAAATTCTGTGGCCCTTCATGGCCTGCTCTCATGGCGGCCTCACTTTCCATGTCCTCTCCACGTCTGTGGCCTTGGTTTGATTACATGGTGGTCACCAGTATCGGCGAGTCCATGGGGGCTGTCGTTGGACGGACGCGGTGGCGCTCTCCGGAGCGAGAGCTCACTCACGCCGGCTCCACGACTAAGCACTTATTGTCGTCAATAGGGGACTTCGTAGGCGGTTGTCCTGCGTATGTTGGATTATAACAGGCGTCACTGAACACCACCGAAGTGACTCGGTAGCAGTGCAGTGTCTCCTCCGATGGGTTGCCTCTGGACGACTTGACATTAACTGTTCCCTGTAGATTGCCGGTGCCGGGGCTGCGGCGGCCGGGTCTGGCTGTGGCTGTGGACAGGGTGTCGGAATGAGCGGCATGGGTGCACTGCCATTGGGGTGACACAGAGGATGGGGCACAAAAAGAAATGCTTGGAGGAAGGGGAGAGGAAGGGGGAGGGCAGCTTCCGGGTTTAGGGCAGGTTGGGAGGCAGGCAGAGGAGCGCGGATGGGGGTTGGGGTGGGGAGGGGGGGGGGAGGAGAAATGTGTGTTGTACACGCTGGCCCACGGGACTCAGACTTGTTCACGATGGCGTCCCAGAGCAGCCTGTACCGGAACGTATGGGCCTTGGGTCCCTTCAAGGTCTTACTGCTTCTTGTTGAACATAAAAATGCGCAAAATAAGAGACAGCAGCGATGTGCATGTGTCTGCCAAGAGATGTTCCTCCAACATGTGTCAGGACGATGTTGTGGGTTTGACCTAAATACACACACACACACACACACACACACACAACACACACACACACACACACACACACACACATACACACACACACACACACACACACACACACACGCGCGCGCGCGCGCGCGCGCGCGCGCATGCGCGCGCACGCACGCACACACACACACACACACACACACACACACACACACACACACATACCAAAATCCGAACATAGCAATGCTCCCCAGAATTCGTACATCTTCGTAATCACCCCACTTAGACTGACCACTCCCCAACCACTCCTCCGTCTCCCCATCCCCACCCCCAGCCCTGTCCCCGTCCACCCCTCTTCTCTTGCTGCCGTCGTGTCCACCAACCATGCCAGCAAGAGAGCAGCCGTCCCAGACGAATCATTCCAGACAGAGGCATTCGGGTCAGCACAGACCCCTGCCACACATCAAACACGGTCGTGATCATGTGACCCGAGCCTACGTAAATGATGGAACTCCCCGACATTTCACGGAACTCCCCGACATTTCACGGAACTCCCCGACAGTTCACGGTACTCCCCGACATTTCACGGAACTCCCTGACATTTCACGGAACTCCCCGACAGTTCACGGAACTCCCCGACATTTCACGGAACTCCCCGACAGTTCACGGAACTCCCCGACAGTTCACGGAACTTTCCGACATTTCACGGAACTCCCCGACATCTCCCGAAAGCCCAGGAACGTTGTCAAAAAAGGAAAATCGACTGGCGGAAACTTTTCCGTTGACTTTAGAATAACTCAGTGGGCAACAGCCAGGTACAAGAGCCTGTTTCAGAATCAGGAGGCATCAGCTCCGTTCCCGAAACCCCATAGTCTGGCAACAGTTGAGGTTGGCAGTTAGCGCTGTTAATGATTGCCCACTACAGTAATGACACTGGACCACACCCAGTGTAACGATCCATTTTAATCCCCTCCACTTTTTAATTCCCCGGGAGTTAGAATTAGCACGTGCCAATTTTAACTCCCCAGGAGTTAAAACAAATCACGCCAGAATGACTCCCTTCCTGTTGTAGATTAACTCCCCCACCCCAAAACATTCAGTTTTATGTGTTAGTCATGATATGAGAAATAAACATTTAATATACACCCCCCTCCCTCTCTGTGTGTCTGTCTGTCTGTCTGTCTGTCTCCTTCCCCCCCCCCACCCCCCCCCCCCCCCCCCCCCGCCCCCCCAACTTTCTTTCAGTCTCTCGCTCATTCTCTCACTCTCCTTGCTTGTCTGTCTGCCTTTTTGCTTGTCTGTGTGTTTGTCTCTCTTAATCTCTCTCCCTCTCTCTTTGCTTGTCTCTCTGTCTGCCTGTCTGTTTATCTATCCCAGTGTCTCTGTCTCTAGTGTCCTCCCCCCCCCCCCTCTCTCTCTCTCTGTCTGTCTGTTTTTCTTTTTTTCTTTTACTCCCCCCCCCCCCCTCTCCCTCTCTCTCTCTCTCTCTCTCTCTCTCTCTCTCTCTCTCTCTCTCTCTCTCTCTCTCTCTCTCTCTCTCTCTCCTCCCTCCCTCCTTCTCTCTCTCCCCCCCCTCTCTCTCTTTCTCTGCATGCTTCTAGTCAGCTTTGTTTACTATTATTAGTGTTTATCAAAGACAGATTGGATTAATAGGCTTTTATGTTAGCCTAAGATATTTTTCCTTGTGAAGTAAAGTTTTCAAGTGTCATGTGTCAAGTGTCTCTCTGCAGTGTGTGTGTGTGGGGGTAGGGGTGGGGGGCAGTCCTGGCATAAGGCTAGAATGACCCCCTCCCCCCTTCTATTTTTAACTCCCCGGGAGTCAATCTGGATCAACATTTCTTGACCGAAAGTAACTCCCTGGGAGTTAGTTTAGACACGTGCGTATTTTAACTCTACCCCCTGCCCCCCCCCCCCAACACACACACACACACACACACACACACACACACACACACACACACACACACACACACAACACACACACACACACACACACACACTGCAGAGAGACACTTGACACATGACGGTTACATCCCCTCCGCACCACCTCTTTTTTCCGCTTAACTATACCTAGTGATCACATATTCAACTGGAATATACAATGAACGATATCTCTGTAACTACCATGAATGTTCATGGTCTTCGTAATACCTTAAAAGGAACAGTTTCTTCACAAGTCTGAAACAGATTCAGTTTGAGACAACGTCTTTGCACACAC
>CM031605.1:14839173-14844173 GCA_018398815.1 Conus ventricosus | reverse complement strand
TTTCCCTTTCAGTCTGAGAGTGCATAACAGGGCTATGCTCTGTGCTTACTGTCATAATATATCCCGGAATCAACTACGCCCGAGAGATACAGACACCTGCAGTCTTGGTCAGGAAAGCACTTTCAGAGGCCATCCATGAAGTGGATGAAACCCCACTGTGTGGTCCCAGCCTTCCCGACTGAGCCCGTAGCAAACTTAACTCTGGGTAGGAGTCGGTCATGGCAGAAACATTCCACAAAAAAATGGCTCTGATGGGAATCGAACCTGCAACCTCCCAGCCGTCAGTTCGCGACAGTAACCACTTCGACATGGCGGCTAGTGCTCTTTAGTGTTTTGTCTTAATTACAATTTCGTGTTTAATACAATTTCGTATTAATCAATATATGTTTTCTAAGATCACTTTTTAGGCTGCTTTCGACTAAACGTGTCAGTGCAACAACTTTTTTTTTCATTTTAGATTTAGACTTGTAAGGGAAAACGAAAACGAGTGAACGATTCTGAATTTCGCACCGTTATGTTGATACCATTGATAATTGACTGCTTGATCAGGTCTTCCTGTCCATTCCGGAGTGACTCGCTGACCATCCTGGCCAACCATGTCTGGACAGTACACCATAGTGGACAAACTCCGACAGCGGGTGAAGGAGCAGGGCCAGTCCCCAGCCTTCATCTTCAGGACCCGGGACTATGGTCGTTGTGTGCTGACCTGGACCACCCTGTACAGGCTGGCGGGCCGTTTTGCTGCCCTGGTCAACAGCAGGGGTCTGGGGCGTGGTCAGCTGGTGGTCAGCACGCTGGACAACAGTCCAGAGAGAGTGGTGTGTGAGGCAGGCCTGTGGATGTCCGGAGCAGCCTCCGTCAACGGCCATTGCCAGATGGCAGACGGGTCAGATCTCTTGAACATCATACGTGTGTCACGTGCCTCTGCCCTGTTTGTGGATCCTGACGTCACCAACAGTCCCTGGCACGTGCTGAAAAAGCACGTGACACTGGGAGAAAACGACAACGTCACGTCTTCCATCCTTCCAGATTTGAAGACCATATTTTTCATCCGGCGTGTTGAAGGGGGTGGTCTGGAGGATTTTATGACGTGTTTGGAGACTCAGAAAAACTGGTTTGAAGCTGATGACATCACTCCTAGGGACATTTTAACCGTCTTCACGACATCAGGCACTACAGGATTCTCCAAACTGGTTGCATACACCCACTCTGATCTGCTATATGCCGTAGATTCATTTACTGAAGATAAATACCACGATGACAAAATCACTGCTAATGCTGACATGTTCAGTTTAGCACCTCTGGGTTGGATAGGTGGATATCCTGGTATGGGTATTGTGGGACGTTACACAAGGGTGCTTTGTGATGTTCGAGCAGGAGGCATCCCAAAAGATATGCCCGAATTCATCTGGAAGGTGTTGAAAGAAGAAAAATGCGACTCAGCAGTGATTCCTCCAGCCTATCTGCGTCCCCTGGCTCAAAGAGCCAAAGCACGCCACCAGAGGTCCGATTCTGTGGATGATTCCCACACGTCTGAAATCCACAAGTTGTCCTTTATAGGCCTTGGTGGTCAGCCAGTATCCCGAGCGATGATGGAGGCAGCGCTGTGCTTGGCTCATGTCGTTTTCGTTGGCTATGGAGCAACAGACTTCTCCTTTGTTTCGGCACTAATGGTGACAGAGGGTGAGATTTACGTCGACCACGACACAGGGCTTCCGCTTAAAGGTGTGTCTGTGAAGATTGTCAGCCCGGACGATGAGGATCACGTTCTGCCTGCCAACCAGGTGGGCAACATCCTCGTCAAGGCACCCACCAGGAATCAGGGGTATATCGGTAAAAACACTGAGGACTTCATAACAAAGGACGGGTTCTTCCGTACCCAGGACATGGGCCGTCTGGATGAACGAGGTCATCTGATCGTGGAGGGAAGAGGAAGTGACGCAATCATGAGAGGATCGTACATCTTTTACCCATCGTGGATAGAATCACGCATCCTGACTTGTCCAGGGGTTCTCGAAGTCATGGTCATCGGCATCCCTGACCCTTTCCTCAACGAAGAGCTTTGTGCATGCGTCGTGTTGGATTCGGACTTGGTGACGTTGGATCAGGTGCGTCAGTACGTGGACAAAGAGGTGCTGACGTCAGAGGATGATCCACTGTCGCCCCGACCCCGGTACTATCTGGAGTTCGAATCTTTCCCCGCGACCGTCTCGGGCAAACCAAGGCGTAATGTGATCAAGGCACAGGCAATCGGCAGAATCCCCAAACGTTCAAAGCTGTGAACTGTTGAGTGCTGTCACCACATGGCAAGTATGATGATGCACTTTGTTTCCGTTAGTAACAGGGTTGTAAAACTGTAGCAGACTGGACAGTCTAAAGTGTGGAGCATGTTCTCCCCATTTGCAGTTTCCCGGTTGGAAATTCCAAGACGAGCATATTCCTCATCAAAGAGAAGAGAGAGAGAGAGAGAGAGAGAGAGAGAGAGAGAGAGAGAGAGAGAGAGAGAGTAAGATTCATTTCTTCTGGTATCAATCAGTGAGATGACTATGTGACAATCTACACAGAATGCCTAAGGTCTGCAAAATGCGAGATAAGAAAAGTTAATCAACTGCGTTATGGAAACTGCTTTCATTCCATGTTTCTTTCCTTTTACTAAATCATTCTTTATATTAATATGACGGCTGAAGACATTTTTGTTCATTATTCACTCCAGTGTGTAACAGTTTGTGTAACATTGACAAGAACTAGATTACCTCCCTTGGTTTCGTGAATGTTCATTGGCCTCACTGGCTAACTGGCTAACTACCACAACATCATGGGAGTGACTTTTCTTGTCGGCTTCAACAGAATCGAATGTGATTGTGTTCGTTGTAGTGGAAAGAATACGTTGGCTTCCCTTCAACCCCTTTGTCCTTGAAGAAGCTGTTGAACTATTTTTCTTTCCTTTTTTGTGTGTGTGGTTTTGTGTGTGTGTGTGTGTGTTTCGTGTGTTTTTTTGTATTTTGTTTTTCTTTATGATAGTGATGAGCACTAAGAAGAGCTTTGCGCATGTGTCGTGCTGGAATCGCAGATTCCTTGCTGATGATGTCAGTCAGATGACTATGTGAACATCTGCACAGGATGTCAGAGGTCTGCAAAGTGCGAGATTTGAAGAAAAATGGTTAACAACTGCGTTATGTAAGCTGCTTTCAACTCAAGCGTGTTGCAGTCTGTGTGACGTTGACGAGAGTGGAATTACCTCCCTTGCTTTCATGAATGTCAACTGGGCCCACTGGCTGACTCTGAAACATGGCAGGAGTCGCTTTTCTTGGCAAATTGCTGACTTCCACAGAACCAGACGTGATTACAAAGATGTGTTTGGATTAAATTGCTCTAGATTGCTGTGAAAAGAATATTGTCGCTCTCTTCTACCCTCTTTCCCCCGAAGGGGCTGGTAACATTTGTCTTAACTGGTCACTGACAGATAAAGTAAATACCGAATCAGTGCTTTGTTTGCATGTGCGTTTGTTTGTTTGTCAAAGCATAATCAGATCCGTTCTTCATATCTTTGTTTCTTTGTTTGTTTGTATCTTTTTTGTTGTTGTTCGTTTGTTTCAGTTCTTAGCGGCCAGAGAATGGCATCGTTTACGGTAGTTTCAGTGGCCAGACGTTGTTTAACCTCATTGTTTCTTAAAGATCTTGAACAGTCTGTTGGAGGTATTTACTGTCATTCATTAAAGACTGTCTTTTTTCCCCCCTCCAGTTACGTTTGTTCGCTCTTGCTTCTGTATGCTGATGACGCTGTTCTCTTTGCCAGTCGCACAATGATCAGCAAAATGATACCGTTACATGCGGTGAATATTGTACTAAATAAATTTTTGATTTGACGTTGAAAAAATAAAGTGGCAGTTTTAGGTGCGGCTAAAAACAGACCACGTGTGTTTCATTTCGGAGCTCAAAGCATTGCAACTGAAGATACAATTGTTTTAGGGATCGGTCTTTCATTGTTGAAGTAAAGTTCAATACACAAAACTAAACTGAAAATCATACGCATGATCAGGCAGAAGTGTGGTGTTTTCATCGCTGCAATTCACTGAAAGTCAAAACTGTCCATCGACATGGTTTTAGAATTATGTAAATCAGCGGTGTTACAAGATCATTTAAATGAGTGAGACACAAGATTTCGGAAATATGAAAATAATAACAATGCTGCACATTACATTCATGGAACACCTGTGTCAGTTTGATTGTGGTTATGTTATAGACATTGAATGTCTTGAAACTTGTTCAGTATCTGTACAAATTAAAGTTCTGACGTTTAGATTTCAGTCATCTTTGGTATCATCTCAGAGACATTCAAGGAGATTATGTGTATTTTACGATTTACGTAATTCGATTCTTATACTTCTGAGTGAATAAACTATATGAAAATGTTTCTTTTGATACAGCCTATGAGTGTGTTTGTAAGATACAACATTTATCATGCCAAAAAAAAATCATTCATACAGACGAGCTAAAATACAAATAAACACATATAGAGTGAGAAGTAATGTTTATTTGATACATTACACAAAGCAGATAAGTACATTTTCAACGAATGACTTCTTCAGGAGACACAACTTGCTGAACAAGAAACATGCACACAACAGTTTTCCAGCGACGGCTGCCATTCCCAATGGAAAGAATGGAATTCCCAATGGAAAGAATGGAATTCCCAATGGAAAGACACAGTTGAAACGAGGCACAGGCGACAGCGCCTTGCCATTGGCCAGGGTGTTTGCCAAGCTACAGCTTCTCGAAGTAAACACTGACGTGGTTTCAATGTGAACTTACTGCAGGCGCAAACTGAAAAAAAACTTTTAAAATGTTACTATGCCGCCCAAAACAAACAAACAAACAAATCATCACACAAACGCGGCGCGTTTCGACCTCTTTGGTCTTCGTATGGCAAGACAGACAACATTCAAGACGATGACAACGAAGTCCGAACAGACAGTCACCTATCTCCTCAAACTGGGCGC
>CM031605.1:14819173-14821673 GCA_018398815.1 Conus ventricosus | reverse complement strand
GTGGCTGTGACAATAAAGAAATACCTCTGACTCTGATTCTACAGCCAGTACACTTCTCAAATGTAAGGTATGCAGACATAAAGGTGCTAACGGCTTTTCATGACGCACCGGGAGTGTAACACCACACACCACACCCAGACCACACACCACATCAACAATCACACACCACACAACCCAACCACACACAAACACGCTGCATGGCATTTAAGATACAAGCACGCACGCATATTTTCGTACAACACACAACACAACATGCACCACACACCACACTCTCACACACACACACACACACGCACGCACCACACCATAAACACAACGCACGACCACGCACGCCCACGCAGCACAACACACACTACCACACACACACACAACACACCACACACACACACACTGTGAAAATTGTATGAAAGGTAGGAGAAAAAGTGCGGTACTGATAAAAAAGTGCGAACCTAACGTTAACTGAACACGCTTCGACTACAACGTGAAGTGGGGGGGTGTCAATGCGTTCCCACTCTGTTGACAAAAACACACACACCCGAAACGGACGAACCCCCCGGCCCCGGGATTAAAGCCGCTTGAGGTGGGGAATGGAAAGGGGCAAAAGGGATTTCAATCCCCCCCTATAAAACAGTATTAGTGTTTAAATTTCGGAAAAGTTTTTCTCGGTTTTTTTTTATTTAGAGCAAAGGCGTGTTTTTTTGGCGTGATTTGTTTTAAAAACTTTTCAAAAAGGGCCCCACAGTGGGGTATTTTATAGCGCCTTTCCTCGGTCCAGACCAAGCTCTAAGCGCTTTACAATAAACACACTACCTCACTCACTCAACGGGCTGCCTACCCAGGTAGAGCCGGCCGAAGAGCAGCCTACTGGCGCTCATTCAGTCGTTTCCCGTACCATTCAAATAGTCGGACCTCAGTGTGAAACTTCACCCACACGCTGGCGAATGTATCCATTCTGATGATCTCTAGTGACCTTATCTTGTTTGTATGGACGATTATTAAATGCGTTGTAAACGGGGAAGAATGAAGTGGATCAGAGATCGGATTGTTTCAAACTTGCCCATGTTGTTGTTCGCTCCAGCCTCGTTCGTACGTACTAATATACATGCACATCTAGGTCGGGTTAAGCGATTTCCTGTAGTTTGTAAACTCCCCGCGAATAGAGATTTTCAAAAGATTTGTTGACAGATTTTTTCAGGCTTCCTTGCTCTATTGTTATCTCTGTGTGTGTGTGTGTGTGTGTGTGTGTGTGTGTGTGTGTGTGTGTGTGTGTGTGTGTGTGTGTGTGTGTGTGTGTGTGTGTGTATGTGTGTGTGTGTATTTGACTGCCGTGTGTGTGTGTGTGTGGTGTGTGTGTGTGTGTGTGTGTGTGTGTGTGTGGTGTGTGGTGTGTGTGTGTTGTGTGTTGTGTGCGCATGCGCACCCACGCAGATTCAGTTTCATATACATTCACTCACTAATTCGCGCGCGCACGCGATTGTTTTTACGCATGTACGCACGCACACACAGCACTGCCCGTGAATACCAGAGAGAGAGAGAGAGAGAGAGAGAGAGAGAGAGAGAGAGAGAGAGAGAGAGAGAGAGGAGAGCAAGTGCAAGCAACACACACAACACACACACACACACACACACACACCACGCACACCACACACACACACACACACACACACACACACACACACACACACACACACACACACACACACACACGCGCACGCACCACACACACACACACACACACACACACACACACACACACACACACACACACACACCACACACACACACACACACACACACAACGCAGCTACATGCAAACTACAGAGAGAGAGAAACAGACAGACAGACAGAGTACATATGTGAACTATACACACAAACAGAGAGAGAGAGACGGGGGGGGGGGGGGGGCGTTCAAAACAAAGTTGCAGTCCAACTGTGCACTTAGGTACTCCAATACTGCTGACCAAGATAACGAGCACATTGAACGAGCCCCCCCCCCCCCCCCCCCCCCCCCCCCCCCCCCCCCTCCCCCCCGCCCCCTCCCCCCCCCCCCCTCCCCCCCCCCCCTCCTCCCTCTCTCTCTCTCTCTCTCTCTCTCTCTCTCTCTCTCTCTCTCTCTCTCTCTCTAACAAGTGGTGTGTGTGTGTGTGTGTGTGTGTGTGTGTGTGTGTGTGTGTGTGTGTGTGTGTGTGTTGTGTGTGTGTGTGTGTGTGTGTGGTGTGTGTGTGTGTGTGTGTGTGTGTGTGTGTCTGGCGCAGAAAACTTCTGCTTATGATTATCTTTTTGTGGCGAAGGGGTGGGGTGTGTGGGGTGTGTGTTGTGTGTGTGTGTGTGTGTGTGTGTGTGTGTGTGTGTTGTGTGTGTGTGTGTGTGTGTGTGGTGTTGTTGTGTGTGTGTGTTGGTGTGGTGTGTGTGTTGTGGTTGTGTGGTGTGTGTGTGTGTGTGTGTGTGTGTGTGTGTGTGTGTGTGTGTGTGTGTGTGTGTGTGTGTGTGTGTGTGTGTG
>CM031605.1:14799173-14811673 GCA_018398815.1 Conus ventricosus | reverse complement strand
GCACATTGATATGTATTTTGTACGAGCGCATTGATATGGATTTTGTGCGAGCACGTTGATATGTATTTTGTGCGAGCACGTTGATATGTATTTTGTGCGAGCACATTGATATGGATTTTGTCCGAGCACATTACATGGATTTTGTCCAAGCGCACTGATACGGATTTTGTATGAACGCATTGATATGGATTTTGTGCCAGCGCAATACATGGATTGTGTGCGAAAGCACTGATATGGATTTTGCACGAGCACAATATATGGATTTTGTGCCATCGCATTAATATGAATTTCATATGAGCGCATTGACATGGATTGTGTACGAGTGCATTGAAATGGATTTTGTACGAGCGCATTATATGGATTTTGCGACTTTTGATGGTTAAAGACCAGCAATATTAGGGCGCTTTAGGAAGATCACGATCGCGAGACTTGACTTCCGTTCACCGTCGCGGCAGGACGTGCCGCCGTGTCGCTGCGCTCCATTGAGTTTTTCCCCCTACTTTTCCGGACTGTTTTTTCACATGTGAATTCACACTGGCGTTTGGGTCGTTTCCTTGTCCTAATATGTGAAAAGGTTTGTTCCTGTTGCGAAGTAGGCTGTGTCGCTCAGTGTTTGTCTCCTGACAACGGACTGATGCAGTGAAGGTAGACATTGAAAGGGGCCCATTATTGATAGTGAACATGGAGAACAACAGTGCTTAGTGCTTTTCCTTTTTTGTGTCATGGTGTGGATCGGAAACAAAGGTATGAAGAAAAGTATGAAGAGCAATGAATAGTGCGATATCAAAATATTCTCAGTTGGGAGAGGGACAAAAGGAAACCTTCGTCATCTTCAACAAGTGACTCTTGTGTCAGCCCTGAGACTGAAAGTAAGACGAAACAAGTTAGTAAGAAAAAACGACAGACACAGACAGTATAGACGACATGGAGATACACGAGACACTGTGTGAGATGAAAGCCTCATGACCAAGCTCTCAACAAAAGAAGATGTGCAGCAAATTGTTAAAAACGAGATTGAAAAACTGACTGTGTTTTTTACAAATCGAATTGAGCAGCTAGAGAGCTCGGTTTTTGAACTCCAAAATGAAAAAGATTCTATGAAGACGAGGCGGTCAGGCTGCGGGAGGAGAACACTGAACGAGGAGGCAGTTGACCCAACACTCTAAGGAAGCCAGCGACGTCAGGCGCGCCGTCAACGACCAGGAGCAGCATGGGCGGAACTGGAATCTGAGGTGTTTGGTGTCCGCGAGGCTCAGGAGCGAAAGCGTCGACGACTGTGTAAAGAAGGTCGTCGACGTGTTTACCAAGCAGCTGGGGGTGGCTGTGTCCTCTGCCGATGTGGAGATTGCCCACCGGTCAGGGAGGGTGACCACGGCGGGCGGGAGACCACGCCCCATCATTGTGAGGTTCTTCTCCGACGACAGAGAGGTTTGGTGCTGGCTTCCCCAGGAAGTTGAAACAAACAGGGTGACTGTAAGTGAAGATCTAACCCAGACTAATTACAAACTTCTGCAAAAAGCACACTCCCACTCAGCAACCATGGCGTCCTGGTCGAGCAACGGCAAAATCCTGACTAAATTAAAAAATGGAAAAACTCTGAAAATAGACACTGACACAAATATTGATACTTTGTTTGCAAGAGAGATGGCATGATACGTTCCACTAATGATTACATCACAGGCTGACAGTGCGTTGACTATGATTTCCAAATGGAACTGCAGGATGTGTTGTTTGATGCATTTCATCTTTGAATAGTTTTTGTTTTGTTTGTTTTTTGAATAGCTTTTAAAAATGTATCATCCTTTTTTGGTGTGCGTGTGTGCGCGTGGGCGGACATGCATGCGCGTACGAACATACATACCCCTCGAACACATGCACATGCTAGCTCACCTCCGTGTGCGCGCGCGCGTGCGTGTGTGCAGTCCGCGCGCGCGTGTGCGCGCACACATATGCGCATACAATTTGGGAATATTAAAATCACATGGAGGGAGGGAGGAGGAAAAAAAAAAAGAAGAAAGAAAGGAAAAAAAAAGGAAAAACACCCACCTCGATATTTATACATGTAATTTAGACCTAAAAAGATTTGGAATGTAAAGCAAAACAAGTCTTGATTCTTTTTTCCCTACACACTTTCATATTTTCTTTAACAATTGTCTTTGTAGTTTGAGGTTTTGCATTGTTTGTCATGATCACCTACCTTTGCTCATTTTGTGGTTTTACTTGCCAATGAAATTTCAGATTGTGGAGACCCAGCGGTTTTGTTTGTCCTTCGTGTTTTTGTCTGGTGAAAATGCTCATTGTTTGCATCTCTTCGTGGTTCCTAGTTGTTTTGTGACAGGATTCCTTCCCCTCTTCCCTCCCCCTGCCCCCTCCCCTCCCCTCCGCTCCCAGGTTGATGTGGTGGCAGGATTCATTTCTTCCTCTCTGTATTTGAGTGAGCACTGGAGGAAAGGGCATGGCTTACTGTTGGACAGCTGTTTGATGTTGAAAGTTTTGACAGCACACATGGATTGGTAGTAGCCTTTTTATACTGTCGCTGGGATACTTGAACTTGAAGTCATGATCTCTCTCTCTCTCTCTCTCTCTTCTCTCTCCTCTCTCTCTCTCTCTCTCTCTCTGTGTGTGTGTGTGTGTGTGTGTGTGTGTGTGTGTGTGTGTGTGTGTGTGTGTGTTTGAATAAAAATGTTAATTGTGTGTGTGTGTGTTGTGTGTTGTGTGTGTGTGTGTGTGTGTGTGTGTGTCGTGTGTGTGTGTGTGTGTGTGTGTGTGTGTGTGTGTGTGTGTGTGTGTGTTTTACAATTAGATAAGATATGAATTATTTTGTGTTGGTGTGCGATCAATGTTGATGTGCGATCAATTGTGATGTAAGCTACATCATTGATAATGAACATAATGTTTTAAACACAGATGGCGCGCACCAGAACACACACGCGCGCGCGCACACGCACACATTTGTGTGTGTATGTGTGTGTGTGTGTTCCCCCCCTTCATCACCTTCACCCTGTATTCTTGATGACACCAACTGTCTTAATCTGCTGCAGATTATGTTTTTTGTTTCTGCCTCTGTGACATTTACCTGGCAAAGTGGTGTTTCGTTGTTCTTATTTGATTGTGAAAAATATGTTCAAGGGCCCCGAAGAATGCCAACGCTTGTCAAGTGGATTTATTTATTTTTGTTTAATACATCATTCTCGTTTATTCATTTTTTTTTCTGTCTGTGAGGGTATATTATGTCCACAGACATGTGTTTGTTATTTTTTTGTTTTAAATCTTTTAGATTTTTGTGTGTGCTATTTTGTTCCTTTGGGACTGGGAATTGTTTTTTCTTACCTCATGTAATCAGCAGCTATCAATTGGTTGGACAAATGGTTCTTATTTTGTTTAATGTATGTAAGTATATTTTGATGTTGGACCTACCAGAACGATTTTGTCCCTTCTGTGTAAATAATGGATAGCAAAATATCTATATTATCGTTAACTGCCAAGGCCTGAATGGACATCAGAAAAGACGAGATGTCTTTCATTATTTAAGAAACAAAAACTGTTCTGTCTATTTCTTACAAGACACGCATTTTGAGAAAAAAATAGAGAAACATGTTTTAGCGGAATGGGGTTATTAAGGATATTTTTCAAGTAATACATCAAATGCAAGAGGTGTTGCGATAATGTTTAATATAATTTTGAGTTTAAAGTGAAAAGGGTTGTTAAAGATGATTTGGGGAATTATATTATGGTTGTTATTCAAATACAAAACGTCACCTTCCTTTTTGTTAACGTATACGGGCCAAATAAAGATGACCCTGAGTTTTATAACAATATTAAACTGAAGATAATGGAGCTTAATGTACAAAATATTATAATGGGTGGAGATTTCAATTTGGTACTTGACCCGGTGAGGGATTACCATAATTATAAACACATAAATAATCCTAAATCAAAGGACACAGTTGAAAGCATGATGGAAGACCTCGATTTAAATGATATCTGGCGAGAATTAAACCAAGAATGTCTCCGTTTTACCTGGAGAAGAACCAGCCCTTTTCAGCAAGCAAGGTTAGACTTCTTTCTCATCTCGGATTCAGTGGTTTCGTTTGTAGATGATGCAGATATTGACTGTGGATATAGAACAGATCACTCCGCTATCCTGCTAAAACTAAAATTTAAAGAAAATGTGAAACATAACACTTTTGGAAGTTCAATACATCTCTTTGAAGGATAAACTATATCTAGATGAAATAAATGCTGAAATAAAGAATGTTAAAGAAGAATACTCGATAAACACAATAATAATGAAATATCTGACGAAGAATTCAGTTTTCCATCTCTGATGACGTGTTCTTAGATTTCCTACTGATGAAGATACGGTCAAAAACTATCTCATATGCTACGATGAAAAAAAAGAAAACAACAGAAGAAGAAAAACGGTTGGAACAAGATATTCGTAGTATAGATAAAATTGAAAGTAAGAGTGAACAAGACGTTAGGATTATGGAAGTCAAAAAGAACAATTAAAAGAGATACGGGAAAAAAGAATAGAAGGAGTACTATTGAGGTCGAGGGCCAGATGGATAGCTGACGGAGAGAAAGTAAGTGGCTATTTTTGCAGTTTAGAAAAACGTCATTATGTTAGTAAAATATGTCAAGACTCGTAGACCAGCAAGACAATATTTTAGTGAATCAGAAAGACATTATCCAAGAGGTACAGAGATTTTATAAGTCTTTATATGCCGAAAGTGGTGTACAAAACTGTGAAATTAAAGATTTAGTCAATAATGTTCCATGCTTGGATGATACAGAGGCAAGTGAATTGGAAGGTGAAATTACACTAGAAGAAGCTACTTGTGCCCTGAATAATATGAAACATAATAAAAGTCCAGGCACAGATGGTTTTAGTGCAGAGTTCTTTAAGTTTTTTGAAAAAGATAGGAATATTTGTTGTTAGAGCTCTAAATGCAAGTTTCAGGAAGGGGGAACTATCTTGTGCACAGAGGGAAGGTATCATTACGTGCATTCCTAAAGGTGACAGGCCCAGACAATACATAAAGAATGGAGACCTATCTCACTTTTAAATGTCATTTATAAAATTGGATCTTCTTGCATTGCTAATCGTTTGAAAAATGTACTACCACATGTTATTAATGAAGATCAAACAGGATTTATTAGAAATAGATACATAGGTGATAATTTGAGATTAATTTATGACACAATAGCCTACTTAGATAAGCACAATTTACCAGATTATTACTGAACATAGATTTTGAAAAAGCTTTTGACTCAATTAATTGGGAATTTATGTTTAAGGTATTAAAAGCTTTTGGATTTCAAGAAGATATATGCAGATGGATAAATGTGTTTTATAACAATATAAAATCCTGTGTTATTGTAAATGGTCAGGTATCAGATGGCTGGAAGTTAAAAGAGGATGCAGACAAGGAGACCCCGTATCCCCCTATTTGTTTGTACTTTGTGTCGAGGTGCTAGCGATAATGGTAAGAGAAAATCCGGATATTCACGGGATCAGTGGAAATAACATTGAATACAAATTGTCTCAATACGCTGATGACACTGAATTCCTACTTGCAGGGGATAGAAAGTCTTTTGAAACATGTATTGATGTTCTTGCTCGGTTTTGGGGGTGTGTCAGGCCTTCATATGAACAAAAGCAAAACTAGCGCTATTTGGTTGGGAAGCAGGAAAACTAGTGAAATCCGTTACATGGAACATTTGGGAATGGACTAGAATCCATCAAAATTTAAAATACTTGAATGTGGTTTACGAGCGATCTTAGAGAATGTATTAACATAAATTATTCGGAAAGATTGACAGATATAAAGCATTTATTCAAAGTATGGGTAAAACGCCAGATAACTCCCCTTGGCAGAGTTGCCATACTAAAATCAATTATTCTTTCAAAATTGACTCATTTATGGTTACTTTTACCGAACCCACCTAATACATTTTTTCAGACATGTCAACGCATCTGTTACAAATTCGTTTGGAATAACAAGACAGATAAAATTAGCCGCAAAATTTCACACAAAAGTATTAAAAATGGTGGCATTGGTATTCCTGACTTAAAGATATTTGTTTTATCTTTAAAGCTGTCTTGGATTAGGAAAGCGGAAAAATCAACTCATAAATGGAAACATGTTTGTTGAAAAACTTTCCAAAATGGCCTCTGATTAATAAATTTGGTCCTGAGTTTGTCTCTAGTTTTGCAAAATACAATAACTTTTGGAAGGATGTCTTCGAGGCAATGAATGTTTTCTATTATAAATGTACACCTAAGAATTCCGCTGAACTTCTTGCCGAGCCGATTTTTTACAATAAGCGAATTCAAGTAGGGAAGAAATTTATTGTTTCCAGAGAGCTTACAAACAAAGGTATTTACAATCTTGCACAATTTTTTGATGATAATGGAAGATTTTGTCGCATATGCGTTCAAAGAAAAATATAATGTGAACATTGACTTCGTTACTTTTGCTGGTTATACATCGGCAATAAACGATTGCGTAAAAAAGTATAATATTACGATCAAGGATAATAAATATCTAAACGAATCACTTTGTTTTAGGAACATATTTGCAATCAACAAAGGCTCAAAAATGTACTATGATAATTATACTGGTAGAAAATAATCTGAGACCAAAATGCTGTTGTAAATGGGACTTAAAGCTCTCAACAGTCCATGACTGGAAATCGTGCTTCCATTATATACATAAAATAAATGACGTAAAGCTTAAATGGTTTCAGTTGAAGATTGTACATCGATGCCTAGGTACGAACATTATCCTAAGGGAAATTGGAATAGTTGATCACGATACTTGTAATTTCTGTGGAATGCACAAGGATAGTATTGATCACATGTTTTGGAAATGTGACATCGTACAGGTTTTTTGGAACAATCTCATTGATTTAATGAAAGAAAGGTGTATAAATGCAAGAAATGTACGATTAACAGAATCATTTGTGTTGCTCGGTTATGACAGTAACATTTTTACAGACAGCATTTTTTCTTTCTTAATATTGTTTGCAAAATACTATTTGTACACTTGTAAACTAGTGAAACAAAATCCACAGATATTTGTTTTCCTGAAAAAATTAAAATTCAGATATAAAATCGAAGAATATAATGCCTGTTTACTACTAAACCAGGCAAATTTATCTAACAAATGGATAACATACAAACTATTATTATCTGACGACTAATCAGTCAATAATATACTTTACAAAATACAGTTCTACGTATAATAAACAATTATATCTGATTGTCCAATTCATTACACTCGTCTGGACGGTCATTATCCTTTGCCCATCTGTTCTCTGTATGATCAGCATACACTTAATCACAGGTGATCATTTTTTTTTCTCTTCTGAACAAAGGCCACTTTTGCTCCCGCATGTAATCAAGTATTTAGTATTTTTGTGTTACACTACATATGGTTGATATAGGTCTTGTTTGCCCATGTACTCTCACTGTGTTTTACAGCTTGTTTGTCCAAAATCCAAAACTTGATTTAAAGCATGTTACTGAAAGCATTGAAGTCACGCACAAACCCAACCCAATCTCTCTCTCTCTCTCTCACTCCCCCACTCCCTCCCTCCCTCTCTCTTTCTCTCTCTCTCTCATACTTTTTTTCCAGCTTTATATTTAATTCACTTATAATGAATATGATTTCTTTTGTGTATTTGTTATTGTCATTTTGTTTAAAAGCAATTAAAAAAAAGTTATTAAAAAAAAAAAAAAAAAAAAAAAAGATCACGATCGCTACAAGTATTAACAAACCCTTATTTGATATGTTTGGTTTTACAAAGGTAACATTTGTTACCAAATGATATATAAGGTAATAGGGTCGTTTGATTGAAAATTACAATATACCGAAGTAAAATACAAACTGAGATTAAAAGAAAAAGAAAAAAACAATGTTTCAAAATAACTAGACAATTTTTGTGTGTCTACATAAACTACCGATGTGATCTGAAGTGGTTTCAAATGAAATTGTCTATAGATGCACATGGACGAACGTAATTTTTAAAGAAATGGAAATAACGGTGAACACTGCAGATTTTGTCACAGTGCTAGACATAGCTTGGACCATATATTTGGGCAGTGCATAGCTGTTCAGCGATTGTGGGAGGAGTTCCCTTCAATAAGTGATGAAAGGAGTCCAACTGTCTTCACTACGTAACTCACGAAACTCCTTGCTCAACTTAGCGTGGATTAAAACATACACATTGACGCCATGTTTTAGGTTATTTCGTTGCCAAGGAAACAGAATGTGTATCAATACGAACTGTACAAAAATAAACCCGCGCTCAAGCTTCTACCAATAAATTGAAGAACATGTATAAAGCTGAAGATTGTATGGCTGGTAGCACCCTCCGGAGGGAGAGCTCACTCACACCGACTCCGCGACTAAGCAATTCTTGTCGTCAGTAAGGGGACCTAATAGGTGGTGTCCTGCGTATGTTGGATCAGAACAAGTACCACTGAACACCACCGAAGTGACTCGGCGGCAATGCAGTGTCTCCTCCGGTGGGTTGCCTCTTAAACGTTTTGACATTGACTGCTTCCTGTGGATTGCGGGTGCCGAGCGGGCGGGGGGGGGGGGGGGGGGGGGGGGGGAGGGGGGGATGAGCGGCGTTAGTACAATGCCAATGAGATGGCACAAAAGATGGGACAGCAAAAACAAAACAAAACAAAACAAAACAAAACAAGACAAACAGACAGACAGACAGACAGACAGACAGAGATTGTGTGTCTCAAATCACTTTCCAGTCCAACGATTCTCAGCTAAAATGAATGCTGTACAAGGCTATATTCATGGTATGAAAACTTTCGAAAGAATCGTTCCGTTTCTATCTGTATATCTAACTGTTCACCGACACTATTGGTATTCCAGCTGCATTTGTAGCATTTGTAGTAGTCTGAGCTATTATTTTCTAATCACAGACACGCTTATGGAAATCCTGTTATAACAACAGAAAGGGTAAAAAAAAATCTCCAGATTCATTATATCTTTCATTATTATGTTATTTCAATTTGAGAGCCTAATATGTCCGTTTTTTTCCCATTGGAACAGCATTGTGTATGTGAGTTTGTATGTGTATGTCTTCGTGTGTGTGTGTGTGTGTGTGTGTGTGTGTGTGTGTGTGTGTGTGTGTGTGTGTGAGTGTGTGTGTGTGTGTGTGTGTGTGTGTGTGTGTGTGTGTGTGTGTGTGTGTGTGTGTGTGCGTGCGTGCGTGTGTGTGATACCATAATCGATACCATTTAACTCAAATTTCAGGTAACGATCATATTCAACTAGTGTTTCTTACTGTATCAGTATCGTAATTATGTTGGTTAGTAAACTTTTTGTTGTTATTTCCATTTTCTGTTTTAGTCTGGTTTTCAATGCTTCATCATATGTATTAGAAATGAGATCCACAAACATCATTACATAACTGTTTAGTACACAAATTAGAATTTAATCTTAACGAAAACACGGTTATTGAAAAAAAACGAAAGTTTCAGAAGCGATTATTCACAAGCTGGATTAGTAAAAGCCCATAAAAATGCACGGATTTGAGTATTTCGGTTTATTGTTCAAGAGTAAAATAGCCCTGATTCTGAATATAGGAATACTGTTCACACACACACTAAAAGTGAATAATACATGCTTCTGCCAGTGGACGTCCTTCATTTCTCGCTTTTTTGTTCTGTCGAATCATGCTTTTTGTCTTCACTTTCCCATCTCTTAAATACGTATACGTTTCAAACATATTTGTCGCAATAATTATGATAATGCTAATAATACTTACAATAACAATAGTAATAATAATGATAATGAAGATACTACTTATACTAGTACTACTACTACTTATAATAATGATAATTATTATCATTATTATTAATGATGATGATCATGATAATAATAGTAGTAGTAATGATAATGATAATGATAGAAGTGATGATATTAATTATAACAAACATTTTTGCGCGATAAAAATCATCACGCTAAAAAGCAATGTCTATGTACTTTTCAGTCAATTTCATTAAAAAGTAAATGAATAAAAATTTTAAGCATCAGTAAAGAAACCATATCTCAGGCATAAATACAAACGAAAGAGTATAAATGCACACACACACACACACACACACAAACACACACACACACACACACACACACACACACACACGTGCGCGCGCGCGCGCACACACAGCACACACACACACACACACACACACACACACACACACACACACACACACACACACACACACACACAGGGGGAGGGGCGAAATTCAGCCGTCATGCCTGATGTCACGCACGTACATCGAGCATCTGACACCGGCGACGAATGGGGATGAGCACACTGACGACGACAGGCAGCTGGGTCGGTGGAGAATGCGTGACAAGCCAGCCTGCACCTGGCGACTCCCTGTCATCTCAGGTCTCGATGTCCCCGTGGTGGAATAGAAACAAAGAGCTGCTGTCAGACAACTCCGCCGAGCTGCGACCCAGAGCGTCATCAAGGCTGTAGGAAGAGGGGAGGGGGTTGGGGGGTTGGGTGGGGGTCTTTATATGTACCAAAGGCACACTCAGCTTGGCTAGGAGTCCGTCGTCCAGAACCCAACCATCCCACGACAATATGGCACGGCGTAGAGGGGAGGGGGGGGGGGGGTAGGTATGGTGAGGCGGGGGAAGGCTTAAGTCTGCGATGACAGCCAGTATTCGTATGATCTGAACTCCTGCCCTGCGTCGGTGATATCGTTTTTACCACGTTTGCTACAGTGTGAAACAATGTCCATGATCTGCAATTTCAAGCCCTTTCCCTCCACGACATGGCACTATTCACGTCAGCAAACCGTTCCAGTTTCTCAGAGATCACCAGTCCAATATCCTGGACCATCTGGCGGTCTTGTAGGGAAAAGATAAAGCTCAGAGTGTTGTGAATCAGCATTGGGAAACCGAGGAGCATTCTAAGATGTACACAATTTTAAGAGTTGCTTGGGGTTGCTGAAGGATTAGTTAAAAAAAACAAAACAAAAAAAACAACATCGACATGGGCAGTCCCTGTTTTACAGTCTTCAGCATTACCAGCAACAACCGCTAGTCCCATCCTGCAGTGCCAGAGTAGGGCGTGACACATGTTACTTTTCACGGCTCCGGATTCTCTCAGCTGCCTGTGCCTTGATCACATTACGCCTTGGTTTGCCCGAGTCGGTCGAGGGGAAAGATTCGAACTCCAGATAATACCGGGGTCGGGGCGACAGTGGATCATCTTCTGGCGCCAGTACCTCTTTCTCCACGAACTGACGCACCTGATCCAACGTCACCAAGTCCGAATTCAACACGACGCACGCGCAAAGCTCTTCGTGGACGCAAGAATCAGGGATCCCAGTGATGATGACCTCACAAACGCCTGGACAAGCCAGGATGCGTGATTCCATCCACGATGGGTAAAGATGTAGGCTCCTCTCATGATTGCGTCACTTCCTCTTCCATCCACGATCAGATGACCTCGTTCATCCAGACGGCCCACGTCCTGGGTACGGAAGAACCCGTCCTTGGTTATGAAGTCCTCAGTGTTTTTACCGATATACCCCTGATTCCTGCACGATCCCTTGACGAGGATGTTGCCCACCTGGTTGACAGGCAGAACTTGCTCCTCGTCGTCCTGGCTGACGATCTTCACGGACACACCTGGAGCCAAGAGCCCCGAGTCGTGGTCCACATAGTTCTCACTGTCCGTCACCACGTTCCAGGAGGCGAAGTTGAAGTCTGTTGCCCCATAGCCAATGATAAGTGATTGGGCCAGAGACAGCGAAGCCTTCACCATGGCTTTGTTGATGGCTGCCCACCGAAGACAATCCGCTTCAACATTCTCTCCGGATTTCCCTGTCTTTCTCTGGCTATTTCCGCCAAACGTGGTATATACATCGGCGCAATAAGCGCTGACGGGCATTTCTCCTCCTCAATGACCTTGTAGATGAATTCTGGCATGTCCTTTGGCGCCCCTCCAGCCCTCACGTCGCAGAGGACGGCGGTGTGGGGGACCACCGCCCCTCCCCCCGTGTATCCACCGATCCAGCCGAGAGGTGCGGTTCTGAAAGTGCCTTCCAGCTTGGTGTCCCCCAACCCGGTTTTGGAAAAGGCTTCCATGGGCTGAATGTAATCGTTGTGGCTGTAGACCACAAGTTTGGAGAACCCTGTTGTGCCTGATGTCGTGAACACCGTCAGGGTGTCGTCAGACGTGACGTCGTCAGCTTGGAACGAATCGGTCTGGGCCTCTAGATTAGTGATGAAATCCTCCGCACCTCCATCTTCAACACGCCGGATGAAAAATATGGTCTTCAAATCTGGAAGGGTGGAAGACGTGACGTTGTCGTTTTCTCCCAGAGTCACGTGCTTTTTCAGCACGTGCCAGGGACTGTTGGTGACGTCAGGATCCACAAACAGGGCAGAGGCACGTGACACACGTTATGGTGTTCAAGAGATCTGACCCGTCTGCCATCT
>CM031605.1:14791673-14794173 GCA_018398815.1 Conus ventricosus | reverse complement strand
GCTAAAGCTCCTAGCGTCCCATCTGGTCTTATCCTATCCTCTGTTGCTGTGTGGATCCACTCAGCCCCCTGCTAACGCTCCTGGCGTCCCATCCCACTCAGCCCCCTGCTAACGCTCCTAGCGTCCCATCCCGCTCAGCCCCCTGCTAACGCTCCTAGCGTCCCATCTGGTCTTATCCTATCCTCTGTTGCTGTGTGGATCCACTCAGCCCCCTGCTAACGCTCCTGGCGTCCCATCTGGTCTTATCCTATCCTATGTTGCTGTGTGGAAGTGTTCGGTACAGGATATAGAGGCAAGCATAAAACAGCCTTTTTTTCATACTGTTGAATAAGGATGGGTATTTTGAAGATGACGCCAGGGCGTCCCATGACTGTGTGACAGGCCTGTATTCTGCGCGTTTCCTTGCATCATATTATAACCGCGGCGTCAGTCAGGCCCGAGCGATACAGATACCTGTGGTGTTGGTCAGGAAATGGGAGTGACACTCCCAGAGACGCGTTCACTGAGTGGGCAGGAACTCCACTGTGCGCTTCCACTCTCCCCAGTATAGCCCCATAGCACACGTGACTCTGGGTAGGCGACGGTCGGAGCAGAAAGATCCCCACACGTAAATAGCTCCGACAGGAATGGAACCTACGACCTCCCAGCCAGGAATCCGCCACGCTAACAACCACTGTGCCACGGCGGCTGTTGTTTTTTTTTTACAACAACAACAAAGAAAGAAAAACAAAGAAAAAAAAAAGAAAACAAGATGCAAAGCATATAAACGTACTCCCAGTTTATCCTGAATACGCGTGACATATTCCATAAAGAGGAATAACCGTCTTGGGCTGGTGTAACCGTTAGTAACGGCTATTCTGGTAAACATCGGACATCATCTGTGACATATAATGAACATACTTACAAATTTTCAAAAAGATCGGCCAAGTACTTTCTGAGATTTTCCATAAGGAAAAAACCCATTATGGGCCGTTAGCAACGGATATAACGGTAAACTTAAACATTGGGCATCATCCGTGACCCATAATGAACATACCTACAAATTTTCAGAAATATCGGCTGCATACTTTCTAAGACATTCCATAAAAAAGAAGAACCGTAATGGGCTGTTTATAGCCATTAGTAACGGCTATAGCGGTAAACTAAAACATCGGGCATCATCCGGGACCAATAATGAATATACCTACAATTTTTCAGAAAGATCAGCCAAGTACTTTCTGAGATATTCCATAAAGAAGAAAAACCATTATGGACCGTTATAGCCGTAAAGCTAAAACATCAGGCACTATCCGTAACCCATAATGAACATACCTACAAATTTTCAGAAAGATCGGCCAAGTACTTTCTGAGATATTCCATAAAGAAGAAAAACCGCTATGGGTCGTTATAGCCGTTAGTAACGGCTATAACGGTAAACTAAAACTAAAACGTCGGGCATCATCTGTGACCCATAATGAACATACCTACAAATTTTCAGAAAGATCAGCAAAGTACTTTCTGAGACATTCCATAAAAAAAGAAAAACCGTTATGGGCCGTTATAGCCGTTAGTAACGGCTATAACGGTAAGCTAAAACGTTGGGCATCATCTGTCGCCCACAATGAACATATCTACAAATTTTCAGGAAGATCGCCCAAATACTTTCTGAGATATTCCATCAAGAAGAAAAACCGTTATGGGCAGTTATATCCGTTAGTAACATCTATAACGGTAAACTAAAACATCGGGTATCATCCGTGACCCATAATGAACATACCTACAAATTTTCAGAAAGATCGACAAAGTGCTTTCTGAGATATTCCATAAAAAAGAAAAACCGTTATGGGCCATTATAGCCGTTACGGTAAACTGAAACATCGGTTATCATCCGTAACCCATAGTGAACATACCTGCTAATTTTCACAAAGATCGGCAAAGTACTTTCAGAGATATTCCATAAAGAAGAAAAACCGTTACAGGCCGTTACAGTCGTTAGTAACGGCTATAACGGTAACTTAAAACATCGGGCATCATCCGAGACCCATAATGAACATACGTGCTAATTTTCACAAAGATCGGCCAAATACTTCCTGAGATATTTCCTGAAGAAGAAAAACCGTTACAGCCGTTACAGCCGTTAGTAACGGCTATAACGGTAAACTAAAATATTGGGCATTAATCCTGACCCATAACGAACATACTTACAAATTTTCAGAAAGATCGGCCAAATCCTTTCTGAGATATTTCATAAAGAAGAAAAACCGTTACAGGCCGTTACAGCCGTTAGTAACGGCTATAACGGTAACCTGAAACATCGGGCATCATCCGTGACCCATAATGAACATACGTGCTAATTTTCACAAAGATCGGCCAAGTACTTTCTGAGATATTCCATAAAGAAGAAAAACCGTTACAGACCGTTACAGCCGTTAGTAACGGTTATAACGGTAAAATAACACATCGGGCATCATTTTTGGCCCATAATGAACATATACCTACAAATTTTCAGAACGATCGGCCC
>CM031605.1:14784173-14789173 GCA_018398815.1 Conus ventricosus | reverse complement strand
TGATATTTGCGAATGAGGTCTGGCATGAGACGAGGAGAGAGGAAACAAAGAAATCCTGCTCATTTGCGAATATTCGTAACAGCGAGTGGGTTTCACTCTATCATCCGTGTTTCCAGCTCACCTGAATCCAAGGGAGGAAACTGTACCTTTCCGCGCGGCTGTCTGTAAATGTGCTAAGTCCTTGCCCTCACCTTTTAAAGCCAGCTGCCAGGGTAGTAGGTTGGTTTTCCTATGTTAATTAGGTGACCCGCATTCGCACACCACACCCCTGCCCCGCCGCGCCCCTCCTCTCCCACTTCCACCCCTCCCCCCCCCCCCCCCCCCTCACCACCACCACGGGGATGTGTCGTGTTTATTCTGAAGTGAACGACTGTTTCACTCGGTTGTCAGCCATACTGACAATTATAGACAATTTAGAGTGCCGTGTGCAAATCTAGAAGCAGGGAATCTCTCTCTCTTTCTCTCTCTCTCTCTAGCTGTGTGTTTTGTGTGTGTGTGTGTGTGTGTGTGTGTGTGTGTGTGTGCGCGCGCGCGCCTCTCTCTCTCTCTCTCACTCCTCTCTCTCTCTCTCTCTCTCTCTCTCTCTGTCCTGTCTCTCTCTCTCTGTCTCTCTCTCTCTCTCTCTGTCTGTCTGTCTCTCTCTCTCACTCTCTCTCTCTCTGTTTTGTGTGTGTGTGTGTGTGTGTGTGTGTGCTCTGTGTGTGCGCGCGTCTCTCTCTCTCTCTCTCTCTCTCTCTCTCTCTCTTTGATGAAGCTATTAAATTTATCGATATTGATTTCGAACATGCTCTAGCAAAATTTAACGAGGTCTTTCTGTGGCTGGTCAGTGCATGAATAAAGTTATCATCATTGGTACGACAAGCGCAGCCCGTGGTTTGATATAGAATGCTCTGTTAAGCGCCGTCATGTAAGACAGGCACTGAGAATGTTCAGTCGGATAAAACTTGCTAATAGCCCTGACGCCGTTGACCTGAGATTTAAATTATTGTTACTTGAGAAATCAGTACAAAGATTTACTCCGCTATAAGCAGCAGTTATATCGACAATGTGTTCTGCGCACTCTTAATGAAAACGCTAGAGATTCTAAACAATTTGGAGGACTCTGAAGTCAATAAGAAGTAGTTCCGTTGTGTCAAACTCATTATCCAACGCAGACTGGTTTCAGCATTTTGAACGATTATTTAATGAAGAGTTGACCCTACCTGACTCCACGTCTCCAAGCTTTCATGCAGATGATGACTGTTTGCTTGATGTTGATTGTGATACCAGTTTTCTTGATCAAGATATAACAGAGGAGAAATTTTAGACTCGATAAAGGCTTTAAAAAGAAACAAAGCTCCTGGTCCTGACGGACTTATTGGAGAGTTCTATAAGTATCCTATGCCCACCGTTCTCCTTTTTCTTAAATATTTCAACAAACTCTTTGATTCTGGAATATTTCCTCTGCATGGTGTGAAGCTCTTGTTCAAACCGTTGCACAAGAAAGGTGATATCAATTCTCCTGATAATTATAGAGGTATTTCCCTGTTGGATATCAGTTCTAAAAATTATACAACTACATTCTGAATAAACGCTTAACCAAATGGATCGAGGATAATAGTGTAATAAACGATGCACAGGCTGGTTTTAGGAAGAGCGATAGTACCACTGACCATATATTTACACTCCTGTCTCTCGTGCAAAAGCAACTTTCTAACCACCAAAAAATATACGTTGCTTTTATTGATTTTAAAAAGGCTTTCGACCTGATTGATAGAAATCGACTTTGGTTAGTCTTAAATAAAAAGGGTATTAAAGGAAAGATGTACAATGCAATTAAAGTATGTACACCGTTGTCACGGCTAGGGTACGGGGGGACTTAACAAATATTTTTATTATGTGTCCTAAAGGTCTAAAGCAAGGAGAAATATGTAGCCCGGTTTTATTTTCTTTATTTATTAATGAACTTGCCGAAGAAATTACAGAGTATGGTAAGCATGGTATTCCTTTATCTCCTGACTTCAAAGAGCTATTGATTCTGCTGTTTGCTGACGATGTGGCGCCCGTGGCGTCCACTGTCATAGGTCTTTAGACACAGCTGAACGTTTTGAGTAAAACAGCTAAGAAACTTGATTTAATAGTGAATCTGAAAAAATCAAAAGTTATTGTGTTTAGAAATGGCGGTTATATTACTTCAAAAGAAAAATGGTTTTATGATAGTATGCAACTGGAGATCGTTAATCAATATAAATATTTAGGTGCTGTATTCTCCACTGGCCTTACTTTTTCTCATTGCCTTGAGGATTTAGCATCCAGGGCAAAACATCAGGTCATTATTATATTGAAACTTCTGTGGAAATATCAGAGTGTGGCCCCAAAATTATTCTTCAAACTTTTTGATGTCAGATCCAGCCAATCCTTACCAATGGAGCTGAAGTATGGGGCTTAACTGCAAACCTCTCGGCCATAGAAAAAATACATTTGTTTGCACTCAAGAGATTCCTGAATGTTTCTATAAAAGCGCCTAATGCCTTGGTTTATGGAGAAACTGGTAGGTTCCACTTTATATAAACATTTATACTAAATGCGTGAAGTATTTGATACATGTCGTTAATATGCTTGACAATCGTCTTCCAAAAAAAGCGTATAAAATGTTATATGATTTACATTGCCGGGTAAAAACAATTGGGTTACATCAGTCTGCCTCACATTAAATCGTTACGGTTTTGGATATGTATGGGAAAATCAAGGAGTTCCCAACGTAAAAGTTTTCCTTTCAAAATTCAAAGTCGGCTAATCGATTGTCATTTACAAGAATGGTATAGCCACATAGAATCTAAGGACCGATTTCTCTTTTATTCTTCTTTTAAGCAGTTTTTGGGAAATGCCAGATTATCTATTCACTGTAAACAACGTGAGCAGTCGTAAAAACCTGATACGGTTCAGACTTGGTGTATCCTGTTTGAACACACACAAACTGCGGTATTCGAGCGTCCCCCGTGAAGCACTGTGCTGTCCGTTCTGCCCGTGTGAGTTGGAATCCGAATACCATTTTCTGATAGTATGTCCTAAATACAAAGTTATTCGCGAGCGTTACAAACCTTTCAAGTTTTATCCTTTTTTTCACGTGACGTCATAGATTGCTGTGCACCACGCCGGCGGCCATTTTGTTTCCCTAAGTACGATGCCTATCTGTGGTGTTTTCGGCTGCTCAAATCGGCCAGTGTTCAGAAAGATTTAAGTTTCTTTAAGGTCCCAAAAGTCATCACTGATCAAGGTGATGACACAGAGAAGTTATCGGAAGAAAGAAGGCGTTTGTGGAAAGCTGCCATTAACAGGAAAGACATTAAATCGGAAGAGAAATGGAAACGGACCATTGTTTGTTCGAAGCACTTCATTCCCTCCCCCCCCCCCCCCCCCCCCCCCCCCCCCCCCCCCCCCCCCCCCCCCCCCCCCCCCTTTCATTAAGTATACTTCTCATCATTTTAACTTCCTCGGTGCACCCCTTTGTTCCTCTCTTCGCTTTCTCTCTCTCTCCTCTCTCTCTCTCTCTTCTCTCTCTCTCTCTCTCTATCTCTCTCTCTCTTCCCGTACCCCCTCCACCACCACCTTTCCCTCCCACCGCCCCTTTCCCCTTCCCTCTCAGCCACCCGTCCAACTATTCCTGTCCCCTAGTACCCTCCTTCATTCCTCCATCCCATACCCCGTTCCCACAACCCATTTTCCTCTCTCTCTCCCTTTCTCTTTCTCTCTCTCTCCTTCCCTCTTGCTCCCTCTCTCCCTTTCTTTCTCACTGTCTCTCTCTTCTCCACTACTCTCTCTCCATCTCTCTCTTTCTATCTCACCCACTTTCTCTCTCTTTCTCTCTCTCCCTTTCTCTCTCTTCTCTCTCTCTCTCTCTCTCTCTCTCTCTCTCTCTCTCTCTCTCTCTCTCTCCCTCTCTCTCTCTCTCTCTCTCTCTTTCACCCCCATGCGAACTATGCTTACATATGTATATGAGTGTGCTTATCTGGATGCGCTTAAGCGCATACATGTCTGTGCGAGTGTGTGTGTGTGTGTGTGTGTGTGTGTGTGTGTGTGTGTGTGTGTGTGTGTGTGTGTGTGTGTGTGTGTGTGTGTGTGTGTGTGTGCGCGCGCGTGTGTGGCGATGAATGTGTTTGATGTTGGGTATGTGTGAAAGATCTCCAAGGTTGATGCAGTGTATATGTGCGGGTATGTGTGTGTGCATGTGTGTGTGTGTGTGTGTGTGTGTGGCAATGAATGTGTTTGATGCTGGGTATATGGGAAAAGTCGCCAGGGTTGATGCAGTGTGTGGTGTGTGTGTGTGTGTGTGTGTCGTGCGTGCGTGCGTGCGCGCGTGTGTGTGTGTGTGTGTGTGTGTGTTGTGGTGGGGGGGGGGGGGTAGTGTGTGTGTGTGTGTGTGTGTGTGTGTGTGTGTGTGTGTGTGTGTGTGTGTGTGTGTGAGTGTGTGTGTGTGCGTGTGTGCGTGTGTGTGTGAGCACACCGACATGTTTTCCACTGCCTCTCAAACGATATGTTCGTGCAAGTGATTTTAATTCTTTTTGAACTGAATTCAGCTTCTGTTTTATGTGACAGGGACTTGGATGTCTGTGTGTGTGTGCGTGTTCAGTTGGCCAATCTTTTAGCCTGAAGAAGGTTTGTAATAAACCGAAAATTTGCTTGGTACAACGGCGTTACCGCGTTTTACTTGTTTGAGTCTTATATATACATTGACATTCTAATAATAAATGGTTGAAAATACACCAGTACTATTCTAAAACCAAAAACACTACATGTAGCTATATTAAGTTGCTTTATCAGGTATGCAAAATATGTTCATCTTATGTATTTTAATGTACTCAAAATGTAACCTTGCTCTTCTTCATCATTTAGCAATATATACACACACAGTACAAAGGTACAAATGTATTTTTTATGTTTAGTTTTCAAAAATGGTTGGAAAATGCAGTTAGTATGTACAAAAGTTGAGAAAATACTGGAGGGAATAAAATAAATGCATT
>CM031605.1:14771673-14774173 GCA_018398815.1 Conus ventricosus | reverse complement strand
TGCATCTTACCTGGGTCTGGACTCGGCTTACCTGGGCCTGGATGTAGCTTACCTGGGTCTGGATGCAGCTTACCTGGGTCTGGATGCAGTTTACCTGGGTCTGGATGCAGCTTACCTGGGTCTGGACTCGGCTTACCTGGGTCTGGATGCAGCTTACCTGGGTCTGGGCTCAGCTTACCTGGGTCTGGATGCAGCTTACCTGGGTCTGGACTCAGCTTACCTGGGTCTGGATGCAGCTTACCTGGGTCTGGATGCAGTTTACCTGGGCCTGGACGCAGCTTACCTGGGTCTGGATGCAGCTTACCTGGGTCTGGATGCAGCTGTCGGGAGGGGTGAAGACTGTGGGGTCTAAGATGCCCAGGGTCACGTTGAGATAGCTGCTCACCGTGTACGTGGGCACTGCACACACACACACACACACACACACACACACACACACACACACACACACACACAGCACGCACGCACGCACGCACGCACGCACGCACGCACGCACGCACGCACGCACGCACGCACGCACACACACACACACACACACACACACACACACACACACACACACGCGTACGTAAAAATGCCATCACCAACTCTGTGAAGAGAAGGCCAGTTTGGCCGTAGGTATAGATGACACATAAACATTCAGCATGCACGAAAAGAATGAAACTATGAATGAAAAACGGAGTGACTGACAGACCCAATGATGCGGGCTACGGCTGTATTTGGTGCCAAAATCGGCTCTACTCCGGCAGACAGCCAGTTGTGCAAAGGACAGGGTCGATCGTAATATCGCTTAGCACTTGGTCTTTAGACAGAGGATAGGCGTTGTGTAAGAACTACTACCACTTCTACTACTACTACTATTACTACTACTACTACTTCTACTACTACCACCACCACTACTGCTACTACTACTACTACTACTACTACTACTACTGATAATCATGATGATAATAATATGATGATAATGATGATACCGACGACAACAATAACAATAACAACAACAACAACAGTAATAATAACAATATAACAACAAAAAGGTCGGGAGGGGGGAGGGGGTGGGGGACACAAGCTTACTGGAAAACAATTGTATCTTTTATAAAACGTTTTCAACAAAGAATTCATTGTTTGCAAACCTTTGAATGAAACATAAAAAAAAACACAAGATTTTGTTCTGATTATGCTTTGGTATAAAAGAATAATCAATCGTAAATTGCTAGCCTGTTTAAATTCATTCCTTTATTTCTTCTGGCTTTCTTTTTTCTATGAATAAGTATAACGTCAGTTAATGAATGGAGGTTTCAGTTTCAGTGTGATCAAGGAGGTGTCACTGCATGCATGCGGACGAGTCCACATACAAATTTTAATGACATTTGGCATATGGCCCCTCTCAGGATCAGCTTCATTATCAGATCTGCATATGACCTTCTGCCCTCAAATGCAAACCTGGTGAAGTGGGGAAAAACAGACGATCCTGCGTGTCCCCTCTGCCATGAAAAACAAACAGTGGAGCATGTTCTAAGCTCATGTAAAGTAGCCCTGGCTCAAGGAAGGTACACATGGAGGCACAACCAAGTGCTCAAAGAGATTGCACAAGCAGTGTGGGCTAGTACCAACACCACGAAAGGGAAAATCAGGACTCCAAAAGCACCCGCAACATTCTTCACGGCAGGAGGCAGCAAATTATGACCAAGAATAACAGTGCCACTCGGAACATGCAGGCAGAGTCTGCTGGACGGGGCAGATGACTGGGAGTGCACTGCAGACCTCCCAGAATGAAGAGGCACCCAGAGATCATCAGCAAGAGTGGCATGAGACCAGACATAGTAGTCCACTCTCAGTCAACCAAGCAGCTGATCATGATCGAGCTCACGGTGCCATATGAGAACAGAATGGAGGCTACTCAAATCTACAAGACTGAAAAGTATGCTGATCTGGCAAACAGCCTGAGGAGAGAAGGCTATCAGGTCAAAGTTCTCACTGCAGAAATTGGAGCTAGGGGGTTTGTAGGAACGTCTGCATACAGCCTCATGAAACAGCTCTCAGTTGCAGGGAGGGAAAAAAACAGAGCCCTGAAAGCAATGGCAGAAGCGGCAGAGAGGTGTTCAAGCTGGATCTGGTCAAGGAGGAACAAAAGTGAACTTCATAAGCTTTAACTTTTCCCTACAAATATCAGGTGCCGCAGTGGCTCAGTGGTTAGAGCGCGAGTCATTAAGTGGAAAATGAGCATGTCCAGAGGGTCATGGGTTCGAGTCCCAGTCATGACTCGTCCCAAGATGGGAAAAAAGGGGCAGCAGAGGGACATCCGGAGTCATGAACCGGGTGTGGCCCACCCCCCACCCCCCTAGAGTGTCAGGAGATAAGGCCGAAACACTTGCTTGAAGGGGGCTTCTCTTCTGAGGACTCTCTGCTGCCACGCTCTCCACGAGTTTCTTTCTACTCAGTTAATGAATGGGGGTTTCAGTTTCAGTTTCAGTTTCATCAAGGAGGTGTCACTGCATGC
>CM031605.1:14739173-14754173 GCA_018398815.1 Conus ventricosus | reverse complement strand
CTACTGTCATTTGAAGACTAGGCTACAGCGGAGGGAGAAGAGTGGAATGAAAACCCATGGGCGTAAAGAGGGTCGTTGTCCGAGCGGTCAGCGATGTAAACTAGGCTGCGTGGGCATGAACAAACCATATGGGGACTGTACATGGTCGTCTGCTTATTTCTGCTGGTTCACTCGATGCGCTATGGCTCTCCTGTAGTCTCTGTTGAGCTGAGATGGACGTTCTGCTTATTTCTGCTGGTTCACTCGATGCGCTATGGCTCTCCTGTAGACTCTGTTGATGCGCTATGGCTCTCCTGTAATCTCTGTTGAGCTGAGATGGACGTTCTGCTTATTTCTGCTGGTTCACTCGATGCGCTGTGGCTCTCCTGTAGACTCTGTTGATGCGCTATGGCTCTCCTGTAGTCTCTGTTGATGCGCTATGGCTCTCCTGTAGTCTCTGTTGATGCGCTATGGCTCTCCTGTAGACTCTGTTCACTCGATGCGCTATGGCTCTCCTGTAGTCTCTGTTGATGCGCTATGGCTCTCCTGTAGACTCTGTTCACTCGATGCGCTATGGCTCTCCTGTAGTCTCTGTTGATGCGCTATGGCTCTCCTGTAGTCTCTGTTGATGCGCTATGGCTCTCCTGTAGTCTCTGTTGATGCGCTATGGCTCTCCTGTAGTCTCTGTTGATGCGCTATGGCTCTCCAGTAGTGTCTGTTGATGCGCTATGGCTCTCCTGTAGTCTCTGTTGATGCGCTATGGCTCTCCTGTAGACTCTGTTGATGCGCTATGGCTCTCCTGTAGACTCTGTTGATGCGCTATGGCTCTCCTGTAGTCTCTGTCGATGCGCTATGGCTCTCCTGTAGACTCTGTTGATGCGCTATGGCTCTCCTGTAGTCTCTGTCGATGCGCTATGGCTCTCCTGTAGTCTCTGTTGATGCGCTATGGCTCTCCTGTAGTCTCTGTTGATGCGCTATGGCTCTCCTGTAGTCTCTGTTGATGCGCTATGGCTCTCCTGTAGTCTCTGTTGATGCGCTATGGCTCTCCTGTAGTCTCTGTTGATGCGCTATGGCTCTCCTGTAGTCTCTGTTGATGCGCTATGGCTCTCCTGTAGACTCTGTTCACTCGATGCGCTATGGCTCTCTGTAGACTCTGTTCACTCGATGCGCTATGGCTCTCCTGTAGACTCTGTTCACTCGATGCGCTATGGCTCTCCTGTAGACTCTGTTCACTCGATGCGCTATGGCTCTCCTGTAGACTCTGTTGATGCGCTATGGCTCTCCTGTAGACTCTGTTGATGTGCTATGGCTCTCCTGTAGACTCTGTTCACTCGATGCGCTATGGCTCTCCTGTAGACTCTGTTGATGCGCTATGGCTCTCCTGTAGTCTCTGTTGAGCTGAGATGGACGTTCCAGTCGGTAAACGGCTTGGAAATGTTGAGGGTGCGTGACATCGACATGACGCTCAGCGGGTGTGGCAGTAGACGGATGATGATGATGACAGTCTCATTGTTTCTGCCTTCCATTTTGAATGAGGACAACAGGACTTCTTGCTGAGTCGAGGTTTTCGTTTTCTCTTATTTTTTTGTTTGTTTGTTTTTTTTTTCGTCTTTGGGTGTGTCTTTTTCCAATTCACACGGAGATCAATATTGTGCGGGACAATTCTTTTCCAAACGGCTCACCCGCAAAGAGAAGAACTTGATTTGTTTTTTAATAATGTGGATCCTCCAACATCCAATTTTTTCTCCACATTTTTTTCTCTTTTTTTTCTTTACCTCCATTTTTTTTTCAGACATATTTTTAGCCGTCAGTTAGTTTCTCACATACTTAACGGGTCCTCCATTCTCCATCTTTCAACACTGCCTTTCTTTCTTTCTCTCGCTCACCATGTCAGATCTGTGGGTTCGCCACTGATGGGCGTTTCCTTGCTGGCTTTACTGTGTAGGCCTGTGATGCGTTTCCTTGCTGGCTTTACTGTGTAGGCCTGTGATGCGTTTCCTTGCTGGCTTTACTGTGTAGGCCTGTGATGCGTTTCCTTGCTGGCTTTACTGTGTAGGCCTGTGATGCGTTTCCTTGCTGGCTTTACTGTGTAGGCCTGTGATGCGTTTCCTTGCTGGCTTTACTGTGTAGGCCTGTGATGCGTTTCCTTGCTGGCTTTACTGTGTAGGCCTGTGATGCGTTTCCTTGCTGGCTTTACTGTGTAGGCCTGTGATGCGTTTCCTTGCTGGCTTTACTGTGTAGGCCTGTGATGCGTTTCCTTGCTGGCTTTACTGTGTAGGCCTATGATACAAAATGTCTGGGTATGATACAATATGTTCTGATGTGTGGTGTACTGACACTTTCATTCCGGTATGATTAATGCATTCTAACACATGAAAACGATTGAATCAACGGAAAGATAAGAATATTCATAAAATCAAACGCAAAATGTGTGTGTGTGTGTGTGTGTGTGTGTGTGTGTGTGTGTGTGTGTGTGTGTGTGTGTGTGTGTGTGTGTGTGTGTCTGTGTGTGTGTGTGTGTGTGTGTGTGTGTGTGTGTGTGTGTGTGTGTGTGTGTGTGTGTGTTCTGGCTTCTTCAGATTGATGACATCAACGACAAACTGCTCAAGAACCTCGTGCATCATATCTACACCAATCACAAGCAGTGTCAGACACACCAAATGTACATTTTGTCAATGGTGTTCTTAATTTATCCGTTCATCTGAATTGACACACAGGTTTCCACGTTGTTATTCGTCTTAAACATTCCATACTCCTCACAAATTCTATCACTAGATCTAGATATGTTCCTGTCAGTTTTGCATCTGCAGTCCCTAGTTCACTGAAGAATTATTGCAGGGATCAAGTGATACTTTGAACGGCCCGATTGTCTCGAACATATGTAAATCTCTCGAATCTAAACGAACATTCTCGCACACTAGTCATTCAGATCTTACCCTGTTGTCTAAATCAGACTTGTGTAGGCAAATATTACCCTTGTTGTCTAAATCAGACTTGTGTAGGCAAATCTTACCCTTGTAGTCTAAATCAGATTTGTGAAGGCAAATCTTCCCATTGTTGTCTAAATGTTTCAGATTTGTGTAGGCTGTGCAAGGCAAACTGTTATTACCCATCCTTGTTAATCTTTACCGATAACAAATGCAGTTTACATCCGATTAGAATACACTGGGTGTCGCCCGAGGGTCTTGATGGCTGCCAAGAGAGAGAGAGATAGAGAGAGAGAGAGAGAGAGAGAGAGAGAGAGAGAGAGAGAGAGAGAGAGAGAGAGAGAGAGAGAGAGAGAGAGAGAGGAGAGAGAGAGAGAGAGAGACAGTCAGAGACAGAGACAGACAGAGATTTAAAAGAATGAGCGAGAAGAGGTCAAGAAGGGCGACAGAGTGAAAATGAAAAAACAAAACAAAAACAAAACACGGCAGAAATCGATGGCATTTATGAGGAAGGAGGGAGAGGCAAGACAAAGAGTGGGATGGGGGGAGGGACGGAGAATGACAGCCAGTCATACGTTTTTTTTTTGTACACACACACACACACACACACACACACACACACACACACACACACACACACACACACACACACACACACCACACACACACATTTCAATGATGTGGATGTACACTGGTAGAGTCAGGCCAGTGCTGGAGTATGACATGACTGCATGGGGCACTACAGCCAAATCCAATTTTGAACTGATCAGCAAGATTCAGAATCAAGCTGCCCGTATCATCACAGGAGCCATGAAGTCTACACCAATCCAGGAGCTTGAAACCATCACAGAGCTCCAGCCCCTTGAGGACCGCAGAAACGCTAAACTCCTGACCCAGGCTGCCAAGTTCAAGAGACTGAAAGGCCACCCCATGAAAGACAGACTGTCCCAGCCAACAAAAGGACGGCTGAAGAGAGGGAGCTTCGTACACCAGAGCAGGATCCTAGAACGGCAACATCAAGATATCCTTGACCAAGACCCCAAAGTGATACCCGGTGTCTTGCCGTCCCTCCCTGGAGCGAAGGAACCCTCCCCTCATCCAGTGCAGCATCCCTGATGTTGGCTCAAAAGATTCCCAAAGCGGCCCTGAAAGAAAGTCCCTCACCCTTGAACATCTCCATACCCAGTTCCCCAAAGAGTCCTGGACTCATGTCTGCACCGACGGCTCTGCAGCAGATGCCATTCGAAATGGAGGGGCAGGAGTCTATGTCCAATATCCAGGAGGCAGAGAAGAAAAGATCTGCCTCGCTACCGGCCTGTACTCCACAAATTACAGAGCTGAAGCAGAAGCCTGAAAACAGCAGCAGCCCACATCGAGGTCAGCCCCAACGCCAGCCACAATGTTGTCTTCCTGACCGACGCCCTGTCCATCTTGCAGGCCCTTCAGTCCAATAGAGACCCAGAGCTCAACGATCTGTCCTCATCTCTCGCCTCCCTCTGCACAAGTCACACAGTCACCCTGCAGTGGATTCCCTCCCACTGCAATGTGCTCGGCAATGAGACTGCTGACTCCTTGGCAAAGGAGGGCACTACAAAGGAGCAGATGGACAGATCTACCAGCTACACCAAATCCAGGACCATCATCAAGGCCAAGCTGCAGAACAAGTGGAAGCAGCAGCATCCACGCCACAACAGAGCAGACCCGTACTACCTGCTGACTCGACGAGAGCAGGTAGTCATCTTCAGGCTCAGGACAGGCCACAACCCCCTGAAACACCACCTATTTTCTAAACTCCGCATCGGCAACACAGAGCAGTGCCCCTGCAGAACAGGCAGCCAGACAATAGAACATCTGCTGCAGTCCTGCCCGCTCCACCAAGCGCTTCGAGAGAAAACCTGGCCCGACCCAGTACCAGTGGCCCGGAAGCTCTACGGAGGACTGGAGGACCTGCGACGTACTGCCACCTTTGTCGAGGAGACGGGGGAATCCATCTAAAGACATGACGAACGAGACAACAACAAGAGAGAGAAGACAAGACAAAATTCTTTATTTACGAGGATGATAGATAAGCACTGACGTGCTTTTTTTTTTTTTTTTTTACATCCAGTCCTCGCCTGAGTAGGGACTACAACATGCAGTGAAATGAAATTATGTAAGAAAGCAAACAAGCAAACAAAGAGGTCATGCAATCATAATGGAACATCAAATGAAAATAGAAGAGAAATTAATAATAACAATAATAATGATAATAATAATAATAATAATAATAATAATAATAATAATAATAATAATAAACAAACAAAAAACAGAAACAAAAATAGCAATAATGAAGGGTAAGGAGAGAGTGGGGGAGGGGGAGGGGGGTGGGCTGGGGGAACATATGGAGATGTACTACAGCGTACAAAAATTAGCATGTATAAAGACAGACAGTAAATGAATGTGACAAAGTACCTACATAGTTTGGAAGACATACATACACGCACGCACGCACAGAGAGAGAGAGAGAGAGAGAGAGATGAGAGAGAGAGAGAGAGAGAGAGAGAGAGGAGAGAGAGAGAGAGAGAGAGGAGGTTTGGGGGAGAAGGGTGTATTTTTCTCCCCGAAATGTGGTTATCAATGTGATGAATACTGTCTTCCCAGTCGGAAAGTTGGTAAATAGCCTATTAGTTTTCTTTAAAAAAATAAAATATAAAAAAATAATTCCCAGGATTGCCACAAATGCAGTCTCATTTTTAAAAAAAAATTGATACGACAGTTTTGAGATCTGCATATTGACGATTTTCTATTTTAACTTCCCCAGATATTTTATGGTTACCTAGGCCTGAATTTGGCCATTGCTTTTAACTTCTTGAATATCGAGTGCGACCACTTGTTGCCAAATTTCCTCCAGGGGCCAACAGTCTGAGTCGCACTATTTTATGTTATTTTATTTTACTTTTTAACATGCGCGCTGGTGACCTACTCGTTTTTGAGTGAACCAGTATTTTAGGAAGAAGAAGAATAGGCTACTAGTCATATTTTCTTAAAAATTGCGGGTAGGTAAACTAGTTTTTACAAATTAAGTTTTAAACGACTTTGGGGTGAGTTGGATGAATTTTGGTGAATTGTGGTGAGTTTCGATTAGTTTTGATGCATGAGTTTTTTTATATGAAGGGCATCATTTGGGATTCTCAAAACAACAAAAACAAACGCTCATCGTTTTCTTCTTCTTCTTCCTAAAATACTGGTTCACTCAAAACGAGTAGGTAACCAGCGCGCAAAATTCTTGCACGACACAGCTAATTCTACGTCGTAAAGCGTACGAGCGATTGTAATTTGTTGGGTGCTAGGTTTTTTTGGAATTAATCCACAACAACAGCAAAAAGCTTGAACCAGTCAACACATTTAAGTACTTGGGGGCAACAATCTCAGATGAAGGATCAAGACCTGAAATCATCTCAAGAGTCGCTCAGACCACAGCTACGCTATCTAAGCTAACGCCTCTTTGGAGAAATAAAAACATCTCCATCAGCTCAAAGATTAGACTGATGCGATCCTTAGTCATGGCGATATTCTTATATGCTTGTGAGTCATGGACGTTGAAATCAGACCTTGAGAAAAAGATCCAAACAATGGAAATGAGGTGCTTCAGACGACTCCTTGGCATCTCATACAGAGATCACATCAGCAATGTGGAAGTTAAAAAGCGCATCGTGAATGAAATTGGTCCATATGTCGATCTCCTAACCTCAGTAAAAAGACGCAAACTGAAATGGTATGGACACATCACACGATCAACAGGCCTTGCCAAGACAATCATGCAGGGCACAGTACCAGGACAAAGGCGAAGAGGTCGACAAAGGAAAAGATGGGAGGATAACATCACGGAATGGACAGGCCTGCGGCTGAGAGACACATTGCGGAGGGCGGAGAACAGAGAGGAATGGAGAAGGATGGTTGTCACTGCTTCAGGGGTGCCCCTACGGACCGACGTCTAAGGGACCAAGTCAAGTCAAGTCAAGTCAAGGTTTTTTGTTTGTTGTTGTTGTTGTTGGGTTTTTTGTTTTGTTTTGTTGTTTTTTTGTTGTTGTTTTTTTTGTTCGTCTGTTTGTTTCTGACCTTTTTTTTTTTTTTTTTTTTTTACCATTGGTCAGACGGTATACCCAGACAAACATGACGAATTCTCTGGGTACTCCTGAACTCGTTACGTCACCACCAATCCCGTTTTACGTATGCACACATGCGCAGACGATATTTCCTCTTATCATATCCGGCACGTGCGTTCGTCATGATAGCACACTTGTAAACAAAACGAGCGTGTGATATTCTGTAGCAGATTACGTCTTCAGATCGATCATATTGTGTTTTTGACGACACGATGTCTGTAAAAGAATCCCCTGCAGCAACCTTCAGTCACATCGTCGATGTGGATCTCACTCAAACGATCAACAACGTGAAGAGCAGCTTGCTCGGTGGCCACGCACCTTTCGGGTTTGATCTGTTCCAACAGCATCGTCATGCCGTTCGGTCCCTTCAAGAACTGATCGATGTCGTTCACACAGACGATGACTGCAACGAAAAGAGGCAGAGGGACCAGAGAGCAATTGAGAGTCTTATTTCAGACATTAGTTTGCCTTTTCTGTTTTCTTTTGCCCCGTCCTATGACGGAAGGGCCGAATTAGCAGCAGCCGTGCTCAACATATGTGATTTCACTGCCGTCTGTTTAAAGCGATCCTCACCGAAAACCAGTGTTGACATTTTGGAACTGTGTTTGAAGTCTTTGACAGCGTTCCACGACGAATGTGAAAAACATTCTCCAAGCGCATCTGGTGACACTTTAGATGTTCTATGCGCAGTTGACCTTCTTTGCACTGCACTGGAAATTGTCACATTACCAGAAAATAATCAGAATGAAGATCTCTTTCTCAATGTGTTCTCTGCGTCCTTATCGGTTTTGTCACATCTGGAAGAAAAGAAAGCAAACCGGCTCATCTCCTTTGTCATTGTCCGACTCACACAGGATCAGATGGAGAGAAAAGATACATATCTTCAGGAGGTCTGGAAGTTTATTGAGGAAGAAAATGGAAAACGACAGATGGTGTCACCAAACTCTTTGCAGCTTTACCTGACCATCATGTGCAGCATGGCCAACTTCTTCTTCCCTTTGACTGACGACACTGTGGTTCCCGATGTTCGACAACATTCAGCCTTCTGGGAGCTTGTTCAGCTTGGTTTGTACAGTGATAACCCAGCTGTCAGGAAGAGATCCATCTACCTCTTGAAAAGAATTGTGGATACATGTGAAAGATCTGAGTCTGATTTTATTCCAGGAAGAACATCCACAGATGATCCCTGGGCAACAGTGCCACATTTTGTGTGGAGCAAGCAGCATCAGAAGAACCTCTCCAAAGTATGGGAAGATGTTTTTCTTCTTCTGGAAACTTTGGATGAAAAGCAGGTATGCTTTGTAATTGTATGAAATTTCAAAACAAAACAAAACAAAACTAGGTTAGTTGTAAAGTGAGGTGACTGCACATGGAAATTGAAATAAATTTTAAAAGGTATCTGAAATAACACCGCCACCTAACATGGACAAGTGAAATTACAAAACAAAACATGATGCGTTTTGACCATTTAGGTCTTCTTCAGACGAGATGTAAGCAAGACTCAGGACAACAAAAAGCAAGAATGAGCAATCACTTGTCTTCTGAAATTCGGCGCAAGGTAGGCGTTGAATCTCAAATTCGGCGTAAGATTCAATGACCTTCTTGCACCGAATTTGAAAATATTAATGACTGCTTGTTCTTCATTTTCATCATCCTGGGTATTGTTTATAATCTTGCCTGAAGAAGACCTAAGAGGTAGAAACGTGTCATGCTTTGTCTTCTAATGTGTTTACAAGTTCATGCTAAGTGGGGAAATTATTTCAAACACCTTTTAAAACTCCAAATAAAAGTATACAAAAGAAAAAGAAAAAAAAGTATTGTATTTGTAAGCAAGCAAGTTGAGCAAACAGGAAGTGAAGAGTCAAAAAGCAATTTATGAGATGAACACCCACACATCATGTGATTTGCAGTGATTCTCACATTTAAAACAATGAATTAGTTCTTACTAATCTTAGTCAACAGAAAATAATTCAAAATAAAAATTAAAGAAAAAAGCTGTGGATAATGGTGTTACTGTAAATGATGAATGACATCATTTATTTTAAGTATAGAGCTGTAATAACATGATATACAGTAATCATTTTCATGCATTGCAGACTCATGTCATCAAACCAATCTTACCCCGAATGCAGACACTGCTTGATGCTGCAAAGACTGGGAAAGGTTAGTAGGGCGCATCTCTCTCTCTCTCTCTCTCTCTCTCTCTCTCTCTCTCTCTCTCTCTCTTTTATAACCTCTTTTTTGTTTTTGTCACCCCCCTATTTTTCTATCAAAATTTTTTAATTTTTTTTTAGGATTGCTCATTCCACCCTTACTCCCTACATTACACAGCAACATAAAATTTAGGATAGATTTTCTAGTAGATTTCACAGCATATCATCAGTGTGTGTGTGTGTGTGTGTGTGTGTGTGTGTGTGTGTGTGTGTGTGTGTGTGTGTGTACTGTGTGTGTGTGTACTGTGTGTGTGTGTAACTGTAAGTGCACATCCATGGAAAACCAATTAAGTGCTGAACTATGTTAAGCATCTGCTTGTGCACTGTCTGCGTTAAATGTATTGTGTATGTGTAACACATTACCTACGGTGTATCATGTGTTGTAGGAAGCTCCTGAGTTATCAATCATTGTGTATTGTAAGCAGTATATTGGCTCTTTCTCCCAAGGTTCCCCAGCACTGCACACATCGTGGATTGTGACGCTGCTGATGCGGGCCTTTCGTCATGAGAGTGTGTTCATCGTGCGGTGGGCAGCGGAGACCGTGCTCTTCATGGACTTCCGCTCTCTTCCCTTTGTGGAACAGGGTCAGCTGCAGGTAATGAGCTTTCTTCACACACATTCACCAGCATGGTGACTGAGAAGTTATGTCCAATACACTTGATACTAAGAGGGTTTAATGAGTGTTGAGCAGCTTTTGATTTTTCTTTTCTTAAAGCAGAAGGTGAAAACAGGACTGGAGTGGGCTTTTTCCCCTGTGATTTGCTTTCACTAATTTGTTTCTTTGTTTCTTTGTTTGTTTGTTTTTTCGTTCCAAATTTTGGTTAATATTTAATATTAGTACTTTTAGGGAGATTCAGGCCACTGGTAGCTGACAGCATAGTGCTCAGAAACCATTTTTGTATTTTTTAATCATATTTTATTTATCCCCCACATTAAACTTTGTGGACAATGAATTGTCATTATGCCAAATGTTATGTTTAGATTCATCATCTTATCATCCAATGTCATTTCCTCTGTGTGTGTGTGTGTGTGTGTGTGTGTGTGTGTGTGTGTGTGTGTGTGTGTGTGTGTGTGTGTACATGTGCGAGCATGCATGAGTGTGAGTATGCTTGCTTGTGTGTGCATGTAATTTACATTGTAAATGTTTGTGCATGCATGTTTGAATATCAGAAAAAAAAATAAGAAAAGACTGAGAGAGAGAAAGAGGAGAAATTTTTAAAAAATGTACAATTTACTATAGTTTACATCAGCATGGACTTTAATGTTTACATTTTCATGCAATTAAGTGGTTTTACTTTTTTTCATGTTTACATTTTCATGCAATTAAGTGGGTTTTTTTTTCAGTTTCTTACAGAGAAGCTTCTTGGATTTCTACAAGATTTGAAACTATATCAAAGGTATGTGATAGATAATGATTAAAATTATGAATTTAGTACATTAATTTTGGATGTGCTTTGGTCTCTAATTCTCGCATTGATCAATTGATTTTGAAATGTTCAACTCTTGGATTTCTTGTGACATATGAACCTGGAATAGTTTGTTATCTGTCATGGGAGAGAAAAAAAGTTAAATTCACTATTGATTACCCCAAGTGGAGGTAATGTTTTTGTATATATATACACGTGTCTGCTGTTTGTTTGTATGTCAACAACATGCCAAAATTGCTGAACTGATTTTTTTGTATGTCTGCTGTTTGTTTGTCAACAACATGCCAAAATTGCTGAACTGATTTGAACTAGACTTGGTGGAATCTAGTCCATCAAATTTTATTGCAAACATCATCTGGATCTGGATTAAACAATGGATCCAATATATCTATTCAACAGGATTAATCAATGATGCCAATTAGCATCAGGATTAAACAATGGATCCAGTACATCTATTCAGCAGGATTAATCAATGATGCCAAGTTTCAACTGAACATGGAACACTGTGAAGTTACTATTTAATTTATGATGATTACCTTTGAAGCAGTATATTTTTTTTTACAGAATATAATGGCTTTGTAGTGATTGAACATTTTGGATTTTTCAGGAAGTAATACTGTGTTAGTATGTAATGTTTCTTACCTCCCTTGCAAAAAGGAAACGGTTGGGTTTTTAAAATTTTATTTACTTCATCAACTGATTTTATTTACTTCATCAACTGATTTTATTTACTTCATCAACTGATTTTATTTACTTCATCAACTGATTTTATTTACTTCATCAACTGATTTTATTTACTTCATCAACTGATTTTATTTACTTCATCAACTGATTTTCTCACAGCAAAGAAAACAAACAAGCAACAAAAGAATAAGATGAAAAGCCTCCCCTAGCTACAGCCCTCCCCTAGCTACAGCCCTCCCCTAGCTACAGCCCTCCCCTAGCTACAGCCCTCCCCTAGCTACAGCCCTCCCCTAACTACAGCCCTCCCCTAGCTACAGCCCTCCCCTAGCTACAGCTCTACCTACCCTAGCTACAGCCCTCCCCCAGCTACAGCCCTCCCCTAGCTACAGCCCTCCCTAGCTACAGCCCTCCCCTAGCTACAGCTCTACCTACCCTAGCTACAGCTCTACCTACCCTAGCTACAGCTCTATTCTTTTTCTGAATTTCTCCCATGGTCCAGTAAAAAGGCTGTTTCTTCCTCTCATTTTGGTCTTATAATGCAGATGGGGATCAGTGAGGGATCCATGACCCCTTTTGACTGGTGGAGGCCTGGTTCTCTCACATGCCTTTCTCTTAGATATTGATTGGCTTCATTGGTTGAATCAAGTGTCTTCAGTGTCATCATGCCTTTCTCTTAGATATTGATCTGCTTCATTGGTTGAATCAAATGTCTTCAGTGTCATCATGCCTTTCTCTTAGATATTGATCTGCTTCATTGGTTGAATCAAATGTCTTCAGTGTCATCATGCCTTTCTCTTAGATATTGATTGCCTTCATTGGTTGAATCAAGTGTCTTCAGTGTCATCATGCCTTTCTCTTAGATATTGATCTGCTTCATTGGTTGAATCAAATGTCTTCAGTGTCATCATGCCTTTCTCTTAGATATTGATTGGCTTCATTGGTTGAATCAAATGTCTTTAGTGTCATCATGCCTTTCTCTTTGATATTGATTGCCTTCATTGGTTGAATCAAATGTCTTTAGTGTCATCATGCCTTACTCTTTGATATTGATCTGCTTCATTGGTTGAATCAAATGTCTTTAGTGTCATCATGCCTTACTCTTTGATATTGATTGGCTTCACTGGTTGAATCAAGTGTCTTCAGTGTCATCATGCCTTTCTCTTTGATATTGATTGGCTTCATTGGTTGAATCAAATGTCTTCAGTGTCATCAGCCTTTCTCTTTGATATTGATTGGCTTCATTGGTTGAATCAAATGTCTTTAGAATCATCATACCTTTCTCTTTGATATTGATTGGCTTCATTGCTTGAATCAAATGTCTTCAGTGTCATCATGCCTTTCTCTTTGATATTGATTGGCTTCATTGGTTGAATCAAATGTCTTCAGTGTCATCATGCCTTACTCTTTGATATTGATTGGCTTCATTGATTGAATCAAGTGTCTTCAGTGTCATCAGCCTTTCTCTTTGATATTGGCTGGCTTCATTGGTTGATTGGCTTCATTGGTTGAATCAAATGTCTTTAGTGTCATCATGCCTTACTCTTTCACTTTGATATTGATTGGCTTCATTGGTTGAATCAAGTGTCTTCAATGTCATCAGCCTTTCTCTTTGATATTGATTGGCTTCATTGGTTGAATCAAATGTCTTCAGTGTCATCAGCCTTTCTCTTTGATATTGATTGGCTTCATTGGTTGATTCAAGTGTCTTCAGTGTCATCAGCCTTTCTCTTTGATATTGATTGGCTTCATTGGTTGAATCAAGTGTCTTCAGTGTCATCATACCTTACTCTTTGATATTGATTGGCTTCATTGGTTGAATCAAGTGTCTTCAGTGTCATCATACCTTTCTCTTTGATATTGATTGGCTTCATTAGTTGAATCAAGTGTCTTCAGTGTCATCATACCTTTCTCTTTGATATTGATTGGCTTCATTGGTTGAATCAAGTGTCTTCAGTGTCATCAAAACTTGGAAGTGATCAGTGTATCATTGGGGGCCTGATTCTCAATGGTAAACTCTGTGTCATTGTGGGCCTGATTCACCATGGTAAACTCTGTGTCATTGTGGGCCTGATTCACCATGGCAAACTCTGTGTCATTGTGGGCCTGATTCACTATGGCAAACTCTGTGTCATTGTGGGCATGATTCACTATGGCAAACTCTGTGTCATTGTGGGCCTGATTCACCATGGTAAACTCTGTGCCATTGTGGGCCTGATTCACTATGGTAAACTCTGTGTCATTGTGGCCTGATTCACCATGGTACACTCTGTGTTATTGTGGACCTGATTCACCATGGTAAACTCTGTGTCATTGTGGGCCTGATTCACCATGGGTGTGTCATTGTGGGCCTGATTCACCATGGCAAACTCTGTGTCATTGTGGACCTGATTCACCATGGCAAACTCTGTGTCATTGTGGGCCTGATTCACCATGGTAAACTCTGTGTCATTGTGGGCCTGATTCACTATGGTAACCTCTGTGTCATTGTGGGCCTGATTCACCATGGCAAACTCTGTGTCATTGTGGACCTGATTCACAATGGCAAACTCTGTGTCATTGGGGGCCTGATTCACTATGGCAAAGTCTGTGTCATTGTGGGCCTGATTCACTATGGTAAACTCTGTGCCATTGTGGGCCTGATTCACTATGGTAACTCTGTGTCATTGTGGGCCTGATTCACCATGGTACACTCTGTGTTATTGTGGACCTGATTCACCATGGTAAACTCTGTGTCATTGTGGGCCTGATTCACCATGGGTGTGTCATTGTGGGCCTGATTCACCATGGCAAACTCTGTGTCATTGTGGACCTGATTCACCATGGCAAACTCTGTGTCATTTTGGGCCTGATTCACCATGGTAAACTCTGTGTCATTGTGGGCCTGATTCACCATGGCAAACTCTGTGTCATTGTGGGCCTGATTCTCAATGGTAAACTCTGTGTCATTGTGGACCTGATTCACTATGGTAAACTCTGTGTCATTGTGGGCCTGATTCACCATGGTAAACTCTGTGTCATTGTGGGCCTGATTCACCATGGCAAACTCTGTGTCATTGTGGGCCTGATTCACCATGGTAAACTCTGTGTCATTGTGGACCTGATTCACCATGGTAAACTCTGTGTCATTGTGGGCCTGATTCACCATGGCAAACTCTGTGTCATTGTGGGCCTGATTCACTATGGTAAACTCTGTGTCATTGTGGGCCTGATTCACTATGGTAAACCCTGTGTCATTGTGGGCCTGATTCACCATGGTAAACTCTGTGTTATTGTGGACCTGATTCATTATGGTAAACCCAATCTGATTCACTGACAACAGCATCTTGATTCAAAGGGGCATTGGTTTGTTGATAAATTTGCCCTTGGTTTCTTTGCATTTTTTTTTCAAATGGAGAAAAGAAGGAAAAGGAAAATTTACACGCAGATTTGCATATATATACAATCCATGTTTCTCTCTTCAAAGTTGTTATATTTGGGCTAGTTGTTTCATTTTGGTTCATATTTCCATTTAAAAAAAAATATATTTTTCCCTTTTTTTTTTTCATTCATTTATCTTTACTTTTGTTACTCATGTTTTTATTCATATTATTTGTCTTGGGGATGGGTGGATCGCAGGATGATTGG
>CM031605.1:14646673-14734173 GCA_018398815.1 Conus ventricosus | reverse complement strand
GGTTCATTGACATGCTCTTTGAGGCTGCAGATTGTAAAAATATTTTGATAATTGATTTTCACTACGCAAAAAGAAAACAAAACTTTCTGCATTTTCCCCTGCAGAAGAAAAAAAGGCTTCATAAGTCTGTGAATGTTTTCTCTGGAACAGTTGGAAAGAAGCAGAAGTAAGTATTTGGAAAGTCTGAAAAAAATCAAGAATGTAGTGAAAATGGCTGTAGAATTGGTAATTGTCCTCCTCCCTGTCTCCCACCCATTCCCCATGTCCGCCCCCATCCCCTGTCTCTGTCCATCGCCCTTTCTCTGTTTATTTACCCTTTCTCTGTCCATCGCCCTTTCTCTGTTTACTTACCCTTTCTCTGTTTACTTACCCTTTCTCTGTCCATCGCCCTTTCTCTGTTTACTTACCCTTTCTCTGTTTACTTACCCTTTCTTGTCCATCGCCCTTTCTCTGTTTACTTACCCTTTCTCTGTTTACTTACCCTTTCTCTGTTTACTTACCCTTTCTCTGTTTACTTACCCTTTCTCTGTTTACTTACCCTTTCTCTGTTTACTTACCCTTTCTCTCCAATCATTTTTGTTCCCACAGACTTTGGGTGAGCTTGTACTTGTACCCCTACCCTGCGTCATCAGTTTTGTAGAATTTGTCACCTGCATCATCAGTTTTGTAGAACTTATCACCTGCATCATCAGTTTTGCAGCACTCATCACCTGCATCATCAGTTTTGTGGAACTTATCACCTGCATCATCAGTTTTGCAGCACTTATCACCTGCATCATCAATTTTGCAGCACTTATGACCTGCATCATCAATTTTGCAGCACTTATCACCTGCATCATCAATTTTGCAGCACTTATCACTGCATCATCAATTTTGCAGCACTTATCACCTGCATCATCAATTTTGCAGCACTTATCACCTGCATCATGAGTTTTGCAGCACTTATCACCTGCATCATCAATTTTGCAGCACTTATCACCTGCATCATCAATTTTGCAGCGCCTGTCACCTGCATCATCAATTTAGCAAAACCCGTAATCTGCTTCATTTATGCTAAGTGTGTTAGGTAAGATAAGATAAGATAATGTTGCTTATAGCCCAGCGACCGCAAAGGGCCACATCAGGGCTGGTGTGTTAGGTGTTTTGTGCTGGTACTTATGTCATATTTTGTCAGAGTTTCTGTTTGCATGCTTGTTTCTTATTTACTGGGCAATCAGTTTTGTTTTTTGCTCTTATGTTCTGCTGCAATCGGCATGTCTGATGCCTTCCATGACACAGGCTGGTTGATATCACTGCTTTGTGTTTCCTGACCTTTCAGAATGTGCTTGATATCACTGCTTTGTGTTTCCTGACCTCTCAGAATGCTGTGCTTGATATCACTGCTTTGTGTTTCTGACCTCTCAGAATGCTGTGCTTGATATCACTGCTTTGTGTTTCTGACCTCTCAGAATGCTGTGGACATTGTCACTGCTTTGTGTTTCCTGACCTCTCAGAATGCTGTGGACATTGTCACTGCTTTGTGTTTCCTGACCTCTCAGAATGCTGTGCTTAATATCACTGCTTTGTGTTCCATGACCTCTCAGAATGCTGTGCTTGATATCACTGCTTTGTGTTCCATGACCTCTCAGAATGCTGTGCTTGATTCACTGCTTTGTGTTCCATGACCTCTCAGAATGCTGTGGACATTGTCACTGCGTTATGTTTCCAGACCTTTCAGATTGCTGTAGATGATGTCACTGCTTTGTGTTGCCTGACCTTTCAAATTGCTGTAGATGATGTCACTGCTTTGTGTTTCCTGACCTTTCAGAATGTTGTGCTTGATATCACTGCTTTGTGTTGCCTGACCATCAGAATGCTGTAGATGATGTCACTGCTTTGTGTTTCCTGACCTTTCAGAATGTGCTTGATATCACTGCTTTGTGTTGCCTGACCTTTCAGATGCTGTAGATGATGTCACTGCTTTGTGTTTCCTGACCTTTCAGGATGCTGTGGGCATTGTCATTGCTTTGTGTTTCCTGACCTTTGAGAATGCTGTAGGTGAAGTCATTGCTTTGTGTTCCATGACCTTTGAAAATGCTGTAGGTGATGACACTGTTTTGTGTTGCCTGACCTTTCAGAATGCTGTAGGTGATGTCACTGCTTTGTGTTTCCTGACCTTTGAGAATGCTGTGGACATTGTCACTGTTTGTGTTGCCTGACCTTTGAGAATGCTGTAGGTGATGTCACTGCTTTGTGTTGCCTGACCTTTCAGAATGCTGCAGATGATGTGACAGCTTTGTGTTGCCTGATGTGGATGACATCACTGCTTTGTGTTGCCTGACCTTTGAGAATGCTGTAGGTGATGTCACTGCTTTGTGTTGCCTGACCTTTGAGAATGCTGTAGGTGATGTTACAGCTTTGTGTTGCTGACCTTTGAGAATGCTGTAAGTGATGTCACTGCTTTGTGTTGCCTGACCTTTCAGAATGCTGTAGGTGATGTCACTGCTTTGTGTTGCCGGACCTTTCAGAATGCTGTGGTTGATGTCACTGCTTTGTGTTGCCGGACCTTTCGGAATGCTGTAGGTGATGTCACTGCTTTGTGTTGCCGGACCTTTCAGAATGCTGTAGGTGACGTCACTGCTTTGTGTTGCCGGACATTTCAGAATGCTGTGGTTGATGTCACTGCTTTGTGTTGCCGGACCTTTCAGAATGCTGTAGGTGACGTCACTGCTTTGTGTTGCCGGACCTTTCAGAATGCTGTGGACATTGTCACTGCTTTGTGTTGCCTGACCTTTCAGAATGCTGTGTGACATTGTCACTGCTATGTGTTGCCTGACCTTTCAGAATGCTGTGGACATTGTCACTGCTTTGTGTTGCCTGACCTTTCAGAATGCTGTGGGCGTTGAGGAGCTGATGGAGACGCTGGCCCTGATGGAGAGGGACGAGAGTCTGCAGAGAGGGACAGGTCTGTGGTCGTCGGTGGTGTCCTGGCTCCTCTCCTCGGCTCCTGACCACCAGCCTCAGCCTGCCTGGTCATGGGCGTCCCTCAAGGCTGCACTACAGACCATGCTGGACTCCTACCTGACTGTGGCACCCGGTGAGTTAAGATTACTGCGTGCTGGACACTGGTCACATAACATATGGCAAGGGAAAGGTGTGGCTTCGGAGGAAAGCCCAGAAGAGGGAATGTGGCTCTACCTTGATGTGTAGATTTAAAAAGGGTAGCGTGTGCAGCGTTTCACTAATGGCACAACAGAGTTCTTGCTCAGGAACAAAGAAAGAGAAAGGGAAGGAGGTCTGGGGGAAAACATTGTGAAAAAAAAATAAATCTATTTATCATGTTTCACACAATCTTGACATATGTGAAAAATAATCTTCTATTTATCATGTTACACACAATGTTGACATATGTGAAAAAAAAAAATCTAGTCTGACATGTAGACAACTGTAAGAAATGTGTCATCAGCTCTTGTAATTGTAGATGAAACTGGTGATTTTGTTTGTGTTATTGTTATCATCATTTTTGATTGTTGGAAATAGTTCACAGAGTTGTGTGTGTTGCAGATGTATCGGGAAACGTAGTGTCGGAAAGTCTGCGGGCGACGAAGATTGGGAGACTGGTGATGCTTATGGCAGACTGTGAGAGTCAGATGAACCAAGAGACACACGTCAACAAAGGACCAAGTGCTCCAGAGAGCGGAAGTCAACCTTTGCTGGCAACAGTGCTGGGCAAGGCAGTGGACGTCATCAACAGCATCAACACCAGAGTCTACATGCCGGTGCTGAAGGCAGACCGCGCCATTTACATCCTCCTGTCCTGTGTCAGAGAGCTCGGACCAGGTGACGTACAGCAGACATTACACCTCTTGATGTGCAGCAGACATTACACCACCTGATGTGCAGCAGACATTACACCACCTGATGTGCAGCAGACATTACACCACTTGATGTGCAGCAGACATTACACCACTTGATGTGCAGCAGACATTACACCACTTGATGTGCAGCAGACATTACACCACTTGATGTGCAGCAGACATTACACCACTTGATGTGCAGCAGATATTACACCACTTGATGTTGGATGATGTACAGACATTACACCACTTGATGTTAGATGATGTACAGCATACATTACACCACTTGATGTTAGAGGATGTACAGCAGATGTTACACCACTTGATGTTAGATGATGTACAGACATTACACACTTGATGTTAGATGATGTACAGCATACATTACACCACTTGATGTTAGAGGATGTACAGCAGATGTTACACCACTTGATGTTAGATGATGTACAGGCATTACACCACTTGATGTTAGATGATGTATGGAGGACGTTACGGCACTTGATGTTAGATGATGTACAGCTGACATTACACCACTTGATGTTAGATGATGTACAGGGGACGTTACGGCAATTTGATGTTAGATGATGTACAGGGGATGTTACGGCACTTGATGATAGATGATGTACAGGGGACGTTACGGCACTTGATGTTAGATGATGTACAGGGGACGTTACGGCACTTGATGATAGATGATGTACAGGGGACGTTACGGCACTTGATGATAGATGATGTACAGGGGACGTGACGGTACTTGATGATAGATGATGTACAGGGGACGTTACGGCACTTGATGTAAGATGATGTACAGGGGACGTTACGGCACTTGATGTTAGATGATGTACAGGGGACGTTACGGCACTGATGATAGATGATGTACAGGGGACGTGACGGCACTTGATGATAGATGATGTACAGGGGACGTGACGGCACTTGATGATAGATGATGTACAGGGGACGTTACAGCACTTGATGTAAGATGATGTACAGGGGACGTACGGCACTTGATGTTAGATGATGTACACGGGGACGTTACGGCACTTGATGATAGATGATGTACAGGGGACGTTACGGCACTTGATGATAGATGATGTACAGGGGACGTTACGGCACTTGATGATAGATGATGTACAGGGGACGTTACGGCACTTGATGATAGATGATGTACAGGGGACGATTACGGCACTTGTTGTTAGATGATGTACAGGGGACGTTACGGCACTTGATGGTAGATGATGTACAGGGGACGTTACGGCACTTGATGGTAGATGATGTACAGGGGACGTTACGGCACTTGATGTTAGATGATGTAGGGACGTTACGGCACTTGATGTTAGATGATGTACAGGGGACATTACGGCACTTGTTGTTAGATGATGTACAGGGGATGTTACGGCACTTGATGTTAGATGATGTACAGGGGACGTTACGGCACTTGATGATAGATGATGTACAGGGGACGTTACGGCACTTGATGTTAGATGATGTACTGGGGGACGTTACGGCACTTGATGATAGATGATGTACAGGGACGTTACGGCACTTGATGTTAGATGATGTACAGGGGACGTTACGGCACTTGATGATAGATAATGTACAGGGGATGTTAGCGCACTTGATGTTAGATGATGTACAGGGGACGTTACGGCATTTGATGATAGATGATGTACAGGGGACGTTACGGCACTTGATGATAGATGATGTACAGGGGACGTTACGGCACTTGATGATAGATGATGTACAGGGGACATGACAGCACTTGATGTTAGATGATGTACAGGGGACGTTACGGCACTTGATGATGATGATGTACAGGGGACGTTACGGCACTTGTGATAGATGATGTACAGGGGACGTTACAGCACTTGATGTTGATGTACAGGGGACGTTACGGCACTGATGTTGATGTACAGGGGATGTTACGGCACTTGATGTTAGATGAGTACAGGGGACGTTACGGCACTTGATGTTAGATGATGTACAGGGGACATTACGGCACTTGATGTTGATGTACAGGGGACGTTTCGGCACTTGATGTGATGTACAGGGGACGTTACGGCACTTGATGTTAGATGATGTACAGGGGACGTTACGACACTTGATGTTAGATGATGTACAGGGACGTTACGGCACTTGATGTTGATGTACAGGGGACGTTATGGCACTTGATGTTGATGTACAGGGGACGTTACAGTACTTGATGCAGGTGTTGAAAATTGGAGGGAGCAGTCTCTTCTCTTCCTTTTTCTTCTGTAAATGTGCTAACACCTTTGTCAGATTGCACCATTTTTTTTTTCTTCTCTAAATGTGCTAACACTTGTCAGATTGCACCATTTTTTTTTCTTCTGTAAATGTGCTAACACTTTGTCAGATTGCACCATTTTTTTTCTTCTGTAAATGTGCTAACACCTTGTCAGATTGCACCATTTTTTTTTTCTTCTGTAAATGTGCTAACAACTTTGTCAGATTGCACCATTTTTTTTTCTTCTGTAAATGTGCTAACACCTTTGTCAGATTGCACCATTTTTTTTCTTCTGTAAATGTGCTAACACCTTTGTCAGATTGCACCTTTTTTTTCTTCTGTAAATGTGCTAACACCTTTGTCAGATTGCACCATTTTTTTTCTTCTGTAAATGTGCTAACACTTTGTCAGATTGCACCATTTTTTTTCTTCTGTAAATGTGCTAACACCTTTGTCAGATTGCCCATTTTTTTTTCTTCTGTAAATGTGCTAACACCTTTGTCAGATTGCACCATTTTTTTTCTTCTGTAAATGTGCTAACACCTTTGTCAGATTGCACCATTTTTTTTCTTCTGTAAATGTGCTAACACCTTTGTCAGATTGCACCATTTTTTTGGCGTCATATACTGTACCATGTCAGACCATAGCATTCAACGGCAGTTAGCCAGCTCTGTCAGGCCGAATTTTATCCGTGGCCAATGCAGTCATTAAGACAGTCACGTGACGTCACCCACTTCCGCCTCCGGAAGAAGCCGGTGTCAATTTCTTCTACCTTCATTCACCTTCGGCCTGCCGTCAAAGCAAATAAGTCTTGTGCTCTGTCTGCCTACACTTGCCTTTGTGTTTAAGATTGCTGTGTCTTTGTTTATATACTTGATTCTGTTGTGCTTGCGCTAAACCCGAGTATTCTTCCCGCGTGAGGCTTTGGTGGGTGCAATTACGGGAAAATTTAGCAATTTTTCCCATACTCTCGCGACTTAGCGTTCAGGGATCGTGGGTTCCTTCGATCGTCGCTACACTTGTGCGTGTTTTATATCGCCACGTGGTTCACTTCTATCAAATTGTTTTTGGATCGCACCCTTCCCCGTCTGGGGTTTTTTACGGTCGCATCCTACTGTCGCATTCCCTCCTCTTTGTGGGGCTACACGCTCCTGGTTATCTCGCGTTTACTCGCCGGTCGTCCTTTGTTCTACCGCGACTTCCTGCCGGTCGTGGGCGGCCATCTTTCTTTTCTCGCCGGTCGTTTTTCCCCCACCATTTCCTAGCCTCGGGTTTTTCACCCAGTTGACGCAAGACTCCTCTTTAAAGGTTTAGTGCGCAAAGAAAGACCTTTTATCCATCTCACTTAGAACGTGGGTTCTGTAAGTGTGCGTGATTTTCTCGATCGGTGGCGTGTACGGTACTTGAGATTTCGGTCGATCTCTCGAGGTCTTGCACGACCCCACACGGGCGATCGAGATTAATTACCTTCTCGATCGACCACCTTGTCTCCTCTTTGCGGTCTTTGTGTTCCGGTTTGCTCTGCCACCTGTGCCCAACATTGGTGAAGGACACCGCCGGGTCGACCCAACTCCACTGCTCGGAGTTCGTCAGTTTCCCGGAGAACCGGCGGGTCGATTCCGTCTCCGAGCAATCCGTTCACATAGATGAACGTACGGTTGGGGTTTAGATAGGCGACTGCTCCGCGGAGGGGGACGCGTGACCTTTCCTTTCTCCCCGACCGACGGACGCACGATCGCGGCGTCCGAAGGGATGGGCAAGCGGCCACATTGCAAATGCCTTTCTTTTGACCTGCCGGGAAAGAAAGGATATCCAAGAAGTCAAAGGGGCAAGGCCCCCTCAAGGGGCCTCCCGAGCTAAGAATAGCCGAGGGAATTCGCCCTCACCCCCCTCCTCTCCATCGGCCAGCTTGCCCCCTCTCGCCCCCCGGAGCGCTCCGGGGGACCCTCTCTCTATCAGCTGGTCGCGGCGACCCTCGGTCCAGGGGATCATGCCGAGCCGCGGACCAGCAGGGGTGACGGGTCTGGTAGGAATCGCCATCCGTTACTCGCCTTGGTGAGTCACTTTGTCCATTTTTCCCCCGAAATCGACACGTGTACTCACAGCGCTCTGCCCCCCGGGCACAGGTGCAGCCAACACCTGAGCCCGAGGAGCGCTTAGACTCCGGATGCAGTGTTAGGGGTCACCCCGACGCACGACCTCGGTGGTGTCCAAAATTTTCTGGGCCCGTGCGGTCCACATGCGCCATCAACGCGGTCGTGGGTTCGAAACAAGGACGGTCGACCCCCCGATCGACCATCACCTTCTCCCCTAGGGTATCGGACGTTGGGGATCAGACCTTTTTCGGGTCCCCGTTTGGGCAACGTCCACGGTCCGTTTTCCCTCCGGGGGAGGATCTACCACCGGGACCGCGGGAAACCTGACCTATCCCGGGGGGGGGGGACAGGGGGGGACCGCATCCTGACCAATCCGCACGTTGGGGGCGGTTGGAGGCTGGCTTCCCGCATCCTCCTCCGTACCAGACCGGCCCTCACAGGCCCCCACCAAGGACGTGCAAGGGGGCAGTGCACGGACCTGTGCGGGACGACAGGCCACTGCCTCTCGTTACCCCCACAATGGTGGCTCCAGGTTACCCGGGCCCCCCGGGGAACTTCTGCCGACACCCAGGGCCGCCACAGCCCGTTTTCCTCCCCGGGGGACCGGTGGCTCTATGCCCCCGAGAGAGACAGTGGCAAAACGCCCAACACCCAGAAACGCCAACTGTATGGTCGCATTGTGGCACCCGGCAACGCTGGCCGGGTTCGACCTTGGTCCCCCTCCTCGGGCGCTGTCCATCGGCGGGATGAGGTCCCGTCCGCCGATCATAGAGCCACCTGGGAGACACCGCAATACCCCTTGACGGCCCCTCCCGACGAGGGGTGCTCTAAACCCCTGCCAGGACCTTACCTCCCTGAGGCGGACGATGAGGAGGACCTAGCCTCCACCTCATTGTATGATGTCCGCACGGTGGAATGGTGGCGCCCAGACCTCGTTAGGAGGGAGGCCGCCCCGCCGACGAAGTCCTCTCCCTCTCCCTTTCACCGGGCCCTCCCGCCCAGCGATCCAAAACCAAGGATCGTCGCCCCCAGTCACTCACCTCACTCTGGGAAGGACCGGTACTCGCCCCAAATGGGTGCGCAGGGCCGTCCCCCCCCCAGGACAGGGACCCCTCTCAGCACCTAATGCAGCCCAAGTGGGTTTCCCCTCCTCGGGGACCACAAGAACCCCTGGGTCGCCTCCCGGGTTCACCGACAACCCCGGTTACCAGGGAGATGGGCATTTCACAGTCTGACGTGGGTTGATCCCCACCTCCCCCCCCCCTACGTCGGGCACATCTCCTTTAAGAATTTAAAGGAATGAACCGAACAGCCAGGATGGGCATCCTCCACACCACGGCGGGACATACCTACTTAGGTATGCTCCTACAGCAACTGGGAGGCTCTATGGCCGGAGGACAACGGTGCCGCCCCGGGGCCCTTTCGGACCTGGACTCCGAGGCGTACCAGGAGAATGATTCTCGCTTTGCTTAGCGACCCTTTATGCGACACCGGGTCAACAGGATTTCGCATCATCTTTCGGCTGCGGCGGCCAGCGCAGCTAGGAGCCATTTAAAACTGTTTGTTGGGGGCCAGGGATGCCGTGCTGGCACGGACCTCTCTTCCCCGCGTTTTAAGGCCCAGGCCCTGCGGTTGTGTCCCGGGCCGGACCAGTCGCTGTTCGTGCGAATACTCGCTGACGTGTAACACAAGCAGTCGAGGAACGCAAGCAGGGCATCCTTTGCGCCCAGGCTACTGCCGCGCCCTGCTAGACCCCCCTTCGTCTTCCCCAGGGCCCAAACCCAAACCCCCGGCAATCGCCTTCCAACACAAAACCCGGGCCCCCCAAGCGTCCCAATCTTCCCCCCAGGGCCCCAAACGAAAGCACAGCTGCAAATTTTCGGTTCGGCCCAACAGTCTCGCCCCCGGAGCTGACTGGGGCCCAACCCGAGGGGGGCCCTTTGATCGGGCGGCACCCCCCACACGCCCGTTCGCCCCTCTCCTCTGCCACGTCCCCGCCCCCCCCTGGCGGGCACCCTCTCCTGGAACGCCCACCGGTGGAGACGTATGGGCCTCAGCCCTGGGGTAGTGGCGGTGCTAAACCCGGGGGGGTATCGTCTTCCTTGGATCCACGAGATAAGATAAGATAATGTTGCTTTTTAGCCCAGCCGACCGCAAAGGGCCACATCAGGGCTGTCACCATTGGATCCAGGCGACCCCCCCCCCCCCTCATGCACTCTCGCTCCACGTGGAGGTCCAAGAGCTCCTCCAAAAGGGGCCATCACAGAGGTGTCCCACTTCAACCCGGCTTCTACTCTCACCTATTCGTGATCCCAAAAACCCTCAGGAGGATGGAGGCCCATCCTAGACCTATTCCCCCTCAACAAGTTCCCCAGGCCATCAAATTCAGATGGAACCCCCACCCAGATCAATCTTTGCTCCACACTGGGGTTTGTCACCAACCCAAGAAGTGCGAACTCACTCCCAGCCCGATGTTCCCCCTTCCTGGGAATGAGTTTCGATTTCTATCTCCATGATAGTCTCCCCCACCCCGGAGAGGTCCACACGCATACTGGACCTCATCTCCCTATCCAGGCACCCCACACCTGGCCAGAAACCTGGGCCCCCCCTCATAGGAATGATGGAGTCCCCGTCTTTCCCCTCATTCCCCTGGGGCGAGTCCCCAAACGCCAACTTCAGAGGGAGTTCCGTCGACGTTGGTCGCAGACCTCGACCGCTGGGACCAGGGTCATTCCCCTCGGACACTGGTTTATTTCGGCGATAGGGAGTGGCTCAATCCGGGCACTCTCTCAACCGGGGGCCCATCTCCCTCCCAACCAAACCCCTGGAACTGTACACAGGGCGCCTAAACCTGGGCCGGGGGGCCCACTTGGAGGACGGTTCCCTACCCCAGGGGAGTGGGACTCACAAAAATGCCCCGCCTCCACATCAAAAATCTTTGGAGCTGGAAAACGGTCAGGCTAGCCCTTCTCCACTTCCAGCACAAGGGGCGCACCCGACATGTTCTCCTTCTCACGGACATGTCGGTTGCTTGTTATGTCAACAAAGAGGTGGGGGCACGCTCCATCAGCCTCTCCCTCAGAACAGAGGCCCCCCTTCGGTGGTGTCACGCGCGGGGGATCACCCTCGGCGCGAGACACATAGCAGGAACCCGCAACATCCCGGCGGATTCCCTCAGCCCGGTCGAAGTCTTCTCTCCACACGGAGTGGACCCTCAACAGATTAACCCTGTTGTGGTGTGGGAACATTGGTTTGTGCCCATGATAGACCTGTTTGCCACCAGGTTCAACCACCGCCTGCCCCTGGTACGTCTCCCCGTTCCGGACCCTCAGGCATATGCAGTCCGATTGGCTCTCCCTCCCTGGACGGGCCTAATTGGCTTACGGGCCTTTCCCCCCTTTTTCCCATCCTACACAAGGTTATCAGGAAAGCGAGGCTGGAGAAACCCAGGCGGATCCTCATAACCCCGTGGTGGCCGACCCAGTCTTGGTTCCCAGACCTCAAGGTCCCCCACTCACGTTCCACCTCTACGGCTATGCCCTCGGTGGGGACATGTTGAGACAACCCGTTCGGGTCTTCTCACTCCAATCCCAAGATGCTTCGCCTACACGCGTGGCTGCTATGCCAGCCCAAATGCGAACATCTTCATCCACTCCCCACGCGGACAGGCCCAGTCCTCCTGACACACTAGCCGGGGCAGGGGCCTCTCAGGATTGAGGGACTTTAGCCTCGGCATCTCGCAGAGCCGGCACCGAGTTTCCCTTACAATTACCGGTGGGAGAAAATTTGGGTAGCCTGGTGCTCAGATAACTCGGTTCCCCAGGACTGCCCCTCCAACATCCGATAGGCAATTTCCCCTCCAACCCATTCCTCACTTAAGCTGTCAGCTAGCTCCATTCGGGGCTACAGATCGGCTATCTGTCCACCATTTGCCTAATGGGCGACAAGGGCTTCCCGCTCAGAGAGGTCTCTAGAAAGTTGCTCTACGGGAAGCCCAGTCCCCTAGGCGATCCCTCTTGGGACCTTTTCATCGTCCTCGACGCCCTCAGAAAGCCCCCCTTTTTAACCCATTACATCTTCCTTTGACCTTCTCCTTTTAAGACCACCTTTTTCCTTGCCCTGGCCTCGGCCAGAAGACGAAGTGAGATCCACGCCCTCAGGGTGATCCCAGGGATATCGCCTTCCACAGGGACGGGTCTGTTTCCCTCAAGTTCCTTCCCGAGTTCTTAGCTAAAAATCAGGAAACCCGGGGACCCCCTCTCCCTCCCTCGTCATCCGCTCCCTGACGGATATTTGGGAAAGGGAGAGAAAATCTGGACACATTAACCTTTGCCCTGCTAGGTGTCTCAGATGCTACTGGGAGCGCACTTTGCCCCAGGCGCACCCCCAGAGGCGACCTTATCTCTCTCAAACCCCAACAATACCAGAGACATCTCGGCGGGATCTATCTCTGGTGGCTCTCCTAGACGGTGAGATCTGCCTACGCTCAGGCGCACAAGGATTCCCCCCCGCCCAATCACCCAGGCCCCGAGGTCAGAGCACTGGCCACTTCCACGGCGCTCCAGTGCTCTGTCCCCGTGCGCCATCTCCTGGAGGCAGCCTACTGGCGTTCGGAAAATCCCTTCATTAACTTCTTACTTGAGGGATATCCGCATGACCAGAGCTGACGGTTCTAAAGGGATCTCCTTTGTGGGGCCAATGCAGCCTAACGGCCAAACCCCGAGAACACTAGGGCGCTCGCCCTCCTCCGATTCCCTTTTAAAATTTTGCTATGGTCTGACATGGTAACGTATATGACGCCAAAAAGGGGAGTTTGTGTTATACTCCCTGTTTGGCTAATATACTTACCATGTCAGACTCTAAGCCCTCCCTACCTTCCCTCTAGCGCAAAGGTTCTCGGGGTTACCTTTCCACAGGCCTCGCTGAATTGGGTAAAAAAGAAGTTGACACGGCTTCTTCCGGAGGGGGGAAGTGGGGTGACGTCACGTGACTGTCTTCTGACTGCATTGGCCAGGATAAAATTCGGCCTGACAGAGCTGGCTAACGCCGTTGGAATGCATGGTCTGACATGGTAAGTATATTTGCCAAACAGGGAGTATAACACAAACTCCCATTTCTTCTGTAAATGTGCTAAAAACCTTTGTCAGATTGCACCCATTTTTTTTCTTCTGTAAATGTGCTAACACCTTTGTCAGATTTTCACCCTTTTTTTCTTGGTAAATGTGCTAACACCTTTGTCAGATTGCACCTTTTGAATGCAAGTTTCAAACCGTTTTTGGGTTTTTGTGGGGTTGGGAGGTAAGGAAGGAGAAGGGGGGAGGGGGGGGGGGGATAGGGAGGGGAAAGGGACAGGGGAAGGAGGAGGGGGCAGCCACCCAAGTCCTTCAGAATTGGCAGGGATTTGTGCTTCTGAGTGGGGGGCCCACAACATGATACAGACCCACACACTGTGGGGAGTATTTCATACTTTGTGCTTTCCCGAGTGGGGCCACAACATGATACAGACCCCCACACCGTGGGAGTATTTCATACTTTGTGCTTTCCCGAGTGGGGCCCACAACATGATACAGACCCACACACTGTGGGAGTATTTCATACTTTGTGCTTTCCGAGTGGGGGGCCCCCAACATGATACAGACCCACACACTGGGGAGTATTCATACTTTGTGCTTCCTGAGTGGGGCCCACAACATGATACAGACCCACACACTTTGGGGAGATTTCATACTTTGTGCTCCCCGTGGGGGCCCACAAACCCGAACAGACCCCCCACTGTGGGAGTTTCTACTTTTTGCTCCCTCATGGGGGGCCCCAACTATAAAAAATACACTGTGGGGGTATTTCATTTCTTTTTGCCCCCCCGGGGGGGGCCCCAAAAAAGATACAGACCCACACATTTTGGGGAGTATTTCATACTTTGTGCCCCTCAGTGGGGCCCACAACATTAGACCCCACACGGGGGGAGTATTTCTACTTTGTGCTCCCCAGGGGGGGCCCACAACTGATACAGCCCCACACACTGTGGGGAGTATTTCATACTTTGTGCTTCCTAGGGGGCCCCCCACAACAGTACGACCCACCCTGGGGAGTATTTCATACTCTGTTTCAAAAAAAAATGACGGTGGAATTTTTTGGAATGGGGGTGGGATTGTGCGGGAAAATTGAGGGGAAGGGAGAGCTAATTGTGAGGGATTGTTGGTGCGACAAAGGGAGGAAAGAGGGGACGCAGGTTGGCAAACGCTGTGCGCCTCCTTCGTCTTGCGGGATAAATTATTGCCCTACATAAAAGGAAAAACTTTGGCACGGGCCCAAAAAAACGGGGTGTGTGACATGGTTACATTGTAATTATTTTTTTGAGAATACTTATACAGCCCCTACCTTAAAAAAGGATTCGCGTAACTTTTTTCAGTCCATGCTCTTATTTACTCGGGGGCTCCCTTTCCTAGCCCCAAAAAAAAGCAGAAAGACAAAATATCAAATAACCAGCTGGTGGGTTTCAGTAATGCCGCATTTTTTTTTTTTACCTGAGCAGGCCTCAAAAAAATGCCGTCAGCACCGCTGTCATTTTTTTTCCCTGTCAGCTTGAATATCAGTCACCACACTGCAGTCATTTATTTCCCATGTCATCATTTTTCCCGTCATCATTTAAATATCGGTACTCCACTGCAGCAGTTTTTTTCCCAGTCAGTCAGTTAATATCAGCACCAGTTATTTCCCATGGCCCAGTTGAATATCATCACTCATCAGTTATTTCCCATGTCAGCAGTGAATTCAGCACTCAGTCAGTTATTCCGTCAGTCAGTTGAATATCAGTCACTCAAAATTTTTCCCCCTCCATTTTTCATTTAGAATGCAATGGCCAAACTAGCCTTTTGTTCTGAAAGTTGGTGATGGAATTGTACATTTGGCCCCCCGATGTCATATGTGACTTTAACATGTGAAACCCAGGTTTATAATCTAATTCGAAGATTTTTTGGAAGGGGAGTCAGAACCAATGTGAACTGTGGGAAAATCAGAATATCTTCATGGCTAGAGTCTATGGCTATCTAAATGAACTTAAAAATCGAAACTGAAGAAAAATAATCAAACTTGCGTAAGAAAAAAAAAAAGGTTTTTTTTTGAAGTGAAAAAATGTTGAATCAACAATTTTTAATATAAAATCATGTGAACCAGCGCCGTGGCCAAATGATTAGCGTCGTGGACTCCCGGGGGGGAGGTCGTGGGGTTTGAATCCCATCAGAGTATTGGGTTTTTTCTGCCCCCACCGCTCCTACCCAATTGAGTTTGCTGCGGACCAGTTGGGAAGACTGGGGCCACCAGTCGGTTTTATCCACTTAATGGATGCATATTAGAGTGTTGCCAAATTTCCTGACCAAAATTGCAGGTGCCCGATCTCTCGGGGCCCGGTTGACTCGGGATATATTTTAAAAGGGAAACATAGAGTACAGCCCTGTCATGAGTCTTAGACTGAATTTAAATCTGTAGCATCATCTTAAAAATTTCATTCTCACAATAGCTTAAAAAAAAGAAAAAAAATGTCCAAAATTCTTGGGCCCCTTCATGCCCTGCTCCATGGGACCTCAATTTTGATTCCTCTCCATGTCCTTGGTCTTGGTTTGGTTCCATCGGGGTCACCGTTATCGCGAATCCATGGGGCTGTCGTTGGACAGACGTGGTGGCGCCCTCCGGAGGGAGGAGCTCACTCACGCCGGCTCTGCGACAAGTAATTACTGTCGTCAGTAGGGGGCATAGTAGGTGTGTCCTGCATATATTAGATCAGAACAGGTGCCACTGAACTCCCCCAAGTGACTCGGCAGCAGTGCAGTGTCTCCTCTGGTGGTTGCCTCTGACGACTTGACATTGACTGCTCCCTGTGGATTGACGGTGCCGGGGCTGCAGCGGGGCCAACCGGTCAGTGCTGTGGACGGGGTGTCGAATGAGCGGCGTGGGTGCACTGCCTCTGAGGTGGTGCAGAGGTTGGACAGCAAAAAAAAATAAAATAAAAATAAAATCAGTGTGAGTGTGTGGCCTATCTTTCATAGTTGTATGGTCCTCTCAGAAGTGTTTGTGCACAAATGTACATGTCTTTTCATAGTTATATGATCCTATCAGAACACCTTGGACCTGGACCTGGTGGTCTCTACACTGACGCCGTGAAGACTCTGGGAGAAATGATACTGTGTGGAGCAGGGGTCCACAGTCTGTGTGAATGTCACCTCCTGCATGGCCGTCATGGAAACAGCCAGTGCTCCGTCTCTTCACCAGGTGGCTGCCGTCAGTCTCCTGTCTGCTGTGGCTCAGGTGTGTGTTTTCCATTCTCTCTGCTTCCTGTTTCTCACTCTTGAAAGGTATGTCTGGTATGCTTAGCGTCACAGCTGCCATGTGAGTTTCTTTGTGAATTTGGGTTTCTATGGTGATGTGAAGTTTCTGTGGTGACGTAAAGTTTCTGTGGTGATGTAGTGTTTCTGTGATGATGCGGAGTTTTCTGTGGTGATGTGGAGTTTCTGTGGTGACATGAAGTTTCTGTGGTGATGTAGTGTTTCTGTGATGATGCGAGTTTCTGTGTGTGATGTGGAGTTTCTGTGATGTGGAGCTTCTGTGGTGATGTGGAGTTTCTGTGATGTGGAGCTTCTGTGTGATGTGGAGTTTCTGTGGTGATGTGGAATTTCTGTGATGTGGAGTTTCTGTGGTGATAGAAGTTTTTTGTGGTGATGTGGAGCTTCTCAGTTCTTTATGACAGTATTTAAAATCTTTACATGTAGATCCACAGCTTGTGAAACCATGCCCAGTGTAAGCAATGTAGACAAGCACTAGTGTAAGGGATGTAGACAAGCACAGAGTAAGGGATGTTAGACATGCACAGTGTAAGGGATGTAGACAATGAAGTGTAAGGATGTAGACATGCATAGTGTAAGGGATTAACATGCACAGTGTAAGGGATGTAGACATGCACAGTGTAAGGATGTAGACATGCATAGTGTAAGGGATGTAGACATGCATAGTGTAAGGGATGTAGACATGCACAGTGTAAGGGATGTATGACATGCACAGTGTAAGGGATGAGACATGCATAGTGTAAGGGAATGTAGACATGCATAGAGTAAGGGATGTAGACATGCACAGTGTAAGGGATGTAGACATGCACATTGTAAGTTGATGTAGACATGCACAGTGTAAGGGATGTAGACATGCACAGTGTAAGGATGTAGACATGCACAGTGTGTAATGGATGTAGACATGCATAGTGTAAGGGATGTAAACATGCACAGTGTGTAAGGGATGTAGACATGCACAGTGTGAAGGAAGTAGACATGCACAGTGTAAGGGATGTAGACATGCACAGTGTGTAAGGGATGTAGACATGCACAGTGTAAGGGATTAGACATGCACAGTTAAGGGATGTAGACATGCACAGTTAAGGGAATGTAGACATGCACATTGTAAGGGATGTAGACATGCACAGTGGTGTAAGGATGTAGACATGCACAGTGTAAGGGATGTAGACTGCACAGTGTAAGGGATGTAGACATGCACATTGTAAGGGATGTAGACATGCACAGTGTAAGGGATGTAGACATGCACAGTGTAAGGGATGTAGACATGCACAGTGTAAAGGATGTAGACATGAAGTGTAAGGGATGTAGACATGCCACAGTGTAAGGGATGTAGACATGAAGTGTAAGGGATGTAGACATGCACAGTGTAAGGATGTAGACATGCACAGTGTAAGGGATGTAGACATGCACATGTAAGGATGTAGACATGCACAGTGTAAGGATGTAGACATGCATAGTGTAAGGGATGTAGACATGCACAGTGTGTAAGGATTAGACATGCACAGTGGTGTAAGGATGTAGACATGCACAGTGTAAGGGATGGAGACATGCACAGTGTGTAAGGGATGTAGACATGCACAGTGTAAGGGATGTAGACATGCACAGGTAAGGGATGTAGACATGCACAGTGTAAGGATGTAGACATGCACAGTAGTAAGGGATGTAGACTGCACATTGTAAGGGATGTAGACATGCACCTGTGTGTAAGGGATGTAGACATGCACAGTGTAAGGGATGTAGACATGCACATGTAAGGGATGTAGACATGCACATTGTAAGGGATGTAGACATGCACAGTGTAGGGATGTAGACATGCACAGTGTAAAGGATGTAGACATGAAGTGTAAGGGATGTAGACATGCACAGTGTAAGGGATGTAGACATGAAGTGTAAGGGATGTAGACATGCACAGTGTAAGGATGAAGACATGAAGTGTAAGGGATGTAGACATGCACAGTGTAAGGGATGTAGACATGAAGTGTAAGGGATGTAGACATGCACAGTGTAAGGGATGTAGACATGCACAGTGTAAGAGATGTAGACATGCACAGTGTAAGGGATGTAGACATGCACAGTGTAAGGGATGTAGACATGCACAGATAAGGGATGTAGACATGCACAGTGTAAGGGATGTAGACATGCACAGTGTAAGGGATGTAGACATGCACAGTTTAAGGGATGTAGACAGCACAGTGTAATGGATGTAGACATGAAGTGTAAGGGATGTAGACATGCACAGTGTAAGGGATGTAGACATGCAAAGTGTAAGAGATGTAGACATGCACAGTGTAAGGGATGTAGACATGCACAGTGTAAGGGATGTAGACATGCACAGTGTAAGGGATGTAAGACAAGCACATTGTAAGGATGTAGACATGCACAGTGTAAGGGATGTACTATCATGTAGACATGCACATTGTAAGGGATGTAGATATGCACAGTGTAAGGGATGTAACATGCACAGTGTAAGGGATGTAGACATGAAGTGTAAGGGATGTAGACATGCACAGTGAAGGGATGTAGACATCCACAGTGTAAGGGATGTAGACATGCACAGTGTAAGAGATGTAGACATGCACAGTGTAAGGGATGTAGACATGCACAGTGAAAGATGTAGACATGAAGTGTAAGGATGTAGACATGCACAGTGTAAGGGATGTAGACATGCACAGTGTAAGGGATGTAGACATGCACAGGTAAGGGATGTAGACATGCACAGTGTAAGGGATGTAGACATGCACAGTGTAAGGGATGTAGACATGCACAGTGTAAGGGATGTAGACAAGCACATTGTAAGGGATGTAGACATGCACAGTGTAAGGGATGTAGCCCATGCACATTGTAAAGGATGTAGACATGCACAGTGTAAGGGATGTAGACATGCACAGTGTAAGGGATGTAGACATGCACAGTGTAAGGGATGTAGACATGCACAGTGTAAGGGATGTAGACATGCACATTGTAAGGGATGTAGACATGCACAGTGTAAGGGATGTAGACATGCACAGTGTAAGGGATGTAGACATGCACAGTGTAAGGATGTAGACATGCACAGTGTAAGGGATGTGTCTGGTTGCAGGTGGTGGAGGTGAAAGTGAAAGAGAAGAGGAGGAGAAGGGAGGAAGAGATGGGGGTAGGCAGGGAGGGGTGCAGATGCTATCCTCCAAGCTGTGCACCTTCTTCTCCACCATGACCGTGGACTGCAACGTCTTCGCTTCTCAGCGGGGTACGTAGAGCTCACCTGGCTTCTGGTGCTTTGGCGTATCATAGAACACTCTGAGGACCTAGTCTGTCATTGACAAGGTCTGGGTGCTTACTGTGGTAATGATAAAACATTCTCATCAATCTAATGGTAAAGCTGTTTATGATGTAACCGGAACTGGTTAAAAAGAAATTTGATAATCTAAACACTCTGAGGACCTAGTCTGTCATTGACAAGGTCTGGGTGCTTACTGTGGTAATGATAAAACATTCTCATCAATCTAATGGTAAAGCTGTTTATGATGTAACCGGAACTGGTAAAAAGAAATTTGATAATCTAAACACTCTGAGGACCTAGTCTGTCATTGACAAGGTCTGGGTGCTACTGTGGTAAATGATAAAACAATCTCATCAATCTAATGGTAAAGCTGTTTATGATGTAACCGAACTGGTTAAAAAAAACTTGATAATCTAAACACTCTGAGGACCTAGTCTGTCATTGACAAGGTCTGGGTGCTTACTGTGGTAATGATAAAACATTCTCATCAGTCTAATGGTAAAGCTGTTTTTGACGTAACTATTACCCCGGAACTGGTTAAAAAGAAACTATCAAATCTAAATCTAAATAAAGCGCAAGGACCAAATGCTATTCCATCTCGCGTTTTAAAGGAACTAAGCACAGAACTAGCTAAGCCTCTCAGTATCCTTTTTAATAAATCTATGGAGCAAGGAACTCTACCTGGAGACTGGAAAAACGGCAACAGTAATACCTATTTTCAAAAGGGAACAAGAACTGACCCTGGAAACTACAGGCCTGTAAGCTTGACAAGTGTGACTTGTAAGGTACTGGAGCCCAATCGTAAGAGATGTTATTGTTGATCATATGATGAATAATGAGCTGTATGCCAAATGTCAACATGGTTTTCGTCAAAGTAGATCTTGTTTTACACAGTTGCTTGAAGTAATGGAAGACTTTACTAAGTTAATTGATAGTGGAGATAGATTGATGTTTTCTACCTGGACTTTTGTAAAGCCTTCAATTGGGTCCCTCATCCAGACTACTTAGTAAACTTAAATTGTATGGTATACTGGGAAAAGTTTTAGATTGGATTGAAGACTTCTTGAGAGATAGAATTCAGAATGTTAGAGTTGGCTCTTCTGTTTCTGTTTCTGATGTCATTAGTGAAATTCCCCAAGGCAGCATACTGGGACCAGTATTATTTAATATGTTTATAAATGACTTATCAGACGGGTAAAAAATCACATGCAAGATCTTTGCTGATGATACCAAATTATACAATTTACCATCCAAACACCTTACAATGCAAAACGACATTGAGCTACTCATTAACTGTCTAACACATGGAATATGTACTTCAGCGCATCCATTGGCAAAGTATTACATATTGACAAAAGAAACCCTAAATTAAATTACAGTATGAAAGTTTGGGATCAAGATGTTCAAATAACGTGTTGAGAAGAGGAAAAAGACTTGGAGTCATATTTGATGAAGACTTACTTTTGACAGACACATTGCACAGACCATAAAGAAAGCCATGCAGATGATTTGTATTATTAAGAGAACTTTTACATACCTGGACAAAGATATCTTTATTAGACTATATAAGGCAATGGTGAGACCGAATCTTGAATATGGCAATGTGATATGGTATCCAAGATTAAAAAGGCAGTCAATAGAAATGGAAAAGGTGCAGAGAAAAGCAACTAAACTAATACCGGACATTTGTAATTATTCATATGAAGATAGATTAAGGTGCCTAAGGTTTGCCATCCCTCAAAGCCAGAAGGATAAGAGATCTAATCCAAACTTTTAAAATTTTCAATAACCTAGATGATATTGATCAAGCATGTTTTTCTGAACCTGCACTAACCAATACAGCCCGTAACAGTTGTGACAAAGTACAAATACAGCAATTTAATACTAATATAAGGAAATATTCCTTCAGCCAGAAGATAGCATCCATTTGGAGTAAACTAACTTATTTAAGGAAATATTCCTTCAGCCAGAAGATGGCATCCATTTGGAGTAAACTAACTCCTAACATCAAACATGCACCAAATACTAATCTTTTAAAAATCTTATCGACACAGCATAAAACAATTACTGATATCATGTTTGACTTTGATGGACAAAAAATAAAACTGGGCTTGCTATAGACCTACCAATAAACGAGTAGACTAAGAAGGGGCATTAAAGCTGCGAGCTATGATGAAATAAATCATAGCCCCTAAACCTGAACCTTAACCTGCTGTACTCCCTGGACGTGCTGTGCCTCCGTTACGGCACAACTATAAAATGAATCCCCTGTTCTCTCATCTACAGTCTAAGGATGCAACTGTTCTGAATATTTAGAACAGGGTTCTAGCCACTGGAAGGGTAAGTTTGCATGCACTAGCGATGACCTTTGTGACCCAGAGTAGTTTGAACAAAGAGACCCATCTGACATTGGGAATTTCTGCGAAAGGCACGTGTGTAATTTCCAGCTTTGCCAACATGTGGGGCAGAAGAAGAATTACATGATTCAGTGTTAGAACTGTTCAGCAAAGTGGTTCAGAAGATGAGGGGGGTAAGGGTGTACAAGTATATCAAAAAGAATCTGAACTTGATTTATTTGATATGTCATGTGTATTAACAGCTGTATATGTCATATTGTCTGAAGCCAAAACAGTGAAAAGTGTGTACAGAGTGCAATGATTGATTTCATTTTTTTTTTTTTTTCACTTGGATTACACATATTGAATATCGCACACACACACACACACACACACACACACACACACCACACACACACACACACACACACAAAGTAAGAGCGAAATTTTATGCCCCTTTTCTTCCTCCATTTGCTGTTGTCATACTAACCAAACAAATGTAAACAAGATGTGTTCACCTACATTTTGGCTTGTTGTTTTCATAACTGTAGGACTGCTGTTTTACCCAAAATATATTTAAGTCTATGCTCATTGCAAAGTTAGTGTTTTGGCCCTTTCCGATGATATATAACAATTGCTTGTTACGTTTTGTTAGGGACGTAAAATAACATTTTAAAAGTGCAAAATTACGCACATCTGCAATGTTGTAAGCACGTGCAGTGCACGTGGCTGCAGGGAAGTGATGTTGCTCTGCCGCGCCCGTCGCGAAAGAATTAAACATGTTTATCATATCTTCATTCAGAAAGCTCATGAGAATTGAAGGCAGTGATCAAAGTGAGACCACATTACCGTCCACGTTCAAATTCACTACTTTTTATGACAGCAAAGCCAGAAGAAAAATAGGGCATAAAAAATTACAGAGGGCACTGCAGGAAGGGTATGCTGTATGACTCTTTACAGAGGGCACTGCAGGAAGGGTATGCTGTATGACTCATTACAGAGGGCACTGCAGGAAGGGTATGCTGTATGACATACAGAGGGCACTGCAGGAAGGGTGTGCTGTATGACATTACAGAGGGCACTGCAGGAAGGGTGTGCTGTATGACATTACAGAGGGCACTGCAGGAAGGGTATGCTGTATGACATTACAGAGGGCACTGCAGGAAGGGTATGCTGTATGACATTACAGAGGGCACTGCAGGTAGGGTATGCTGTATGACATTACAGAGGGCACTGCAGGAAGGGTATGCTGAATGACATTACAGAGGGCAGTGCAGGAAGGGTATGCTGTATGACATTACAGAGGCACTGCAGGAAGGGTATGCTGTATGACATTACAGAGGGCACTTCAGGTAGGGTATGCTGTATGACATTACAGAGGGCACTGCAGGTAGGGTATGCTGTATGACTCATTACAGAGGCACTGCAGGAAGGGTATGCTGTATGACATTACAGAGGGCACTTCAGGTAGGGTAATGCTGTATGACATTACAGAGGGCCTGCAGGAAGGGTATGCTGTATGACATTACAGAGGGCACTGCAGGTAGGGTATGCTGTATAACTCATTACAGAGGGCACTGCAGGAAGGGTATGCTGTATAACTCATTACAGAGGGCACTGCAGGAAGGGTATGCTGTATGACATTACAGAGGGCACTGCAGGAAGGTATGCTGTATGACTCATTACAGAGGGCACTGCAGGAAGGGAATGCTGTATGACTCATTACAGAGGCGGCTCAGCCCATCACGGGCGTCAGGTGTGTCAGTACATGATGTCGCAGTGGCAGTGTCTGCGAATGCTGCTGTCCCACCGCCCACATCTCCTGCCGGCACACCGTGTCTTGCACAACGCCCTGGACGCCTTCTCCGTCAGCTCCGGGGAGACGGACATTCCCATCATGCAGTGCCTGGAGCGGGTCATGCCTCAGGTACAGGGCTGCTGTGTTCCTGTTGCACACACTGTGCGTTGTGTTCTGATAAGACATGTATTACCAAGTGCATTGCATGTATTACCAAGTGCACTTCATGTATTACAGAGTGCACTGCATGTATTACCGAGTGCACTGCATGTATTACCAAGTGCATTGCATGTATTACCGAGTGCACTTCATGTATTACCAAGTGCAATGCGTGTGTAACCAAGTGCAATGCAAGTCAGCAGAGAGCTGGAAGGGAAGGGTCTAATGCCAGAGCAGTTTGAACAAAGTATTCTGTAGCATGTCGTTATAAGGAATGTGTGCTGTGACTGGAAGGGAAGGGTCTACTGCCAGAGCAGTTTGAACAAAGTATTCTGTAGCATGTCGTTATAAGGAATGTGTGTTGTGACTCGATCATCAGGAACAGAGCAATTTGAATAAACTATTCTGTAGCATGTCGTTATAAGGAATGTGTGCTGTGACTCAATCATCAGGACCAGAGCAGTTTGAACAAACTATTCTGTAGCATGTCGTTATAAAGGAATGTGTGCTGTGACTGGAAGGGAAGGGTCTAGGGCCAGAGCAGTTTGAACAAACTATTCTGTAGCATGTCATTATAAGGAATGTGTGCTGTGACTCGATCATCAGAACGGCGAGCAAACACACACAAAAAAGCAAACCAAAACAGTCCTCAGGGTATGTTATGTCTGACAGCAACATTTATAATTTCTAAGTAAAACAAAAGTCACTTTAGAGAATAAAACTCTTATCCAGTAAATTCTTTTCCAGTCAACTCATTTCAGTTCCAAAGCCACAGAATTCTACGCTGTTTTTTGTCAGTTGCCAGTGTTTGCTTGAAAAAGGTTTTAATAAACTGAATATTGCAGTTGATTCATCAATCAATGGGTGTTGTGTGGCTTCAATTTTTCATCTTCCATTAGAGAAAAATATGTTATACTCTATAATGATGTTCAGCAAACTCAGAGAAGAACATATTTTCTTTGGTTGTGAGTTAAAAATAAAACTACATGTACCATACGGTGACATTGTCTCCTCAAACTGAAGTATTCTGCTGTGCAACACCAATCCCTTGGAAATCTGTGGAAATGTGATGGTTTTTTTTGTTTGTTTGTTTTTTTTTCTTTTTCAGTTATTGTTGATCCTGCAGCTCCAACCCCCAAGACTCCCATCATTTTTCAGAGACTGTTTATCTGCACTATTCTGAGCCTATCACTGTTTCTGCATTGCTGCCAACCAGTACCATGTTCTCGCAGTTATCACTAATTTTGTGTCTGAGTATGAAATTACTGATTTCTGTAATAATGTACTAATTTTGAAAAAAGAGTGAAACTGAGCAGGGAAAAAGCAATAATTAGTTATGATGTGGTACAGGATTCTCGATACCTGTATATGTCTGTGTTCATTGACTGAAACAAAGCTGTATGCATTGACAAGCTTCACCTCCAATGGATGACCACAGGACGGATGCAGTCTTCTCCTTACCCTCTCCAGCCAACTCCCTCTGTCCTCTCATACATCTCCCAGCCCCCCCCCCCCCCCCCCCCCCCCGCTTATCTTGAACTCGCCCCCGCCCCCCCCCCCCCCCCCCCCCCCCCCCCCCCCCCTTTCCCCCTGCCCTCCTTTTCCTGCCTTAGCACGATTATGAATGTTGTGTCCAAAGGCTGACAACTTTGGTTGTGGGCGTTCTTCATGATTCATGAATTCTTGCTATGTCTCCAGCTGGCCAGTGAAGCAGATCAGTGGGACCGGGTGGTGGAGGTGATGGAGGTGGCCTGGGCAAGATCCACGAGGAGATCAAGTCGTGGAGCTTCTGGCTGAAGATGGAGTGCCTTCGTCCACATGGTTCTGCAGCAGCCCCTCCTCACGCTGGCCTCCCAGCAGCACAACCCTGTGGGAGCCCACATGACCCAGGTGAGACAGGAGACCACAGGCTGGTCCGGCCATGTCTTTTTTCTTCCTGAATTTTTGCTGTCCCATCCCCTGTGCCATCTCAGTGGCAGTGCACTCACACCGCTCATTCCAACACACCCCATCCACAGCCACAGCCTGGTCCGGCCTGCCACCGCCCCAGCACGGCAATCCATGGGGAGCAGTCAATGAGAAGTCGTGAATAGATAACCCACATCATGCCTTGTCTTACTACACCTTCCCTGCTGGCTCTGCCTGTCCGTTAGCACATTGCAGGCATCACTGACACGGACATTTTGGTGATTTTGATAGCTGTAATAACACATTTCTTTTTGTGAAAATAGCTGATCTGTGGTAACGGAGATGTCGCAAAATGGCATGGAAAAATCATGGAAAAGTCACAGAATTTTGAACTTGTTAACCTGTTCATACTGGACTTTAACCTGTAGCATTAATTTGTCAAACCCAGATTAACTTTGTGTCAAACATCAGATAATTGTGTAGTTTCACTTGCAGATGGTGAAGTATTTCTTCAGGGTGAGGCACATCTGGTACATTGTATTGTTTCTTTCACTTGCAGATGGTGAAGTATTTCTTCAGGATGGGAAAATCAGACAGATGTATTGTTCCACTTGCAGATGGTGAGTATTTCTTCAGGATGGGGAAAATCAGACAGATGTATTGTTCCACTTGAAGATGGTGAAGTATTTCTTCAGGATGGGGAAAATCAGACAGATGTATTGTTCCACTTGCAGGTGGTGAGGCATTTCTTCGAGGTGGGGCCGGACAAGGCAGGCCTGTTGAACCTGGTGATGGGCCGACTGTGCCAGCAGTGGAGACAGGAGGGAGGGACAGCCCTGGCCATCACCATGGTGCCCACCATCGTGGACGCCTGCGTCTTTGGAACGCTGCATAAAAAAGCGGAAAGGTCAGAAACGAGGCTCACCTATTATCAGGTCCTTGTGGCAAGGATACAGGTGCAATCAGTGTAAATTGTCTCCCTTTTTGCTGTGTATTTTTCTTTTGAACTTTTTTGTTCTTGTGTTTTTTTTCTTCTTCTCCTTCTTATCCTCATGCTCTCTTCTGTTCTTTTGTTCATATCCATTATGTCTATGTATGGATGAGTTATGTCTATGTATGGATGAGTTATGTCTATGTATGGATGAGTTATGTCTATGTATGGATGTGTTATGTCTATGTATGGATGAGTTATGTCTATGTATGGATGTGTTATGTCTATGTATGGATGTGTTATGTCTATGTATGGATGTGTTATGTCTATGCATGGATGTGTTATGTCTATGTATGGATGTGTTATGTCTATGTATGGATGTGTTGTGTCTATGTATGGATGTGTTATGTCTATGTATGGATGTGTTATGTCTATGTATGGATGTGTTATGTCTATGTATGGATGTGTTATGTCTATGTATGGATGTGTTATGTCTATGTATGGATGTGTTATGTCTATGTATGGATGTGTTATGTCTATGTATGGATGAGTTATGTCTATGTAGGATGATTTTATGTCTATGTATGGATGTGTTATGTCTATGTATGGATCATGTGTTATGTCTATGTATGGATGAGTTATGTCTATGTATGGATGTGTTATGTCTATGTATGGATGTGTTATGTCTATGTATGGATGTGTTATGTCTAGGTATGGATGTGTTATGTCTAGGTATGCATGAGTTATGTCTAGGTATGGATGAGTTATGTCTAGGTATGGGTGTGTTATGTCTAGGTATGCATGAGTTATGTCTAGGTATGCATGAGTTATGTCTAGGTATGGATGAGTTATGTCTAGGTATGGGTGTGTTATGTCTAGGTATGCATGTGTTATGTCTAGGTATGCATGAGTTTATGTCTAGGTATGGATGAGTTATGTCTAGGTATGGGTGTGTGAGCTTTATTTTTCTGGCAGAATTTTTTTCATTAGAAAGTGAAAAAAGTAATTAAGTATTGATGACTTAAAACAAAATGTGTCCTTACTTTTTGAAAGCCAGAAAGTTCTTTTTTTTCTGCAGTCCTTTTTGACTTTGTTTTTGTAGTCTTCTTGTACTATCATCTTGTATAAAGATTTGGGGTAATAATAATGATAATAATAATGTATGGCTTTTATATAGCACAATTCTTGAGATCAACTCATTGCGCTCAACACACACTCAAACACTCGCACTAACATGTGTTCACACACACACACACACACACACACACACACACACACACACACACACACACACACACCCCTACCGACACAGGCGCGCTTATCAAGTTCATCGGTTCAAGCGTAAACAATACAGTTATGCATCCAGTACTTAAAAAGTCAGGTCAGAATAATAGACACAGCATTTAGATATTATGGTTGAAGAAGGCTTTCCTAAAGAAGTATGTTTTTAACTCTGACTTGAATTTAGATAATGTAGGCAGGTCACGTAAGCTGTCAGGAAGAGAATTCTAAAAAGTGGGCGCACTAAAGCTAAATGCTCTCTCACCGACTGTCTTTAACGAGCGCCTAGGAATTTTCAGAAGTTTCTGAGAAGATGAGCGAAGAGACTGAGAAGTTTGATAGGTGGACAGAGAAGCAGAAAGATACTGTGGGAGTGTCCCATCAAAATAACGATAGCAAAAACTGCGATTTTGAACTGCCATCGATATTTGAGGGGAAGCCAGTGGAGTTCACGTAGCAAAGGTGTAATATGCTCATTTTTACACTTTTTGAGAACAAGCTGAGCTGCACTGTTCTGCACCCTTTGTAATCGTGCAAGCTGTTCTGAAGAAAGTCCTGCATGTAGTGATGTCTGCATGAAGAGGCTATAAGCAACATTATCTTCTGCATGAAGAGCAGTTGTAAAATAGGTATTTTTCTGGTTTGGAACAATGAAGATTAAGAGAAGCTCTGTGGTCTCATGCTGTCTTGTCATCTGCCATGATGGTGCCCATCAGCTCTGTGGTCTTATGCTGTCTTGTCATCTGCCATGATGGTGCCCATCAACTGTGTTGTCTCATGCTGTCTTGTCATCTGCTTTTGATGGTGCCCATCAACTGTGTGTCTCATGCTGTCTTTTCATCTGCTATGATGGTGCCCATCAACTGTGTTGTCTCATGCTGTCTTGTCATCTGCCATGATGGTGCCATCAGCTGTGTGGTCTTTTGCTGTCATTGTCATCTGCCATGATGGTGCCGTCAGCTGTGTGGGCTTTTGCTGTCTTGTCATCTGCTATGATGGTGCCCTCAGCTGTGTGGTCTTTTGCTGTCTTGTCATCTGTCATGATGGTGCCATCAACTGTGTGGTCTTTTGCTGTCTTGTCATCTGCTATGATGGTGCCATCAGCTGTGTGGGTCTTTTGCTGTCTTGTCATCTGCTATGATGGTGCCATCAGCTGTGTGGTCTTTTGCTGTCTTGTCATCTGCTATGATGGTGCCATCAGCTGTGTGGTCTTTTGCTGTCTTGTCATCTGCTATGATGGTGCCCATCAGCTGTGTGGTCTTTTGCTGTCTTGTCATCTGCTATGATGGTGCCCATCAGCTGTGTGGTCTTATGCTGTCTTGTCACCAGTTGGTATGCTTGATTCTTAAAGGATTAAGCAATTGTTAATATACCACTACACTTAACAAACATAAAATTTTTAATCATCACTTGTTTGTAATCTGACATTTCCATAAGTACAAATTAATTCTAAGGGCTTGGCGATTTTATGAAAGTGGAATAGGCTAAACAAAAACAAAGCTGTCCCAGAAACACAAGCAAGTCTGAAATCTGGTGATGGATAGATTTGATTTGCTACTCCCATGTCTGTCTGTGTGTTGTTGATGTGTATAGTTAGTGTGCTTGTTCACCTTCTACCTGGTTATCCAGACTCAGTCATTAATGATACACACAAAATACTGAAGCACTTAGACAAGTAAGTTGCTTCGTCCAGGATGAGTTTCAAGCCAAACAAATCATGAAGCCTCACCCTGTGGAAAAGAAAAGTAGCTCAAACAGTCATGTTCATTGTAGCCAACCCACCATTCCAGCTGTAACAGAAGAACCAGTCAAGAGCCTGGGAGGTGGTGTGATGACTCCTTGACAGAAGGGAGAGGAAGGCAAGGAGACAGCAGAAGAAAGACTGCAGACCATAGACCAGTATGGACTCCCAGGCAAATACAAGGTCTGGTTTTGCAATTCATGCTGATCCCGAAGCTTTTCTGGCCTCTACTAATATACATTATCAGCACTAGCACTGTGTAATCAATGGAGGCCAAAATCAACAGATACACAAGGAAATGGCTTGTGTCCCACCTTGTCTTACTGATGTTGCACTCTACTTCCGCCAAGCCCAGCTGAAGCTTCTCTAAAATCCATTCTGGAAGAGTGCAAAGTGGGTAAACCAAGGTCACTAACTGTGCTTGAGGATGCCAAAGACAGCGTTGTGAGATCAGTCTGACCAAAGCTGAAGACTGGCAGAAAGTGGAAAGTTCGGGAGGCAATGGATGTGGCAAAAGACAACCTCAAAATCAGGAAAATAACAGCCACACACAGACCAACAGACAGGGGCTGGGATCAACAGAAATGAAACGGTGGTCAAAAGCAAAAGGGAAAGCAAAGAGAGACATGGTGATAGAGGAGCTGAAGAAAGAGAGGATGCCAAGCGAGCCCAGAAAGGCAGTCCAGCAAGGCCAACAAGGACAGGACTACATGTCAAAATGCACTCCAAAGTAGTCTCCCCTGGAATGATATATGGCACATGGCACCTCTTAGAGCCAGCTTCATCCTCAAATCTGTGTATGCCATCATGCCGTTGAATTCAGACCTAGCCAAGTGATCCTGTTGTGTCCACTCTGTCACGGCAAACAGTGGGACATGTCCTTAGTTTCATTCAGAGCAGCACTGACCCAGGGAAGGTACACACGAGGCACAACTCAAGGAGATCACACATGCGGTTAGCACAATGCCACCAGAAGCTCCAGCAACGAAGTTCTACACGGCAGGAGGCCACAGATATAGTCTGGAACAGCTGTGATATCAAGAGCATGGAATTTGGGTAAATGTGCTAGTTTTGAATTGAAATTGACGCCTGACTTCTTGTTAGGCTCAGACAACTGTTTGCGTTTTGGTGCGCCTGATGAAGGGCTGATCGCAGAGCAGATCTTTTTTGATAATTCTACTTGGTTTACCTACTCTAACAAGTTTCTATTTTTCTTTCTTTCACATCTACATAAAACAAGGCTGATAGTCCTCTTTTCCCCTGTTTTGCTGTTGTCATAACAAACAGTTGTCAACCAGACTTGCTATGCAAGTTTCAGTCTTGCTGATTCCGTCACAACAGCTGTATGATATTTGCTATAGGATTTTTAACAGTACCTTGAATGTTAAGTTTGTGTTTTGCCCTTTGTGTGATGTGTAATTGCAGGTTACTACATTTGGATTAGTATACATAAAGTGAAAGAGTGCCAAAATCGCACATAGGCAGCAGTTGTAAGCACACACAGGATCCAGGAGGTGCCGGTGCTGTGCCAGGCCTGTTGTGAAGGATCCAGGAGGTGCCGGTGCTGTGCCAGGCCTGTTGTGAAGGATCCAGGAGGTGCCGGTTCTGTGCCAGGCCTGTTGTGAAGGATCCAGGAGGTGCCGGTGCTGTGCCAGGCCTGTTGTGAAGGATCCAGGAGGTGCCGGTGCTGTGCCAGGCCTGTTGTGAAGGATCCAGGAGGTGCCGGTGCTGTGCCAGGCCTGTTGTGAAGGATCCAGGAGGTGCCGGTGCTGTGCCAGGCCTGTTGTGAAGGATCCAGGAGGTGCCGGTTTGCTGTGCCAGGCCTGTTGTGAAGAAATAAACAACACACCACATGCAGGGAAAATGTTCAGTCTGCTCCAAATCACCACAGCAACAGCAACATGGGAAAGACTGCCCAGGTTGCCCATCCTTGCATGATTGACAAGATCAAAAGCAGATGTAAAGATCTGCTTCCCTTTCCTGTCCTTCCTTTCCTGTCCTTCCCTTCCCTGTCCTTTTCCCTTCCCTGTCCTTCCCTTCCCTGTCCTTCCCTTCCCTGTCCTTCCTTTCCTTGCCCTTCCCTTCCCTGTCCTTCCCTTCCCTGTCCTTCCCTTTCCTGTCCTTCCCTCTTACGTGAATGTATGATGTTACCCTTGTCTGCTTGTCCTCCAACAATCTAGGGAGGGTTGTGTGTTTTTGTACAGGCTATGGCTGGACGTGTGCATGTACATTGAGACGCTGGGGAAGGAATGTTCAGTCAATGACATATTGTCCAGGTGAGTCACAGTGAAAGACGCTGGGGAAGGAATGTTCAGTCAATGACATATTGTCCAGGTGAGTCACAGTGAAAGACGCTGGGGAAGGAATCATCAGTCAATGACATATTGTCAAGGTGAGACATAGTGAACAAGGATATGAAATAGGCACTGTGTGATTGCATCAAAGCATGATGAAAACTTTAGAACGTTTCAATTGAGAAACATTTTATTGAGAACAAAGGATAACATTCTGCACAGATCTATCTATCTCTCGCTCTCTCTATCAATCTATCTCTATCTATGTATCTATCTGTCTGCTCATCTATCTATCTGTCTGTCTATCTGTCTAACTATGTCCATTTGTATAGTTTATAGAAAATATTTATTTTGCTCATTATTTTGTATATCCAGCAAATAAAAAGCAAATTTTGTGCATCTACAGCCAATGTTTGACCATGGGCGAACACGCATGATGTATTTCTGTGACACATGAGTAAGTTGTGGTAGCAGCTCAGAAATGTGACAGAAAGAGGGAGGCTGAGCCTGCCGTCATCCTTACTGTTTGACAGTATGCTCATCAGTGCTGTTTATCTCCCTGTACAAAATATTCTTGAAATCCAACAAAATGAATACTGAGCCGATTGTGGCCCATTTCATAACAAAAGATAGCATGTAAACTCTGTTGTGTGTTGTGATGAGTGTTTCTAAGCATATCTTCAACAGCCTGTATTAGTCCAAGCACAGAAATGGATTCTGCCGCTACTTTTCCTTCTGTCATGTTTGTCGCTGTCACCATGTGCAGCTCTTCAAAGAACGACCTGTACGTGCGACTGGAAACGATTAACTTCCTCTCCACACTACGTCTGGGTGTGGCTGAAGAGGAGACGCTGGCCAGAAGTGTCCTGCGTGAAGCGTGGGTCGCTACTGGGCGTTGGCCCAGCTGTCCACGTTCCGACAGTACACCAACTCTCTGCCCCATCGACAGAAACACCGCTTGGTGCAGCTCCTGCCCCTGTTGGACCAGTTCATCGACCAGGTCAGCAACACGCCCTGTGGGGAGTGGATGGGGACCCATGAAACACTGGGTCAGATGGACCAATGAGCTTGCTTCTCTTCTCAGTGACTCATATTTTCAATCAAGATGGCCTCCTGGGAAAAGGCCGGTGACATGTAAAATGCCGCATTTGCGCGCGTGGTGTGTAGTGTGTGTGTGTGTGCGAGCGCGCATGCAACTGAGAGTGTGTGTGTGTGTGTGTGTGAGTGTTCTTGACAATTGTTCCAATTTTTTATTTTTTACCCCGAAAGGGAAGGAAACAAGATTTGTTTTTCTTTCCCGCCCCAGGCAATCATGTTAATATCATTAGTGACTGTAATGTCGATGCAGGTTCATTACCTCAGTGAGCTGTATTCGCGGAGGTCATGCAGGTTCGTACAGATAACCAGCTTCCTGAGACAGTGAAGATATGTTTGAGTCATTGAAGATGTGAAGGAGTAACTAAATATAAAGATATGTGTTTTTTATTTTGTTTAAATGACTCTTGTTCTGTGCTGTTTGTATAGACCTTGTGCTGTGTTTGTGTATGCAAGGGGAAAAAGATTATCATCCTAGTCCTAAAATTGTGTGTTTGTTAGTGTGTGTTTGTGTGTGTGTGTGAACGTTTGTTTGTGTGTGAGTGTTGTTGTATTTGGTGCAAGCTTATGAATATTTTGGGGGGGGGGGGGGGGGGGGGGGGTCTTCAGCTTAAGATTATCCATGAACAAAAATGAAAAAGAAAACAAGAAGACATAACAGTAAATGAATTCAAGAAAAAATTAGTAAAAAAAGCACGGTGTCAAATATCCAATAGATAGCATGAGAGGTGTTGGAGGGGAATGGAAAGTGAGCAGCACAGAGGAGAGAGGAAAACATCCAGAAACACGACGAGAGAGAGATATTGAACCTCATATTATTATGGAGTTGACGTGAAGGAAAGAAAAATGAAGAGGAAGAGAGAGAAGACGTTGATAGTGCACTGCTTAACTTTTTCTTTCACAAAATGTAATTTTAAAAAAATAATGAACAATCAAACAAAAAATAAGAAAAAAAAGGGGAGTTTTGTGTTATACACCCTGTTTGGCGAGAATATACTTACCATGTCAGACCCTAGGCCATTCAACGGCAGTTAAGCCCAGTCTGACATGCCGAATTTTATCCGAGTCCAATGCAGTGCATAAGACAGTCACTTGACCGTCGAACCCCAACTTCCTGCCTCCGAAGAAGCCGGTAGTCAACTTCTTCTACCTCATGTCAGCGAGCCCTTGTGCAAGAAACGCCGTATGACCTTTTGCGCTATAGGGAAGGTAGGGATGGTCATAAGAGTCAGACATGGTTAAGTATAATATTGCCAAACAGTGAGTATAACACGAAACTCCCCAATTTTGGCGTCATATACTGTACCAAGTTACCTACCCATAGCAGAAATTAACAGGAATCGGAGGAGGGCGAGCGGCCCAAGTGGTTATACTCGGGTTGGCCGTTATGGCTGCATTGGCCGCCACAAAGGCGATCCCTTTTAGAACCGTCCAGCCCTGGTCATAGCGGAAATCCCTCAGTAGAAGTTAATGTGAAGTGATTTCCAACGCCAGTAGGTCTAGGGCGCATCCAGTATATGGCTGCACGTTGGACAGAGTACTGGAGCGCCGTGGAAGTGGCCAGTGCACATACCACGTGGGCCCTGGGTGATAGTGGCGGGAGATCCTTGTGCCGCTGAGTTAGGCCATCACACGTCCATGGAGAGCACACCTAGAGATAGAACCCGCCGAGATGTCTCTAGTATTGGATCTATGTTGAGGAGAGATAAGAGTCCCCTCGGGGAGTGTGCGCCTGGGCGAGTGCTGCTCCAGAAGCATCAGAGACACCTAGCAGGGTCAAAGGTTTAAGGTGTCCCCGATTTCTCCCCCCCTCCCTTCCCAAGATATCCGATCAGGGAGCGATGACTGAGGGAGGGAGAGGGGGTTCCAGTTCCTGATTTTTAAGCTAAGAACTCTGTAAGTAACTTGATGGAAACAGGATCCGACCCTGTGGAAGGCGATATCTCTGGCTCACCGCTGAGGGCGTGGATCTACCTCCGACGTCTGGGCCGGATTGCCAGGTCAAGAGAAAAAGGGGGTTTTAAAAGAGAGAAGGTCAAATGGAATCGATGTAGGGTTCAAAGGGGGGCTTTCTGAGGGCCGTCGAGAACGATGAAAAGGTCCCAAAGAGGGTGCGCCTAGGGGACTGTGCTTCCCGTAGAGCAACACCTCTAGAGACCGTCATCAGAGCAGGAAGTCATGTGAAAAGACGGGCCGGCGCCAGTTGGCGGATGTTGGTACAGATAGCCATTCTGTAGCCCCGGATGGAGCTAGCTGACAGCTTACGCGAGGAAGATAGGTGTGAGAGGAAATTGCCTATCGGATGTTGGAGGGGCAGACCTTGGGAAACCATATATAGTGGAGCACCAGGCCTAGCGCCATGTTTCTCCCCACCGGTAATTGTAGAGGGACTCGGTGCGCGGGCTCTGTCGAGATGCCTAGGCTAAGTCCCGTCAATCCCGAGAGGCATCCCGCCCCTGCTATGGTGTCCCGGACGTACTGGGCCTGTCCGCGAGGGGAGAGGAATAATATGTTCTTCAGTTGGTCTGGGCAAAGCAGCCACGTCGTGTAGGCGAAGCATCTTGGGGATTGAGATGTAGGTAGACCGCTACGGGGTTGAACATCAACATTCCGCACCGAGGGCAAGCCGTAGCTGTGGGACGTGATATAGAGTACTTAGAGGTCTTGGGAAACCAAGACAGGTGTCGCCACCCCGGGGTTATGAGATCAGCCTTGGGTTTTTCACCAGCCTCGCTTCTCCATGATACCTATAGAATGGTAAGGTGGAACTGTCGTTAAGCAGGGTGGGGTGGAAAAAAATCACGAAAGGCGTAACGTCCAGAAGAGGCCCGTTCCCAGCAGAGAGATCGCATCGACTGAGAAAGCCAGAGTGTCCGGGAGGCGGTGAGACGTTACAGATGTGCAGCGGTGGTTTGAACCTTTTTGCGAACGGTGCTATCATGGGAACAAAGCCACTGTTCCCATACCACAGACAGTGATAGTAGCAGTTTGAGTGTCCAACTCCGTGTGGAGTAGAGTACTTCTACCGACTGAGGTGTATTCCCCAGGAAGTTGCGGGTTCCTCAAAGTGGTCTCGCGCCGGAGGGTTTGATCCCCCTCGCGTGACCCCATCGAAGGAGGTCCGTCGTGATCTTGAGGGAGAGGTCTGAATGGAGCGTGCCCCCCCCCCTATTGATGACATAACAATGCTAAACCTAGCTTGTTTTCCGTATAGAAAGCGAACATGTCTGTGTGTGACCTATGTTCGTGAAGTGGTGATGAATGTTTCAAGCCTGACCCGCTTCCAGCTCAAGATGTTTGATGTGGAAGGTCCGTCAAGTCTGTATATTACCCCACTACCCCTGAGTATGACCGCCACCAAGGTGGGCCCCCGCATCCCATGTTTGAGGCGTCTGTTACAGCTATCGCAGGGGTTTTGGGTTGGTGAGGTCTATTGGGACCCCGGTAGAGAGAGTGCCCTGAGTGAGTCCACTCCTCTATCGCCGAAAGAAACAGTGACTCGAGTTAATGACCTTGGACGCCCAGCGTTCGGAGTACTGCGACCAACGACGACGAACTCCCACTGTAAAGAAGTGCGTTTGGGTGAACCCGCCCCAGGGGAATATTGGTAGAACAGGGACACCATCGATTCCTGAAGAGGGAGTACATGTTTCAGGCCGAGTGTGTGGGGTTCCTGTGTATATCGTGAGAATATGTCCATATACGAGGTGGCCCTCCCTCTGGGACGTGGAGACATATCATGGAGATAGAAACGAAACTCATCCCTAGGAATGCTAACCTCAGGCTGGGATTTGAGTTCGCCTTCTTGGTGGTGTGTGACAAACACCAGTGTGGGAGCAAAGACCAGAGGCGGTGTGTGGGCTTGGCACTGGGCCCTGGAGAGGTGCCACACGAGCCAGTCGTCCATGTAAGGACTGATGAAGGCGGATGTACCTCCTGCCTGTCTAGGGAAGGCAGGCATCTCCTTACAACCTTCGTGAGAGAGGGTGCCAGTGGAGAGGCCGACTGTGGAGGGCCTCTGAACTGGACACTCGGCCTGCCACCTAACCGTTAGGTATGCGTTCTGTTGGGCCGGGTTAATCATTATCTGAAAGTACTCGTCTTTTCAGTTCAATGAATGGCCCAGTCGAGATGAAGGATAGCGACCCAGATCTGAGTGTGGGGAGTCCAACTAGAATTTGACGGGCTGAGGAAACTTGTTGAGTGGGGAATAGGTCCTAGGATGGGCCACCCTCCACGCTGAGTGGTATATGTGAATACACGAAAAGGTGAGAGTGAGACGCCGTGGTATTGGTGTGGTTACACCTCTGTTATTGGCGCCTTTCAGGAGGAGCTCTGGGACCACCATCGAGGTTAGCGCCACGCTTGATGCGGGGGGAGGGGGGTGTGTCGAAGGCGGGGGAAGTGTGCATAGGGGGTGTCGCTCTGAATCAAGGGAGACATACCCCTCCCGTCGGCACCGCCACTACCCAGGGGCTTGAGCCCAACGTCTCCACTGTGGGCGTGCCTGGAGGAGGCGCCCGCCATTGGGGGGCTTGGGACGTGTGTAAGGAGATGGCTAACGGGCGTTGGGGAAGGCCGCCGGATCGGAGTCTCCCTCGGGTTTTTTTTTTTGCGGCCCTTCATTCATCTCCGGGTCGAGAACATGTTGGCGAACACAATTTGCGCAGCTGTGCTTTGGTTTGGGCCTGGGGGAAGATTTGGGACGCATAGCTGGCCGAGCGTTTTGTAAGGCGATGGGCCTGGAGGTAGGGTTTGGGGGCCTGTGGGAGAGGACCCAAGGGGTGGTCTATCATGGCGTGGCAGGAGGGGCCTTTGGCGCAAAGGATCCGCCTGCTTTGCGTTCCTCCACTTCTTGGTGTTATCACGTCAGTCTGATTAATTCGCCTGTCAGCGAGTGGTCCTGGCCCGTGACACACCGCAGGACTCCTTAACTCGGAGAGAGAGAGGTCCTGATCCAGCACGGATCTCTGGCCACCAACAAGCAGTTGAAGTGGCTGGTGAAGCTGCGCTGTCCGCCGCATCCGAGAAATGATGCGAAATCCTGTTTTGCCCAGTTTTCGCATAAAGGGTTCGCTATAAAAACAAGCTGAGAAACATTCCGTCCTGTGTACGCCTCGATCCATGGTCGCTAAGGCCCAGTGGGGCGGCCCCATCGTTCCCCCGGCCCTGTATGGTTTAGAGAAATAAAAGTGTTAAAAAAACAAAAAATTAAAGATATAGCCTCCACAGTTGCTGAAGGAGCAATCCCTAAGTATATTTCCGGCCGTGGTGTGGAGGAATGCCCAACCTGGAAGTTCGTGGGGGTGTCCCATTCCTATTAAATTCTTAAAAGAAATGTGCCCGAACGTAGTGGGGGCAGGGTGGGGGATCAACCTACGGTCGGACTGATGAAATGCCCATCTCCCTGGTAACCGGGTTGTCGTGAACAGGGGCGACAGAGGGGATTCCTGCTGTCCCCCAAGGTAGGGTACCGACTTGGGCAGCATTAGCTTGCAGAGAGGGGTCCCGTGTCCAGGAGGGATGGACGGCCGAGCGCACCCATGGCGCGAGTAGCCGGACCCAATCCGCAGAGAGAGTTTAGGTGACAGGGTGGGCGACGGATCCTTTGAGGTTTTGGACCGCTGGGGTCGCGTGGGTGGCCGTGAAGAGGGAGAGGATAGTGACTTACGTCTGCGGGGTTCGCGCCTGCCCTCGCTAACAAGTCTGGGCGCCACCGTTTCCACCGTGCCGGACATCTAACAAGTGAGTTGGAGGCTAGGTCCCTCCTCATCTTCGCCTCAGGTATGTTGAAATGTCCATGTCAGGGTTCGGCAGCACCCCTCGTTCGGGAGGACCCTTCGACGGGGTACTTTGCGGTGACTCCCAGGTGCTCTATGACGTCGGACTGGTACGTCAACCTGCCGATCGGACCAGCGCCCGAGGAGGTGGACCAAGGTCGTGACCCCGGCAAGCGAATGCCGGGTGCCGACATGCGACACAAACAGATGGTGCGTGGCTGGATGTTGGCGTGTCATGGCACTGGTCTCACTCTGGGTCATAGATCCACCGGTCCCCGGGAGGCAACGTGCAGTGGCGGCCCTTGGGTGACGGCAGAAGTTCCCCGGGGAGCCGGGTAAGCCTTAGCCACCATTGAGTTGGTAAAGAGAGGCCGGTGGCCTGTCCTGCCCACGCCAGTGGCGTGCAGCGTGCTTCCTTGCAGCGACATGAGGTGTGGCCTGTGCTGGCCTCTCTCAACGGATGATGGTATGTCGGAAGCCGAGTCCACCAACCCGGCGAGCGTGCAGAATGTGTCCGGAAGTGCGGTCCCTGTGGACCCCGCCCCCTGGGATAGTCAGGTTACCTGCGCGTCCCGGTGAATATCCCACCCCCCGGAGGAGCGGGACCGAGTACGGCTGCCCAAACGGTGACCCGAAAAGGTCTTATCCCCAACGTCCGATACCCTAGTGGTAGAATGTGATGTTCGATTGTTATGGTCGAGCCTACCTTGTTCTAACGCCACGACCGCGCTTGATGGCGCTTATGTGTGCGGGGGCACGCCCAGAATTATGTACACCACCGAGGTCTGGCGGTCCGGTGACCATGAACCCTGCTTCGAACTAGGAGAGCTCCTCGGCTCAGGTGTTGCTTGCACGTGCCCGTTGGGCAGAGCGTGCTGCGAGTGCCACGTGTGAGTTGTTCTGGGAAAAAACGAACCTGGTGACTCACCAAGCGAGATGACGGATGCGGATTCCATCCGCAGACCCTCACCGGCGGAGCTGGTCCCGTCGCTCGGCATTATTCCCCAGGTGACCGAGGTTCTCGTGACTCAGCATGATTATGAGAGATGGTCTCCGAACGCAGTCGTCCGGTTGGCGATAGGTCAAGCTATGCCGATGGATACATGGGGTGAGGGCGAAATCCGTCGTTTTATTCTTAGCTCTGGAATGTGGGCCCCTGTGTGAGTGGGCGTCCGAGCCCTAAAACCTCTTGTATTAAACATCTCTTATCCTGCTGGACCCAAGAGAAAGTCGATTTATTAAATTGTGGTGCCGCTTCCCATGCACCGCCTTCGGACAGCCGCCGCCGTGGCGACCGACGTGGTCGGGTAGAAGATGAAAGGTCCACGCTCCCCTCCGCGGAGCATTCATCTCTAATTACCCGAACCTAACTTTCCATCAATGTGAACGGATTGCACGTAGACGGAATCGACCCGCCGTTTTCCGGGAAACTGACGAACTCCGAGCATTGAGGGCCGACCCGGCGGTGTCCTTCCCAGTTGGGCACAGGTGGCAAGCAAACCCGGAAACACGACCGCAAAGAGGAGCAAGGGGGCCCGATCAGAAAAAAATTAAAACTCGATCGCTGATGGTGCGTGCGACCGGGAGAGATCGCCCAAATCTAAAGGACCCGTACCCCCCCGCCACCATCAAAAAAATCAAACACACTTAAAAAACCGCTTCTAAGTGAAGGATAATGGTCTTTCTCGCCAAAAAACCCTAAAGGAGTCTTGCGACAAAGGGTAAAAAAAAACCCCCAAGGCTGGAAAAGGGTTGGGGAAAACAGACCGGCGAAAAAAGAAAGGGGGCTGCCCCACACCGGGGAGGAAGTGGCAGTAAAAAAAGGCGACCGGCGACAAAACGCGAGATAACAGGAGCGTGTTTGTCCGATAAAGAAGGGGGGACACAGTAGGAGCGACCGTAAAACCCAACGGGGTTGGGTCGATCCAAAAAATTTTTGATAGAATGAACCACGGCGATGAAAAAACACCACAAGGTAGCAACATCGACAACCCGACGATCGGAACCTAAGTCCGAAGTAGGGGAAAACGGTAAAATGTACAATTGCCTCCCACCCGAGCCTCACGCGGGAAGAATACCAGGTTTAGCGCAAGGGCCCAAATGAATCAAGTATAGAAAACAAAGACACCACAATCTTAAAACAAAGGAAATTGCGAGACAGAGCACAAACTTTTCTTGCTTTTTTACGGGAGGCCGAATTTAATGGGGAGAAGAATTTAACACCGGCTTTTCCGAGGGGGAATGGGGGGGACGCACGTGACTGTCTTATGACGCATTGGCCACGGGTAAAATCGGCCTACAAACGGCTAACTGCCCTTGAAAGCAAAATCCCGACATGGTAAGTAAAGACCCAAAAACAAAATGGCAAAAATGGAATCTGGGCCGGGTGGCTGTGTGTGATCCTGATGGCTGTCTGTGTTGGGGGGGCTGTATTCCATACTGGGTGTCTTGTGGGGGGCTTAAAAAACCAAAGACGGGCGTGTGGGGGCTTTTGTGATTCCATACTGGCTGCGTGTGGGGGGCAGGTTGAATCCATGACTGGCTGTCTGTGTGGGTGGCGTGTGTGATTCCATGATGGCCTGTGGGGTTTCTTTGTGATCCAGACTGGGGTCTGGTGGGTTGCTGTTGGGATTCCATGACTGCTGTCTGTGGGGTGGGGTGGTTTATTCCCTACGGGGTGGGCTTGTGGGTGGCTGTGTGATTTCCTGACTGGGGTCGTGTGGTGGCTGTAATTTCCATGACTGTGTCGTGTGGGTGGGGTTTGATTCCAGACTGGCTGTCTGTGTGGGTCTGTGTGTGATTCCATGACTGGCTGTCTGTGTGGGTGGGGTGTTGATTCCCGACTGTGTCTGTGTGGGTGCTGGTTTTTGATTCCATGACTGGGGTCTGTGGGGTTTGGTGTGATTCCATGACTGGCGTCTGGTGGTGGGCTGTGTGTGTCCTGACTGGCTGTCGGTGGGGCTGTGTGTATTTCCCTGCGGTTTCTGTGTGGGGCAGAATTTCCATACTGGCTTTGTTGGGGCTGTATTCCATACTGCTGTCTGTTGGGGGGCTGTTGTGATTCCATGACTGGGTTCTGTTGGTGGCTGTGGTGATTCCAGACGGCTTCTTGGGGGGCGTGTTGATTCTATGACTGGCTGTTTGGTGGGGGGGCGTGTGTGATTCCATGACTGGCTGTCTTTGGGTGGCTGTGATTCCCCGAATTCTGTCTGGTGGGTGGCTGTATTCCAGACGGGTTCTGTTTGGGGGGTGTGTGTATTTCCCTGCTCTGGCTTGTGGTGGCTGTGTGTATTCCTACTGGGTGTCTGTGTGGGGGGCTTTTGTGATTCCATGACTGGCTGTTTTTGTGGGTGCTGTTGTATTCCATACTGGGTGTCTGTGTGGGGCTGTGTGGATTCCATGACGGGTGCGTGGGGTGGCTGTGTGTGATTCCATACTGGGCCCGTGTGGGGGCTCTGTGTGATTTCCATGACTGGCGTCTGTGTGGGTGGGCCGTGTGATTCCAAGACTGGGTGTCTGTTCGTTCAGAGCGGGGTGCGACAAAGGTGCCGAAGGGGTGGGAAGGCTGGTGGTGGAGGCCACCCCCGGCGGCAGAACCCGGGGTGGCGGCCTTGAGACTGGTGCACCGCTTCCCTCACCACGCTGCCATTCCCGGGAACTACTTCAATCAGGTCGCCCGCACGTATTGCCACATTCTGTAGCCCTTTTCTCCTGTTTTAGATATGTTTTTTCTTTTGTTCCTTTTCTTTTTTTTACAATAATTTTTTTTTTTTTAAATTTTTTTTCTTTTTTTTTTTTCTTTTTTTTGGGGGGGTTAATTCAAATTGTCTTTTCTGAAATCTTTTACGCTGGTCTGTGGGGGAAAAGGGGGGGAAAAAAAGTGTCAGGGGTGATACCCTGTCCGGGCACTTGGGGTAGGGGAGGCTGGTAGAGAGAAGGAAGGGAGGCTAGGGATGGGGGAGGGGGGTAGGGGGTATGTGGAGGGTGGCAGCTAGTGTAAAAGCTTTTCTTTTTTTATATCATTACTGTACAATCCGGGTTGCTATACATGTAGTGTGTACAAGATACATATTGTAAGGCAGGCAGTGTGGGAATTCCCACAGTGCCATGTGCTGTGTGCTAACAGCTGTGCAATGAGATACATATTGTAAGGCATGCAGTGTGGGAATTCCCACAGTGCCATGTGCTGTGTGCTAACAGCTGTGCAATGAGATACATATTGTAAGGCACGCAGTGTGGGAATTCCCACAGTGCCATGTGCTGTTTGCTAACAGCTGTGCAATGAGATACATATTGTAAGGCACGCAGTGTGGGAATTCCCACAGTGCCGTGTGCTGTGTGCTAACAGCTGTGCAATGAGATACATATTGTAAGGCATGCAGTGTGGGAATTCCCACAGTGCCATGTGCTGTGTGCTAACAGCTGTGCAATGAGATACATATTGTAAGGCATGCAGTGTGGGAATTCCCACAGTGCCATGTGATGTGTGCTAACAGCTGTGCAATGAGATACATATTGTAAAGCATGCAGTGTAGGAATTCCCACAGTGCTGTGTGCTAACAGCTGTGCAGTGCAAGGCTCTGTGTGGTTTCAGTTCACCGACAAGTGAGGTACATATTGTAAGGTAGGCAGTGTGGGAATTCCCACAGTGCCGTGTGCTGTGCAATGAGATACATATTGTAAGGCATGCAGTGTGGGAATTCCCACAGTGCCATGTGCTGTGTGCTAACAGCTGTGCAATTAGATACATATTGTAAGGCACGCAGTGTGGGAATTCCCACAGTGCTGTGTGCTAACAGCTTGCAGTGCAGGGCTCTGTGTGATTTCAGTTCACCGACAAGTGAGGTACATATTGTAAGGCATGCAGTGTGGGAATTCCCACAGTGCCATGTGCTGTGTGCTAACAGCTGTGCAGTGCAGGGCTCTGTGTGGTTTCAGTTCACCGACAAGCGCAACATCAGTCTGTTGTCTCTGCTTCACATTGTTACACGCCTGGGACCAGAACTGCCTGAAGAGCTGCGGGTATGTGATTGTTGGATACCCCTATGACACAAAGTGACATGGTATGTGATTGTTGGATACCCCTATGACACAAAGTGACATGGTATGTGATTGTTGGATACCCCTATGACACAAAATGACATGGTATGTGATTGTTGGATACCCCTATGACACAAAGTGACATGGTATGTGATTGTTTGATACCCCTATGACACAAAGTGACATGGTATGTGATTGTTGGATACCCCTATGACACAAAATGACATGGTATGTGATTGTTGGATACCCCTATGACACAAAGTGACATGGTATGTGATTGTTGGATACCCCTATGACACAAAGTGACATGGCATGTGATTGTTGGATACCCCTATGACACAAAGTGACATGGTATGTGATTGTTGGATACCCCTATGACACAAAGTGACATGGTATGTGATTGTTGGATACCCCTATGACACAAAATGACATGGTATGTGATTGTTGGATACCCCTATGACACAAAGTGACATGGTATGTGATTGTTGGATACCCCTATGACACAAAATGACATGGTATGTGATTGTTGGATACCCCTATGACACAAAATGACATGGTATGTGATTGTTGGATACCCCTATGACATAAAGTGACATTGTATGTGATTGTGTCATAGCCATGTGGCATGGAGTGACATGGTATGATATTAAAGGACTTAGCATCATTACATAACATTACATGCCTGGGACCAGAACTGCCTGAAGAGCCGCGGGTATGTGATTGTTTGATACCCCTATGACTTAAAGCGACATGGTATGTGATTGTGTCATACCTGTGTGATATGAAAGACTTAGCATCATTACACAAAGTGACATGGTATGTGATTGTGTCATACCTGTATGATATTAAAGGACTTAACATCATTACATTATTACATAGAGTGACATGGTATGTGGTTCTTTCATACCTGTATGATATTAATGGACTTAGCATAATGACATAGAGTGATGTGGTATGTGACTGTGTCTTGTGGTTGTTTCATACCTGTATGATATTAATGGACTTAGCGTAATTACATAGAGTGACATGGTATGTGACTGTGTCTTACCCATATGATATCAAAGGACTCGGCATCATAACGTGAAGTGACATGGTATGTGACTGTCTTACCTGTATGATATCAAAGGACTTAGCATCATTACATAGAGTGACAGTTTTATGAGAACGTGTGTCATTATTTTGTTTGTTAGTGTGTCTGAACTTTATATTGTCATTATGATAAAGTGGTTAAACAGGTTAGTTAATGGGTCTTAACTTTTATATTACCATGATAAAGTGATTAAACAGGTTAGTTAATGGGTCTGAACTTTTATATTATCATGATAAGGTGATTAAAACAGGTTAGTTAATGGGTCTGAACTTTTATATTATCATGATAAAGTGATTAAACAGGATAGTTAATGGGTCTGAACCTTTATATTGTCATTATCATAAAGTGATTAAACAGGTTAGTTAATGGGTTTGAACTTTTATATTGTCATTATTATAAAGTGGTTAAACAGGTATGTTAATGGGTCTGAACTTTTATATTGTCATTATCATAAAGTGGTTAAACAAGATAGTTAATGGGTCTGAACCTTTATATTGTCATGTATGCACCAGGAGTGGCGGTCAATGTTATATCATACCTGCATCAAATATTGACAGCCACTTACATTTATTTTATCCTAGTTCTGTACGGCTGTGTTGACAGCCACTTACATTTATTTTATCCTAGTTCTGTATGGCTGTGGAACCCACTGCTGGGTGCCATCAAGATTGCCACAAATGCAGTCTCTTTTAAAAAGCAAATTGATACGACAGTTTTGAGATCTGCATATTGACTATTTTCTATTTTAACTTCCCAGATATTTTATGGTTACCTGGGCCTGAATCTGGCCATTGCTTTTAACTTCTTGAATATCGAGTGTGACCCCTTGTTGCCAAATTTGCTCCAGGGCCAACAGACTGAGTCGCACTATTTTTATGTTATTTTATTTTACTTTTTAACATGCGCGCTGGTGACCTCGTTTTTGAGTGAACCAGTATTTTAAGAAGAAGAAGAAGGATTATTATAAAGTGGTTAAACAGGATAGTTAATGGGTCTGAACCTTTATATTGTCATTATTATAAAGTGGTTAAACAGGATAGTTAATGGGTCTGAACCTTTATATTGTCATTATTATAAAGTGGTTAAACAGGATAGTTAATGGGCCTGAACCTTTATATTGTCATTATTATAAAGTGGTTAAACAGGATAGTTAATGGGTCTGAACCTTTATATTGTCATTATTATAAAGTGGTTAAACAGGATAGTTCAATGATTCTGTGCTGTGACTGCTCTGTGTACAAAGTCTGGGCCTCGAGGAAAATGCCATACAGCCACTATGCAGGTTAAGCCTCAGCATAAAGCATAACGTCTGATGCCACAAAACACTACAGCATGTGATGCTGAGAGCCTCAACAAGTATGGCTCATGCAGTTGGTTTTGTAACAGTGGGAAAGGCTGTTTTGTGGTATCAGAAAGTGTGATAAAGTCATGTGTTTTGTAACAATGGGAAAGGCTGTTTTGTGGTATCAGAAAGTGTGATAAAGTCATGTGTTTTGTAGCAATGGGAAAGGCTGTTTGTGGTATCAGAAAGTGTGATAAAGTCGTGTGTTTTGTAACAATGGGAAAGGCTGTTTGTGGTATCAGAAAGTGTGATAAAGTCGTGTGTCATTTCTCAGACCTGTAACCAGGTGAGGGTGTTTGTCGTGTAGGAGGAGTTCTACCTGCAGGCGATGCCGCTGGTGGTGCCGTGGGCCATGGCCCATCACTTCAACACCCGTCTGCATGGCCAGGCGGCGCTGTGTCAGCTGTGGCGGCAGTGCCAGCGCATGCAGCTCCAGGCCCGGCGCTTCGCCATCGTGGACAGCTGCATCAACTTCCTCAGCAGCAACGGGTGAGCTGGCCGTCTTCATTGAACAGGGTGGACATTAGTCTGTGTAGAAAGTCTGGTTCTGTCTTCATTGAACAGGGTGGACATTAGTCTGTGTAGAAAGACTGGTTCTGTCTTCATTGAACAGGGTGGACATTAGTCTGTGTAGAAAGTCTGGTTCTGTCTTCATTGAACAGGGTGGACATTAGTCTGTGTAGAAAGACTGGTTCTGTCTTCATTGAACAGGGTGGACATTAGTCTGCGTAGAAAGTCTGGTTCTGTCTTCATTGAACAGGGTGGACATTAGTCTGTGTAGAAAGACTGGTTCTGTCTTCATTGAACAGGGTGGACATTAGTCTGTGTAGAAAGACTGGTTCTGTCTCCATTGAACAGGGTGGACATTAGTCTGTGTAGAAAGACTGGTTCTGTCTCCATTGAACAGGGTGGACATTAGTCTGTGTAGAAAGACTAGTTCTGTCTCCATTGAACAGGGTGGACATTAGTCTGTGTAGAAAGTCTGGTTCTGTCTTCATTGAACAGGGTGGACATTAGTCTGTGTAGAAAGTCTGGTTCTGTCTTCATTGAACAGGGTGGACATTAGTCTGTGTAGAAAGTCTGGTTCTGTCTTCATTGAACAGGGTGGACATTAGTCTGTGTAGAAAGACTGGTTCTGTCTCCATTGAACAGGGTGGACATTAGTCTGTGTAGAAAAAGTCTGGTTCTGTCTCCATTGAACAGGGTGGACATTAGTCTGTGTAGAAAGACTGGTTCTGTCTTCATTGAACAGGGGTGGACATTAGTCTGTGTAGAAAGACTGGCTCCGTCTCCATTGAACAGGGTGGACATTAGTCTGTGTAGAAAGTCTGGTTCTGTCTCCATTGAACAGGGTGGACATTAGTCTGTGTAGAAAGTCTGGTTCTGTCTCCATTGAACAGGGTGGACATTAGTCTGTGTAGAAAAAGTCTGGTTCTGTCTCCATTGAACAGGGTGGACATTAGTCTGTGTAGAAAGACTGGTTCTGTCTTCATTGAACAGGGTGGACATTAGTCTGTGTAGAAAGACTGGCTCCGTCTCCATTGAACAGGGTGGACATTAGTCTGTGTAGAAAGTCTGGTTCTGTCTCCATTGAACAGGGTGGACATTAGTCTGTGTAGAAAGTCTGGTTCTGTCTCCATTGAACAGGTGGACATTAGTCTGTGTAGAAAAAGTCTGGTTCTGTCTCCATTGAACAGGGTGGACATTAGTCTGTGTAGAAAGACTGGTTCTGTCTTCATTGAACAGGGGTGGACATTAGTCTGTGTAGAAAGACTGGCTCCGTCTCCATTGAACAGGGTGGACATTAGTCTGTGTAGAAAGACTGGTTCTGTCTCCATTGAACAGGGTGGACATTAGTCTGTGTAGAAAGACTGGTTCTGTCTCCATTGAACAGGGTGGACATTAGTCTGTGTAGAAAGACTGGCTCCGTCTCCATTGAACATGGGCAGATGTTAGTATGTATGGAAAGACTGCGTCTTCATTGTCACCATACCTTGATCATAGCATTATTTTCTTTAGTTACTAATCTGCCATGTTCACACACTGCTGATCTGCCCCTGTCTGCGTGTCAATGTTTTGGTCTACTGAATGTTAATAAGTGGCTATTTGCGAAGAACTGAGTGTCAAGACGTAGGATTGCGACTGGGTAGTGTCAGATCTTGTGTGTGCCATTTACATTGTTTCCAGAAAGAGTTTTGAAAATATTGAAAGAATGTTTGATCATACTGACATGCTCAAGCAAGTTCCGTATTCCTACTTGGTTTGAATAACAATGTCTGGCCAGTCAAGTATTAAGTCAAGTATTTCAAGTATCACTGACAACATGTGACACTGGTAGGGACAGTAGGTGTGACATTCTCCATGATCTCTGTTGCTGTTTGATATTGTCTAACTGCCTTTAGTATGCACTTACCTGAGCTTAGATACGCCGAAAACCCATCGGCAAGGTAAGTAACTCCGTAATTTGAACATGGTCACCCAATTTAAAAATTAATTTAAAAGAGAGGAAAGGAAATAGTGAAATGAAAATAATTTTAAAAATTCCTACGAATGTACATGTTGCTATATCATAAGTTTGAAGAATATCATATGAGCCATTTACTCGGGAAAAAAAAAAATCTTCTTCAGAACGTTCTTCCGAATCATACTTGGAACATCATCCCAGTCGAAATCTAGGTCACTCTAAGCTTCATTACCCAGCACTTTCACTAAGTCTTATGCTGTAAATCCTACAAATCACAGTATCTTCATCACTAAATCTCATGATAGAACGGCAGAAATCAAGGTTAGCGATGGCGAAAAACAGCATTTCGACCACAAAACTTTAAAAAATCGTAACTTGAGAACTACGGTACGTATCAACTCGCGTTTTTTTGCAAACGGAAGTAAATGGCCACAGGAAGAAGGAAGTCACGTTCTCGCGAGACTTCCTTTTCTACGAGAAATATGGCGGCGCCCATTGTTGCCACGTGTTTTACCGGGCGCTGGCAGTTGCTCAGCGTTTTGGCCGTGTGATTTCCGGTTGGGCGCTAGCGGGTTCTCGCCTGTCAAGAGGGCTAATATCATCAATGTTGAACAGACGTTGAAATAACCACTGAACTGAACTGAACTGAATGATCTAACTTTCCTGACCCCCACTTTACAAAGCTCTTTTATTTTTCTCCAACAGGAATTCATCGGCAGTTCTGGAAAAGCTGCTGGACAACTACTTCTACAACCAGTTCCACTTCCTGAGAGACTACAGCCTGGAGGTAGCTACAGTCTGTATCTTAGTAGTGGAGATCGGGAGGTAGCTACAGTCTGTATCTTAGGAGTGGAGATCGGGAGGTAGCTACAGTCTGTATCTTAGTAGTGGAGATCGGGAGGTAGCTACAGTCTGTATCTTAGTAGTGGAGATCGGGAGGTAGCTACAGTCTGTATCTTAGTAGTGGAGATCGGGAGGTAGCTACAGTCTGTATATTAGTAGTGGAGATCGGGAGGTAGCTACAGTCTGTATCTTAGTAGTGGAGATCGGGAGGTAGCTACAGTCTGTATCTTAGTAGTGGAGATCGGGAGGTAGCTACAGTCTGTATCTTAGTAGTGGAGATCGGGAGGTAGCTACAGTCTGTATCTTAGGAGTGGAGATCGGGAGGTAGCTACAGTCTGTATCTTAGTAGTGGAGATCGGGAGGTAGCTACAGTCTGTATCTTAGTAGTGGAGATCGGGAGGTAGCTACAGTCTGTATCTTAGTAGTGGAGATCGGGAGGTAGGTACAGTCTGTATCTTAGTAGTGGAGATCGGGAGGTAGCTACAGTCTGTATCTTAGTAGTGGAGATCGGGAGGTAGCTACAGTCTGTATCTTAGTAGTGGAGATCGGGAGGTAGCTACAGTCTGTATCTTAGTAGTGGAGATCAATGTGTTCTGGACGTCTGACCACATGAATGACCTGACTTTCTTTGTTAGACAATCTAACTTATGGACACAGGTTTTTTTTCTTTTGTCTTTTTTTTTGTGTGTGAAAATATGCAGAGCTCTGATTTTATTTTAACTGAAAAAGTAGTGTATAAAGGAAATACAGAATTCCTATTGTAGGTTGGGGAAAATGTTACAGCAGATTGTCTTGGTGATGGGAGTGAATTGGGTATACGGTGAAAGTTCGGTAATTTTACAATTTACATAACTAACACCAAAAGTCTTGTATAAGGTGATGAGCAACTCTTTTATCCTTGACGTGTGAATAATCTGAAAGAGTTGTCTTTCATGAGTCATTCTCCCCTCCACTCCCCAGCCCACCCCCTCCAAAAGTAATTATGTATTTATTATACTATGTATGTTGGATATCCTGTATATAAATGGCAAAGAATGTGTGTTCATGGCCAGTGTACTAAAGTGGGTGGCCATACAGTTGTAGCAGCAGAGAAAGTTACATACGTCTGTGACACATTACTGAGAACGAGGGAGTGTGGGAGAGCTTGCTCAAAGAAAGGGACATCACCAAGGTTCCTGGATTTTGAAAAAGCATTCATCGGAATTGTCTCTCCTGCATGCAAGATGCAAGATGCCTGGTAACACCAAAGTGAAAGGAACACACTTCCTGACTTCATCATTTGTCATTCTGAAAGTGTTCGTCCACCAACACAAATCAAGAAATGGTTGCCAACTGCAGCTCCATTTCAGAGTCTTTTCAGCCACCCCAGATGGGTGACTACCTGACCCAGGGCTCCCACTGCAGAAAAGCAAACCTCTCTGAAACTCCAGTGGGGGTCAGGTGAAATTGCTCTGCCTCCCTGGAAAATTGTCGACACTTGCTTTCTAAGCGGTGCAGTCTGATGCCAGTCTCAGTATCAAGCAGTGAATGATCTACTTTGGTCCCACCACAGCCAGGGCCATCTGTTCCTGCCACTTTGGACAGTGTCTTTTGTCGCTGCTTGCCCCTTCCACTTTTGACAGTGTCTTTTGTCGCTGCTTGCCCCTTCCACTTTGGACAGTGTCTTTTGTCGCTGCTTGCCCCTTCCACTTTTGACAGTGTCTTTTGTCGCTGCTTGCCCCTACCACTTTTGACAGTGTCTTTTGTCGCTGCTTGCCCCTACCACTTTTGACAGTGTCTTTTGTCGCTGCTTGCCCCTACCACTTTGGACAGTGTCTTTTGTCGCTGCTTGCCCCAACCACTTTGGACAGTGTCTTTTGTCGCTGCTTGCCCCTACCACTTTTGACAGTGTCTTTTGTCGCTGCTTGCCCTTACCACTTTGGACAGTGTCTTTTGTCGCTGCTTGCCCCAACCACTTTGGACAGTGTCTTTTGTCGCTGCTTGCCCCTACCACTTTTGACAGTGTCTTTCGTCGCTGCTTGCCAGTGCCAGTGAAGCAGCTGGCCAAAATAGTGTTTTGCCACTTTTATGAAGGAGTTTACATCAGATTTAGTGATGTCAGTGTCGTCTGCTTGCGTATCAAAAATGCAGCTAGTACGCTGCAGGCTCCATTGCTACTTTTTTCTTTTCCTGTAGTTCTTTTTTGTTTGTTTGGGTTTTGTTTTGTTTTTCTTTTCTTTTTTTTTCCAGTGTAGATTGTCATTGTTACATTTTACTGAAATCTGTGAATCTTAGAAATTTTACGTACTGAATCCGTCAAACATGATCCAATGAATCATAAGACAAAACACAACGCGTTTCGACCTCTGAAGTCTTCTTCAGGCAACATGGACAACACTCAGGGCAACGAAAATGAAGAACGAGCAATCACTTATGTTGTCAAATTTTCTCGTTGAAATGTGTCGTGTTTTGTCTTGTGATTCGTTTGTTCATGTTTGGTGAATTTATTACATAAACTTTTAAAGATTTGTTTAGATCTCAGCCTGCAGTGGCCTCACTTTACAAGTGAAGTGTGGTAGTGTGTGAGGCAGTGGAAGTGCCGTGGCTGTCAGACTGTGCAGAGGACCTGTTCTCAGTGTGAAGGCCTGCTTACCTCCACAGACGCTGCTGTACACCTTGCCCAGGCTGGCCTGTCTGAGCGACGACGAGTGGATGCACCCCGACCTCTTCCAGCAGCTGGACTGTTCCTGGCAGACTGCAGACCGCCCTCACCTCCTGCCGCTGTACAATGACAGCAAGGAACTGGCCACCTGTCAGCCAGGGCCATGGAAGATGAAAGCAACAGGTAGGGCTTGGTTGTACAATACACATAGGACATAGCTGTCCAGCACAGGTAGAACATGGCTGTACAACACAGGTAGGACATGGCTGTACAACACAGGTACAGCATGGCTGTACAACACAGGTAGGACATGGCTGTACAACACAGGTAGGACATGGCTGTACAACACAGGTAGAGCATGGCTGTACAACACAGGTAGCACATGGCTGTACAACACAGGTAGGACATGGCTGTACAACCATCATAGGTAGGACATGGCTGTACAACTCATGTAGGACATGGCTGTACAACTATCACAGGTAGGACATGGCTGTACAACCTTCATAGGTAGGACATGGCTGTACAGCCATCATAGGTAGGACATGGCTGTACAACTATCACAGGTAGGACATGGCTGTACAACACAGGTAGGACATGGCTGTACAACACAGGTAGGACATGGCTGTACAACCACCACAGGTAGGACATGGCTGTACAACACAGGTAGGACATGGCTGTACAACTATCACAGGTAGGACATGGCTGTACAACCTTCATAGGTAGGACATGGCTGTACAGCCATCATAGGTAGGACATGGCTGTACAACCGCCACAGGTAGGACATGGCTGTACAACCACCACAGGTAGGACATGGCTGTACAACCACCACAGGTAGGACATGGCTGTACAACCACCACAGGTAGGACATGGCTGTACAACCACCACAGGTAGGACATGGCTGTACAACACAGGTAGGACATGGCTGTACACCACAGGTAGGACATGGCTGTACAACCACCACAGGTAGGACATGGCTGTACACCACAGGTAGGACATGGCTGTACAACACAGGTAGGACATGGCTGTACACCACAGGTAGGACATGGCTGTACAACACAGGTAGGACATGGCTGTACACCACAGGTAGGACATGGCTGTACAACACAGGTAGGACATGGCTGTACAACACAGGTAGGACATGGCTGTACAACACAGGTAGGACATGGCTGTACAACCACCACAGGTAGGACATGGCTGTACAACACAGGTAGGACATGGCTGTACAACTATCACAGGTAGGACATGGCTGTACAACCACCACAGGTAGGACATGGCTGTACAACCACCACAGGTAGGACATGGCTGTACAACACAGGTAGGACATGGCTGTACAACTATCACAGGTAGGACATGGCTGTACAACCACCACAGGTAGGACATGGCTGTACAACCACCACAGGTAGGACATGGCTGTACAACACAGGTAGGACATGGCTGTACAACACAGGTAGGACATGGCTGTACAACACAGGTAGGACATGGCTGTACAACCACCACAGGTAGGACATGGCTGTACAACACAGGTAGGACATGGCTGTACACCACAGGTAGGACATGGCTGTACAACCACCACAGATAGGACATGGCTGTACACCACAGGTAGGACATGGCTGTACAACACAGGTAGGACATGGCTGTACAACACAGGTAGGACATGGCTGTACAACACAGGTAGGACATGGCTGTACAACACAGGTAGGACATGGCTGTACAACCACCACAGGTAGGACATGGCTGTACAACCACCACAGGTAGGACATGGCTGTACAACACAGGTAGGACATGGCTGTACAACACAGGTAGGACATGGCTGTACAACCACCACAGGTAGGACATGGCTGTACAACCACCACAGGTAGGACATGGCTGTACAACCACCACAGGTAGGACATGGCTGTACAACACAGGTAGGACATGGCTGTACAACCACCACAGGTAGGACATGGCTGTACAACCACCATAGGTAGGACATGGCTGTACAACCACCACAGGTAGGACATGGCTGTACAACACAGGTAGGACATGGCTGTACAGCCATCACAGGTAGGACATGGCTGTACAACACAGGTAGGACATGGCTGTACAGCCATCACAGGCTGAATGGGGATCATGGCAGTGGGTGCCAGGGACTGTCTGCATGCAGACAATGCAGAACATGGCACCAGACAGTGGCACTGAGCCCCATAGGTAGTGGCCTCTGACAGGGTGCCAGTGACTGTCTGCATGCAGACAATGCAGAACATGGCGCCAGACAGTGGCACTGAGCCCCATAGGTAGTGGCCTCTGACAGGGTGCCAGTGACTGTCTGCATGCAGACAATGCAGAACATGGCGCCAGACAGTGGCACTGAGCCCCATAGGTAGTGGCCCCTGACAGGGCAACTGCTAGTGAGGCACCTGTTCAACACAGAAGGCCAGGTTGTTTCTTCCTCATGTGGCAGAGAGATTCGCTTCTCTCCTCTTCCCCTCTTTCTTCTCTGGTCCCCACTCCCCATCTAGGACTTGATTTAAAAGTGTTCTGCCTGCCTTGCTGTTTGACATCAATACACTGTGGAGATTAACACACTGTAGGATTTCTGTTGCTTTGCCAGCAGAGACAGGTGAGGACAGCAGTGACAGCACTGAGGGGGACGTGCAGAAGACATTGTACAGTTTCTGTTGCTTTGCCAGCAGAGACAGGTGAGGACAGCAATGACAGCACTGAGGGGGACGTGCAGAAGACATTGTACAGTTTCTGTTGCTTTGCCAGCTGAGACAGGTGAAGACAGCAGTGACAGCACTGAGGGGGACGTGCAGAAGACATTGTACAGTTTCTGTTGCTTTGCCAGCTGAGACAGGTGAGGACACCAGTGACAGCACTGAGGGGGACGTGCAGAAGAAGATCATCCCCTGGAGGCTGATGATGCCAGACAGCTCCGTGGAGCAGGAGTACAGCTGCAGGAAGAGGAATCACCGACAGGACGGCCTGATCCTGGTCACCTCCCTCATCAACAAAGTGCCCAACCTGGGAGGTGAGGTGGCTGTCACCTGGCGCCAGAAACTATGGAATGATTGTAGTGAATAGATGTGAGATGACATTTATTGTATTATGGCCTTTTTTTGTTTAATCCCAGTATGAACAGAGGTCAGGATGTACTGGAGAGTGCAATTCTTGGGGCTACACATGGATGTGTGTATAGTGATTTCAAGTAGACTACAGTTTGTGTGAACAGAGGACAGGATGTATCACAGAGTGCAATTCTTGGGGCTACACATGGATGTGTGTATAGTGATTTCAAGTAGACTACAGTTTGTGTGATGCACTGAACCATGCCATCACACATGTGTGTATACACACCAACCTCCACCTATACCACCAATAACAGACAGGTGCTTGTACAAATCCTGGTGAAGCTGATGCACACATACACACACATGTGAGAATGCACATATACAGACTTTGTCAGGGTTAGCCAGTCTCTCTTCATTCTTTGCAGGCATGAGCAGATAATGCAAGTGGATGGAAGACTGCTTCCAGAAATTTTACTTATTTCACTGACCGTACATTTAACCTTTTCCTTGTCAATGTGCTCACTGATAGTACATTTAACCCTTTTCCCTGTCAAGCTGCCTTGATCACAGTTAGTGAAGAGACAATGTGACTGCCTGCAGGACTTGGCTATAGTGTAGCTGAGACAATGTGCCTGCCTGCAGGACTTGGCTGTAGTGCAGCTGAGACAATGTGCCTGCCTGCAGGACTTGGCTGTAGTGCAGCTGAGACAATGTGACTGCCTGCAGGACTTGGCTGTAGTGCAGCTGAGACAATGTGCCTGCCTGCAGGACTTGGCTGTAGTGCAGCTGAGACAATGTGCCTGCCTGCAGGACTTGGCTGTAGTGCAGCTGAGACAATGTGACTGCCTGCAGGACTTGGCTGTAGTGCAGCTGAGACAATGTGACTGCCTGCAGGACTTGGCTGTAGTGCAGCTGAGACAATGTGACTGCCTGCAGGACTTGGCTGTAGTGCAGCTGAGACAATGTGACTGCCTGCAGGACTTGGCTGTAGTGCAGCTGAGACAATGTGACTGCCTGCAGGACTTGGCTTTAGTGCAGCTGTAGCTAGCCTCCATCAGTTGGCTTGTACTCTCCACCTTGTTGTATTAAGTCATATTTGTATTTTCCCCCTTGCTGTATGAACTCATATTTGTACTTTCCCCCTTGTTGTATGAACTCACATGGAGTCACTGTCATCACCAGAATCTATCTGCATTGGAAGCAGATTTTCGTCACATCTTACCATTGTGAGCATGTCCAGTGCCTTTTGCCAACATTTACCAATATTTCCCATAATGCTAATGAATGAAAGGTCAGTTGGTGATATTTTTTGTAATGCTAGTGAATTAAAAGGAAAGTACTGTCATCAGAACAACAAATGATTTTGTCTTGTGGAGCATCTTGTGTGGTAAACAATGGTGTATGGTTACAGAGATAGAGAACACAACAAATTTTTTTGTTGTTTTTGGGTCTTGTAGAAACCAGTCTGGGTGGCTCATACCATTCTTCAAGTAACGACTGTCTCAGTGTTCATTTTATGTAGCGAAGTTTGTCATTGATATTCAGTGATTTTTTTTTTTTTTTTTAAGAGGAGAAAAAGGGCCCTTAATCTGCGATTGCAAGGGGCAGCAATAATTCCATTTTGACATGGACCTGAATGAGTGACGTGTTCTCCCTAGTCTTTTCTTCAACACTATCATGAGTCATGCTGCAGTTGTAAAGTTCTGCTGATTTCCTCTGCCTTGAGTTGTTTGGTTCACTGGCTGACAGTGTAAAGTTCTGCTGATTTCCCTTGCCTTGAGTTGTTTGGTTCACTTGCTGACAGTGTAAAGTTCTGCTGATTTCCTCTGCCTTGAGTTGTTTGGTTCACTTGCTGACAGTGTAAAGTTCTGCTGATTTCCCTTGCCTTGAGTTGTTTGGTTCACTTGCTGACAGTGTAAAGTTCTGCAGATTTCCTCTGCCTTGAGTTGTTTGGTTCACTTGCTGACAGTGTAAAGTTCTGCTGATTTTCTCTGCCTTGAGTTGTTTGGTTCACTGGCTGACAGTGTAAAGTTCTGCTGATTTCCTCTGCCTTGAGTTGTTTGGCTCACTGGCTGACAGTGTAAAGTTATGCTGATTTCCTCTGCCTTGAGTTGTTTGGTTCACTGACTGACAGTGTAAAGTTCTTCTGATTTCCTCTGCCTTGAGTTGTTTGGTTCACTGGCTGACAGTATAAAGTTCTGCTGATTTCCTCTGCCTTGAGTTGTTTGGTTCACTGGCTGACAGTGTAAAGTTCTGCTGATTTCCTCTGCCTTGAGTTGTTTGGTTCACTGGCTGACAGTGTAAAGTACTGCTGATTTCCTCTGCCTTGAGAACAAGGTCTCCCACTGAATCAAAGAGCTTTGATAGTCACTTGATCAAGTGTTCTTATCTTTCAGTGTGGAGAGGGGAAAGAACATTGAATGTGTGACATATATATGCTTCCATCTGCAGTCTGGGTATGCGTTGACAAACGTCATTGACGTCAGCTTGTCATGCTGTTGACATCTGCTTCCAGCGTTAGTGAAACTGTTGAATACTTTTTGTGAAGGGTTTAGAAATGATTTCCAGCGCTATTAATGTCAAACACACTCTATTCCTTCATTTCAGTCCAACACCTCTGCCTGAATGGGAGCAAATGAAAGTGAAGGCACATCTGTACTCTCTTTAAAGCGTGAAATTAGGAGACAGGGCTGGGGGTGGGGGTGAGGGGGGAAACTCCATTCTAATTGTAATCTCATTGTGATAAACTGTGTGCCTGTGATCAGGGCTGTGTCGAACCAGTGAGATCTTTGGAGTGTCGGAATTCGTCATTGGCAACCTGAGCTACCTGAATGACCGCACCTTTCAGAGTCTGAGTGTCACTGCTGAAAAATGGATCCCCATTACTGAGGTACTTTGTGCTTGCCTGTGTGTGTGTGTGTGTGTGTGTTTCCTCTCTTCTTTGAATGTGTGTGTGTGTGTGTGTGTGTGTCTGTATGCGTGTGTGTGTGTGTGCATGTGCATACATGCATGTGTGTGTGTGTTTGTGTGTGTGCATGCGTGTGTGCATGAATGGGCGCATGTGTGTGTGTGTCTGCATGTGCGTACATGAATGTGCACATGTTTGTGTGTGTATTTGTGTGCTATGTTGTGTTGTTCAAGAGTCTTTATCACTAAAAAAAACAGTTGATTTTACTCTCGAGATATGCATGTGTGTGTGTGTGTGTGTGTGCGTGCACACGCGCGCGCGTATGTGTGTGTGTGTGTGTGCGTGCGTGTGTGTGCGCGCACGCGCGCGCGTGTGTGTGTGTGTGTGTGTGTGTGTGTGTGTGTGTGTGTGTGTGTGTGTGTGTGTGTGTGTGTGTGCTTGCGTGTGTGTGTGTGTGTGGTGTGTGTGTGTTGAAAAGTGGATCTGTATGTGTATCCATATCCATGTGTGTTGTGCTGTGGGAGTCCTGGGGTCATCACAATCTGTCCCACCATAAGGTCGACACAGCTGGCACACCCTGAAGCCTCCCTTCAGTGTCGCTGTTCTGTCTCAGGTGCAGTCGTTCAGGCTGAGCGAGTTTCTGGAGGAGAAGAAGCGTGACAGTTACGTGCTGGTGGGGGTGGAACAGACAGCCAACAGCGTGGAGCTGACCAAGTACAACTTCCCCAAGAAAACCCTCCTGGTTCTGGGGTGAGAGGCCGGGCATTGGCCACTGAAATCATCCCTGTTGTTGTAGCTTTCTGCATGTCATGTCTGTCAGCATATCATTGGCCACTGAAATCATCCCTGTTGTTGTAGCTTTCTGCATGTCATGTCTGTCAGCATATCATTGGCCACTGAAATCATCCCTGTTGTTGTAGCTTTCTGCATGTCATGTCTGTCAGCATATCATTGGCCACTGAAATCATCCCTGTTGTTGTAGCTTTCTGCATGTCATGTCTGTCAGCATATCATTGGCCACTGAAATCATCCCTGTTGTTGTAGCTTTCTGCATGTCATGTCTGTCAGCATATCATTGGCCACTGAAATCATCCCTGTTGTTGTAGCTTTCTGCATGTCATGTCTGTCAGCATATCATTGGCCACTGAAATCATCCCTGTTTTTGTAGCTTTCTGCATGTCATGTCTGTCAGCATATCATTGGCCACTGAAATCATCCCTGTTGTTGTAGCTTTCTGCATGTCATGTCTGTCAGCATATCATTGGCCACTGAAATCATCCCTGTTGTTGTAGCTTTCTGCATGTCATGTCTCTCAGCATATCATTGGCCACTGAAATCATCCCTGTTGTTGTAGCTTTCTGCATGTCATGTCTCTCAGCATATCATTGGCCACTGAAATCATCCCTGTTGTTGTAGCTTTCTGCATGTCATGTCTCTCAGCATATCATTGGCCACTGAAATCATCCCTGTTGTTGTAACTTTCTGCATGTCATGTCTGTCAGCATATCATTAGCCACTGAAATCATCCCTGTTGTTGTAGCTTTCTGCATGTCATGTCTGTCAGCATATCATTGGCCACTGAAATCATCCCTGTTGTTGTAGCTTTCTGCATGTCATGTCTGTCTGTCAGCATGAAGCCAGGCATTGGCCACTGAAATCATCCCTGTTGTTGTAGCTTTCTGCATGTCATGTCTCTCAGCATATCATTGGCCACTGAAATCATCCCTGTTGTTGTAGCTTTCTGCATGTCATGTCTCTCAGCATATTATCAAAAATTGTTGACCTCTGAAATCTTCCTTTGCTGTTGTCTTAGCTTTTGTGCAATTGCTCCAGGACTTCTGTTATTGTACAATTGCTCCAGGACTTCTTTTATTGTACAATTGCTCCAGGACTTCTGTTATTGTACAGTTGCTCCAGGACTTCTGTTATTGTACAATTGCTCCAGGACTTCTTTTGTTGTCATTTGTGATATCATTACTCTGCTTTTCTCTCTCCATTCATTTGCTGTCTTTGATTTATTCCAACACTGCTCATTCCAGCTAACCCAATACATAAGTGTTTTTCCACTGTGTGTGTGCACTTGTGTATGAGTGTGTGTGTGTGTGTGATGTGTGAGTGTGCGTGTGTGCGTGCGTGCGCGTGTGTGTGTGCGTGTGTGTTCATGCGGTCTTATGAAAATAGTAGACGTGTCAAGAGTTTTACATTCTTGTTTCTGTTCTGTAGTATATCTCTTTATCCTAAGAAAATTCAAAGAGTAATACTTAAAAGACAGGTCAGTGTCTGATGTTTATGTGAGAAGAACAAGAAAGGCTTTGCTCATGGTTTGTGCATGAGAAGAACAAGAAAGGCTTTGCTCATGGTTTGTGCATGAGAAGAACAAGAAAGGCTTTGCTCATGGTTTGTGCATGAGAAGAACAAGAAAGGCTTTGCTCATGGTTTGTGCATGCAGTGAAACAGTGAATCAGTATCCAGCCCATGAAAAAGAAGCTAGGCTGGAAATACAAAAATCAAAATGTCCCATATTTCTGTCATCACCTATCATCTGTCCTGGAGTCTTGAAGACCATTTGAGAGCCACAGAAGACTTTGCAACCAGTTTCCTCTACTCTTCCTGGTTCTCAGACACTCTTAGGCAGTTGAGAGTGTCAGACCAGGTCGTTAATTTCTGTGTGCAGGAATTAAAAAGACAGCATGCTTCTCATAACATGAGGATAAATTATGGCTGATGTTTCTGAGGACAGGAGTGCAAATAGAAGGCATCCATCGATCATGTCATGTGAAATGGTGCCCCACATTCTTGTGAAATTAACTTGAGGCACCTGTTCTATACTACAATTTGAAATAATGTCTCATGACTTTGTGAGCAAAATTGAAAAAGAAGGCACCCCATCTGTACCATAGTGATAACTCATGGCCTATGTTTGTGCACACAGTGATGAAAGAAAGGCGTCCTATTTGTAATGTAAAATCATGTCCCACGTTTCTGTAAGCTGGGATGTGATATAATGTCAGATGGTAATGTAAGCTGGGATGTGATATAATGTCAGATGGTAATGTAAGCTGGGATGTGATATAATGTTAGATGGTAATGTAAGCTGGGATGTGATATAATGTCAGATGGTAATGTAAGCTGGGATGTGATATAATGTCAGATGGTAATGTAAGCTGGGATGTGATATAATGTCAGATGGTAATGTAAGCTGGGATGTGATATAATGTCAGATGGTAATGTAAGCTGGGATGTGATATAATATCAGATGGTAATGTAAGCTGGGATGTGATATAATGTTAGATGGTAATGTAAGCTGGGATGTGATATAATGTTAGATGGTAATGTAAGCTGGGATGTGATATAATGTTAGATGGTAATGTAAGCTGAGGTGCCCTGTCTGTGGGCAGAAATAGGCATCCCATTCTGAATGTCAGATCAGGTCCATGGTGTTAATGATAAGGAACTCACTGTAAGCCGAGGTCTCCACCATGTCTGTGAACAGGGATGAAAAGGAAGGCATCCCATTCTTCATGTCAAATCACGTCCATGATGTAAGATGATCAGGAGCTCATTGTAAGCTGAGGTCTCCCCCATGTCTGTGAACAGGGATGAAAAGGAAGGCATCCCATTCTTCACGTCAAATCATGTCCATGATGTAAGATGGTCAGGAACTCACTGTAAGCTGAGGTCTCCCCCATGTCTGTGAACAGGGATGAAAAGGAAGGCATCCCATTCTTCACGTCAAATCATGTCCATGATGTAAGATGATCAGGAGCTCATTGTAAGCTGAGGTCTCCCCCATGTCTGTGAACAGGGATGAAAAGGAAGGCATCCCATTCTTCACGTCAAATCATGTCCATGATGTAAGATGGTCAGGAACTCACTGTAAGCTGAGGTCTCCCCCATGTCTGTGAACAGGAATGAAAAGGAAGGCATCCCATTCTTCACGTCAAATCATGTCCATGATGTAAGATGGTCAGGAACTCACTGTAAGCTGAGGTCTCCCCCATGTCTGTGAACAGGAATGAAAAGGAAGGCATCCCCCCTGACCTGCTGCAGCAGCTGGACGTGTGTGTGGAGATCCCCCAGCAAGGCATCATCCGATCACTCAACGTGCACGTCAGCGGTGCTCTCCTCATCTGGGAATACACCCGGCAACAGATGGAACAGGTGTTGTAAAACACCTCGTCATGCTTGGAATACACCCGGCAACAGATGGAACAAGAGTTGTAAAACACCTTGTCATGCTTGGAACACACCCTGCAACAAATGGAACAGGTGTTATAAAACACCTCGTCATGTTTGTCAACACAAGCCTTCTGATCTGGGAAATGCTGTCAATGTCAGGACAGGTGTGATGAAATATCTTGACGTGCTGTCTAGCGGGTGTGTATTTCAAGCAATCACCAAGTTGTTATTGTCAAGTGTCCTCTTTGAAGTCCCATTGGGACATTACTGTAGTCGCTGTTTATAATACTTTTTGTTTACAGATAAGTTTTGGAAGCTGAAATTATTGAGATTTTTAAGTTGTTATATGTTGTTTTTAAAAGGCTATTTATGCTGCAAGTCTTTCATACAGTACATAGTATCAAAGAATCATAAGATCTGTCTAAACACGCTTTTTGTGGAAAGACGTAAACAAAAAGGCAAAGCAAAGTGTTGTAGAATCCTGATCTAGGAAAACACCTGATAGTAGACACAGCAAGACACATAAGTGGATTCCTCCTGATCTGGGAATACACAGACACAATTTCAAAATGGAGTGACTCGGGGTGGAAAATGAAGCAAAATTTAGAAAGAGAGGGGGTTACTTTCCGCCAAGGACATTGTCTTGCGTCTTGCCCTGTACTTTGTTTGTCAATGTCCTTGGCGGTAACTAACCCCCTCTCTTTCTAAATTTTACAGTAAGACACAGTTAGTGAATACCTCCTGATCTGGGGAAACACCTGATAGTAGACACAGCGAGACACATGCGAGACACATAAGTGGATACCTCCTGATCTGGGAATACACAGACACAGTTAGTGGATACCTCCTGATCTGGAAATACATAGACACATTAAGACACAGTTAGTGGATACCTCCTGATCTGGGAATACACAGACACAGTTAGTGGATACCTCCTGATCTGGGAATACACAGACACAGTTTTTGTTTGTTTGTTTGTTTGTTTGTTTTAACAAAGATTTTAATGCAACATTACAAGAGTTGACAGGCGCACAAAAAAAGGACAGTGCGCAGAGACAGATTACAACTATTTCCGTTGCTACAGAGAAAGTCAACTAAACGATAACAAAAAACAAGTCAATATGTATCCACTTATACATACTTTCACTTATATACACATAAACATAAACACATTCGCCACACACACACACACACACACACACACACACACACACACACACACACACACACACACACACACACATACACACATAAGAGAGAGAGAAAGAGAGAGAGAGAGAGAGATGCAAACATATATACCAATATACGTCTATGCATGCATACATACAGGTATACATATGGCACAGCCGTGATGCACAGACACAGTGGACACCTCCTGATCTGGGAATACACAGACACAGTTAGTAGATACCTCCTGATCTGGGAATACACAGACACAGTTAGTGGATACCTCCTGATCTGGGAATACATAGACACATTAAGACACATAAGTGGATACCTCCTGATCTGGGAATACATAGACACATTAAGACACAGTTAGTGGATACCTCCTGATCTGGGAATACATAGACACATTAAGACACATAAGTGAATACCTCCTGATCTGGGAATACATAGACACATTAAGACACAGTTAGTGGATACCTCCTGATCTGGGAATACATAGACACATTAAGACACATAAGTGGATACCTCCTGATCTGGGAATACATAGGCACATTAAGACACAGTTAGTGGATACCTCCTGATCTGGGAATACATAGACACATTAAGACACATAAGTGGATACTTCCTGATCTGGGAATACACAGACATAGTTAGTGGACACCTCCTGATCTGGGAATACACAGACACAGTTAGTGGACACCTCCTGATCTGGGAATACACAGACACAGTTAGTGGACACCTCCTGATCTGGGAATACACAGACACAGTTAGTGGACACCTCCTGATCTGGGAATACACAGACACAGTTGGTGGACACCTCCTGATCTGGGAATACACAGACATAGTTAGTGGACACCTCCTGATCTGGGAATACACCTGGTAACAAATATCTTGACATGCATGGCAACAGATGCCTCCTGATTTGGGAATAAATCTGACAATAGATGGAGCAGGTCTATTGAAACACCTTAACATCCACTTTGGCACAATAGATGGAGTAGGTCTATTGAAACACCTCAACATTCACTTCGGCACAATAGATGGAGTAGGTCTATTGAAACACCTTAACATCCACTTTGGCACAATAGATGGAGTAGGTCTATTGAAACACCTTAACATTCACTTCGGCACAATAGATGGAGTAGGTCTATTGAAACACCTTAACATCCACTTCGGCACAATAGATGGAAAAGGTCTATTGAAACACCTTAACATCCCCTTTGGCACAATAGATGGAGCAGGTCTATTGAAACACCTCAACATTCACTTCGGCACAGTAGATGGAGTAGATCTATTGAAACACCTTAACATCCACTTCGGCACAATAGATGGAAAAGGTCTATTGAAACACCTTAACATCCACTTTGGCACAATAGATGGAGTAGGTCTATTGAAACACCTTAACATTCACTTCGGCTCAGCAGATGGAGTAGATCTATTGAAACACCTTAACATCCACTTTGGCACAATAGATGGAGCAGGTCTATTGAAACACCTCAACATCCACTTCGGCACAATAGATGGAGGAGGTCTATTGAAACACCTCAACATCCACTTCGGCATGGAGCTCCTGACCAAGGAAATGAACGCATGACAATAAATGGAACAGGTTTGGCCAAAGCATCCCTTCATCATGACTTCAGCTGGACTGGAGTGACACAGTGGAACCTGTTAGTAACACCCTGCACATGTTCATAACTCTGCGGTCTGACATTGGAGGAAGCCTGTGTTAGCTAAATGCTGTGGAAAGAAATTAAAGAACTCTTTGTTCTCTGGAAGGAAAATCTTGTGCAAAGAGAACTGGTGCTTCTCCACAATCTTCAGGTGTTTAAAAGAGGATGTCTTATTTTGGCATGAAGATTAGTGTCACACTGTCACTCTTGCACACACGGCATTCATGACAGCATTTACTCCATACGCACACGCAATCCCTCCAGTCAACCAAAAGGCGCACGACCAAATGTCTTTTCTTCTCCCCCTCTCCTCTGGGGAAAACACTTTACTAAATGAATCGAACAATTAATAAACAAATTCTATATATGTTTCTCTCTCTCTCTTCACACTGAGAGATAAATCAAGTTACGAATTGATATCAATAAATTCTTACAAGATTCCTCCTTCTTGCCGAAGAAAGAATACCCACATCCTTCAAGAATATAAAGTCATGGCCGTTTACATAATATTGGCCAAAGATCCAGACCAGGAGAATAAATCATTCATGCATTCATGATGCCATACCTGCATCAGAGAAAGCACTCGCCCCTTACTGTCATGATGCCCTGTCCGCATCAAAAAACGTGCCGCCCCCTTGAACTCTCCTGTCACTGGAGAACCGATGAGATCCGACTCCTCTACCCGGAGTCTTTAACTGCTGGGGCTGAACTACCGGTGTGTTCCCCACACCATGGCCATCGTTAACCACCCGTCTCAGAGGAGGAATAGCTGACGGGGTGAAGGGTGAAGGGCTGAAACACGAATAAGGTTCATGTAAGTAACCTGCTTCCCAATTCAACATATGAATTCTTTCTTTCTCTTTTCTTAAGGTTTTCCCCTGTACCTTTCCCCAACTATCTATAGCTCACCTGGTAATGACTGGTCAGCAGTGAGGACCCCTTGACCATCGTCCTGACAGGTTCGAGTCTCTAGGCCATCTCCTGGGCTAAAACTGATTCTTTCCTCCCTCCTCCTAGTGAGTGCATACTCAGTGTTCAAAACACATGACCAGCGCCTTACCAGCCCTTATTAAACTATCTCTCAGTGGTCACTTTCACCCAATGACCACCATTGTTTATTTCACTAAGTGATCCTCACAATTATTGGGACGCCCGCTACACTAGTCAAGCCACATGAATATTCTTCCTTTTTAGTTGTGGCGTGGGGGAAATGATTCATATCACTAGACTACATGTGATGGAGCGTCACATGCCTTGATGTGAGGCTGCGTCACATGGCAATTAGGTACATGGATGTGGGGATTTCATTTTTACTTCAGCTGACATCTCAAAGACTCTTTGAACAAATTTGTGAAGTAACTGAATCATATGAGTCCATTTCTGAAGCCATTGTGTTCAGTTCAGGGAGATAGTTTTTAGCTGCGGTTTTGGGAGCAACTGTGGGTATTTCATGTATTCATGAGCAGTTCGATGACAGCAGTGTTGTAGGAGGTCATTGGCGCTGGTGATCGTTGAAAACTTCAGTCATTTCGCAGCCCCATCTTCTGACGTTTTATTTACCAACTGCACTAAAATGAAAGAAAGAAAACGAATAATTCACAACACTGCCTAGATGTTTATGAGAAGAAATTGCACTTGAATGCAGCTTTCATATGTCTGTATGTGTGTTTGTGTGTGTGTGTGTGTGTGTAACTTCGGTGACTTGAGTATGTGTAAAGGAGACACCCAAATTCTTTTATGTCATACAGATTGAATTAACAATGTATGTATAATGTACGTGTACTGGAAGATATATTGATAGATAGGAGAAGGATAGATCTTCAGTTCATGTTTTGAGTAGGTTGTCCGAAACACAAAACTTGTGTGTGTCTGTGTCTGTGTGTGTGTGTTGTGTTTTATTTCTATTCAAACATATTCCAATATTGAGAAGATATCCATGTATTTGTGGATCGATTGACCTTGTGTATGTGTATTTGATGGTGTATAGATATCAACAATTATATGAAATACACAAATCATGATGGCAATGATTATATAATAGCGTGATGGTGTGTGTGTTTGTGTGTGTGTGTGTGTGTGTGTGTGTGTGTGTGTGTGTGTGTGTGTGTGTGTGTGTGAGGTGCAGCACTCTGTATGTTTGTGAACCTTAAATCAGTTTGTCTCCATGGCATTTCTATATGGAAAAGTCTGAACAACAGTACAAGGAACCATGAGGAAGATGTACTTCAGTTCTCCACACTGGAACAGCAGTACAAGGAACCATGAGGAAGACATACTTCAGTTCTCCACACTGGAGCAGTGCCTATTTAGTGCAACTACAAAGGCAGCATTTGCAGATGTTCAAATTCTACCAAAGACGTCACGCTGAGAAGCAGCGTGTACATGGTGACGTCAGTTCTGGCACTCTGCCATGTTGGCCAACTTGGGCACAATCCCTGTAATCAGGATCAGGGTCTGTGTCTCCACAGCACAACACCTGGATCACCCAGTGTCTTCATCAGTGTAGTGCACACACACACACACACCCACACCCACACATACTCACTCACACAAACACACACATACTCATACACACACACACACACACACACACACACACACACACACACACAACACATACACACTCATACACACATTTCTCTCTCTCTCTCTCTCTCTCTCTCTCATCACACACACACACACACACACACACACACACACACACACACACACACACACACACATTCTCACACACACACAAACACACACATTCTCACACACACACACACACACACACACACACACACACACACACACACACACACACACACATTCTCACACACACACACACACACACACACACACACACACACACATTCTCACACACTCTCTCTCTCACACACACACACACACACACACACACACACACACACACACACACACACACACACACACACTCACTCACTCACATCACTCACATCACACACACACACACACACACACACACACACACACACACACACACACACACACACACATACACACACACACACACACACACACACACACACACATACACACACACACACACACACACACACACACACACGGAGACCATGTTTCAGCTCTGTGTGCTCAGTGATGGTCACATGTCCCTTTCTAGAATGCAGGACATGCAGCAGTGATGGTCACATGTCCCTTTCTAGAATGCAGGACATGCAGCATGGTCACATGTCCCTTTCTAGAATGCAAGACATGCAGCAGTGATGGTCACATGTCCCTTTCTAGAATGCAGGACATGCAGCATGGTCACATGTCCCTTTCTAGAATGCAGGACATGCAGCAGTGATGGTCACATGTCCCTTTCTAGAATGCAGGACATGCAGCATGGTCACATGTCCCTTTCTAGAATGCAGGACATGCAGCAGTGATGGTCACATGTCCCTTTCTAGAATGCAGGACATGCAGCATGGTCACATGTCCCTTTCTAGAATGCAAGACATGCAGCAGTGATGGTCACATGTCCCTTTCTAGAATGCAGGACATGCAGCATGGTCACATGTCCCTTTCTAGAATGCAGGACATGCAGCAGTGATGGTCACATGTCCCTTTCTAGAATGCAGGACATGCAGCATGGTCACATGTCCCTTTCTAGAATGCAGGACATGCAGCAGTGATGGTCACAAGTCCCTTTCTAGAATGCAGGACATGCAGCATGGTCACATGTCCCTTTCTAGAATGCAGGACATGCAGCATGGTCACATGTCCCTTTCTAGAATGCAGGACATGCAGCAGCATGGTCCCATGTCCCTTTCTAGAATGCAGGACATGCAGCAGTGATGGTCACATGTCCCTTTCTAGAATGCAGGACATGCAGCATGGTCACATGTCCCTTTTCTAGAATGCAGGACATGCAGCATGGTCACATGTCCCTTTCTAGAATGCAAGACATGCAGCAGTGATGGTCACATGTCCCTTTCTAGAATGCAGGACATGCAGCATGGTCACATGTCCCTTTCTAGAATGCAGGACATGCAGCAGTGATGGTCACATGTCCCTTTCTAGAATGCAGGACATGCAGCATGGTCACATGTCCCTTTCTAGAATGCAGGACATGCAGCATGGTCACATGTCCCTTTCTAGAATGCAGGACATGCAGCATGGTCACATGTCCCTTTCTAGAATGCAGGACATGCAGCATGGTCACATGTCCCTTTCTAGAATGCAAGACATGCAGCAGTGATGGTCACATGTCCCTTTCTAGAATGCAAGACATGCAGCAGTGACCTGCAGTTTCCTGTGCAGTGTGTTCAATGCATCTTTTATGATTCCAAAGTGCCCTCTGACACTTTGCAGTAAAAAGATAGTTTCTGCCATGACAAACACTTACAGAGGCACATACTGACATCATGATATTTACTGTCTGTGTTGTATTGTATGTAAACTCCTGTGTCACAACACTCTTTATCCACCTAAAATATGACCTGCTGTCCAAAGGAAATGTGTATCGTCATAACATGGTACCACATACTTTTTTCCCTATGCACTTTGAGGTTTTCTTTGGTTTTTGGTTTATGTGGTTTTTTATTTGTTTGGGGTTTTTTTTGTTTATCTAGATTGTTCTGTGTTATTGATGTCATGAACAATTTCTTTTTTCACCTGGTACATGTCCTTCAACAACTGCAAGAAAAGGAAATGTCAATGAAATATTCCATTTGACTCATGTCTATACTAATATGGCTCATGTGCTTTAAGAGCTTCGTTCAAATAGCACTGCACAGAGGGAGACACTGGTCAAAACTGCTTCTGTGGAGGTCTCCTCTGTGTGTTTGAAATATCTTTTAGAATTAACATTTTTTGTGGGTTTTTTTGTTTGTTTGTTTGTTGTTGTTTTTTTGTTGACAACTCAATCAAACGAAAATGAAATAAAGCAACACAAGTGAAGGAGAGCAGTTGAAAATTTACAGAGAAATGAATCAAAACTCCATTAATAAAACAAAGGATCCTTCAACCATTTTGATTCAAAGTCCAAAAAGACTTCAAATGCACTGAAGGGCAAGAGGTTGAAATTCATTCCCTGTTTTGTGCAAAGGGACACAAAAATAGATCTTTTACTTCCCTTGATCTTTACAGCAGAAAGATGATGATCTTCAGCATTGTCCACAGGAGGGAGGCTGGATGAGCACATTAACAACTTCAACAAAGAAGTGTCAGCATATTTCCTTTTAATGAAAATGATGTAAGCCTAACATGTCAGTATTCATGTGCCTTTTCTAGGCAAAGGCTCAGGCACGGAACATATTAACCCTGTACTGGAAAAATATCAAGTAAAACAAGGCCAAATGCATGCATACACATGACATGCAACAGGAGAACGCAGAGGTCTCAAACTACCAATCAGAAGGAAGTGACGAAGACTTATTACTACCAATCATGTAGTAAAGATGGGATTATTACAGCCTGATGGCTAACTAAATGTAGTAACAGTTCCCATGATTCCTGATGAGAACTGGACAAACTATGTAGCCAAATAGATATAATGATAACATTTATGAAAAGATACCAAGTTGAAAACAATCTTGTTCAGCTTCTACCCGTTTAAAAAAAGATTTTGTCCAAAAGTCTTCGAGGTCAAACAATAAATGTTTCCATTTCTAAATGGTTTCAAAATCACCGCCCCTCTTGCATCGAATATGAGAAGGTAAGTGACTGCTTGTTCTTTGTTTTCATTGTCCTGAGTGTTGTTTATCTTGCCTGAAGAAGACCTAAGAGGTCGAAACGGGTCGTGTTTTGTCTTGTTATTTGTTCTTCCCTGTTGTTTAACGTACTCACAAAGAATTGTTTTCAGACTTTGTTTCAGTTGTCACCTGCAGTCATCTCACTTTGAAACTAAATTTGCACATTATGTTCAGCCATTTTTGTCGACATGCACCTTAAAATAGTAAGGTATTTTGTTTAGCCATTTTTGTCGACATGCACCTTAAAATAGTAAGGTATTTTGTTTAGCCATTTTGTCGACATGCACCTTAAAATAGTAAGGTATTTTGTTTAGCCATTTTTGTCGACATGTACCTTAAAATAGTAAGGTATTTTGTTTAGCCATTTTTGTCGACATGTACCTTAAAATAGTAAGGTATTTTGTTTAGCCATTTTTGTTGACATGCACCTTAAAATAGTAAGGTATTTTGTTTAGCCATTTTTGTCGACATGCACCTTAAAATAGTAAGGTATTTTGGTTAGCCATTTTTGTTGACATGCACCTTAAAATAGTAAGGTATTTTCTTTAGCCATTTTTGTCGACATGTACCTTAAAATAGTAAGGTATTTTGGTTAGCCATTTTGTTGACATGCACCTTAAAATAGTAATGTATTTTGTTTAGCCATTTTTGTCGACATGCACCTTAAAATAGTAATGTGCTCTAATTGGTAGGAGGAGCCCTCTGCATTCTGACAGTGCAGGCATGTGAAAACAATGTTTCCAAACAAAAGGTGACCAGTGATGGTTGATTGGTACAGTACAGGCATGTGAAAACAACATTTCGAAACAAAAGGTGACCAGTGATGGTTGATTGGTACAGTACAGGCATGTGAAAACGTTTCGAAACAAAAGGTGACCAGTGATGGTTGATTGGTACAGTACAGGCATGTGAAAACAACGTTTCCAAACAAAAGGTGACCAGTGATGGTTGATTGGTACAGTACAGGCATGTGAAAACAATGTTTGCAAACAAAAGATGACCAGTGATGGTTGATTGGTACAGTACAGGCATGTGAAAACGTTTCGAAACAAAAGGTGACCAGTGATGGTTGATTGGTACAGTACAGGCATGTGAAAACAACGTTTCCAAACAAAAGATGACCAGTGATGGTTGATTGGTACAGTACAGGCATGTGAAAACGTTTCAAAACAAAAGGTGACCAGTGATGGTTGATTGGTACAGTACAGGCATGTGAAAACAACGTTTCCAAACAAAAGATGACCAGTGATGGTTGATTGGTACAGTACAGGTATGTGAAAACATTTCCAAACTATAGATGACCAGTGATGGTTGATTGGTACAGTACAGGCATGTGAAAACGTTTCCAAAGAAAAGATGACCAGTGATGGTTTAGCCCAGTCCTGTTCTATTGCTCTGGATGATATTCATCGTGAACGTCGACGGACTCCTGTGCACCGTTGCTGTAGTCCAAGGAATCCTGTGGAAAGGAGAACACGTCAAAGGCCTGCCAGCTGAAGTGGAGCAGGATGATGAACAGCAGAATAGCAGCGTAGATGATGATGCAGATCACGTTGTCACGGTGCACCTCCTTCACCTGCGCTGCTGCAACAACACACAGCACACAACCTACACTGTGTCACATGTTGTCACACTGCACCTCCTCCACCTGCGCTGCTGCAACAACACACAGCACACAACCTACACTGTGTCACATGTTGTCACGCTGCACCTCCTCCACCTGCACTGCTGCAACAACACACAGCACACAACCTACACTGTGTCACTGGAATATGTCTTCAGACTCATTCCGCTCAAACATCATGATTGTTAGGGAAAACAAAAGTGGCAGCAATGTCACCTCTATCTAATCACACATGAAGAGAAAACACTCTGTGTGAACTTCCAGTCCTGTTGTCCTTTTTTTTTTTTTTTTTTTTTTTTTTTGTTTGTTTGTTTGATTTTTTTCAAGTTTTTTGTGTGTGTTTTCTGTTTTGTTTTGTCTATATGACCGATTCGCTTGTCTTAGGTCTAGAAAGATGTCAACTCAATTGTTCTTCACTTTACTATCGTTTAGAATGTACCAGCCTTTTCCTCCTGAACGCTGCAATACGGAAGTGATTATGTGAACATTGTGCAGACAGAATGCCAACTGCTGTGTTCTTCATTGTGCCATTATGTTTTTTAGTGCTTTTGTTCCACTCATTTTCTGTGGTGATCTGTGGGTAAAGATCAAGTCGAAGAGCTGCTGTCCACGGCACAACCTGACCACATACAGGTGTGGTGTGGATTGCTAACTGCGATAAGCACGCCTCGCTGGCACAACCTGACCACAGACAGGTGTGGATTGCTAACTGCGAGAAGCACGCCTCGCTGGGCTTTTGAAGAACTTGCAGACAGGGCTGTACAGACAGGTGTGGATTGCTAACTGCAAGAAGCATTCCTCGCTGGGGCTTTTGAAGAACTTGCAGACAGGTGTGGATTGCTAACTGCAATAAGCACGCCTCGCTGGGGCTTTTGAAGAACTTGCAGACAGGGCTGTACAGACAGGTGTGGATTGCTAACTGCAAGAAGTACGCCTCGCTGGGGCTTTTGAAGAACTTGCAGACAGGTGTGGATTGCTAACTGCAAGAAGCACACCTCGCTGGGGCTTTTGAAGAACTTGCAGACAGGTGTGGATTGCTAACTGTGAGAAGCACGCCTCGCTGGGCATTGAAGAACTTGCAGACAGGGCTGTTTGAACATGCAGCGAAGAAACTTACTTCCGGTCATGATGCTGGCAGTATAGAGTGTGTTGAATGTCTTACTTAGGTGTGCTGAATGCTTGCAAAATAAATAAATGAATAAAGAAAATAAGAAAAAGATTAAAAGAAAAAAAAATATTTGTTGTTGAAAGAGGCCTGGGCAACTTGTAAAATACTGATAGATGGTCTCATTCATAATCTGTGGCATTTTTGTGTGATTGTTATCATGAGTAAAACGATGACGTGAAGACTTAAACAGACTTCCTGAAAATGAACCAAAATGAAAGTCAATTTACAAACCATAGGACAAGGGTACACTTTTTTTTTTTTAGTACACAATACAAAACAAAGTATTTTTGAACTAATGCTGGGGCGGCCTGAATTGACATTATGACCAAAACAGTGCAGTGTTCCCACGTTTCTTTTTTTGATAAAAGCGGACTCAGGGACGGGTGAGATGGAGGAAGATTAAGGGACCTCACCTTCCAACTGTTTATGAAAGGGGACGGGTGTAGGTGCAGGGGGTGAGTGGGGCTCTCATTTTCCAAACCTTTAGAGGGGTGTTCTCTCGTCTCCAGACATCCTTTAAAAACAGAACTGGGGGCGCCTCATACACTGCTTTTCTTTTTTTTATTTATATATTTTTTAAGGGTGGATGGAGTGGTGGCTTTCATTTTCGAAACTTTTGAGGGTTGCTCTCCCTTCTTCAAAATTCTTGTCAAAGCAGAGTGAAGGAAGGGGGGGGGGGGGGGGGGGGGGGGGGGGGGGGGGGGGGGGGGGGGGGGGGGGCACGATAGCATGTCGTCCTCATTTTTTTTTTTTTACTTCAAACATACGGGAGGGAGGGGGAATTCACTGCGTGGCCCAGTGCCCCTCCCCCCCCCCCCCCCCCCCCCCCCCCCCCTTACATTTACGTATCTGTTCGATCCTTGATTCCCTCCCTTCTCTTCCCCCCCATTCCCTGAGCACTTCTTTCAGTGCTTTCTGTCCTATCCCCTCCCCCCTCCCCCGCTCCCACACACACTATATCCCTCATTTATTCCCCTTCCTCACTCAGTATTGTTTGCTTTCATTTCTTCAAATTCATAGGCTGAAGATAACATTAGCAAAATGAAATACTCGTCTTCCAGTCGTCCAGAAGCAAATCATAATCTGCAACACTCTGAAACCAAGGTCGACCGACAGACTGTGTCCACCTGTTTCTTTCATGCTGGGAATTCTCTGGCGATGGCTATCCATCCACGCCGTCTTCTGCATTCACGAACCTTCACTGCGGCATTTTAATTAACCCTTTCATCCCTTCCGATTTGACAGCCTGGACAGCCTCTCTGGCCTACCTGAGAACTTCATTTGCACATAAAGATGATATATCTTCATTCAGACCCGTAACTACTTTCTGAAGGGGCCACAAATGACTTTATACTCTTGCAAAAAGATTTTGTATCAAAATGTTAACATTTCATGTGGCGTCACGCTCTTTGGAATCGTGATATCTGACAATTTCAAGCATTAATCAATTCTTTGCAAAACTCGCAAATAAATAAAAGCACTTTTGAATTATTGATCGAATTACTCAGCCATGTTGCCTGCATGTGAAGGAAGTGCTGTTATGTGTTTGCCTCCCTTTCTTGCGGTGGGCTAATAAACCAGACTGAATTTCTGTTTTCCGCCCGAATTCTGTTTGACACAGATGAGAATGACATTCAATGGCGCCAGAACAAAATTCGGGCATAGGGTTAAAAAAGATCAATATGAAACTCCTTTAAGAAATCCATTTTCATTATTTTATCATATCCGATTTATCTTTTTTTTTTGTTTGTTTTGTTCGTTTTGTTTAAAGCTCTGCAGAAAACAGCCCTTTAAAAGGCTCAATCCTGAAACACTGCTCCAAATTCAAAATAATTCATTCTGGCTGTGTCAGCAGAATTTTATTCCCATTAATTAGCTGCGTGTGTTGGAGGTAAAGAACTGGCAAGGTGGTCTGTGTACAGACGAAAATAATCACATAAAACACCATGGTATTACAGATATTAGTGGGGCTAGTTTAGGGGGGAAGGCCTATTGATTACCATTTTAGTCTAGTGCAGATCCTGATTAAATTCTGAACATAAGAATACGATTTTGCACACACACACACACACACACACACAGAGGCACACACACACACACACACACACACACACACACACACACACAGAGGCACACACACACACACACACACACACACACACACACACACACACACACAGAGGGCGCGCGCGCGCACACGCGCACACACACACACACACACACACACACACACACGTATATGTCAAATCTTACAAAGTTGCTGAAGATACATCGCAGTTTTATCTCCTCTGTTCAGCAATCTGGACCCTGAATAGAAATAAATTGTCAGAATTCAGCATCCAGTCCACATACTACGGTGTGTGTGTGGGGGGGAAAAGGGGGGGGGGGGGGGGGGGGGGGGGGGGGGGGGGTTGCTTTCATGTGTGTTGGGGGTGTGGGGTTGTGTGTTGTTGGTGGTTGTGTGTGATGGGGTTTGTGGGTGTGTTTTGGGGGGATACAAAAAACAAAATATTCTTAAAAATATGTGGAAATAAAAGGGTATTTCATAGGGAAAAAAATTTTTTTCCCTTCGTGGAAAGGTTTCAATAAATTACGCTTCTTTACATTGAAAAAAGGGCGATTAACATATGTATATCTGAAAGTTTTTAAAACGAAATTTTAAATTTTCCTCGCATAGGGAAAAAAATCAAAGTGGTATTACACAGAAAACACCGCACAACCCCACGCGGCCAGTAAACGCCCCAACACACACACACACACACACACACACCCCAAAACACACACACACCAACACACCCCCAAGGGCAATCCTCTCGGAAAAGGCTTTACCCCAATGAAAGGTGGGTCGCTGGAGACCCACGACGTAAAAAGGAAGCTTTATTCCCCCTTTTAAAAAAAAACAGGGTTTCCATGGTGATCCCCCGAGGGAACGGGAAAGTTTTATCCTCCTTAAAAAAACGGGTCCATGGAGACCCACGACGTACAGGGAAGTTTTATGCCCCCCCTATAAAAAAACCAGGGGCCCATGGAGACCCACGAGGGACAGGGAATTTTTAAATGCCCCTATACAAAAACAGGGGGCCATGGTAAACCCAAAGACGTACGGGAAGTTTTAAAATTCCCCCTTTAAAAAAAAACATGGTCCAGGGAAAACCCACGACGAACAGGGAAGCTTTTTTCCTCCGTACAAAAAAAAGGTCCCATGGTGACCCACCGACGTACAGGAAAGCTTTTTTTCCTCCTTTACAAAAAAAAGGGTTCCATGGTCCCCATGACGTTGGTACGCGTTCGTTAAGGGTCTTTGTTTGTTTTTGGGTTTGCTGCTCCCGCGCAGCAAAAAACGACAAAGGTTAAAAGAAAATTTGTTTGGAAAATTCACTTCGTCTGTTTTGGGAAAAGGAATTTTAAAATCTGCGCACTGACCTTCTTCTTATGTGGTCTTTAGGTATTTGAAAACGGGAGGGAAACCCGGGGTCAAACTCCCCTCTCCTCCCCCACAATGGACTGGCTTTTTTTCCCTAAAACCCCCAGATATACCATAACCGCGCCCGCTCACGGGAGGGCTTTTTCCCTAGGTCGTTCATCTTTGAAATGATAAAGGAAAAAGGAGAGGGTGGAGATTCTGTCTTTTTTCCCCCAAAAAAGGGAAAATACCCCGCACGAAAAGGGTCCCCCTTTTGCACCCCCCCCCCCCCCCCCCCCCCTAAAAAAATTTTGTCACATTTTTTTTTGGTGCTTTAAGTGTAAAGATAAACGAAAAATAAATGTAAAAATAAAAAATTTTGGGGAAACCTTTGTCCCCTGGTTTAATTTTGAAGGGAAACCCAACCAGGGCCGGGGCGGCTTTTGGGAGGGTCCAAAAACGCCATAATTTTGGGATCACCTTTTGTCTTTTTTATTTAACAACGAAATTTCCTTTATTTTTTAGTTGAAAAGAATTTCCTTTCCCCACAAATGAAATAATCAGAACAAAAAATAAATGCAAAAATTTTACCGCAGTAAAGCTACGGTGAAACCCCCCGAAAAACCCACGCGTGTGGGGGGGAACTGAAAAATTTCCCAAAAGGTTTGCAATAAACCATCCTCTCCCAAAACTGGCAATTTAAAAGAAACAAAGTACACCACAGTATCAAAAAACAGTTTCTTGTGATTCTTTTGGGGCAAATCCCACATCACCATGGACCAAACGGGAATCCCTCTTTTTGCCGGGTTATCCCCCCCAACCCCCGATCGGGCTTAAAACGAAAATTTTAATTCTTTACAAATTCAAAATTGGATTTTTTTTACTGAAAAAAAATTTAATTTTTGCTTTTTCCCCAAGTATGACGCATTTTGTGTGGGGGGGGGGGGGAAAGGGGGGACCGGGGGCGGCGCGGCCCCGGGGCCGCGCGCGGGGGGGGCGGGGGGTGTGTGGGTGTGTGTTTGTGGGGGTGTGGTGTGTGTGTATTAAAGATGATTGTTCTCAAAAATGCGGGGCTTTTAAAAGGTATTCGTTTTCATGGCACCTCGCCAACGGTACTTAAATCAACAACAATCTGATTATTTTAAATCTTTTTCCCCGGCACAAGTAAAAAGGGGGACTTTTTCGATACGAGGAAATGACAGCTTTTTCCCTGCAATCTCTGCTTTTGCACAAGGGGTTTTTCCCCAGAATGTTTAAAAAACCCCACGGAAAACCCACCTTTTGAAAATTGGGCCCTTTTAAACCTTTGGTGGAGGTGAAGATACTCTTAAGAAATTTTCAAAGTTCAAACCCCCCACGGGATTCTTCTCGGGAAAATACATAAGCAGGGTCAGATCGGGAAATACCCAGCGGGAGCTGGCTCTTTGCACGGGTTTTGGGCAAAACCCCCGGCAAAAAAGGGGACGACATTAGCCCAAACCACCCTTTTACCATCCCCCAAAACCCCGGGACCCACAAACAGTCCAGGAATGCTTGCGACTGCGAAAAGGGCCCCTGAGAGTGGTTGGACAAGAGTCCCTTATCACTAGGGTTTAAACCCTTGGGTTTGTATGAAAGCCTACCCCAAATCGTCGGAACCAACCTAAACCGGTACAAGAAGCTTTTTAATTTTCGGATGGGGTGCTTTCCCCCTTCCCTTTTCGAACCCCCCAAAGGGCGGGGGGAAAAACGCGGAAAGGGTTTTCGGGGTTGGGAGAAAAATCCCTGAAGGCAGGCTGACCCTTTCGGTTCTGGAAAGGGGTTTGCTGTCGGGGCAAACACATGAACAAGCATTGTTCTGCCATAAGAAAAAACCCTTGAATCTAGAACGCTTGCTGGTTGGGAAAGGATTTTTAAAATCAAAAGATGAAGAAAACTTTAAAATTTCCGACACTGCAGAAGAAAAAGACCCCCCAAAAGGCCCTCCTCATGTTTTTTCTCCAAAGAGAACTTGACTGAGTTTCCCCAAAAATGAAGCAAAAAATCTTTAAATTTTTTCAGGGCAGAGTACGAACAGTTCAGAGACAAAGCCCAAAAAGGGGGCCCCCTTTTGGGAAACCCAACTGCACAAATTTTGGTTGTCGCCCATCGACCCATTAAAGCTGCCAAAGCGCTCCTTGGGGCTGTCAAAAAACGATTTGGGCCTTGTACGCAAAAAATTCGTTGTCCCAAATCCGACCCTTTTTTCATTTTGGGGTGGGACAAAAAAAAAGCACGCTCCCCTGACGTTTTTCTAAATTCTTCTTGGCAAACAAGACTTTGTCACACCCTTTTGGACCAAAAGGAGATGCTGCAGAGAGGTGTTTTCCAGGGGGAAAGGGGTCCTTCATTCCTAGCAATCGCTGTCACTGGACAAAGACCAGGGGAAGAAACTTTTATGAACACCCCAAAAAGCAGAGGAGGAGCTGGTGGGGGTGGCGCTGGTCCCACGACCTGTTTCCCAACCGGGAGGCCTCCCAAAGATGGGTCAGGACAACCCATGAGGGGTTTCAAAAAACTTAAAACCCGACAGGGCGGGGAAAGGCACCAAGGGGAGAGGTTGGCAGTAGATACCCGAGACTTGGCGCCCTTTTCAAAAAGTGAAAAAAAGGGGCCCATGAAGACCAAAACAGTCCAAAATTTTTCAACGCCCTTTTTTGGGAGGAAGCCTTGGAAAAACCCCCCCTCGCCCGGGCATCTGAAAAATCTGCCCCCCGCCGGCTTTACAGCTTTAATTGTTGAGGGCAGAAAAGGTTTGGAAACCCGTGAAGGGGGCTTCATCACGCAAGACTGGGGCAACTGAAAAATTTTAGAACCAGCAAGGGGCAAAAACCTAAAAAAGAGGGCCCTCCATGAACAAAACCCCGTCCACAAGAAACTTCCAAGAAAAAGGGTTTGAATACAAACAAAAAGGGAACCCTTTGCCTTTAAAAACCTTTGGGTGAAGCAACGGGAAGCAGGTGTTCAACGAATCTGAAAAATTTTTGATGAAAATACCAACTTATCCGTCCCTTACAGTTTTTGCCCCCCGGCTGAAAATTTCCCGGGCCAAAACCGAAAAAAGAAAAAGGGGTTTTAAAGACCTCACCAAAGATTTTGAAAAACTCCTTCCGAAAGACGAAAACGCTGGTTGGGGGATCGAGGGGCAAGGGCAGGGGTTTTCCTGTTTGCAACAGCTTTTTCCCAATTTTCAGGGAGATCACCAAAGAAATCTGCATCCGGGGCCAAAAAGGGAAGGGGCGTGGTTTTTCAATACGCCCTGTAAAAAAACGGACTGAATAAAACCCAATAAAAAGGAAAAAAGGAGAGGCACTGGGCGAAAATCACTTTGAAAGGAGAAAGCACCCAAAGCGTCCCCTGCAGCCGGGAAAAACGTTTTGTAAAACGACAAAAAAAAGAAGCAGCTCAGCCAAGTTTTAACTCGATTTTTGGGAAGAAAAGAAAGAAAGCCCCAAAAATTTTCAAGGACAAAAAAGGGTCATGCAGATAGTGAGGGAAAAGGGCCGCCCGGGCTGAAATCGGCAGATTAGCGCCACAACACGGACGCCAACCGTAACATTTAAACCACCCCAAAAGAAAACGGCTTCCAGGGTTTGTCCTCCACTGTGCTACGCTAAAACGGGAATGGATACACTTCTTTCCGCGCAAGAGTCCCGACTGGGACATTTTTTTTTCATTTTCCTGCACTTCGCTCTGCAGCAAAAGGGACGGGGTGATTCTCCCCCGCCCCCAAAAGGAAGGGGGAAAAAACCCAACGGCTAAACAACGTCACTGACTTCGCTACGCTTTGGGGCAACAGCACGGCACCCCTTTCCCCTGGTCCATGCTTACCCCGGGCCCTGCGAACAAACAAGTGAAATTCAAGGGAAAGGGAAAAAAATAAAACCCATAAAGTTCTTCAGCAAAAAACCAAGATTTGGGAAAAAATTGGGCCCGCCTTGGAGGTCATGGGCCATCGCTGAAGAAGTAAAAAGCCGATTTTGAGACCCTTCCCTGTCCTGTACGGCAGAAAATTGTTTCCAAAAAACCGGTGCTAATGATTTTCCGACACCACTACTAAAGGGAAGATTTTTGGAGAGGGCCCAAATTGAACGCAGATTACAACGTTAACATGGCAAGAAAGGAAACCGTGCAAACAAACTTTTCAAGAGGGGAGCAGCTTCAAGTTTCTTTTGGTAGAGGGCCTCCGAACCCATGTCTGATTTTCCAGCAGAAAGCAAGGAAAAGGATGGATTAACGTTGATGGCACCTTGGAACCAGTGTGGTCCGCAGAAGAGAAGGGCGTCATCCTGCCCGCAGAAGGGTTTTGACTTCCCTTGGGGGTTTTTTCCAAACTCTGACACGACAAAGAAGAAGCTGAAAATTTTCCAAACGTATCAGAAGAGTCCCTTTCTACTTGTGCCGAGGGAAGCGACTCAAAAAGGGAAGGATTGTGGTTAAATTTAAATACGTTCCTGGAAATTTTGTCGCCATGAAACAGAATCCCTTTCCAGGGGCCAGAAACTGAGAACAATCACACCCATAAATGCAACACACCCCCAACCCACACACACACACACACACACACACACACCCACAAAACCACACACACACACCCCTACACACACACAAAAAGCACACACACATACACGCCAAAAACTTGGAAAGTCCCCAAAACCCCCTTTTTTTTTCAATAAAAAGTCCAATATAATTTGAAAAAAATTTAAAATTTCCCGTTGAAGCCAAATGGGGGGTAGGGGAAAAACCCCGGGCAACAGAGGGCGTCAGCAAAAGGCCCAAGGGTTGGGGGGCCATGCCAAAAGAATCCCCAAGAAACTGTCTTTGATACGGGTGTACTTTGTTCCTAAAAAGGGTTCAACATTTTTCCCGGGGAGTTTAGTTTATTGCAAACACTTTGGCAAATTTACAGTTCGAAAACGCGTGATAAACGGGGGGTACACAGGTATTTTTAACTGGCGGAAAACCTTTAAATTGCATAAATTTGGGGTTCTAAATTATTGCCTATCTTGCAAAAGGAAAATTACTGTCAACTAAAACTTTAAAGGGGAAATTCTCAAATTTAAAAAAAAGACACAGGGATCCCCAAAAAAAAACCCTTAAAGGAACGTTTACGGACCAAACGAAAACGGGCCCGCGGCCCCTGAGATGGGTCCCCCTTAAAATTAAGCCAAGGGGCCCAGTGCGCCCCCAAGATTTTTATTTTAAACCATGATTTTTCGTGATCTAAACACAAAAAAACACCAAAAACAATCCCATTGCCCAAATTTATTAGGGGGGGGGGGGGGGGGGTGGGGGGGGGGGGGGGGGGGGGGGGGGGGGGGGGGGGGGGGGGGGGGGGGGGGGGGGGGGTGCAAGGTGGACCGTTTCTCGTGACGGAGTACTAATGATTAGGCTTATCAAGTAGGAAGTGTGCGTGCGTGCGTGCGCGCGCGCGCGCGCGCGTGTGTGTGTATGTGTGTGTGTGTTGTGTGTGTGAAATTGATGTGTGTGCGTGCGTGCATGAGAGAGAGAGAGAGAGAGAGAGAGAGAGAGAGAGAGAGAGCGAGCTTACCAGCACAGTTTGCCCTGGTGGCCATATTTTTCTTTTTAATGATATCCGGGTTTACGATTCTAGATTCAAATCTAACATTTACGTGGGTGTACATTGTGATCAATTTTAGATCTGGAGCTTGCCGATTTTGACTCACAGTTATTTCCCTTGAAGTTAAGTTTTTCTCTCACTCTCTCTCTCTCTCTCTCTCTCCTCTCTCTACACACACACACACACACACACACACACACACACACACACACACACACACACACAGAGGAAAAATCCTTGCGCAAAAGTCAGGCGACCAGCTAAGTTGTGAAATGGTTTATGAAATCATTGCCACCGTTCTGCTTCCAACACTGAAGAGCGATCGCTTCATACCCAGAAAGACTTGTATGTCCACTGCCCTCCCGTAGGCCCTTTTACAAATACCAGTCGGCTTTTTTCTTTCTTTTCTTTTCTTTTCTTTCGTTTGTTTTCTCTCCCCCCCCCCCCCCCCCACCCCCCTCCCCCCTTTTTTATTGTTTGTTTTGTTTTATTTTGATTTATTGATTCCTGTTCGATCCTTCTGTAATGAATAATTATTGCTTTTGTTTGTTGGTTTGTTTGTTTATTTAGTTGCATGCCCGTTGCTGTAATGTATTAACTGTTCTGAATACATGTAAAATGTTTCAACTGAAATTGTTGAGTCATTATAAATTGTCAGTACCCCATCCTTATCCTCTCCCATCTCCCACCCCGCCTCCCTTAAGCCCCAAATATGGGGTGAAAGGAAATAATGGTTGATTGATGTGTTTGGAATGAAATCAGAGCGAGGAATGATCATGAATTTGGTTTCTGATACTTTTCGTTTCCAGAGTTTCCAGTTTTCTGTAAAAATTCCGTTCTCTACAGATGCATTACCTTAAATGAAAGACTTGCCCGTCTTATACCTGTGTGTGTGTGTGTGTGTGTGTGTGTGTGTGTGTGTGTGTGTGTGTGTGTGTGTGTCTGTGTGTGTTGTGTGTGTTGTGTCTGTGTGTCTGTGTGTGTTGTGTGTGTGTGTGTGTGTGTGTGTGTGTGTGTGTGTGTGTGTGTGTGGTTGACAGAGAGAGATAGAGAGAGACAGAGACAAAGTGAGACAGAGAGAGAGAGCGAGAGAGAGAACGAACCAACGAACAAAATTTTATTTTACCAGGGTAATGAGATAAGCAAATTGCGCATGCTTTTTTCCACCCAGCCCTGGAGAAAAAAAAAGCACATGGGCAACACACAAGTCAATATAGCAGCAAAGAGGAAAAAGTGAATACACTAGTCAGCTTGCAAGCTATAAGAAGTAACAGACTAATACTACAAAAGCAAACGACAAAATCGTGCAAGCATCCATATGCGCGGGCGCGGGCGCGCGCGCGCGCACACACACACACACACACACACACACACACACACACACACACACACACACACACACACACACACAAAGGAATTGATCTAATGACAACAACAACATCAACAAACTGTACAGTACTGTTTAAACATAACAATGGCCACAATGTCTGTTATATTCTTTCTTTCGCATTATATGACATGAAGAGGAATATCATGTCTTAAATATGTAGTGTACTTTTTAAAAAGTTTTTAGTGCCTGAAAGAGATATGCTTTGTAAGCTGATTTAAACGAGCTAATGCTTTTTTTTTTATGGAACGTTTCGGACCGACGAAAAGCAGCCGCGGCACCTGAGATGGGTACCCTTCAAAATCCCATAATCCCCCTGGCCACATGTCATTTCCGCCCACCAAACACATGGCCAAGAACGGATAAGTCATTTTCATTCTTTTTTCGTTTTTCGTTGTTTGTACTGTCCCACATGTTAAATGTGATTTATTTTTTCGCCTGAAGAAGACCCAAGTGGTTGAAATGCATCGTGTCTTGTCTTGTGCTTTGTTGTCAATGTCATTGGCGGTAAGTTCTAAACAACTCTATTCCTAATCTTGCTTCGTTCGCCGCCGTCAGTCACTCCATTTTGAAATTTTTTTTTTTAATCCAACATGTAATTTGGTAATGAGTTCCAAAGGGCCCCTCCTGAATAGGCGAGGCTTGTTTTAAAAAGATCAATTCTGGGTTTTCTCATTACATTATTATTCGTGTATCTTGATTGATTTCGCGGAAATCGTGCGGTTAGTGTACAAGGAGCAAGTCCGTTCATTATTCGATACATTACAACGGCTTTGTTAAACTGTAGTTTATACGATAATGGAAGGATCTCCAGCGCTGAGTAGTCTTCAGTCGTCAGACTAGTAGCTTTTAGAAGTACTGACTTCAGAGAGCGTTTATAGATCCTGTTTAGATCTTGATGTATTTGCACTGCATTGATCATAGAGTGTTGACGCATAATCGATAGATGATGAAATAAATGCGTGAAAGAATTTCTTTCGAGCTGTAACATCGAGGAAAGTCTCATTTTTTTATAAGTTGAAATAAGCTTTGGAAATACGTTTGCATAAACTAGATGGGGTGACCAGGAAAAGATTATTGAGAGAGAGGAGAGAGAGAGAGAGAGAGAGAGCGAGAAGAGAGAGAGAGAGAGAGAGACTGATTGATTGATTGATTGATTGATTGATTGATCTTTAATACCCAAGGATGAAGATTTTAGGCCAAAGCCTAGTCTTACAATCTGTCCTTGTCATGCATACATTATTTCAGCACATATCATTCATACAGACAATTCAACATAGCAACATGATAATCTAATTCTACAATGATAAGCAACTACTCATAAAAGCACTAATGAGATGGGGGATGGTAAAACAAAAGGAAACTTACAAACAAACAAACAAACAAAAATACAGGAGAGAGAGAGGTCAGAGGAGGGTGGGGAAGAGAGAATGGTAGGTAGGGGGAGGAGAAAAGGGATGGTAGACAGAGTGGGAGTGGGGATGAGCGATTTTAACGGAGTAGGTTTTTATGTTGAGACGATTTATCCAAAGTATGGTTCACAGAAGACTTAGCGAATGGACGCTAATCATTGTAATCGAATAATTTAACTACTGAGACATAAAATGTTTATGCAAATGTTCCTTGAAAGGTTTTAAAGTATTCATGTTTTGTAGATTCGGTGGAAGTGAGTTCCAGACATATGGTCCAGAGTAAGCTAGGCTTGTTTTGTATAGATCAATGCGTGGGTAGGGAAGAAGGAATTTCTTCGAGCCAGAAAAGCTGTTCGATCTTGTAAAAAGGGCATTGATATAACATGGCATAGTATCTGTCAAGATTGTAAACATAAATGATGCCTTGTTGAATTCCAATTGCCTATTCAGAGGAAGTATGTTCAGCGCTTTTAGTTTTTCGTCTGTTGTTAGAGATACAGCTGGATGGAGTAGCTTTGCTGCACGTCTATGGAGAGAATTCCAGTCTTTTTTTGTGGACGTCACTACTGCCGTCCCACACTGTTGAGGCGTAATTTATACGTGACATTATGTGTGCATTGAAGAAAAGTTTAAGCACATTACTGTTGACGTAGCGCTTTAATTGAGATAACAGGAAAAGGTGTTTTGAGACCAACCTTGCATACGTTATTTAGATGAGATTGCCATTTCAATTCTTTATCTATCGTTAACCCTAAAACACGATGCTCATCTACCTGCTCGATAGAAGTGCCATTCAACTGAAGTTTTAGGCAAAGAGGAGTCAATGGTGTTTTTGCGGGTAGCTATAATCATAGATTTGGTTTTGGCTGGGTGTATGACCATTGAGTTTGAATGACACCAGTCTGACACGTCGTTTAGACTTTCCTGGAGAGAAGTTTCTATTGTCTCTGGATCACTACCATTCCTTTGGAGCGACGAGTCATCAGCAAATAAATCTGTCGTGACCTTTTCATCTGATACGGACAATGGTAAATCATTGATGAAGATGCAGAATAGTAGGGGGCCTAGTACAGAGCCCTGTGGGACTCCATGTCTGACAAAGTCTGAAGTGGAGTTTTCCCATTAAGCGCCACATACTGAGTCCTATCGTTCAAGTATGATTGAAATAATGAGATTGTCGGGGTATGGTTCAAGTAGACAGATAGTTTCTTTAGAAGAATGGAATGATCAACAAGATCAAACGCCTTTTTGAAGTCAAGAAAGACAACCCCTGTCATTTGTGATTGGTTCATATTTGAAAGCCATGAGTCACACATTCGTGATAATGCTGTGTGGCAGGAATGATTAGATCGGAATCCAGATTGGAGTGGGTGAAATAGTTTGTTTTTCTACATGAACTGAGATACGTGTGTGTGTATGTGTCTTTCAAGGGGTTGGATAGAATCGATAGTAAGGATATAGGTCTGAAATTATTTGGATCCGACAAATCATTTGATTTTGGAAGGGGGATTACTTTGGCGTTTTGAACGCCTGAGGAAAACATTAGTTTCAATGGATAGATTATATATGTATGTAAGAGACTCAACAATGTAAGGTAGACGAGTTTGAGAAGAAATGTGGGTATGTTATCAGGACCCATGGATTTTTTATTCTTTAATTGCGCTATGTGCATACCATACTTCATGTACAGCAAGAAGGGGAATTTTA
>CM031605.1:14606673-14644173 GCA_018398815.1 Conus ventricosus | reverse complement strand
TGTGGCTGCCTCAGTGCTCACACACAGCTGAACAGATCTACACCATGAAACAGATAGCCGTCTGCAGCAGTTCATATAGCTGTCTGCAGCAATTCAGATTGCTGTCTGCAGCAATTCAGATAGCTGTCTGCAGCAATTCAGATAGCTGTCTGCAGCCATTTAGAGCAGATAGCGGTCTGTAGCAGTTTACACACTGTTTTGATCCCCTGTCTGAGTTTACAAGCAAACGTTTTCAATAGAACCCCGCCATTGTACTCCAGTGGATTCCATCCCACTGTGGGATCACTGAGAATGAGCAGAATGACGCTCTGTCCATAGTGGATTCCATCCCACTGTGGGATCACTGAGAATGAGGAGAATGACGCTCTGTCCATAGTGGATTCCATCCCACTGTGGGATCACTGAGAATAAGGAGAATGTGATACTCGAAGAGGATAGCAAAAAGAGCTGCTGTTATCCTAATGATCACAACTATACTGACTTCCATAAAAAAACGCGAAAATTTGAAAGGCTATTTTAGGGTGAAAAGGGGTCAATATACAATTTGAACCATTGTGGCAAGTTGTTTGGGTCCAAGACTCACGTGCAGTGAAAAAATTGTGTGAGCAACACATCATTCCCGGCATTGGAGGGTCAACAAAAATGGCAAACTGGTTGCTGCATGTGAGGCACGTGCACACCATGCAGAGCAAAGTTAACCAGCGACAAGTACGCAGGCATGCAGCCTTTATAAAGCCGCGCTACAAGGTTCAGGTAACGACTTGCCGTCTGAGCGCTACATAGATGCCAAGACTACGAGCAGAGGAACGCAATCGTGCCCTAGGCCATCTGGAGGCTGGTGTGGATGCCAGGCAGGTCGCCAACATCTTTAACGTCCACATCTCAACCATCTATCGTCTGCAGCACCGCATGCGAGTCACTGGTACCACTGATGATCGTACCCGGCCAGGCCGTCCTTGGGTCACCACACAAAGAGAGGATCGCCATCTTGTTCGAACCCATCTGCGGACAGGCGGCAAACAGCCGCTAACACTGCTCGACAGGTGCCTGGGAATCCTCAGCAACGAATCAGCCTCAACACTATGCGGCAGCATCTTCAGGAGAACGGGCTGGCATGTAGGCGTCCTCACAGAGGTCCGGTACTGACACCAAGACACCGGCAGGACAGGCTGCAGTGGGCAAAAGCCCGAATCAACTGGCGCAGGCAGCAGTGGGGACGCATACTGTTCTCAGATGAGAGCCGTTTTTGTATCGACATGGCTGACGGTCGTGTCAGAATATGGCGTCGACCTGGTGAACGCTATGCTGACTCCTGTGTGGTGGAGCAGAACCCCTGGGGAGGCCCGAACGTTATGATATGGGGTGCAATTGGCATTAACCACGCCATAGGACCAGTCATCTTTCAGAACATTGGTCCTGGTCGCGGACAGGGTGTCAATGCACAGCGCTACATCAACCAGGTGCTCAGACCCCATGTCGATCCTTTTTTTGCGCAACATCCAAACTGGACATACCAACAGGACAATGCAAGACCACACACCGCCAGGGCCACCCAGCAATTTCTTCACATAACAACGTCAATGTGCTGCCCTGGCCAGCCCTCAGTCCCGATTTAAACCCAATAGAACATTTTTGGGATGAACTTGGCAGACGGTTGGACCTCCTGCGTCCACGACCAGCAACAGCGGCTCAACTTCACCAGGCCATCGTCCATGTGTGGGCTGGTGTGCCAAGGGGACGCATCAACCACCTGGTCCACTCAATGAGCCGCAGGTGTCAAGCAGTTGTCAACGCAAATGGTGGCCACACACGGTATTAGGACCTCAAGCTGGTTTGTCACGTGACCTTGGATTTTCCACACAAAAGACATATTGCTGATGACATTTTCACACATTACCGGTGTAATGAATCAAATCACGTTGAATTATCGCTTCCACTCTGTACAATTGTGACCAATAAAATTCACCCCCAACCTTCAGCTTGTTTTGTTTTCGCGTTTTTTTATGGAAGTCAGTATACATTGTCCTACGGATCACAATTGTTTTCCCTATGTTCTTGAGGATTTTAACAATTTTCCCTGTTTTCTTGAGAACCATATTGTTTTCCATATTTTCCTAGGAATGATAACTTTTAACCTTGTCTTCCTGAGGCAAACAGGTGTGTCGCCAGACACGCGAGGACAGCCTCGTTAACAGGGAAAATATCGGTGACTGCTCTTCACCAGGCAAACAGGTGTGTCGCCAGACACGCGAGGACACCCTCGTTAACAGGGAAAACATCGGTGACTGCTCTTCACCACGACAGGTGCCAACCCCCAGGGGTCGGCAGAGCAGGGACAATTGTCATGACCCCGTGGATCATAACTATCTTATGTTTGCTTTTCTCAAGAATGGTCACAGGGTTTTCCCGCGGATATAGGGCAAACAGTTGGGATATAGGGCAAACAGTTGGGATATGGGGCAAACAGTTGGGATGCTTAGGATAGCACTGACAATGACTGTTTCCCTGGTGACACTATGCACAGCACTTCTGGCCTTCAGCCAAAACAGAGAGAACAGTTAGCATCCGAATGGAAACAGAGAGAACAGATAGTATCCGAATGGAAACAGAGAGAACAGTTAGTATCCGAATGGAAACAGAGAGAACAGATAGTATCCTAATGGAAACAGAGAGAACAGTTAGTATCCGAATGGAAACAGAGAGAACAGATAGTATCCGAATGGAAACAGAGAGAACAGTTAGTATCCGAATGGAAACAGAGAGGACAGTTAGTATCCGAATGGAAACAGAGAGAACAGTTAGTATCCGAATGGAAACAGAGAGAACAGATAGTATCCTAATGGAAACAGAGAGGACAGTTAGTATCCGAATGGAAACAGAGAGAACAGATAGTATCCTAATGGAAACAGAGAGGACAGTTAGTATCCGAATGGAAACAGAGAGAACAGATAATATCCTATTGGAAACAGAGAGGACAGTTAGTATCCTAATGGAAACAGAGAGAACAGATAGTATCCGAATGGAAACAGAGAGAACAGATAGTATCCGAATGGAAACAGAGAGAACAGATAGTATCCGAATGGAAACAGAGAGAACAGTTAATATCCGAATGGAAACAGAGAGAACAATTAATATCCGAATGGAAACAGAGAGAACAGTTAATATCCTAATGGAAGCAGAGAGAACAGTTAATATCCTAATGGAAACAGAGAACAGTTAGTATCCTAATGGAAACACAGAAATAGTTAATATCCAATGGAAACAGAGAGACCAGTTAATACCCTAATGGAAACACAGAAATAGTAAATATCCTAATGGAAACAGAGAGAACAGTTAATATCCTAATGGAAACAGAGACCAGTTAATATCCTAATGGAACCAGAGAGACCAGTTAATATCCTCATGGAAACACAGAAATAGTTAATATCCTAATGGAAACAGAGAACAGTTAATATCCTAATGGAAACACAGAAATAGTTAATATCCAATGGAAACAGAGAGAACAGTTAATATCCTGATAGAAACAGAGAGAACAGTTAATATCCTAATGGAATAAACAGAGAGAACAGTTAATATCCTAATGGAATAAACAGAGAGAACAGTTAATATCCTAATGGAAACAGTTGGGATTCTTAGGGATAAGAGCTTAACTCCGTTTTGCTGCGGGAAAATAACAATTGTCGGCGGATGAAGCCAGTATGTTCCCCACATTAAGTGTCATCCTCTTTGGGATCGTGATCCCATTATTTCTTAATCTAACAGCAGAGAAAACATGGAAGATGTTTGTACGGATTGAGGAAAAACAATCCATGGGTGAGAACTGATGTAGGGGCATCATTTGGTGAGACGATGCGGGGCTGGCCCAATGATGTTTCCGGCTGGGATTTGGCAAGCCAGGGTTTTTTTGTTTATCTTGTTTTTGTTTGTTTGTTTCTTTCTTTCTTTCTTTTTTCAAATCTCCATGTCTGTGGGTGTTTTGTTTGTGGGCTGTAGGCTACGTCAACGTCAAAGGTGGCGAAGATGACAGATTCAGCTACGCCATCTGCCAGCAGGCCTGTCTGTCTCTGTGGCTGTCTCTCTGCCTGCCTCTGTGGCTGTCTCTCTGCCTGCCTCTGTGGCTGTCTCTCTGCCTGCCTCTGTGGCTGTCTCTCTGCCTGCCCAGTCTCATCTGTGCACTGATTTGTTGTTTTCATTCGCGCATTGTTGCTGGTGATGCGTTTCTTTTGAGTTGGCTTGTGGTCGCATGTCATGGCATTGTCGTGGTGGATGAGGAGTTGAGTGTGATCGATTCAACATGAATCTCGGTCGGCCTATCTGTCTCTGTACCTGTTTTTCTCTGTTTGTCTGTCAACTTGATCTCTCTCAGGCTGTCTTCTGTCTCTGTCTGTCTGTCTGTCCCCTCCCCCCCCCCCCCCCCCCCCCCCCCCCCTCCATTTTCTCTCTTTCTGAGTGCGTGCGTGCGTGTGTGTGTGTGTGCTTGCGTACGTGTGTGCGTGCGTGTGTGCGTGCATGCGTGCGCGAGCGCGTGCGTGCGTGCGTGCGTGCGTGCGTGCGTGTGGTGTGTGTGTGTGTGTGTGTGTGTGTGTGTGTGTGTGTGTGTGTGTTGTGTACACGAAAACGAAAAAGGAAAAACACAACAAAACAAAAACATGATAGACGTGCCTCGCCAAATTGTGCTAAAAACAGTTGACCGTTGGCCCTAGTTATCAAGCTGGACGACATGAATCTGTCAGCAAGCACACGCCCCATTAACTCTGAATCTCTCAGCAAGCACACGCCCCATTAACTCTTTCTGTGCAGCCGACAAAGACGGCGCAGCGGCTCCACTAATTATGACGTTGACGTTTGACTGATGACATGACGTTTGACTGATGACATTGACGTTTGATCAATTTCCACGAGGTCTGTTCTTTGTTCCTCTTTTTTTTTTGATCTCTGATCTACAAAAGATCCCTCGTCCTTTCCCTACAACATACAGTTCTCTCCCTTTCCCTACAACATACAGTTCTCTCCCTTTCCCTACAACATACAGTTCTCTCTCTCTCTCTCTCTCTCTCTCTCTCTCTCTCTCTCTCTCTCTCTCTCTCTTACACACACACACACACACACACACACACAACACACACACACACACACACACACACCTCCTCTTCCATATTTTGCTGTTGTTGTTGTTGTTGTTGTTGTTGTTGTTGTTGTTGTTGCTATCTTCTTCTACCTCTTCTTCTTCTTCTTCTTCTTCTCTCTCTCTCTCTCTCCTCTCTCTCTCTCTCTCTCTCTCTCTCTCTCTCCTCTCTCTCTCTCTCTCTCTCTCTCGACCAGGGAAAAGTGAAAGTGACAACCCGGATGTTTCGTTTCTCTACTAAGCATTACCTCGGCGTTCTCTTTGAAGTCATACAGCACCCTGGTGCCAAGTTTCTACCCCCAGCCAGGGCCAGCCAGAACAACAACAGCGCCGCTAGATTTTCTTCTTCCTCCTCTCCCTTTCCTCCCTGCAATGGAGTTAGTCACGTTACTGCCAGAAGTCGTCCACGCTGCTCAAACAGGCTACTCCTTGACCACGTAAGAAGGCAACCGCCGCCAGCTGACATGAAAATACCTTAGCTTCTGAGGCTTATAATACCCGTTTTCAATGGAAAGCATTATCGTTTATTATCCTGCCAGAAACCAGTAAAGATTGTCTGTTTTCATAGCAAAGCATTATCGTTCATTATCTTGCCTCAAACCAGTAACGATTGCCTGTTTTCATAGCAAAGCATTATCGTTCATTATCTTGCCTCAAACCAGTAACGATTGCCTGTTTTCATAGCAAAGCATTATCGTTCATTATCTTGCCTCAAACCAGTAAAGATTGCCTGTTTTCACAGCAAAGCATTATCGTTCATTATCTTGCCTCAAACCAGTAAAGATTGCCTGTTTTCATAGCAAAGCATTATCGTTCATTATCTTGCCTCAAACCAGTAAAGATTGCCTGTTTTCATAGCAAAGCATTATCGTTCATTATCTTGCCTCAAACCAGTAAAGATTGCCTGTTTTCAATGGAAAGCATTATCGTTCATTATCTTGCCAGAAACCAGTAAAGATTGCCTGTTTTCATAGCAAAGCATAATCGTTTATTATCTTGCCTCAAGCCAGTAAAGATTGTCTGTTTTCAATGGAAAGCCTTATCGTTCATTATCTTGCCTCAAACCAGTAACGATTGCCTGTTTTCATAGCAAAGCATTATCGTTCATTATCTTGCCTCAAGCCAGTAAAGATTGCTTTCAATGGAAAGCATTATCGTTCATTATCTTGCCAGAAACCAGTAAAGATTGCCTCTTTTCATAGCAAAGCATTATCGTTCATTATCTTGCCAGAAAATGGTAAGGATTGTCTGTTTCATGAGAAGTCACCAATCAACACTGTTTTCGTGAATATCATGACTCACTTCTTTGAGAAAACAAAAAATGATAAATGATTTTCTGGTTAGCATTCCTTTATTTGAAGGATAATGACATTTTTGTCTTGGGAAAAAGGGTTATACTGATGTCCATATTCTCACTGATTTCTTGCAGAGTGAGGACTGTTTTCCTTGGGGATAAAAAGTGATACTAATTGATTGTCCTATTATTACTATTTTCTTTTGAAGACTATGACTGGTTTTTGTTGTTGTAATTGTTGTTGTTGTTGTTCTTGTTCTTGTAGGTTTTTTTTCCGAGGGAAAAAGAATGATACTGATTCCCTTATAAGTAGTTTTCTTACGATAATGACTTTTTCATGGAAACGTTTTACTGATTTCCCATTTATACTTTTTTTTAAACGTGATAACTGTGTTGGGGTGGGGGTGGGGTGGGGATTACATGACTGCTTTCTCTATAATCACTGTTTTCTTTGAAAATATTTAATATAACGGAGAAAGAGTGCTTTACTGTTGTTTTTCTTCGAAGACAATGACTTTTTCTCGTGGGAAAAGTTCTTTTAACAGATATCCTTATCCTCACTTTTTGAAGGATAATGCCTTTTTTCTGAGGTCGAGGGAAAAGAATTACACTGATTTCCCTATTATCCATCTCTTATTTGATGATAATGACTATTTTTTCCCGTGGTAAACAGTGAAACCTACTGATTTATCCGTTACCACCGTGTTCTTTGAGGAAAATGACTAGTTTCTGCAGAAAAAGAAGTGACACAAACTGATTTTCCTATAATACTTTTTTCCTTGATGATAATTTATCGGGGAAACGAGTGCTGCTAGATAACGTCTCTATTGTTTTTGTTTTCTTTGAAGATGATGTCTGCTTTTATTGGAGGAAAAGACTGATGCTATGTGATTTCCCTATTATAATTGTTTTCTCGGAGGATGATTACTTATTTCTAAGGGGAAAAGACTGATACTAACTAGTTTCCATGTTGATGCTGTTTTTCTCGGAGAAAAAGAGTAATACTGATGTTGAAATCACTGTTTACTTTGATAATTTCAACATTCATTTCCTCCTGGGAAAAATAATGGTACCAACTGCTGTCTGAAGAGAAGCATAAGACAGGACAAGAGAAGCTATGCAGAGAACCTGGCAGAAGAAGCAGAAAAAGCAGCCAGACAGAAGAACATGAAGGAGCTGTATGACATAACACGGAAGTTAGCAGGGAGTCGACGAGTGACAGAGGCACCTGTGAAGGACAAGGACGGGAACACACTCACCAACCCAGATGCCCAGTTGCACCGCTGGAAAGAACACTTCCAGGAGCTCCTCAACCGGCCAGCACCACCAGATCCACCAGACATACCACCCTCCGAGACACCACTAGACATCAACACCAACCCCCCTACCAAGGAAGAGATCCGGAAGGCCATCCGACACCTCAAGAACAACAAAGCACCAGGCCCTGACAATATCCCACCAGAAGCAATCAAAACTGGCAGCGAAGCAACCATCAATATGCTTCATGAACTCTTCAAGAAAGTTTGGGAGACCGAAGAACTACCCCAAGACTGGAAGCACGGACACCTTATTAAGCTCCCTAAGAAAGGAAACCTAAAGGAGTGCAAGAACTGGAGAGGCATTACACTGCTCAGCATCCCCGGGAAGGTCTTCAACAGAATCATCCTCGAGCGGCTGAAAGACAACATCGACAAGAGGCTGAGAAAAGAACAGGCTGGATTCCGCAGTGAAAGATCATGCACAGACCAGATAGCTGCTCTCCGTATCATCATCGAGCAGTCACTGGAATGGAACTCGCCCCTGTATGTCACCTTCGTCGACTTCGAGAAGGCCTTTGATAGCATCGACAGACCAACCCTCTGGAAGCTTCTTTCCCACCATGGCGTACCAGAGAAGTTCATCAACCTCATCCGAGCAGCATATGAACCATCAACATGCCAAGTAGTACACGGTGGATCCCTGACGGAACCATTTGACATCTTGAGCGGCGTTCGCCAGGGCTGCCTGCTCTCACCGTTCCTGTTCCTGATTGCCATTGACTGGATCATGGAAAGAACGATACAAGACCATCAACGAGGCATCCAGTGGACCCTGACCTCCCAGCTGGAAGACATTGACTTTGCCGATGATGTTGCCCTCCTGTCCCACCGTCACAGCCACATGCAGGAGAAAACCGCTGCCCTGGACAGTACTGCCGCACGAACAGGACTGAAGATCAGTAAGGCAAAAACCAGGGTGATGAGGATCAATGAGGCCAACGACAACAATATTGTACTCAACAGAGAAGACCTAGAGAACGTCGACAGCTTCACATACCTCGGCAGCATTGTCAGCAAGGACGGGGGCACAGACAAAGACATCCAAACAAGAATAGGCAAGGCATCCGCAGCTTTCAAGATGCTCCGACCTGTCTGGACCTCACACACCATCTCTGCAAAAACCAAGATCCGCATCTTCAACACAAATGTGAAGTCTGTGCTTCTCTATGCCTGTGAAACGTGGCGCACCACCAAGCCATCGACACACCGCCTGCAGACCTTTGTGAACAGATGCTTGAAGTACATCTATCGCATCAGGTGGCAGGACATGGTCACAAATGAAGACTTGTGGAGAAGAGCCGGACAAGAGCCCATTGAAGATCAAATTAAGCGCAGGAAGTGGGGCTGGCTTGGCCATACCCACAGAAAACCAGCACCCAGCGTTGTCCGCCATGCCTTGCGATGGAACCCACAGGGAAGACGCAAGAGAGGCCGACCACGCACCACCTGGAGAAGATCAACGGAGGTGGAGACAACTCGACTGGGCTATTCCTGGGGCCAGCTGGAAGTCGCCGCCCGGGACAGGCAGAGATGGAAAAGGCTCGTGGATGACCTATGCTCCACTAGGAGCCAACGGGAATAAGTCAAGTAAGTCAACTGCTGTCCCTGTTATTACTGCTTACTTTGAGGATGATGGCAACGATTCTCTGCAAACTCGTTGTTTTGGGGGGCTTTCAAAGCAGGTAGGCTTCCACTGGCTAGCATTTCCGTCAGCTGTGAGAAGTAGGCTTCCACTGGCTGGTATTTCCATTAGCTGTGGGAAGTAGGCTTCCACTGGCTGGTATTTCCATTAGCTGTGGGAAGTAGGCTTCCATTGGCTAGCATTTCCATTAGCTGTGAGAAGTAGGCTTCCACTGGCTGGTATTTCCATTAGCTGTGAGAAGCAAGCTTCCATTGGCTAGCATTTCCATTAGCTGTGAGAAGTAGGCTTCCATTGGCTAGCATTTCCATCAGCTGTGAGAAGCAGCCTTCCATTGGCTGGCATTTCCATTAGCTGTGAGAAGCAGGCTTCCACTGGTTAGCATTTCCATTAGCTGTGAGAAGCAGGCTTCCATTGGCCAGCATTTCCATCAGCTGTGAGAAGCAGCCTTCCATTGGCCAGCATTTCCATCAGCTGTGAGAAGTAGGCTTCCATTGGCCAGCATTTCCATCAGCTGTGAGAAGCAGCCTTCCATTGGCTGGCATTTCCATCAGCTGTGAGAAGCAGGCTTCCACTGGCTGGTATTTCCATTAGCTGTGAGAAGCAGGCTTCCACTGGCTGGTATTTCCATTAGCTGTGAGAAGTAGGCTTCCATTGGCCAGCATTTCCATCAGCTGTGAAAAGCAGCCTTCCATTGGCTGGCATTTCCATCAGCTGTGAGAAGCAGGCTTCCACTGGCTGGTATTTCCATTAGCTGTGAGAAGCAAGCTTCCATTGGCTAGCATTTCCATTAGCTGTGAGAAGTAGGCTTCCATTGGCTAGCATTTCCATCAGCTCTGAGAAGCAGCCTTCCATTGGCTGGCATTTCCATTAGCTGTGAGAAGCAGGCTTCCACTGGTTAGCATTTCCATTAGCTGTGAGAAGCAGGCTTCCATTGGCCAGCATTTCATCAGCTGTGAGAAGCAGCCTTCCATTGGCCAGCATTTCCATCAGCTGTGAGAAGTAGGCTTCCATTGGCCAGCATTTCCATCAGCTGTGAGAAGCAGCCTTCCATTGGCTGGCATTTCCATCAGCTGTGAGAAGCAGGCTTCCACTGGCTGGTATTTCCATTAGCTGTGAGAAGCAGGCTTCCACTGGCTGGTATTTCCATTAGCTGTGAGAAGTAGGCTTCCATTGGCCAGCATTTCCATCAGCTGTGAAAAGCAGCCTTCCATTGGCTGGCATTTCCATCAGCTGTGAGAAGCAGGCTTCCACTGGCTGGTATTTCCATTAGCTGTGAGAAGCAGGCTTCCACTGGCTGGTATTTCCATTAGCTGTGAGAAGCAGGCTTCCACTGGCTGGTATTTCCATCAGCTGTGAGAATCAGCCTTCCATTGGCTGGCATTTCCATCAGCTGTGAGAAGCAGGCTTCCACTGGCTAGCATTTCCATCAGCTGTGAGAAACAGGCAGGCTTCCATTGGCTGGCATTTCCGTCAGCTGTGAGAAGCAGGCAGGCTTCCATTGGCCGGCATTTCCGTCAGCTGTGAGAAGCAGGCAGGCTTCCATTGGCCAGCATTTCCGTCAGCTGTGAGAAGCAGGCTTCCATTGGCTAGCATTTCCGTCAGCTGTGAGAAGCAGGCAGGCTTCCATTGGCCAGCATTTCCGTCAGCTGTGAGAAGTAGGCTTCCATTGGCCAGCATTTCCGTCAGCTGTGAGAAGCAGCCTTCCATTGGCTGGCATTTCCGTCAGCTGTGAGAAGCAGGCAGGCTTCCATTGGCTAGCATTTCCGTCAGCTGTGAGAAGCAGGCTTCCATTGGCCAGCATTTCCGTCAGCTGTGAGAAGCAGGCTTCCATTGGCCAGCATTTCCGTCAGCTGTGAGAAGCAGGCTTCCATTGGCTAGCATTTCCGTTAGCTGTGAGAAGTAGGCTTCCATTGGCCAGCATTTCCGTCAGCTGTGAGAAGTAGGCTTCCATTGGCCAGCATTTCCGTCAGCTGTGAGAAGCAGGCTTCCATTGGCCAGCATTTCCGTCAGCTGTGAGAAGCAGGCAGGCTTCCATTGGCTGGCATTTCAGTCAGCTGTGAGAAGTAGGCTTCCATTGGCCGGCATTTCCGTCAGCTGTGAGAAGTAGGCTTCTATTGGCTGGCATTTCCGTCAGCTGTGAGAAGTAGGCTTCTATTGGCTGGCATTTCCGTCAGCTGTGAGAAGTAGGCTTCTATTGGCTGGCATTTCCGTCAGCTGTGAAAAGTAGGAAACATGCCAACCACAGGAAAAGACACGTCAAAAAAAAAAAAAAGAAAAAAAGGAGAAAAGAAAAAATGACCACCAGAGGGGTGAGGGAGGGGGGGGGGGGGTTGGGCAGGATAGGAGTGGGGAGAGGAGGGGAGGGTAGAATATTGGTAAGGGGTAGTGGTAGTGGAAGTTGGGATGAAATAGGAAGGTGGTGGTGGTGGTGGTGAGGAGGAGGAGAAGGGGGAGGAGGAGGGCTAGAAAGGGAGTACAGTACCAATCACAAAACGTTACTATTTATAGAGTATGGCGAAAAAAGTGACGGTACTCATTAAAAAAAAAAAAAGAAGGAAAATCATTCTGACCGCTGTTTCAAATTGGGTCATTTGTTTTGAAAACATGAACCTGAATTCCTTACACTTTTTCTTCGCTTTTCATCTCAGTATCTGTCTCTCATCTTATCCCCACCCCCACCCCCACCCCACCCTAAAAAAAAATAAATAAATAAAAGAGGCGACGACCAGAGGAGGGGTAGAGAAAGAGGGGAAGCGCGTGTATGTGATGTGGCGGGAATCCGGATCCAAGAGCGGATCCAGTGTCCATTCAAGCTTGGCAGAGGTCTGTGTGTTCCCGGGTGCCCTTGTCACTGTTAAGGTCTTTTGTGTTTTGTTTTGTTTTGCTTTGTTTAATGAAGGTTTTCCGTGAAAATGAAACAACTGCTAAAATCCACCGACCAGCAGATACTTGGCATGCCTGTCCATGTGTTGTGTGTGTGTGTGTGTGTGTGTGTGTTCTTCCACACAGACGTGTTTTTTTAGGGGCGAAGTTTGGATGTTGGCCACCCAAGAGGGGCGGGAGGGGGAGGCAGGAGCGCAGTGTGAAAAGACGTGATCCCTTTTAGATCAATCTTTACCAGCATCGGGCTTACCGCGCAAGGGGAACGGCCTCCTCGTTGAATTGGGGCCAACACGGTGAACCTCTCTCTCTCTCTCTCTCTCTCTCTCTCTCTCTCTCTCTCTCTCTCTCTCTCTCTCTGTGTGTGTGTGTGTGTGTGTGTGTGTGTGTGTGTGTGTGTGTAGTGTAGTGTAGTGTAGTGTAGTGTAGTGTAGTGTATTTGTGCGTGCGTGCGTGCTTGCGTGTGTGTGTGTGTGTGTGTGTGTGTGTGTCTTCCGATGTCCATCTGCCTCTGTCGCTTTTCTTATTCGTTTTCTCTCACTAGACGGTTGGATGTAGACAAGAATTGTTGATTTTTTTTATTTTTATTTTTTATTGATCTCTCTATCCTCTCTAAACAATATCACATCTCTCTCTCTCTCTCTCTCTCTCTCTCTCTCTCTCTCTCTCTCTCTCTCTCTCTCTCTCTCTTCTTCTTCTTCTTCTTCTTCTTCTCTCTCTGAACTCCACACAGACAAACAGGAATAGAATGCACGTGTTCACGAGTGTATCCGACATAGTCTATCTCAGTCTGATGAAGAATTTATGGGTTGTGTCACCACAGCGGTATGTTGGCTAAAAATACTCGCCGGTAGTCAGGTCACGTGCCGTTTTGTTTGGGGGCACGGTCGGAATTCTTTTCAGTTTGAGTTTTCAGGTTTTGGTGCCTCGTCAGTTTAGGCAGGCACCCTTTCGGAGCTGCCACCACGCAGAAAAACCAAAAGACTTTCATGGCAGAAATGAAAGCAACAAGCAACAAGGCTGGTGTCAGGTCACAGGTGTCATTAGTCAGCATGCAACAAGCAACAAGGCTGGTGTCAGGTCACAGGTGTCATTAGTCAGCATGCAACAAGCAACAAGGCTGGTGTCAGGTCACAGGTGTCATTAGTCAGCAGGTACGTGTGAAAATGCTCACCAGAATAACATAGAAAAAGGCAGTCTTGTTGCAGAATACGCACAAACATTAGTATGCACACATGCACGCATGTACATTCAAGCACGCACGCACGCACGCACACGCACGCGCGCACATTCCACACACACACACACACACACACACACACACACACACACACACACACACACACACGCACAGACACACACGCACGCACGCACGCACCACACACACACACACACACACACACACACACACACACACACACACAGAGAGATACCAAGGGCCCACATTGTGACGATCTCAACATGCCCATTCGTTCGTCAGATGCTGCATAGCATGCTATGTTTGCATGCCCTTCGTTTGTCAGATGCTACTTACCATGCTATGTTAATATGTCCGTCGTTTGTCAGATGCTACTTACCATGCTCTGTTAACATGCATGTCGTTCGTCAGATGCTACTTTCTCTGCTATGTTGGCATGCTTGTCGTTTGTCAGATGCTACTTACCATGCTATGTTGGCATGCTTGTCGTTTGTCAGATGCTACTTACCATGCTATGTTGGCATGCTTGTCGTTTGTCAGATGCTACTTACCATGCTATGTTGGCATGCTTGTCGTTTGTCAGATGCTACTTACCATGCTATGTTGGCATGCTTGTCGTTTGTCAGATGTTACTTACTATGCTATGTTGGCATGCTTGTCGTTTGTCAGATGCTACTTACCATGCTATGTTGACATGCTTGTCGTTTGTCAGATGCTACTTACCATGCTATGTTGGCATGCATGTCGTTTGTCAGATGCTACTTACCATGCTATGTTGGCATGCTTTTCGTTTGTCAGATGCTACTTACCATGCTATGTTGACATGCCCGTCGTTTGTCAGATGCTACGTACCATGCTATGTTGACATGCCCCTCGTGTGTCAAATGCTACTTACCATGCTATGTTGACATGCCCCTCGTTTGTCAGACACCACTTTTCATGTTACGTGAACATGCCCTCATTCATCAGGTACCATTTATCACATGTCAGCATGGCCACTCGTTCGTCAGATGCCATTATCATGCTTTATTATCAAGCCCGTCGTTCCTCAGATGCCAGTTATTGTGCTCTCAGGTGCCGTTATCCATATAACGTCAAGAGATCTGCTTGTTCCTCAGATGTCAGTTATTGTGCTCTGAGGTGCCGTTATCCATATAACGTCAAGAGATCTGTTCCTCAGATGTCAGTTATTGTGCTCTCAGGTGCCGTTATCCATATAACGTCAAGAGATCTGTTCCTCAGATGTCAGTTATTGTGCTCTCAGGTGCCGTTATCCATATAACGTCAAGAGATCTGTTCCTCAGATGTCAGTTATAGTGCTCTCAGGTGCCGTTATCCATATAACGTCAAGAGATCTGCTTGTTCCTCAGATGTCAGTTATTGTGCTCTCAGGTGCCGTTATCCATATAACGTCAAGAGATCTGTTCCTCAAATGTCAGTTATAGTGCTCTCAGGTGCCGTTATCCATATAACGTCAAGAGATCTGCTTGTTCCTCAGATGTCAGTTATTGTGCTCTCAGGTGCCGTTATCCATATAACGTCAAGAGATCTGCTTGTTCCTCAGATGCCTCTCAACATTAGAAGAAAAAGATCCACTCCAATGTGCGGGTAGGACCCAGAGAAGTACTGTCCTCAACTGCCGAACAAACCAGCTGGGAGCAATCCTGCACCACCCTTGGAAGCCGGCGCTGTGTTCACATAGGGTGCAGGCACGCACAGGGCATTCCATTAACACATGAAGGGACAAACGTGCTCCCTGGCAGATTCCATTGTGTCATGGCAACTGGAGGTGACACGAAAGAACCTCCACGTGAGCGTTCCCATGGGTGCACCAGCCCATATTTCATGACTGCAGAGCCCACCGGCAAAAAACGCCACCGCCAAGCAACTGACGTGTTCATTCCGTAGCCTCACTCGTTGTTGTGCTGACAGGCGACGACAGTATAACTCCAGACACGGCCAAGCTTTTGCCATGTGGTCTTACATGCTCTTGGAAGAGAATCCCAGGTCACAGTCCTTCCCATTGCCAACAGCACTTTCCCTGCGGTCAGTGAAGCTTTCCTCACCGTCACTGGACCTTTCCCCAGAGCCGGCCAACAGGCAGACAAGAAAAAGATACACCCGAAGATGCAGGTAGGACCCAGAGAAGTACTGCCCTCAATTGCCAAACGAAGCAGCTGGGAGCAATCCTGCACCACCCTTGGAAGCCGGCGCTGTATTGACCTAGGGTTCCACTCCACATTGTCAATGAAGTCAACAGCTTACTCCTCACTCCACATTGTCAATGAAGTCAACAACTTACTCCTCACTCCACATTGTCAATGAAGTCAACAACTCACTCCTCACTCCACATTGTCAATGAAGTCAACAACTTGCTCCTCACTCCACAATGTCAATGAAGTCAACAACTTACTCCTCACTCCACAATGTCAATGAAGTCAACAACTCACTCCTCACTCCACATTGTCAATGAAGTCAACAACTCACTCCTCACTCCGCATTGTCAATGAAGTCAACAACTTACTCCTCACTCCACATTGTCAATGAAGTCAACAACTGACTCCTCACTCCACATTGTCAATGAAGTCAACAACTCACTCCTCACTCCACATTGTCAATGAAGTCAACAACTCACTCCTCACTCCACATTGTCAATGAAGTCAACAACTCACTCCTCACTCCGCATTGTCAATGAAGTCAACAACTTACTCCTCACTCCACATTGTCAATGAAGTCAACAACTTACTCCTCACTCCACATTGTCAATGAAGTCAACAACTCACTCCTCACTCCACATTGTCAATGAAGTCAACAACTCACTCCTCACTCCGCATTGTCAATGAAGTCAACAACTTACTCCTCACTCCGCATTGTCAATGAAGTCAACAACTTACTCCTCACTCCACATTGTCAATGAAGTCAACAACTCACTCCTCACTCCAGCCTCAGTGAGCATGGTCACAATCTGTGTTCAATGTCGGGGCCAAAGACATTGGAAGCTGAGAGAAGACAGGATGAGAAGAAGACCACACCAGCCACCCTGGCCAAGCGCTCTGGGATGGGAAGTCGTGAGTTCGATTCCCATCAGAGCCATTTACTTGTAGGATTTTTCTGCCCTGACCGGTTCCTACCCAGAGCTGAGTTTGCAACTGGCGCAACTTGGAAGACAGGGAGCACAAAGTCGAGTTTCATCCACTTCATGAATGCGCCTCTGAGTGTTGCTCAAAATTTCCTGATCAACACGGCAGGTGTCTGTATCTGTAGCCCCTGATTGATGCCAGACTATCTGTGTCTGTAGCCCCTGATTGATGCCATAATATCTGTATCTGTAGCCCCTGATTGATGCCAGAATGTTTGTATCTGTAGCCCCTGATTGATGCCAGACTATCTGCATCTGTAGCCCCTGATTGATGCCATAATATCTGCATCTGTAGCCCCTGATTGATGCCAGAATGTCTGTATCTGTAGCTCCTGATTGATGCCAGACTATATTATAAAAGTAAGCTTAGAGTACAGCTCTATCATGCGGTCTCAGGCCAGAATGACAAGCTGTATCATCATCTTCGAATTTCGGTATAGGGGGATTTTTCCCTCGGAGTTAACATTGGTTCTGACTCCATTCCCCATATAGTCCTTCGAATGAGACTATAAACCGAGGTTCCGTGTGTGAACGCACGCATAACATCTTGCACACACGTAAAATCCCATCACCAACTTTCGGAAGAGAAGGCCAGTTTGGCCGTTGGTATGGATGACACGTGACACATAGCATGCACCTTCCCCGAAGATGGAGTATGGCTGCCTTAATGGCGGGATAAAAAAGGGTCATACACACAAAACTCCACTGCCTGGCTATACAGGGAGTGTCCGCAGGAGTATCAGCCTGCGTACGCAGAAAGAAAGAAAGAAAAAATCATCTTCATCATCCTCATCCACATCAATCAGCATATGAAAGATAATGTCCCAAATTCTGTGGCCCTTCATGCCCTGCTCTCAGGGTGACCTCAGTTTCGATTTCCTTCTCCACGTCTACCCCTTTAGTGAGATTTTGTCTGGGTCACGGGTATAAGCAAATTCCTAGGGATTGTCGTTGGACAGATTATGGTGGCGCCCTCACGCCAGCTCCGCGACAAAACAATTATTGTTATCAGTAGAGGCATAGTAGGTGGTGTCCTGGCTATGTTGACGAAAACAGGCGCCACTGAACACCATGAAAGTCACTCAGCAGCAATGCAGTGTCTCCTCTGGTGGGTTGCCTCTTGACGACTTGCCATTGACTGCTCCCTGTGGATTGCCCGTGCTGGACTGTGACTGTGGACAGGGAGTCGGAAGGAACTGTGTGGGTGCAATGCCATTGACGTGGCAAGGAGGATGAGAGAGAAAGAAGAAGAAAAGTACGAAGAGAGACAAAAGAAGATTCGAAACATGTCAAAAATGCTTCCAACCTTTCCCCACCCTCCCATCCCAGTCCTTCACTCCCACATACACCTCCCTTCCAGAGAAACAAGGAAATCAAAAGAAAAATACCAGTGGGGTCAAAATTAAACATTATCCCATAAGTCCATAAACCATGACTAGAAAAATGAATACAGAAACCAAGAAAAAACAAAGAAAGACAATGTATTTGAAAATCCCTGAATGTCCATGACATTACACAGAGGGGAAGGAAAGAAAAAGACAATGTGTGTGAAAATCCCTGATGTCCATGACATTACACAGAGGGGAAGGAAAGAAAAAGACAATGTGTGTGAAAATCCCTGAATGTCCATGACATTACACAGAGGGGAAGGAAAGAAAAAGACAATGTATGTGAAAATCCCTGAATGTCCATGACATTACACAGAGGGGAAGGAAAGAAAAAGACAATGTGTGTGAAAATCCCTAAATGTCCATGACATTACACAGAGGGGAAGGAAAGAAACAAGACAATGTATGTGAAAATCCCTGAATGTCCATGACATTACACAAGAGGGAAGGAAAGAAACAAGACAATGTATGTGAAAATCCCTGAATGTCCATGACATTACACAGAGGGGAAGGAAAGAAGCAAGACAATGTGTGTGAAAATCCCTGAATGTCCATGACATTACAGAGAGGGGAAGGAAAGAAAAAGACAATGTGTGTGAAAATCCCTGAATGTCCATGACATTACACAGAGGGGAAGGAAAGAAACAAGACAATGCATGTGAAAATCCCTGAATGTCCATGACATTACACAGAGGGGGAAGGAAAGAAAAAGACAATGTGTGTGAAAATCCCTGAATGTCCATGACATGACACAGAAGGGAAGGAAAGAAACAAGACAATGTATGTAAAAATCCCTGAATGTCCATGACATTACACAGAGGGGAAGGAAAGAAACAAGACAATGTGTGTGAAAATCCCTGAATGTCCATGACATTACACAGAGGGGAAGGAAAGAAAAAGACAATGTGTGTGAAAATCCCTGAATGTCCATGACATTACACAGAGGGGAAGGAAAGAAAAAGACAATGTGTGTGAAAATCCCTGAATGTCCATGACATTACACAGAGGGAAGGAAAGAAACAAGACAATGTATGTGAAAATCCCTGAATGTCCATGACATTACACAGAGGGGAAGGAAAGAAAAAAGACAATGTGTGTGAAAATCCCTGAATGTCCATGACATTACAGAGAGGGGAAGGAAAGAAAAAAGACAATGTGTGTGAAAATCCCTGAATGTCCATGACATTACACAGAGGGAAGGAAAGAAAAAAGACAATGTATGTGAAATTCCCTGAATGTCCATAACATTACACAGAGGGGAAGGAAAGAAAAAGACAATGTATTTGAAAATCCCTGAATGTCCATGACATTACACAGAGGGGAAGGAAAGAAACAAGACAATGTATGTGAAAATCCCTGAATGTCCATGACATTACAGAGAGGGGAAGGAAAGAAACAAGACAATGTATGTGAAAATCCCTGAATGTCCATGACATTACACAGAGGGGAAGGAAAGAAACAAGACAATGTATGTGAAAATCCCTGAATGTCCATGACATTACACAGAGGGGAAGGAAAGAAACAAGATAATGTATGCGAAAATCCCTGAATGTCCATGACATTACACAGAGGGGAAGGAAAGAAAAAAGACAATGTATGTGAAAATCCCTGAATGTCCATGACATTACACAGAGGGGAAGGAAAGAAACAAGACAATGTATTTGAAAATCCCTGAATGTCCATGACATTACACAGAGGGGAAGGAAAGAAAAAGACAATGTATGCGAAAATCCCTGAATGTCCATGACATTACACAGAGGGGAAGGAAAGAAAAAGACAATGTATGCGAAAATCCCTGAATGTCCATGACATTACACAGAGGGGAAGGAAAGAAAAAGACAATGTATGCGAAAATCCCTGAATGTCCATGACATTACACAGAGGGGAAGGAAAGAAACAGGACAATGTATGTGAAAATCCCTGAATGTCCATGACTTACACAGAGGGGAAGGAAAGAAACAAGACAATGTATTTGAAGATCCCTGAATGTCCATGACATTACACAGAGGGGAAGGAAAGAAAAAGACAATGTGTGTGAAAATCCCTGAATGTCCATGACATTACGCAGAGGGGAAGGAAGGAAAAAGACAATGTATGTGAAAATCCCTGAATGTCCATGACATTACACAGAGGGGAAGGAAAGAAACAAGACAATGTGTGTGAAAATCCCTGAATGTCCATGACATTACACAGAGGGGAAGAAAAGAAACAAGACAATGTATGCGAAAATCCCTGAATGTCCATGACATTACACAGAGGGAAGGAACGAAACAACTCCGAGTCCAGTGTTGGAGAATGCTGCCTGAACTTTCATTTTTGATCGGAATAAGGATTTCACTGAGAATGATTGCTGTTCAAAAAGGTGTATTATTGCAATGAGAGAGAGAGAGAGAGAGAGAGAGAGAGAGAGAGAGGAGAGAGAGAGAGAGAGAGAGAGAGAGAGAGAGAGAGAGAGAGAGATCATGAACTGAACATCTTCCACAAAGTCGTGAACTTCGTATTCCACACAGACACTCATTGCACTTCGAGCTCGAACAATCAAGTTGATTTTATTTTCACAAAGTCAAACTTCATCATGATCAAATTAACCCGCCAACCCTTCGACAGTCCGTGAACGCCATTCCAGAATGCGGCACCGTCTTCAACACCAGGTCACACCAGGCACGTGCAACACCAATACCGCAATAACATTAGGTACCAATTCTGTACAGCCACAACAAGGCATCAGATACATAGTCTACAGAATCATCCTTGAAAGCGATGACTCTGAAAGAACCCACAAAGACGTCAACATGCAAATGAATCATTCATGTAATTGTACAAAAAACATGCAAATGAATCATTCATGTAATTGTACAAAAAAACATACGAAGATGTGAATGATAAAGTACTGGCTCTTGGCAAGAAATGAACATAAGCGTCAGAAAATTATGATTCCTTGAAACATGAAAAAAAGATGAAATGATTGATGGACAGAGGAATTGGAAATGGAAGAAACAAAGATGAATCTTCTGATCTCATTTATGCTAGGAAGCACACACACACACACACACACACACACACACACACACACACACCACACACACACACACACCTAAAACGTCCACGACAACAAAGACCCGATCAGTCATATAAACACACATCCATATCAGAAAAACAACAGCAATTCACGCAGGAAAACATTTAAGAGAATATTGGCCAAATCCTGGAAGGGAAAGGGGGGAGGGGCACAAAGAGTAAAAAGAACACATGCTCAAAATGTATTGTAGAAAATACTGGCCTAATCCTGACAAGTGCAAAGCATACAGAGAACATGTGCGGAAATGTCTGGCAGAAAACATGAACACTACAGCCCCTAAGGCATCATTTCCAACAGTCCAGGAGGACTGATCTAGGGTGGTGCCATTTGGCTCATTTTAGTTATGTTCCATACTCCTGAAACTCGGGGGGTGGAGGGGGGAGGGGGGGGGGGGGGGTAAGCCTTGTTCATGGATCAAGATAGGACGTTGTCTTCTGTCGCTCAGTCTCTCTACCGCTCTTTTCCCAGGTCACTCGCCATTAGTGAGAAATGCACGTTCATCTGATTGACACCTGCCACTCTCCAAACCCGTACTTCCCTCCCTTATCCCTCCCCCCCCCCCCCCCCCTTCCCTCCCCGTCTCATGTTCCGCACTTGCCTAGTAGCATTACCCCCCCCCCCCCCCCAAACACACACACACACTCCCCCTACCATTCCCGCTGGTTTTCCAAGACCCAGCCACACTCAGCTCGTTCTGTGGCTGTCCCAGCGTCAGCAGCTGACAGAGAGCAGTCAACAGCAGGTGTCTGAGGGCAACCCTCCGCTAAGAAAATTAGGATTTCGTCGCGCCTGTTGCTTGGTCTGTCTGTTTGTCTGTCTGTCTGTCAACAAGATTATGCCCAAACTACAGCATTGATTCTAACAAAACTCGGTAAAAAGATGGAATGAGACCCAAAGACGAAACCAATTATTTTGGCGCGGATCAGATTAGGACGGATGCATGATTACCCCCCACCCACCCCCACCCCACCCCTCATCCCTTTCTTTCACATTGCTAGACAAGGCTTTTAAAGATATATTTTTGTAACCTCTTCAATAAATAGTATGGATCTCAATGGCAAAGAAACAGGCTGCTTACACATACCAGCTCCTACAAACTTGCCAGATTTGTGACGGATCCCGATTCTAATCAGGATCCACTGGACAAACAAATAATATTAATGTGTGTGTGTGTGTGTGTGTGTGTGTGTGTGTGTGTGTGTGTGTGTGTCTGTTTGTGGGTGTGGGTGTGGCTATGGGAGGGAAGATAGGTGGACGAACGGTTGGAGGGGTGGGAGGGCTGTGGATGTGTGGGGAGGGGAGGTGGGTGGGAGGAGGAAGGACGAGGCAGAAGGGAAGGGAGGGAGGAGGGACACGTCACTGCGCATTAACATTGTGCGCAAGAAACCGGCCACTTCCACCGAAGCGTAGCTGGGCCTGTGAGCGTTCACTCAGGCGAATCGTGATCGATGTGTCGCTGACAGCTTTGGGGATATAGATGATGAGAGATCTACAATATATTCCCGTGCGCACTCCAGGCATGGCCAAAGTGTGTGCACGCGTGCGTGCGTGCGTGTGTGTGGTGGGGGGGGGGGGGGGGGGGGGGGGGGGGGCGTAAAACTCGGTGACGCCACTCAAATGTTGTTGAAGCACATTTCTTCAGATGTTGCTACTATTCGTGACCCCATCAGTGATGACGTCATTTTGGTAATACAAGATCTCCGTGGTGTACTTGTTTGACGTCACCACTAATGCTTACGTCACAACTGCTCTCTTTCTATTTCGAAGCTCATACTACAACATTGTTGGCAGTTATGTCTTTTATCTTCTCTTTTCCTTTCCTTTCATCTCTATGACACGCGCGCGCGCGCGTGTGTGTGTGTGTGTGTGTGTGTGTGTGTGTGTGTGTGTGTGTGTGTGTGTGTGTGTGTGTGTGTGTGTGTGCGCGCGTGTGTGTGTGCGCGCGCGAGTGTGTGTGTGTGTGTGTGTGTGTGTGTGTGTGTTACGAGTGACTTGTAGACTGATTTATCGTGAGCGCGTAGGGGTTAAATAAAATTAAGCAAGAAAATGAATAAATAAATGAAATAGATTTTAAAAAAAAAAGAAAAAATGTATTCCTATCATTATTTTAATCCATGTCATATCACCACATGAACGTTGACACATGTCATGACAGAAGGTGACTTAGACCCTGCAAGTCGGTGTTACAGTGCACGCACGCACGCACGGACACACACACACACACACACACACACACGCACGCACGCACCACCACCACCAAACTATAATTTCCTTAACTCTCTCTCTCTCTCTCTCTCTCTCTCTCTCTCTCTCTATATATATATATATATATATATATAGTGTGTGTGTGTATATTTTTTTTCATATGATAAGTAAGAGTGAGCAAACAGAGCATTTTTTTTTTTAATGAAAGCCCTCGTTCTCATGGAAACAACAAACCAACCAACCTAAGACCATACCATATCTAACAGCTTTCCCCTGTCTCACCTTCCGTACAATCTCAGTGTTATTATCCTCCCATCGTTCATTCAACAGACCCCGTCATGTCACACAGTCACGTCGTCAACAGACCCTGTCATGTCACACAGTCACGTCGTCAACAGACCCTGTCATGTCACACAGCCACGTCGTTAACAGACCCTGTCATGTCACACAGCCACGTCGTTAACAGACCCTGCCATGTCGCACAGTCACGTCGTCAACAGACCCTGCCATGTCGCACAGTCACGTCGTCAACAGACCCTGCCATGTCGCACAGTCACGTCGTCAACAGACCCTGCCATGTCGCACAGTCACGTCGTCAACAGACCCTGCCATGTCGCACAGTCACGTCGTCAACAGACCCTGTCATGTCACACAGTCACGTCGTCAACAGACCCTGTCATGTCACACAGTCGTCGTCAACAGACCCTGTCATGTCGCACAGTCACGTCGTCAACAGACCGTCATGTCGCACAGTCACGTCGTCAACAGACCCTGTCATGTCACACAGTCACGTCGTCAGCAGACCCTGTCATGTCACACAGTCACGTCGTCAACAGACCCTGTCATGTCACACAGTCACGTCGTCAACAGACCCTGCCATGTCGCACAGTCACGTCGTCAGCAGACCCTGTCATGTCGCACAGTCACGTCGTCAACAGACCCTGTCATGTCACACAGTCACGTCGTCAACAGACCCTGTCATGTCACACAGTCACGTCGTCAACAGACCCTGTCATGTCACACAGTCACGTCGTCAACAGACCCTGTCATGTCACACAGTCACGTCGTCAACAGACCCTGTCATGTCACACAGTCACGTCGTCAGCGTTCTGATCCCAACATATGCAGGACATCAGCGGAGTCTTCTGCCAGTGACCCCCCCCCCCCCCCCCCACCCCCACCCCATGTCTTGCTTATGAACGGAGGGAGTGAAGACGTAGCTGACGACTTGTACAGGTCAGAGGACGTGGTCACAGTAAGGGTCAAGTAGTAAGAACAAAGTTTGAACAGGACGAAAATCGCCCTGGCTCTGTGAAAAAAAAACCTTGTTGAATATGAAAAAGATGATTTTCTCCTGGAATTTGAGGTCAGTAAATTACTTTAATGCCATATGTCAGCAAGGACAGCAGAATGATGTATGACTTGCGGACTCCTTGTGTTTCTACGCCATCGGTAGGGCACAAGGATTTGGGAGTGAAAAGTCTAGCAGACGACAAGAAAATGAAGGGTCACGTGGATCGGGCTTAGACAGGTATGGTATGGGTCAAGGGCTGGACTGTGCGATGAATGTGTTTTGGTACTGACTGATCTGATGAGAAAAGCCAGGTTCAGCTTTGAGCGTAATAGAGAATAATTATATAGCGTTTTGGGTCTAAACTGTAACCGTGGACTGGGACCTGAGACATGAATAGGTCTGGTGAACACTCCTATAGTGACGCTGTGGGGACCTGAGACATGAATAGGTCTGGTGAACACTCCTACAGTGACGCTGTGCACCGACAACCTGACAGATTCTCACTTCGCTGTATCTTACACGGGATTCTCCACCCCCTGACAGATCCTCACTTCGCTGTATCTTGCACGGGATTCTCCACCCCCTGACAGATCCTCACTTCGCTGTATCTTGCACGGGATTCTCCACCCCCTGACAGATCCTCACTTCGCTGTATCTTGCACGGGATTTTCCACCCCGTTCAGTTTGTACTGACCTTCAACTGGAGACATTGTGGTAGGGGAAGAGGGGAAGAGCGGGAGGTAGGGGAAGGGGCGGAAGGGAGTGGGGCAGGAGGGAGGAGGAGGGGGAACAGGCAGAGAAAAAAAAAGGGGGTAGAAAAAGAAACTGAAGAGAAAGCCATGATGTTCGCTGTAGCACACGGATCGTTCGAGACTTTATACAGTTTAGCTGTCAAAGAAGGGGCACAGAGACATCCAGATATATCACACACACACACACACACACATCAAAGTACGAATCACTACGGATTACATGTAACCACCCTCGCCCCTCCCCCTCTCTGCCCTTCTCTCGCGCAGCGGTTACAGTGACATCAAAGGTTACAGCAGTGACGTCAAAGCTGTAGCTTACACTCAACCACTTCAAACTACGCCCACCACTCTGCCACCAACACCCATGAACATGTGATATACAACCAGCCTTTGCTCTTCTCAAAATCTTTGTTGCTCTCTCTCTCTCTCTCTCTCTCTCTTCACTTCTATATCATTTAGGTAATGTGTTTAAAGACAACGAATCGGGCTTTTGTTTGGGTCGATCAAATTACAGATAAATCACCACATCTTTGCCTTACAACACACACACACACACACACACACACACACACACACACACACATCTTTGCCTTACAAAACACACACACACACACACACACACACACACACACACACACACACACTTAAAAAAAATTCAAACACTTTTCTAGTTCATCCGTTCTTCCTCAACATTTGCAAAAATTGGCTATATTAGCTATAGAATTTGGAAGAAAGAATTCTGCTATGGTAACGAAAAGGGAATTAAGTAATCTGTGAAAACGATGTTAAACCAGCTGTATTTTATGTTTCTTCTTCATTATCATGCCTGTACTCCAAAGTGGATCAGCTATGTACTATAGATGTATATATTGCCCATGCCTAAAGCCTCTAGCGTGCGCGCGCGTGCGCGCGCGCGTGTGTGTGTGTTCACACATTGTGCACATAGTAAGCTTCCAGCTCTATTTTGGTTTTAAGGGCCGATGTTTGAATGAAGGCAATCCCACAGTCTTCCCATGAATGGAAAGTGATATCTGGTGGACTACATCACGTAAGCATTTACATAAACTATCTAAGTACAGGCTGAAATACACCAACACTGCAACTATTGGCTCTCCTAAAGGTTTAGATATACACAATCAACAAAGAATGCTGACACGTTCCAGTACCAGAGAAAATTACCGATACGCGCGTGCTCGCACACACACACACACACACACACACACACACACACACACACACACACACACACAGACACACACACACATGGACGCGCGCCACCTACATACATTTACTGCTTAGAGAGAGAGAGAGAGAGAGAGAGAGAGAGAGAGAGAGATTGTTCTTACCATTCCCAACTGTCTCTGTTGCTAATCTGCCAGTTGAGGGGAGGTATCAATTTGTGTCCACCCACAACAGGGACAAGAATCCACTGAACGGGACATGCAGACGAGAGAGTGAAGGGTCAAATCATGAAAGTTATTTAGCACAGGTAGGTTTCACCCAACCACTTTCTACAGAGAAGGCCGTTTGTTAGTTTCAGTGTCAATTTCATCAAGGAGGCGTCACTGTGTGCGGACTACACCACATTCGTTAAGTTTTGAGACCACACTGCGCATGATTTAAAGCTGATGTATAAATGAATTAATGACTAAGATGAGAGAAGAGGGTCTCGTGGCTACGACTTAGCAGATGTTGAGAATGAAGACTGCCCTGACATAAAGCGTAACCAATAACATGGTGAAGAGGGACATTTCAAATGAGGCACGACACAGGAAGCAGTAAATAACAAACAAGTAGGGTAACTCTGGCTCCCAGGATGTTGATGAACGTGAATTCATTTCATTATGGGAGCAAGAGTTACCCAACTTGTCTGTGATGTGATAAACAAGTAGGGTAACTCGTGGCTCCCATGATGGTTGTGGGCGTGTATTTATGTCATCATGGGAGCAAGAGTTACCCAACTTGTCTGAGATTTGATAAGCAAGTAGGGTAACTCTTACTTCCATGATGGTTGTGGGCGTGTATTCATGTCATCATGTGAGCAAGAGTTACGCTACGTGTTTGTTATTTGACATGGTAAAGGTGATGACAGAAAGAAAAAAAAAGAAAAAAAAGTCAGCCATGCGCGCTATGCTCGAGGCCAGTAAAATGCCTTCAGTATTGTGGCGATTGTTCGGTAGGTTGTGCATAGTAAATGATCTCTCCCTCTCCCCCCCCCCCCCTTCCCCTGCTCCCTACCCCCACCTCCCTCCCAACCTTACCTGTCTTCTCCCTCAAACAAACAACACACACACCACACACACACACACACACACACACACACACACATAAAAGAGGTTTCTTTGTCGGCCAATTTTGTGATGAGAACAAATAAATCAGACAGGTCTGCTTGAACAACATGCTTTATTTTCAATTCCTGAAAAAGTAAGTTTGTTTATATAAAGTTTTGTTCCTGTTCCGAACTCCGTGCTTTGTAAGTGTTTTTTTTTTTCTAGTCTTCTTCTTTTTCCTTTTTTCTTTCTTTCTTTTATTTTAGCCCTCGGCTGAGAAATAATGCACCAAAGACAGGCTGACACTCCTCACTGACCTAGAATTAAGTGCTCAGGGGTTTTCGCTCACAGAAAGAAAAAAGATAGCGAAAAGAAAAGAATGACATCCAACAGATGACAAATGATAACAATGATAATAACCATTCCGACACAAAGTAACCAACAATGCGGCCCACAGATGACAAATGATAATAATGATAATAACTATTCCGACACAAAGTAAACCAACTATGCGGCCCACAGATGACAAATGATAATAATGACAATAACCATTCCGACACAAAGTAACCAACAACGTGGCCCACAGATGACAAATGATAATAACCATTCCGACACAAAGTAACCAACTATACGGCCCACGTGTTCAAAAAACGTCAGCCTGAAACACCCTTTGTCACCCATCGTGACGCAACGCTACATCAACGTCATACAACGTCACAACCTCCTTTGTCACACGACAGAGAGACAAGACCCGAGGTTCCTCAGGCGGGGCACGGGGGTCCTTCCCTCCCAAGATCTTCAGAAAGGGGAGCCCAGTCCACAGTCCTCACGTGTAACGCTCACGGCATGAGGGCCACCAGCATCCTCCTAGAAGAGCAATGATGACAGGAATTCTGACCCTAACTCCAGAAAGCATGAAAATCAGGAAAATGGCAACTTAAAGAACAGTAGAGCGAGGTGAAGGTGGAGGGCGGGGACGGAAATGAACGGATACGGTACATCATCAACACAGTCATTGTCACCATAAGTATTGAGAAGATGTGCCATCATGATATTCACTGTCTGTCTGTCTGTCTGTCTGTCTGTCTGTCTGTCTGTCTGTCTGTCTGTCTCTCTTCTCTCTCTCTCTCTCTCTCTCTCTCTCTCTCTCTCTCTCTCTCTCTCTCTCTCTCTCTCTCTCTCTCTTTCTTGTGCGGGTATTTGACGATGAAGGCTGAAAACAGGGCGGATTAAGATAAGAAGATTGTCAGGCACCAGACCTCAGACTCAGAACTGGGAGGCCAAGGATCTTCATCTCTCAAAACAATCTAATGCTGTTGGTACCAGACCTCAGACTCAGAACTGGGAGGCCAAGGATCTTCATCTCTCAAAACAATCAAATGCTGTTGGTACCAGACCTCAGACTCAGAACTGGGAGGCCAAGGATCTTCATCTCTCAAAACAATCTAATGCTGTTGGCACAACATGGTTTGCGTGCCACCGTCTCCACTTCACGCAAAAAAAAAAGAAGAGAAAAAAAGAACCTAGAACTATGTTCAAACTGTCAAACATTCAACCCTATTCCTTCACGTAAAGATGAGCGTAATTATAGACTACGTATTTTGCAGCGTTTCTCACTATGGCAAGCAGGTACGTTGTTTTGTTTCTCCTGTTTGTTGTGGGTATATACAGGACTCCAGCGTCATCACCGTCAGCAGCACCATGGTGAGTGTTGTCACACAAAAGCCAGCTGCTCCCACTCCTGAAGCCCAGACAATAAATTAAGTTCACACAGAGTACATGAAGATCACCAAGGACATGAAGATCACCAAGGACATGAAGATCACCAAGTGTATTGTAAGCAGCTGTCAGATCATACACCCTTTACTGCCATCCTCGTCTGAAACACAAATTGCAGTCAACCTACAAACTGTGACACATGGTTTGCCGGTTCCTTGAAATGTCCGAAAGCGTGCATCAAAAACAAATCCTGAGAAATCCTGAGCAAAGCAACAAGACAAGTCCAGGAGCCGTTGCCGTGTCATCCGGGCTCCCGTGTCTCCTGGACTGACCTCACCGTCAGGTCAGCGGGGGGCGGACTTTGGAGTGACCTCACCGTCAGGTCAGCGGTGGGCGGACTCCGGCATCCTGGTCATTGTCTGGCACAACACGGAAGGAAAGAAGACAACAGCTCTGTCGATGTGAGTGAGAAGGCCACGGTGACCGGACACAACCCAAGGTCCACACTGTCCGGCCGGAGGGGCGAGTGGTCATGGTTCCTCGTCTCCCTGACCTGGCTTACACAATCGTCCCCCCACAACAACGTCCCCACCGTCCCCCACAACAACGTCCCCACCGTCCGGTTTGAGACAAGGCCACTGTGACAAACAACGCTAACTCCCAGCGTGAGGTCTGAGCCAAGGGAGGCCAATGGAGGGCCCTTCACCTCCACCTCCCCGCCCCTTCCTCCCCATCCCACCCCCACCCAGCTTCCCGACTTGGCCCAAAGTAACGTTCCCTGCAGCTGGAGTGCCCGACATGCTCCACTGACTCAGCCACCCGGAGACAGCGAGGGCAGTCTCTGGCACTTCCTCCCACCCCTCCCTTCCCGCACCTCCACCCCAATGCTCCCTAAGGGCTGGAGTCGCTCTCGCTGGGCCGCATCAAGTGTTCCGTGGACTTCTGGTGGATGCAGACGTCAATGGTCATGGGCGGCCTCCTCAGGGCCGGGGCTGGCAGGGGCCTCAGCAGACCGCCAGACGCCGACGCCGCCGGCAAGGACGCCGTGGCTGACGACCCGGACTCGGAGGAACCGGAGATGACGTCACGGGCCGACTGGGAGGCCATCAGGTCCTGGGAGAAGAGGTCCGGGGCGGTGGGGTTGGAGGAGGAGTCGGAGGCGGAGAGCGGCACGTCGATGTCCTCCAGGACCAGGTAGTCCCGGTCCTCCGCCATGAGGTCCTCCAGCTGTTCCCGGAGCTCCGTGAAGGTGGGCCGGTCTGCAGGGTTGTCTGCCCAGCACGCCCTCATCACCGCGTACCTGCCCACACCACCACCCGCCTCAATGCTTCACGTCATCAACATTAGCATCAGGAAGAGCTGCCCACACCACCGCCCGCCGCAATGCTTCACGTCATCAACATTAGCATCAGGAAGAGCTGCCCACACCACCGCCCGCCTCAATGCTTCACGTCATCAACATTAGCATCAGGAAGAGCTGCCTACACCACCGCCCGCCTCAATGCTTCATGTCATCAACATTAGCATCAGACAGTGCTGCTAAATGGGTGGGTGTTCTCGCGAAGAGACAGTTCACTCCTTGCTATCGGATCAGTGAGTTACATTGGCTCATGCAGAAACACCAGGCTGGAATTAGTCTTAGAACAATTGGAGGATGTCCTTGATTGGACTTTGTCTTATGACTAATACATACAGACACCAGTTTTCCCGTTAAACACATTAATCTGCAAGATTGGGTCTCGTTGCAAAGTGAAACGACTGCAGGCGGAAATCCAAATAAATCTGAAATATATATTAGCGAACCGCCCAAAAAAAACGTGGACAAACTAATCTCAAGACAAAACACGACGCGTTTCGACCTCCTAGGTCTTCTTCAGGCAAGATACAAAACAATTATTACAACGAAAATGAACGACCAATCACTTATCTTCAATCTCTTCAGCGCAAGATAGACGTTGAATCATTTTCGTTGTAATAATTGTTTTGTATCTTGCCTGAAGAAGACCTAAGAGGTCGAAACGCGTCTTATTTTGTCTTGCGATTCGTTTGTCCACGCTTTTTGGGCTGAAAGACTGGGATTTTTAAGGCGACAATAACAATCATGAAAACAACAACAGCAACAGCAACAATAACAACAACAACAACAATAATAGTATTAACGGGAATTTAGAAAGCATTGTACATCTTGGAAAAAAAATTGAGACTAATTACAACTCCAGAGAGATTAAACAAAAAAAACCAAAAAAAAACAACAAACAAACAAACAAAACAAAAAACAAAAAACAGATCTCAGTGCAAAGTTCATATCATCAAAGTGAAAATGCAATCTTTGCCAAAGAATCAATTTCAATATTCAGGCAAGCACGCAAATGCACGGGCGCGACCACAGACAGACAGACAGACAGACACACACACACACACACACACACACACACACAAAACCAACAACACAACAAATGCAACACCATCACACTAACCCCTCCGCCCGCCACACTACCACCCCTCCCCGTGAGGGTGCACAATGTGGCAAGGGAGCGGGAGGGTGAACTTACAGCTCGTCCGAGCAGTTGCTGGTCTTGTCCATGCGGTAGTGGTTGGACAGCACGTAGTACAGGTCAGCCAGGGCGATGTTAGGGTATGGCGAGGCCCCTGACCAACACCAGGCATTACAGGGCAGGTCAAAGGGAGGCTACCATTAACTCCTATGAAAGGGAGGCCACCATCTTCTCTCCCCACTCACACACATCCAACATTAACTCCCATGAAAGGGAGGCCACCATCTTCTCTCCCCACTCACACACATCCAACATTAACTCCCATGAAAGGGAGGTCGCCATCTTCTCTCCCCACTCACATCCAACATTAACTCCCATGAAAGGAGGTCACCATCTTCTCTCCCCACTCACACACATCCAACATTAACTCCCATGAAAAGGAGGCCGCCATCTTCTCTCCCCACTCACACACACGCATCCCTTCGTCAGGCGTATGAAGGGTTGCCGATCAGTGTCACTTGCCATTCAAAGAAACTCATTATCCAATCGTCATCCACTGACTATTCAATCTGCCTATGTGTGTACAGATTGTATGCAAATGCATGCATGTAACACAAGTTTTCATTAATATGCTCAATCGCTCGCGCCCCTGCCCATATACGTATATTAGCATGTACATCTCTCTCTCTCTCTCTCTCTTCTCTCTCTCTCTCTCCTCTCTCTCTCTCTCTCCATCCATCCATCCATCCATCCATCCATCCAAACTTACACACATACATATCTACACACATAAACATACCCACTCTCGCGCATGCAACCCCGCATGCGCACACATGCCACACACGTGAGCACATACATAAATTTAAAAAAAACACATACATACCCGCGCGCGCACACACACACACACACACACACACACACACACACACACACACACACACACACACGCACACACATACACACACTGTACTGACCGTGACAGTACACATGCACAATGTCCTTACCTATCCCCCCCCCCCCCCCTCTCCGCCACACAATCACCCACGCATGCACCACCCACTCTATCCGCCACTTGCAGACAGACAGACAGACAGACAGACAGACAGACAGATAGACGGACGGACAGACAGGCAGAGAGATAGACCGGCGGACAGGCACATCGACACACAGACGGGCAGACAGACAGGCGGACAGAGAGCCATCCATCCATCCATCCATCCATCCGTCCAACCAACCAACCAGACAGCTTTCCATCCGTCCGTCCATCCATCCATCCATCCATCCATCCATCCATCCATCCATCCAGCCAGCCAGCTAACCAGACAGCCTTCCATCCGCCCGTCCATCCATCCATCCGTCCAGCCAACCAGCCAGCCAGCCAACCAGACAGCTTTCCATCCGTCCATCCATCAATCCAACCAGCCAGACAACCAGACAGCCGTCCATCCATCCATCCAGCCAACCAACCAGACAGCTTTCCATCCGTCCATCCATCCAGCCAACCAGACAGCCAACCAGACAGCCGTCCATCCGTCCATCCATTCAGCCAGCCAGCCAGCCAGCCAACCAGACAGCCTACCATCCATCCATTCATCCAGCCAGTCAACCAGACAGCCTTCTATCCGTCCATCCGTTCATCCAGCCAGCCAGCCAGCCATACAGCCAGCCAGCCAGCCAGCCGTTCAACCATCCATCCATCCATCCAGCCAGCCAGCCAGCCAGCCGTACCCATGGTGACGATCTCCCACAGCAGGATGCCGAAGGACCAGACGTCAGAGTGGGTGGTGAAGACGCGGTCCCTGAGCGACTCGATGGCCATCCACTTGAGGGGTAGCTTGCCGCTGGTCAGCTTGGTGTACTGGTTGTCCTGGAAGATGTCCCTCGACAGGCCGAAGTCGCACACCTTCACCACCTTGTTGTAGTGCAGCAGTACGTTGCGCGCCGCCAGGTCCCGGTGCACGTACTTCTTCTCCGCCAGGTACTCCTGCACTCATGGAGAGGACACAAGAGGGGTGCAGGCGTACCGATCGTTGGCAGTGTGTGTGTGTGTGTGTGTGTGTGTGTGTGTGTGTGTGTGTTTGAAACACTTCGTTTCATTGGACTTGATCCGAGTTTAGAAAAGAGAGGGGTTAGTTACCGCCAAGGACATTGACAAACAAAGCACAGGACAAGACACAATGCATTTCGACTTCTTGGGTCTTCTTCAGGCAAAAACAGGTAACATTTAATATTTAGGACAGTACAAACAAAGAACAAAGAACGAAGAGTTGCTTAGTTGTTCATTTGTTGACTTCTTTCGTTGATCTATTCGTTTATTTAGTCATCTAATCATCATTATTCATTCATTCAGTTACTTGAGGTGCAGTTTAGATGGTGAAGGTGGGTGTGGGGTGGGGCTTAAGAGCCAAAAGTGCCAATCCTTTTGATCAATTAATCAATCAATTAATTTTTATTCATTCATTCATTTATTTATCTACCTACTTATTAACTTTGCTCACCTGTTTCTGATCACCCCCCATCCCTCCACACACACACACACACACACACACACACACACACACACACACACACACACACACACACACACACTCCCCAAAACACCGTCCCTTTGTTCTTCACTTCTAGTCCGTCAAATGCTCAAAGTGACATGGGTAGATAAAACAACAACAACAGCAACAACAACAACAAAAGCAGCAACGACATCAACAACAACGAAAACAAGGAAACAGCTCATTTGCAGAAGTCTCCCGCAGTGTCTGGAACACTGCACACAATGGTCTTCAGCAGACCTGCTGTGACCTCCGTGCTCGGCTTGTCAAAAACAAAACAAAACAAAAAAAAAAACGACAGGCGCTTTATCAAACTTAAGCGGTATACTGACTGCGGCTTTAGGCTTTGATGGCAAGTATGGTGTGACGACCGTTTTGTTTAAAATACCAAAAAAAAAAAAAAAAAAAAAAAAAGACAGGCGCTTTACCAAACTTAAGCGGTATACTGACTGTGGCTTTAGTCTTTGATGGCAAGTATGGTGTGACGACCGTTTTGTTTAAAATACAAAAAAAAAAAAAAAAAAAAAAAAAAAAAAAAAAAAAAAGACAGGCGCTTTACCAAACTTAAACAGTATACTGACTGTGGCTTTAGTCTTTGATGGCAAGTATGGTGTGACGACCGTTTTGTTTACAATACCAAAAAAAAAAAAAAAAAAAAAAAAAAAAAAAGCTCCGAAGCGGAGGTGATGAGATTGAATGGTAACATGTTCGTGTCAACAGAATGATGAGATTGAATGGTAACATATTCGTTTCAACGGAGTGATGAGATGAATGGTAACATGTTCGTGTCAACAGAATGATGAAATTGAATGGTAACATGTTCGTGTCAACAGAATGATGAGATTGAATAGTAACATGTTCGTGTCAACAGAATGATGAGATTGAATGATAACATGTTTGCGTCAACAGAATGATGAGATTGAATGGTAACACGTTCGTGTCAACAGAATGATGAGATTGAATGATAACACGTTCGTGTCAAGAGAATGATGAGACTGAATGATAACACGTTCGTGTCAACAGAATTTTCTCCACGGAAAAGTTTGTTCTGCACAGAAAGCCGCCAGCATCTCAGCTAAAACAGTTGATTATCCCGAGAACAAGGCTAATTATCCCTGGTAATTATGCGCTTTCCTGTCAAGGCAGTTTATACGTTTATACCGGGTGGGAAGCGGGGGAGGGGGGGGGGGGGGGGGGGGGGGGGGGGGGGGGGGAGGGAAGAGGGGTGTATTCTTTCCCTGTAAGAAAGTCAGTTTTGAGGATAGGTAGTTGTGCCGGTGAGGAAACAGCAAATGATCCCGGTAATGGATTTTCAGTGAATCAGGTTAAAAAAATAAAAAATAAAAAAAAGCTTATCCCCCCCCACCTACCTTCTTCTCCCGGGAGACAACTGTATGTTCTGAAAAGTCCCCCCCCCCCCCCCTACCTACCTTCTCCTTCCGAGGAGACAACTGTATGTTCTGAAAAGTCCCCCCCCCCCCCCCCCCCCCCCACCTACCTTCTCCTTCCGAGGAGACAGCTGTATGTTCTGAAAAGTCCCCCCCCCCCCCCCCCCCCCCACCTACCTTCTCCTTCCGAGGAGACAGCTGTATGTTCTGAAAAGTCCCCCCCCCCCCCCCCCTACCCACCTTCTTCTTTCGAGGAGACAACTGTGTGTTCTGAAAAGCCCCCCCCCCCCCCCCCCCTTCCCCCCCTACCTACCTTCTTCACCCGAGGAGACAACTGTATGTTCTGAAAAGTCCCCCCCCCCCCCCTTCCTACCTACCTTCTTCACCCGAGGAGAAAACTGTATGTTATGAAAAGTCCTCCCCCCCCCCCCCCCCCCCCCTAACTACCTACCTTCTTCACCCGAGGAGACAACTGTATGTTTTGAAAAGTCCCCCCTCCCCTCCCCTCCCCCCCCCCCCCCCCTCTTGTTCTCCCGAGGAGACAACTGTATGTTTTTGTAAAGAAAACCTGCTAATTATCACTAAGCTAATCACTAAGCTAATCACCACGTGCAGCTAAACACCCTGAGACTAAAAACAAAAAAGATCCTGCCCTAGTCAGCCGCTTTTCCGGGAAAGTAACCTTCTTTTCTGTGTTGATGAGCTGTTTTCGCGGAAACGAAATGGCTTGCAAAAAGCCCCATCCAAGCTAAATTGGTCTTCATACGGCTGCTGAGATGGTGAGTTGATCCCAATCGCTCTTAGCTTCAAACCCATCCCCTCGCTTTAGATACGAAGGGAAGTGCGCTCAACGACTTGGCGTGGGCTCTGGCGAAAGCGTCTATACCGAGTGACCTCTCTCCCAACGTTGCCAACCCCGACCCTCCACCTCTCCACTCCACTCCCCCCCCCCCCCCGCCCCCCTCCCCCCTAGTATTTTCATTTGGGGGTGGCGAGTGGGGGTGGGTGGAGGGTGGGGGGGGGGGGGGCAAGTGTAAAAGGAGCAAACCACCCCCAGGACAATCTCCATCAAAACACCATCCTCTGTGGCTGCAGGGGCATGGGAGGAGTGGAAATAAGCGGAGCCTTTGGGAGTGATGGCATTTAGAGAGGAAGGCGAATGAGACGGACAGACAGACAAACGGACAGACGGAAAGACAAGCAGGCACACAGACGCACACGCACACGCACACGCACACACACACACACACACACGGATGGAGAGAGAGAGAGAGAGAGAGAGAGAGAGAGAGAGAGAGAGAGAGAGAGAGAGAGAGAGAGAGACAGACAGACAGACAGACAGACAGACAGACAGACAGACAGACCAACAGACAGACAGACGGACAGACTGACGGACTGAGTGACAGACAGACAGAAACACAGACAGAGAGAAAGGTCGTGTTTGTACACTATTCACGTGACGTCACAGGATCATCGTGTTAGTATTCTGTCCACGTGACCTCACAGTATTGTTGGAGCATTTTTCAGTCATGTGACCAACAGGAGTTTCTGACGGCTTTCACATGTATGTTCTCGCCTCTTCAAAAGGATTATATTCAAGAGTGTGTCATTACGTTAGTTGAAAAAAAACAACAACCCCCCCCCCCCCCCCCCCCCCCATGATTTTGATAGAACACCGTTGAAATAGCATAAGGTACCATATCAATTTAAACTAGCGTTGCTTATGGCATGTACACATGAAAAAAACGGTCAGAAATTTGTCAG
>CM031605.1:14589173-14594173 GCA_018398815.1 Conus ventricosus | reverse complement strand
CAGCCACAGCCACAGCCCGGCCCGACCCGCCACAACCACAGCCCGGCCCGACCAGCCACAGCCACAGCCACAGCCCGGCCCGACCCGACCCGCCACAGCCACAGCCACAGCCACAGCCACAGCCCGGCCCGACCCGCCACAGCCACAGCCACAGCCTGGCCTGCCCCGCCCAAGCCACAGCCCGGCCCGACCCGCCACAGCCACAGCCACAGCCTGGCCCGACCCGCCACAGCCACAGCCTGGCCCGACCCGCCACAGCCACAGCCCGGCCCGATCTGCCACAGCCACAGCCTGGCCCGACCCGCCACAGCCACAGCCCGGCCCGACCCGCCACAGCCACAGCCCGACCCGACCCGCCACAGCCCTGGCACGGGCAATCCACAGGGAGCAGTTAATGTCCAGTCGTCATGAAGCAACCCACCAGAGGAGACACTGCACTGCTGCTGAGTCACTTCGGCGGTGTTCAGTGGTGCCTGTTCGGATTCAACATACGTAGGACACCACTTACTGGGGGTTCCATTCTAGTCGGAGACTATATGACACGACTGAACTCCACGCTCCTTTAACTGCACCCCCACCACTCTCTCCCTACGTCAACCAGGCCTGAGAGATACACACACCTGCAGTGTTGGTCAGGAAACTGGAGCACCATTCAGTGACGATCCATTCAGTGACGGTCCATTCAGTGACGGTCCATTCAGTGGATGGCACTCAACTGTGTGGTCCCCCTCTTCCCATGGCAGCCAAGAACACATTTCGACTGTGTGGTCCCCCTCTTCCCATGGCAGCCAAGAACACATTTCAACTGTGTGGTCCCCCTCTTCCCATTGCAGCCAAGAACACATTTCAACTGTGTGGTCCCCCTCTTCCCATTGCAGCCAAGAACACATTTCAACTGTGTGGTCCCCCTCTTCCCACTGCAGCAAGAACACATTTCAACTGTGTGGTCCCCCTCTTCCCACTGCAGCAAGAACACATTTCAACTGTGTGGTCCCCCTCTTCCCACTGCAGCAAGAACACATTTCAATTGTGGGTGGGGGCCGTCCAAAGGAATGAGGAGGGGAGGGGGGGGGGGACAGAGGCGGAGGAGGGGAGGGGTGGTGGGGGTGGATCACACAGAAAGTTGTGATGGGAATCGAACCCATTAGCAGCCAACCAGGAAGCGCGCGACGGCGGATAGCAGGTTTTCAGTTTTCAATTTCATTATACCGCAATCGTTCAAGCCGAACTCCTTTTGGCTTATTACTCAAAAGCAAACAAACAAACAAACAAACAAACAAGCAAACAAACACATTTCCTGTGAGAAAAGAAAGACAAACAAAGTCAACTGCGATAGACATCGCGATCAACGTCAGACAGACAGACAGACAGACAGACAGACAGACAGAGAGGCAGACAGACAGACAGACGAGGACGATCACATCCGCACACTGGGCAATGTGCGGGGTACCGTGGAAGTATATCTAATTCCCCCCACCACCACTTTCGTCTCCTCTCACCCCACCTCATCTCCCCCCCCCCCCCCCCCCCTCCTTCGTATCCTCTCTCATCCCACCCAACCCACCTCATCTCCCTCCCCAATCCTCACCCTCTCTCCCTCTTTCTCCGTCTCTCCCTCCCTCCCTCTCTCTCTCTCTCTCTCTCTCTCTCTCTCTCTCCTCTCTCTCTCTCTCTCTCTCTCTCTCCTCCCTCCCCCCTCTCTCTCTCTCTTCGCTAATCTCACCCAGAAAAATCTCTGATCTCACCGTCGTCGCTTCCCTCCTCTCTTTTCGGTGCGCTTCTACGGCTAAGTGACCCAATAAACTCCTTCCACGGCTAAGTGACCCAATCAACTCCTTCCACGGCTAAGTGACCCAATAAACTCCTTCCACGGCTAAGTGACCCAATAAACTCCTTCCACGGCTAAGTGACCCAATAAACTCCTTCCACGGCTAAGTGACCCAATAAACTCCTTCCACGGCTAAGTGACCCAATCAACTCCTTCCACGGCTAAGTCACCCAATAAACTCCTTCCACGGCTAAGTGACCCAATAAACTCCTTCCACGGCTAAGTGACCCAATAAACTCCGGCCTGTGGTACAACAACACTGAACTCGCCGCCACACCCATCCCCTCCTTCTGCTCCTCCTCCTGCTCCTGCTCCTCCACCCCCCCCCCCTCCCCTCCCCTTCACCCTCCCTCCCTCCCTCTCTCTCTCTCTCTCTCTCTCTCTCTCTCTCTCTCTCTCTCTCTCTCCATTCTCCTCTGTCTTCTTTCTCAGCCTGCTGGTTAATTACCAAATTAAAGTGGCTGTAAGAGGAGGCAGGACCGATCGCCGTTGGGCGAAGGTGTGATGAATGGTTTTACACTGTGAGGCTTGCACGGAGATGAATTGGAACAGACCCCGCCAGGCGATGGCAGGAAGTTGGTGACGTGTGGCGCTAGTGGTGATGCTGGTGGCGATGTTATGGTTAGAAATAAGATTGTCAGTTTGCGTCAAATCAGTGAACTTTCTCTCCCTACCTGCCATCATCTCTTACTCTTCTTTTTTGTCCCTGTCGAGCTGCACGCTCTCTCTCTCTCTCTCTCTCTCTCTCTCTCTCTCTCTCTCTCTCTCTCTGTCTGTCTGTCTGTCTGTCTCTCACTCTCTCTGTGTCTGTCTGTCTGTCTGTCTGTCTCTCTCTCTCTCTGTCTGTCTCTCTCACTCTCTCTCTCTCTGTCTCTCTGTCTGTCTGTCTGTCTCTGTCTGTCTGTCTGTCTGTCTGTGTCTCTGTCTATCTGTCTGTCTGTCTGTCTGTCTCTCTGAAACGATTCGAAAAGGATGTGGAGTAAGTGGTAGCTAAGTGTGCGTGCAGTGGGGATGGGGGGGGGGGGGGGGGTGTGATGGTAGGATGGGGATGGGAGGGGGAGGAGGGTGGCGCTGAACAGACCAGGAAAGGTCACTTGAAGAACCCCCTCGAAAGGTCACTTGAAGAACCCCCTCGAAAGGTCACTTGAAGAAACCCCTCGAAAGGTCACTTGAAGAACCCCCTCGAAAGGTCACTTGAAGAACCCCTCGAAAGGTCACCTGAAGAACCCCCTCGAAAGGTCACTTGAAGAAACCCCTCTATCTCCTCCTGATGCTCTATCCTCTCGTGGTGTCCTCCCTGACCCCCCCCCCTCCCATAACGCCCTAACCCTCTCCTCACCCCAGCCCCCTCTCCATCCTTCTCCCCCCCCCCCCCCCCCCCCTCCCCGCAACTTCCACTTTCATTTCCCTTGTCTTTCTTTTCAGCTCTGCAAGACAAAGTAAACTGCGGGGAGAACTATCACCCAAGGAAAGCAAACGGCCACAACATTCACCCCCCCTCCATCCTGACACCCCCAGATGGATGCTCCCACCCCTCTCCTCTTTCAGGTAGAGTCAGTAGTAAGGCTGGGGGTGGGGGAGGGAGGGCTGGTGGTGGGGGGGGGAGGGGGAGAGGGGGCAGGGGCTGCTTTCATCCACAGGGGACCAGCACTTTGTTTTCCCTCCACCCCTGGTTCCTCAGCATCGCCTTTCACTTTCTCCAACACTCCCCCTTCACCGCACCCCACCAACATTCCACTCGCTCACCCACGAACCCCCTCCCCTCCCCCACCACCTCCAGCCCCCTTTTCATCCGTTTCCAAACACCTTCCCATAATGTGAAACTCTGTATCAAGCTTAGAGAGAACCCGCCTGGAATCACGCTCCACCGCTGGCTCTTTTTCAGGAAGATCGTTTCAAGTGGTAAGCAGGAACCTGCTGGATTTCCATTTATCATTCATCAGGAAGATCATTTCAAGTGGTTAGCTGGATTTCCATCCATCATTCATTAGGAAGATCATTCATCAGGAAGATCATTTTAAAGTGGTAAGCAGGAACCTGTTGGATTTCCATCCATCATTCATCAGGAAGATCATTTCAAGTGGTTAGCTGGATTTCCATCCATCATTCATCAGGAAAATCATTTCAAGTGGTAAGCTGGATTTCCATCCATCATTCATCAGGAAGATCATTTCAAGTGGTAAGCTGGATTTCCATCCATCATTCATCAGGAAGATCATTTCAAGTGGTAAGCAGGAACCTGTTGGATTTCCATCCATCATTCATCAGGAAGATCATTCATCAGGAAGATCATTCATCAGGAAGATCATTTCAAGTGGTAAGCAGGAACCTGTTGGATTTTCATCCATCACTCATCAGGAAGACCATTCATCAGGAAGATCATTTCGAGTGGTAAGCAGGAACCTGCTGGATTTCCATTCATCATTTATCAGGAAGATCATTCATCAGGAAGATCATTTCGAGTGGTAAGCAGGAACCTGTTGGATTTCCATCCATCATTTATCAGGAAGATCATTCATCAGGAAGATCATTCATCAGGAAGATCATTTCAAGTGGTAAGCAGAACCTGCTGGATTGCCATCCATCATTCAGTCAACATACGCACTCACTAAGCCCCCCCCCCCCCCCCCCCCCCTCCCGCTCCGACTGACGGCAGTGACCGCACTGTTTTCTGCAGGGTCAACTTCAGCGAGTGTCCCTCTCCGGACAGCGTCAGCACTGTCCGACCCCCGATGACAGCGTCAGCACTGTCCGACCCCCGATGATAGCGTCAGCACTGTCCGACCCCGATGACAGCGTCAGCACTGTCCGACCCCCGATGACAGTTCCCATGACCTTGGCCAAACCCAAAGACTTTGAAAGGAAGTCGTCACGGGGAGGAACGTGGAGAGGACATCGGATGTGACGTCAGAGCATGAAAGGCTACAGAATTTGAAACTTTTTCTTCCTTTTTTTCAGAATACAAATGAATGAGGATGAAGATGATACTGTGGAGCTGCATTCTGATCTGAGACTACACCACACAGTTGTACTTGCTCAACGTCTCCTTTCACAATGCATCCAGGCATGAGCCAGGCCCGAGAGATACAGACACCTGCAGTGTTGGTCAGGACATTCTCTGCTCACTGAATGAAAGTCTACAGCCTTTCCAATCTTCTCTTTTGAATCTTTA
>CM031605.1:14579173-14584173 GCA_018398815.1 Conus ventricosus | reverse complement strand
TGACCGATCGAGGGCTGTTGCTTCCCAGTTGTTCTGGTCGATGTTCAAGGCTTTTAGGTCCCTCTTGCACACGTCTTTGAATCGCAGCTGTGGTCTCCCTGTGGGACGTTTTCCCTGCACAAGTTCTCCATAGAGAAGGTCTTAGGGATCCGTCCGTCATCCATGCGCACGACATGTCCAAGCCAGCGCATTCGTCTTTGTTTCAGCAACGTGTACATGCTGGTGCATCCGGCTCTTTCCAGGGCAGTGTTGTTTGGGACCTTGTCCTGCCAGGTGATGTTCAGAATGCGTCGGAGGCTAGGCATATGAAAAGCATTGAGCTTTCGCTCTTGTCGGGCACGCAAAATCCAAGACTCGCTGCCATACAGGAGGGTGCTCACGACGCAGGCTCTGCAGATCTGGATCTTTGTGTGCTCAGTCAGCTTGCTGTTGTTCCATGCTTTCTTTGTCAGTCTGGTCATGGCGGTAGCTGCCTTGCCGATGCGCCTGTTGAGCTCTGCGTCAAGTGAGAGGGTGTCTGAGATTGTTGAGCCCAGATAAACAAAGTCATGGACGACATCCAGTTCATGGTCATTGATGCTGATGACTGGGGGAGAGTCAACATCCTGTCCCATGACCTGTGTTTTCTTCAAGCTAATGGTAAGCCCGAAGTCTTGGCAGGCATCGCTGAAGCAAGTCATGAGCTGCTGTAGGTCCTCAGCTGAGTGGGCGGTTACTGCTGCGTCGTCTGCAAAGAGGAAGTCACGCAGGCACCTCAGCTTGACTTTTGTCTTGGCTCTTAGTCTGGAGAGGCTGAAGAGCTTTCCGTCTGTTCTGGTTCGGAGGTAGATACCTTTAGCTGCAGGACCAAATGCGTGTTTCAGCATCACAGCAAAGAAGATTCCAAACAGGGTGGGAGCCAGGACGCAACCCTGTTTCACTCCGCTCCGTATGTTGAAGGCAGCTGATGTTGAGCCGTCAAAGGCGACACTGCCTTTCATGTCTTCGTGGAAGGATCTGACGATGCTGAGAAGTTTGGGTGGACATCCAATCTTGGGGAGGATCTTGAAGAGGCCATCCCTGCTGACCAAATCGAAAGCCTTTGTGAGGTCTATGAAGGCAATGAAGAGTGGCTGCCTTTGCTCCCTGCATTTCTCCTGAAGTTATTTAAGGGAGAAGATCATATCTATAGTGGATCTGTTGGCACGGAAACCACACTGTGATTCAGGATAAACTTGCTCTGTATCATTTATCGACATAACCAGTACGGTAACAACGTACGCATCTGTAACTGTTGATGATATATCAGTTAAAGGTATCATTTATCGACATAACCAGTACGGTAATCACGTACACATCTGTAACTGTTGATGATATATCAGAGGTATCATTTATCGACATAACCAGTACGGTAACAACGTTCACATCTGTAACTGTTGATGATATATCAGTTAGAGGTATCATTTATCGACATAACCAGTACGGTAACAACGTTCACATCTGTAACTGTTGATGATATATCAGTTAGAGGTATCATTTATCGACATAACCAGTTCGGAAACAACGTACACATCCGTAACTGTTGATGATATAAGTGATTGCTGCAAAACACTTCTCTGAGACAGTGTAGTCTACGTCAAAGAGTCTGAAATGTTTTCAAAGGTCGTTTTTTGAAGGTATACAGTGAACGGCACAATTTCAGGTTTGGGGGAAGAGAGTTCCAAACGGCTGAACCTGAAAATGCAAAACTAGTTTTGATCATGTCAGTCCGGGTATGTGGTAGAATATAATTCTTAGATCCATATCGACATGAGGCCTTAGAGAGTCAATCTCTAAGGTATTGTGGAACCAGATCATTGTGTACTTTATACATAAGTACAGCTTTGTTGAAATGTAGATGTGTTTGCAGTGGCAGTATGTTTAATTCAGTCTGCTTTTCGGAGGTTGATAAGGAAGAATCTGGCAGAACTATCTTTGCAGCTCTTCTGTACATTGAATCTAGTTTTCTATGGTGAATGTTCGCTGCACTGTCCCAGACTACAGATGCATAGTAGTTAAAGTGAGAGAGACAGTGAGCATGGAAAAACATTTTTCGAGCGTTTGTATCTTACGTAAGGCTTCAGTTGTCTGAGCATGAAGAGACTGCGAGCCAGCTTGTTAACGACAGATTCAATGTGGGACTGCCACTTCAGTTCCTCGTCCACCATCACTCCAATGACTCGGTGCTTGTGCACTTGTTCTATGCGTTGCCATCTAAAGTCAGACTGAGACTTAGAGTTTCTGTTTGATGTTTCTGTCTAGAAGTGATTGCCAAGCTTTTTGTCTTCTTAGGATGAACTATCATGGAATTATGATTACACCACTCCCAGACATCGTTTAAGCCTTGCTGTAGAGCGTTTTGGACTGTCGATAATTTGATTACACCACTCCCAGACATCGTTTAAAAACCCTTGCTGTAGAGCGTTTTGGACTGTCGATAATTTGATTACACCACTCCCAGACATCGTTTAAACCTTGCTGTAGAGAGTTTTGGACTGTCGATAATTTGATTACACCACTCCCAGACATCGTTTAAACCTTGCTGTAGAGCGTTTTGGACTGTCGATAATTTGATTACACCACTCCCAGACATCGTTTAAACCTTGCTGTAGAGCGTTTTGGACTGTCGGTAATTTGATTACACCACTCCCAGACATCGTTTAAGCCTTGCTGTAGAGCGTTTTGGATTGTCGGTAATTTGATTACACCACTCCCAGACATCGTTTAAACCTTGCTGTAGAGCGTTTTGGACTGTCGGTAAGTCCGCTGCGCTGGAATGAAGGGAAGTGTCATCAGCAAAAATGGCACACGACACTCGGATGTGAAATTGATAATGGGGATCATTTATAAACAAACAGAATAGAAGCAGCCCTGGAACAGAACCTTGGGGCACTCCGAGAGAGAGAGAGAGAGAGAGAGAGAGAGAGAGAGAGAGAGAGAGAGAGAGAGAGAGAGAGAGAGAGAGAGAGAGAGAACAGAGACAGAGACAGAGACAGAGAGAGAGAGAGAGAGAGTGCCATCAGAAATCGCCGCCAGTCAGCCGACACTGCCCAGAGTTACAGCCACTGACATCAGCACCGGTGTTGGAAGGAGACAGAATTGGGATATTAAGAAGGAAGGCCTTCTGTAGACTTCCGTCAAAGCGCCCGCCCCCTATACCCCCACCCCGATCCCCTCCCCTCCTCTCCCTCCCCACCTCTTCTATCTCTTCTCGCTTCCACACCACATCTCCTCTTTAAACGCAAACCATAATCCCCGTCTCCCCCTCCCCCTCCTCCTTTTATCTTATTTTATTTCAACATACTTTTGCATTCCGATCGGATGCGAACTTCTGGACGAACTATAACTGGTGTCTCTTATCGAATGAGGACCATCTCTCTCGCCTTCGTTATCAGCATCGGAACAAATCTTCCATCACTCTTCAACTGGTAAATGAGTTAATGAGTTGCAAAGACACAGGTGCACACCCCGCGTATTAAAAAAAAAAAAGTCGATCATATCAGACGAGGATATATCATGTGTGTGACTCGACATTTACGCTGATTACACTTGTGCGAATCTTCATCCAACGGATGAGCAACTGCAGTTCACATTTAATGCGGAACAGATCACTTCAGGGGCCCCTGTACCCACAGACAAAAATTAGATTTGCTGTTTGGACTATCCTTAGATTTTAAGGTCCACGCTTTAGCGGATGTGGTGTAGCGTACATGGACTAGTCCGCACGCAGTGACGCCTCCCTGATGAAACCTTAACTAAAACTGTGAGGTCTGAATCTTGCAACAAAAACTGGAGAAAAAAATTCTACTGCATTTTGCTCTTTTTATGATTAAAAACTAGTATTCTTTATGATTAAAAGCTAGCATTCTTTATGATTAAAAACTAGCATTCTTTATGATTAAAAACTAGTATTCTTTATGATTAAAAGCTAGCATTCTTTATGCTTAAAAACTAGCATTCTTCATGCTTAAAAACTAGCATTCTTCATGCTTAAAAACTAGCATTCTAGCTTGATTTTTTTAACGGTCATTGCTATTTCCTGTTGTGTGACCACCGTGAAGATTTACTGTTAGGGTTCCTACGGCGAGCGCTTGTTGCCATTGTAAAGTCACCCAAACTGTGACTACCCTGAAAGGTTTATATAATGAATCCGCCAAACATGAAAAAAGACAAAACACGACGCGTTTCGACCTCTTAGGTCTTCTTCAGGCAAGAGAACAACACCCAGAACAACGAAAACAAAGAACGAGCAATCACTTATTAAATTCGGCGCAAGATGGGCGTTGTGACTACCTGTTAGCTTGCACTAATACTTGACAGGCCACAGCACGAAGAAAGATGGGCGCTGTGACTACCTGTTAGCTTGCACTAATACTTGACAGGCCACAGCACGAAGAAAGATGGGCGCTGTGACTACCTGTTAGCTTGCACTAATACTTGACAGGCCACAGCACGAAGAAAGATGGGCGCTGTGACTACCTGTTAGCTTGCACTAATACTTGACAGGCCACAGCACGAAGAAAGCAGTAAAAAGTAAAGCCAAGCCTGTGATGTCCGTCAGTGGCTGTGAGTTTCGTCTGGAAAAGGTCAAGAGCTGTGGCGGATCTCACTGAGCAGACACTGGCGACCAGATGCTGTGACTCGTCAAGAGCTGTGACGGATCTCGCTGAGCAGACACTGCCGACCAGATGCTGTGACTCCGTCTGATGGAGGAGAACGATAAGGATGTTTTTTTCAAAGATACCATCCGAGTAGAGTTGTGTCAATGTATGGTTGTGCCAAGGCAAATGATCAATCTCACAGATGTGTTGCATGCTGTCAGTCTTCCAGTTTCCTTTCTCTCGGTCTTCTCGAGCAACCTGATCAATAATAACAAGTGGAACTTGGTAGTCACGGAACAAGGTCATAACATCACACTGATGTGAACATGCTGCCACTGCCAGGCCTACAGACTCGGGGCAGATGGGGGAAAGATGGGGCAC
>CM031605.1:14561673-14574173 GCA_018398815.1 Conus ventricosus | reverse complement strand
GACCCACAAAGGTTCACAAAGGCTTAAAAAGACTCACAAAGACTCACAAAGGCTCACATAGGCTCACAAAGGCTCACATAGGCTCACAAAGGCTCACAAAGACTCACAAAGGCTCACAAAGGCTCACATAGGCTCACAAAGGCTCACAAAGACTCACAAAGGCTCACAAAGGCTCACAAAGGCTCACAAAGAATCACAAAGAATCACAAAGACTCCCAAAGGCTCCCAAAGACTCCAAAGACTCCCAAAGACTCCCAAGACTCACAAAGGCTACCAAAGACTCATAAAGGCTCACAAAGGCTCACAAAGGCTCACAAAGACTCACAAAGACTCACAAAGGCTCACAAAGACTCACAAAGACTCACAAAGACTCACAAAGACTCACAAAGACTCACAAAGGCTCACAAAGATTCACAAAGACTTATTCTTTAAATGTGTTTCAATTTACGCCTGCAGTCACCTCTCTTTGAAAGTAACGTGGGTTGACGTGTCACACCGGGGGGGGGGGGGGGGGGGGGGGTCACCTCTCTTTGAAAGTAACGCGGGTTGACGTGTCACACCGGGAGGAGGGGGGGGGGGGGGGGAGTGGCACAGAGGTGCAGGGGAAGAGTGGGGAAGAAGGGAGAGGCAAGGGCAGGAGGAAGCTGGAAGGAGTGAAGAAGGGGAAGGGTCGGGGAGGGGGTCGGTGGGTAAGACGGTGATCCTGTGGGTGTACTGTCCTACCAAGTTGTCAGTCTCCAAGGTGCTCTGCAGGCTCCTAGTGCATCATCAGCTTCTGAAGTGCCTTATTAGCTCCTGGAGTGCCTTATCAGCTCCTGAAGTGCCTTATTAGCTCCTGAAGTGCTTAATTAGCTCCTGGAGTGCATTATTAGCTCCTGGAGTGCGGCTTATTAGCTCCTGGACTGCCTTATTAGCTCCTGAAGTGCTTAATTAGTTCACGGAGTGCCTTATTAGCTCATGGAGTGCCTTATTAGCTCCTGGAGTGCCTTATCAGCTCCTGAAGTGCCTTATGAGCTCCTGGAGTGCCTTATCAGCTCCTGAAGTGCCTTATCAGCTCCTGAAGTGCCATATCAGCTCCTGATGTGCCTTATTAGCTCCTGAAGTGCGCTGTCAGCTCCTGAAGTGCCTTATCAGCTCCTGAAGTGCCTTATTAATTCCTGAAGTGCCTTATCAGCTCCTGAAGTGCCTTATTAGCTCCTGAAGTGCCTTATCAGCTCCTGAAGTGCATTATGAGCTCCTAAAATGCCTTATCAGCTCCTGAACTGCTTAATTATCACCTGAAGTGCCTTATCAGTTCCTGGAGTACCTTATGAGCTCCTGAAGTGCCTTATTTGTTCCTAAAATGCCTTATCAGCTCCTGAACTACTTAATTATCTCTGAAGTGCCTTATTAGTTCCTGGAGTACCTTATGAGCTCCTGAAGTGCCATATTATTTCCTGAAGTGACTTATTAGCTCCTGAAGAGTCTTATCAGCTCCTGAAGTGCCTTATTAGTTCCTGAAGTGTCGTATTAGCTCCTGAAGAGTCTAATCAGCTCCTGAAGTGCCTTATTAGTTTCTGGAGTGTCTTATTAGCTCCTGAAGTACCTTATCAGCTCCTGAATTGCCTTATCAGCTCCTGAATTGCCTTATCAGCTTCGGAAGTGTCTTATCAGCTCCTGAAGTGTCTTATGAGCTGCTGAAGTGTCTTATTAGCTCCTAAAATGCCTTATCAGTTCCTGAAGTGCCTTATTAGTTCCTGAAGTGTCTTATTAGCTCCTGAAGTACCTTATCAGCTTCTGAATTGCCTTATCAGCTCCTGAAGTGCCTTATTAGTTCCTGAAGTGTCTTATTAGCTCCTGAAGTACCTTATCAGCTCCTGAATTGTTTTATCAGCTCCGAAAGTGTCTTATTACTCCTGAAGTGCGTTATGAGCTCCTGAAGTGCCTTATTAGCTCCTAAAATGCCTTATCAGCTCCTGAAGTGCCTTATTAGCTGCTGAAGTGTCTTGTGAGCTCCTGAATTGCCTTATCAGCTCCTGAAGTGTCTTATTAGCTCCTGAAGTGCCTTATGAGCTCCTGAAGTGCGTTCATGCTTCATGATGGCGTTGATGGGCCCGTAATCCGTTGTTGACTCACGAAGCCCGTGTGGACTCTTGAAGTTCGTTGTTTAAAGCATAAAGTCTGTTGTTGACTCATAAAGTCTGTCGTTGACTCATAAAGTCTGTTGTTGACTCTTAAAGTCCATTGTTAAATTATAAAGTCCGTTGTTGACTCAGGAAGTCCGTTGTTGACTCAGGAAGTCCGTTGTTGACTCATGAAGTCCGTTGTTGACTCATGAAGTCCGTTGTTGACTCAGAAAGTCCGTTGTTGACTCAGGAAGTCCGTTGTTGACTCAGGAAGTCCGATGTTGACTCATAAAGTCCGTTGTTGACTCATGAAGTCCGTTGTGGACTCATGAAGTCCGTTGTTGAGTCATAAAGTCCGTTGTTGACTCATAAAGTCCGTTGTTGACTCATGAAGTCCGTTGTTGACTCAGGAAGTCCGTTGTTGACTCATAAAGCCGTTGTTGACTCATGAAGTCCGTTGTTGACTCATAAAGTCCGTTGTTGACTCATAAAGCCCGTTGTTGACTCTTGAAGTCCGTTGTTGACTCATAAAGTCCGTTGTTGACTCATAAAGTCCGTTGTTGAGTCATGAAGTCCGTTGTTGACTCATAAAGTCCGCTGTTGACTCATAACGTCCGTTGTTGACTCATAAAGTCCGTTGTGGACTCAGGAAGTCCGTTGTTGACTCAGGAAGTCCGTTGTTGACTCTAAAGCCCGTTGTTTAATCATGAAGTCCACATTACACTCACACTGAATCCAGGCCCAGGCCAGCCAGTGGTTGACGCATCATTCGCATGACCCAAGGATTCCTGGTTCCATGCTGACTAAAGCCAGGCTGGAGGAAGAATTCCACGTCTTCCTGGTCAGCATCAGTGGAGACACCTTTAACCCCTTCCACTCCTCCTCCTTCACCTTCCACTCCTCCTTCACCCCTTCCACTCCTCCTCCTTCACCCTTCCACCTCCTCCTCCCCACGCCACTCCCCTCCTTCACCCCTTCACTCTCCTCCTCCCCACGTCCACATCCCCTCCTTCATCCCCTTCCCCCATCCCCTTCTCCCTCTCCATCTCCTCCTTCACCCTTCCACTCCTCCTCCTTCCCCCTTCCACTCCTCCTCCTTCACCCCTTCCACTCCTCCCTTCACCCTTCCACTCCCCTCCTTCCCCACTTCCACTCCTCCTCCTTCCCCACTTCCACTCCTCCTCCTTCACCCCTTCCACTCCTCCTCCTCTACCCCTTCCACTCCTCCTCCTTCACCCTTCCACTCCTCCTCCTTCACCCCTTCCACTCTCCTCCCCTTCACCCCACTTCCACTCCTCCTTCACCCCTTCCACTCCTCCTTCACCCCTTCCACTCCTCCTTCACCCCTTCCACTCCCTTCACCCCTTCCACTCCTCCTTCACCCCTTCCACTCCTCCTTCACCCCTTCCACTCCTCCTTCACCCCTTCCACTCCTCCTTCCACCCTTCCACTCCTCTCCTTCACCCCTTCCACTCCCTCCTTCACCCTTCCACTCCTCCTCCTTCCCCCCCCTTCCACCTTCCTCCTCTTCACCCCTTCCACTCCTCCTTCACCCCTTCCACTTCCTCCTTCACCCCTTCCACTCCTCCTTCACCCCTTCCACTCCTCCTTCACCCCTTCCACTCCTCCTTCACCCCTTCCACTCCTCCTTCACCCCTTCCACTCCTCCTTCACCCCTTCCACTCCTCCTTCACCCCTTCCACTCCTCCTTCACCCCTTCCACTCTCCTTCACCCCTTCCACTCCTCCTCCTTCACCCCTTCCACTCCTTCACCCTTGCACCCTCTCCACTTACCCCTTCCACTCCTTCACCCCTTGCACTCCTCCTCCTTCACCCCTTCCACTCCTCCTTCACCCCTTCCATTCCCCCTTTCCCACCCCTTCCATCCCCCTTTCACCCCCCCAACCCCTTTTTCCTCCTTCCCCCCTTTTCCACTCCTTCCCCCCTTCCATTTCCTCCTTCCCCCCCCTTCCACTCCTTCCCCTTCCCCCCTTCCCACCCCCCCTTAAACCCTATCCACCCCCTTTCCAAATGAGACTTGAAACCCATTTTTCCGTGTGTAAATGTACGCATTCCCACGCACGTAGAGCTCGCGCGCGCACACGGGTTCACACGGGACACAGGGCGCTCGCTTCATATATACACCACCCCGCTAAAAATATACCACACAACACCAAACACACACACAGCACGCAGTACGCACTCCGCAGGCCCCACACACGCGCGTGCACGCACACACAACACACCACACACACCACACACACCACGCACGCGAGCGAGCGCGGGGCGCACGCACGCACGCACGCACGCAACACACACACACACACCCCAACACACACAACACACAAACACACACCACACACCCCACCCCACACAAGCGCGCGGGTGCGCGCCCCCGGGCATGAAATTGTGTTTTTCCGTTGGCGGGAAGCCGTGTTCTAAATTTGGGTTCCACTGACTGGGGGGTTTTCCCGGGAAAATTGGCTCTGATTGGAGAGGGGGAAAAACTTTTAGGAGGTGGGGGGGAAAATTTTTTAAAAAATAGGAAAAGGGGGATCACGTGTTCAGGGTAACGGGAGGAGGAGGGGGGGAGGAGGGAAAAAGATGGGGCATGAAAGAGAGAGAGGAAAAAGAGGAAAAGGGGATTTGGAGAGGGAGGGGAAACAGGGGACAGAAAACAGACAGACGGGACAGACAGAGAGGCGCAGGCAGCCCAAGGAGACAGAGGGGCCCAAAAGAGAGACGACGGCAGACGAGAGCGGGAGGGAGAGAGAGAGAGAGAGAGAGACAAAACGGCAGACAGAGAGACAGAGAGAGGGGAGAGAGAACTTTGTGTGCACGAGCACGCCCCTCCTTACATGTAAAAAAAAAAACGAATGAAACCATGGGTGAAAGGTTAATTTTCCAGTTTTTCCGTCCCTTTTGGGTTTTTGGGTTTTTTTTCCTGTTGGCTTTCATTTGGTTTTGCATTTGGGGGCACCGACCCACCGCTGTCACAAAGTGGGGAAAGTCTTGCGAAACGCTGGTTTGGGGACGAACGGAAGGGCCCCCCCCCATTTAAAAGCGTCTGGCCCCAAAACCTAGGCACCGCTCGCTAAATTTCGCCCTCATCTGACCCCATAAACACGATGGGGAACACAGACACACACACACACACACACACACCCCACACCACACACACACACACAACACACACCCCACACCTATTTCTCTCGTCTATATATTTTATATATATTATAGAGAAAAGAGAGAGAGAGAGGAGAGAGGAGAGGAGAGAGAAGAGGGGAGAGAGAGAGAGGGGGAGAGAGGGGAGAGAGAGAGAGGGGGGGGGGGGGGGGGGAGAAAGAGACAGAGACCCCCAGAGAAGGGGGAGTTTGAGAGAGACAGACAGACGGGCCCACGGAAAGCAGTCAGACAGACAGGAAGGGGAGAGAGAGAGGGGGGGAGGGGGGGAGAGAGAGGGGAGAGAGAGAGGAGGGGGGAAGGGAGAAAAGAGGCGGAGGGAGAGAGACAGCCCAGACGGGACAAACAGGTAGACGGGAAAGCAGGGGAAAAGGAGGAGAGAGAGAGAAAAAATAAAGAAAACGAGAGATGAGGGGGAGGGGAGGAGAGAGGGGAGAGGAGGGGGGTTTGTACGTGTAAGGTAAGTTCTGGCGCCCTTTGCTGAAATTTGGGAGGGTTTGGCCCCAATGTTTCTTTTTTTCCCCTGCTGCATTTTGCATTAGACAGATGTAGAGAGAGCACCCAGGTGGGGAAGACACAGATGAGCACGGACAACCCTCAAAAACCCCGGGAAGACGACAGAAAATAAACAGGGAAACAACCCTCCCCAAACACAGAAAAAACAAACAGAGGGGGGGAGAGGGGGGGGGGGGGGGGGGGGGGTAGAGAGACAAGGTGAGCAAAAGACAACCCTCAAACCACAAAAGAGCAGGGGTGGGGATGGCGTGGGGGGGGGGGGTTAAAAAAAGGCACAGGTAAACACGGACAACCCTCACCCCCCAAAAACACGAAGACAAACGACCCGATAGGTGGTGATGGAAGTTAATGATTGAGAAGGTAAAGAGGAAGGGTGCTGGGGGAAGAGGAGAGAGGGGAGAGGGGGGGAGGGGTGAGGGGAGAGAGAGGAGAGGAGAGAGAGAGAGAGGGGAAGAGAGGAGAGAGAGAGAGAGAGAGAGATGTTGAGGGATGAGGGATAATCTTTATTTAAAGGGGTTAAAAAGATAAGAAAAACAGGGTTTTTTTTTCACCCGGGCCCTTCCCCTTTTAAGGGATAATTTGATTTGCGACTAAGGACTTAAAAAAAAACTTTTAACAAAACAACGTATTTTCATAACTTTAAAAAGTTCACCCTTTAAACATTTTTAAAGGGAAGGCTGTAAAAAAAAAACTTTAAAAGGGAAAAAAAGGGGACGATTTAAAAAAAAAGGGAATTTTAAAAAATTTGGGATTAAAAAAGAAGAAAAAAATTCGGCACACACAGATATGGAATAAGCGATCCCCCTATCGAAGGGGAGGGAGAGAGAGAGAGAGAGAGGGGAGGGTGAGGAGAGAGAGAGGAGGGGAAGAGAGAGGAGAGGAGAAGGAGGGGAAAAGGGGAAAAGAGGGGAGAGGAGAGGAGGGGAGAGGGGAGAGGGGAGGAGAAGAGAGAGAGGAGAAATTACTTCCTTTTGAAAAAAAATTTTGCTTTAAAAAAAACCCTCAAAGGGTTGAAATTGACAATTACAATGCACAATAATTTAACTTTTGTACTTTCTTTTTACTTTTTATGTTTTTGGGTTATAAGGCTAAACGGAACAAAACAATAAAATTTCAGTAAGAGCTAAAGCCCAAAAAGGGATTTCAAAAACTTTATTACTCAAGGATAGAGTTTTGGGGCAGTGCCTATTCTTCCAATCTTCCTTGTTTTTTCTAAAACTTTAAAACTGGGAAAAAATGACATTTTAAATTTTTGACTGAAAAAAGGGGAAAAAAAAAAAAAAAAAAAAAAAAATATTTTTATTATATATTTTATATACATTTATATATATTATATTTACCCAAATTATAATTTTAGCAAAAAACCCTTTAGTAATAAAAAATAATAATTATTTAAAAAAAAAAAAAAAAAAAAATCCATTAAAAAAATTTAAACAAAAAACATTTCAAACAATACGCCGCGCGCTAAATTTTGCATAAACCCCGGGCCCCACACATACACGAAAGGGCATGCCCCATACCCACATCCCACACACACACACACAACAAACACACACACACCCCCCAACACACACACACCCCACACTTTTTCATTAGATAATATAGAGGCAAGCATAAAAGAAAGGGCGTTGAGAAATGATAAAAAAGGTTAGATTTATTGTTAAAGTAAATGTTTAAGTATTTGCTGATTTAAAGGGGACGGCTTTTGTTTGGGACATTTTTTTGGCAGAGGGGGAAGAGGGGCCCCACACGATGGACCAAAAAACCCAAAACTGATTTAAAAAAAATCAATGCGGAAAAGTGGTTTTAGAATTTAATTTTTTTTGAATAATTCGCGTTGTTGCCATTTGGTTTTAAACCCAGAAAGTTATGGGGGGCGCCATTTTTTGCATGGCCCTTTAAAAACTTTAGTACTGCCTTATTATAGGTCATTTGGCTTTGCAGGGGGTTTAACTCATTTTTTTGCAAATTTCCCCGTGGTTGATAGAGTTGTCGGGAAAGAATAAAGTTTAAATTTCCCCCGTCTATGCATAGGGGTTGATCTTTTTTATTGATTTTCACCGGCCCACTCCGGGACGGGGACGCTTTGTTTTTTTTTGGAAAAAAGGGCAATGGGCTTAAAAAAATTTAATTTTCCCGGATATGGGGGTTCAAAAAAATAACTGGTTTATTGAGTAAAAAAAAAATTGCGAGCCAATTTTTTCCCAAACTTTTTTTTATTTGTGTTTGCCTTTTTTAAAGTTCTCATCAATGTTTAAACCCCTTAAGGGAAAAGGTGTTCTTTTTAACCCCGCTCGTAAAAGGTTTCTCATTTTTAGGTTTCAAAAAAAGATGCTGTCGTTGATGTTTCGTCTCGATGCTAGGACCATACATTTTTTTTTTTGTGCGGTTTTAAGGACCTTGGGTTTTGGTTGCACCTTTTCTAAAAACATCAGTGATATTTTTGTTGAAAACGTATTTTTTACAGACATGTGTTTGTTTCACTACAGTGAAGAGAACTATCGTCAGCGAACAATCACCGTTGACATCATTTTGAGATATGTGCATCGGTAGGTCATTTATAAAAAACAGAAGAGAAAAGGTCCAAAGGGGCAGAAGGGCCCTTGGGGGGAAAGCCCCAGCTCACTATTCCTTCAGAGGAATAAGAAAACCCTTTAAGTAAACACCCCTGGGTCCTGCTTTTCAAAAATATGACTGAAAGAAGGGACTACTCCGGATTTTGAAAAATATGCAGTTTATTTTTTTTAAAAAATGTGTGGGTTTACAAGATCAAACGCTTTCTTAAAATTTGGGGGGGAAAACGTTCCCGTTGGGGTTTTCTTTCGTTTATTTGGTGGGTAGCCAAAGTAAACACAGAGGCGTTTTTAAAGGGCCCTGTGGGATGAGGATTTTGACGAAAGCCCGACTGAAAAGGGTGGAACAGTTTTTTGTTTTTCCCTTGTTTAGTTAGGTGTTTGTGAACATGCATTCTTTGAGGGTTTTGATACAAAAAAAATAAAAAAGATTTTTGGTTTTAAAATTTTGTTTTTTTTTTACCCCCCCCCCCCCCCCCCCCAAAAAAAGGGGGAAAAAACACCCCCCAAACACAAAAAAAAACCCCCCAAAAAAAAAAAAAAAAAAAAAAAAACCCCCCCCAAAAAAATTTTTTAAAAAAAAAAAAAAAATTTTTTTTTTTTTATTTTTTAAGTTTTGAAATTTTAAGGGGAACCCCCTTTCTTTTAGCCCCAATGGGGGGATTTAAAAGGAAAAACCAAATTTAAAAACGTTTGGGGCAAAAAAAATTTTAAAACAAACTTAAGTTTTTAAAAATTTAAAAAGTTTTTCCCGGCCCCGCCCTTTTTTTTTTTTTAAAAAAGGAAAATTTTTAAAAAACCTGGGGGGTAAAAGAATTTTTTTTTAAAGGGGGGCAAAACGTTGGCGCAGTATTTTTTCCGATTTTTTTGACCTTTTCAGGTTTTATTTTTATTAAAGGAAGGAAATGATTTGGTTTTTAAACCCGTTTGCGGTTTTATTTTTTAAAAATTGTCAGGTTTTTTTTTTCAACCCCAAGGGTTGATTTTCCTGTTTCCTTTTTCCTTTTTTAAAATTTACGTTTTTGGGTTTTTTAATGATCCCCTTTTTGTTTTCCATTTTTAATTAATTTTTTTCTTTTTGGTCCCAGGGCCCCTTTAAAAATCTTTGGGGGAAACCCTTTTTTTTTCCCTTTTTTTGGGGAGTTTTTCAACGAATTTAGAGAAAGATATTATACCAGGTTTTACGCTTCTTTGGATCTGGTAATTGAGTACACATAGAAAGGAGCTAAGCCCTTTAAATCGAGGAAAAATTCATCCTTCTGAAATTTTTTAGCAGCGATATTTTAATGGGTTTTGTGGCCCCCTTTTTCTGTTGCTTTGGAAGTTTACCCGACCAAGTTTCACAAAATGGGAAGTGGTGCTTAAGGTTTTGTTGGGGCCCCCTGTTTGTTAGATACCATGGGTTTTTTTTGTTGTTTTAGATATGATTTCCCGCAATGTGAAGAATGTCTTTGCGAAATTTTTGTTGGTTTTTGATAAGCTGAAAGCAAACCAAAGAGTTTGGTTTGGTTTGTTTCCCCGGAGGTGCCCTTTTTTTTAAAAGGAATTTTTTAAATTAAACCCAGGGGGAATGACATTTGGATAAACTCTTATATACATTTTTTCCATCTGTGTACCAAAATTTTCATACCAAAGGAAAGGGGGCAGCGGGGGTTCCCGTTTCACATATCCAAAATGAAGAGGGGGGGGGGGGGGTGAGTTTGGGGGTTTTAACCCGCAGCCCCCATGCATTCAACCTTTTCAAGGGTTTAAGGTCAACCCCTTTTTTTTACCCGTGAAACGATGCTTTGTTTTAAAATTTTTATTCCCAAATCCTGTTTCACCAGAGTTTATGTGCATCGCGTCGGACAAAGTTTTAGTTAGTTTGGAAAAAAGCTGTATTTATTGAAACGGTAGTCAAGGCGAGTTTTTACTAAGACAAACAGAAAGAATAGAAGGGGTTTTGTTTAGAAAAAAAAAGAAAATCATGAATTTATTTTGGGAAAAAGAAAAATTTTTGGTGCCAATTTCGTAAAACCAGCATAAATTTTTTAATTTCATTACAATGGGCCATTGTATAATTCTAGGGTAAAAAACCTGAGAAGGGGAAAAAAAAATTTGATATATGTTACAACAACAATTAAAATAAAAATCAGCAAAATAACCCCCACAACCCCCCCCCCCCCTGGAAAAAAAATAAAATTCGCAATCATAAAATATCCAAGAACACACAAAATCCAAAAAAACAGGGCAATGAGGTTTAGTCCCAAAAGGGCAATTTTAAGTATGTGTATGATTTTCAATATTCAGGGGGAAATATGGCCCAAACCCCCATAAATTTTCGATTTCAACTGTTCCGGGGGCAACCAAAAGTTTAAATCTTCCCCCAGTAAATAAAGCAATACTGGGGAGAAGTGGGGGGGGGGGGGGGGGGGGGGGGGGGGGGGGGGGGCCCGGGGGGGGGGGGGGGGGGGAACAAGACTCACAGGTTGGGGGGGGGGGGAAGGGGGGGAGGAGTGAGTCCGGGGGGGATGGGAAAGGGGGGGGGGGTTTAAGGTGAGACGGAGGGAAGGGAGGAGGGGAAAAAAAAAACGGCTGGGGGTGAGGGGGGAAAGGGGGGGGGTAGTGGAGGGTGGGAGGTGGGGAAAAGGGTAAATTTGGGGGGGGGGGGGGGGGGGGGGGGGGGGGGGAGGGGTAATCAAGGGCGTGCCTGCACTTGGGGAAAGGGCCCGGACAGCAAGCTTTTTTTTGAAATTTTTGGGTACCGGGGAAATTTTTGTTAGGCAGGGGGGGAGGGGGGAAGGGGGTAATGAAGCATTTGTGTCCGGGATTGAAAGGGAGAGGGGGGAAGGGGGAGGAAAGGCCACATGGGGGGAAACATCGGCATTTATGTCATGGGAGGTCTGTTAAAGTACGGAAAGGGAGGAATTCCTGGTGGGAAAAGGTTTCATTTGAAGGAAAAGGGGGTTTTTGGTGGACAATTTCGGAGCATTGGCCAAGTGACTGTTTGAGTACGTTTTAAAAATGTTTGGGGGGTAAAATTTTTAGAATTTAAAAATTTAGGCGTTTTCCTTAGGGCTGGGGGTTTCTTTGGGTGCCCCACTCCGACGAAAATCAGTAGGGGACAGGTGCTTGACCTGGTTTTTCTTTTAATTTTGAAGACTGTGGGTCTGTTTTCGGTTTTTTTGCAATGGGCTGTTCCGGGAAAAAGCCCCTTGGTTTGCCCCATTTCCCCTATTCCGGGGGGAGGGCCCGGGTTTACCGGAAATGCCAGAAAAATGAATTTATTTGCCGGAACCAGAGGCAAACCAATGGAAAACAGGTGAATACCATCCCATTGGGAAAAAGTTTGAAAAGATCCCAAGATTTTGATCAACGAAATTTGTTTCAAAAAAAAACATGCACTTGTTTTGCACATAGAACATGCAGTTCCTTATTCATTTAAATTAATTTAATTTTAAAAAGGAATAGGTTTTCTAGGGAAATAGAGCAGAGACAGCAATTTTTAAACAGGAAAAAACTTTTTTTCACCCGTCCCCGAAGCTGACCCAAAATCCTGCGAAGCGTGTTTTTAAAGAGTAGTGTCTGTGAAGGTCGTTTCCCCCCACATGCAATGTACCGGTGACTTTCCTCTCGTACTGCACAATCTCTGAGGGCAGCAGTGACGTAAAGTCACCTTTGCCCCAGGCATTGTGCTTTACTGGGTGGGGCCCCGTCCGTCCAGTCTCTGTCGGTCAATTACTGGAGGTTAGAATCCCCCAAAATGAAGTTGACAAGTTTGCCTTTGGGGGGGAGACGGATCCGAATTTTGGGGTAGTTTGATTGAGCTGTCGGTCAGAGAGCTGTGGGTATTACCTATGACAGGGGGGAGTCAGTCTGCTGTCTGTCAAAGGTGGTTGTTGCTGGTGACAGTGACAGAGTTCGGTCACAGGTGAGTGACAGTCTGTTCTTTGTCAGCCTTTAACACCACTATGCTTAGTACACAAGAGAGAGAGAGAGAGAGGGGATTGAGGGAGCGCGATGGGGAGGGAGGGAGGGAGAAAAGGTAAAGCGAAGGGGGAGGAGAGAGAGAGAGATTCAGAGAGAGAGATTCAGAGGAGAGAGACTGAGAGAGAGAGAGACAGAGAGAGAGAGATTGAGAGAG
>CM031605.1:14541673-14551673 GCA_018398815.1 Conus ventricosus | reverse complement strand
TCTCTCTCTCTCTCTCTCTCTCTCTCTCTCTCTCACTCTCTCTCTCTCCTCTCCCCCCCCCCCCCCCCCCCCCCCCTCTCTCTCTCAATCAGAACTTGTTTTTATGTATTAGGTCTGTGGGACAGATAGGGACGTGACAAATGCCGCTGAAAAACGAAACGTGTTTACTGATGTAAGACGCCACGACGACCAGCCCCAACACCATCCCTCACTGCATCCTCACTGCTGCTGCTTTGGAAGAGGAGAAAGAGGAGCAGGAGGAGAAGGAGAGGAGGAGGAGAGGGAGGAGGAGGAGAGGGAGGAGGAGGAGAGGTACGGGAGGAGGAGGAGGAGGAGGAGAGGGAGGAGGAGTAGAAGAAGAAGAAGGAGAAGGAAGAGGAGGAGAAGAAGGAGGAGCAGGAGAAGGAAGAGGAGCAGGAGAAGGAGCAGGAGAAGGACAAGGAGCAGGAGAAGGAGGGGGAGAAGAAGGAGAAGGAGAAGGGAGGAGAAGAAGGAGGAAGAGGAGCAGGAGAAGGAGGAGGAGGAGAAGGAGCAGGAGGAGAAGGAGCAGGAGAAGGAGGAGGAGAAGGAAGGAGGAGGAAAGGTAGGAGAAGGAGGAGGAGGAGGAGAGAAGGAGGAGGAAAAAGAGGAGGAAGGAGGAGGAGGAGGAGAAGAGGAGGAGGAGAGGAGAGGGAAGGAGAGTAGAGAAGGAGGAGGAGGGAGGAGAAGGAGAAAAAGGGAGGAGGAGGAGGAAGGAGGAGAAGGGGAAGAAGGGAGAGAGAAGGAGGAGGAGGAGGAGAAGGAGAAGGGGAGGAGGAGGAGGCGAGAAAGAGGAGGAGGAGGAGGAGGAGAAGGAGGAGAGGAGGAGGAGAAGAAGGAGGAGGAGGAGGAGGAGAAGAAGAAGAACGAGGAGGAGAAGAAGGAGGAGGAGGAGAACGAGGAGGAGGCGGAGGAGGAGAAGAAGAGAGGAGGAGGAGGAGGAGGAGGAGAGGAGGAGGAGGAGGAGGAGGAGGAGGAGGAGGAGGAGAGGAGGAGGAGGAGGAGAAGGAGGAGAAGGAGATTGGAGGAGAAGGAGAAGGCGGACGTGAAGGAGGAGAGCAGGAGGAGAAGTAGGAGAAGGAGAATGAGAATGAGGAGGAGAATGAGAATGAGAAGGAGGAGGCCAAAGAGGGGAGGAGGAAGAGGAAAAAGAAGGAGGATGAAGAGCAGCAGCACGAGGGCAGGGGGAGGAGGAGAGGAGAGGAGGAGGAGGAGAAGGAGAGGGAGGAAGGGAGGAGAGGAGGAGAAGGAGAGGGAGGAGAGGAGGAGGAAGAGGAGTGTGTGGTTTGTGATGACGGCTCTATGTATTCTTCTGGCACTGAAGGTGTGCGTGCGTGCGTGCGTGTGGTGGTGGTGGTGGTGGTGATAGTTTCTATCGCTATTCAAGACTGAACAGACAGCGCCTTTCTGCAGCAGACAGATGCTAACAAACGGAGTTCAGAGTGCAAAGCACGTGTGTTGAACAAACGTTTTTAAGTTATTGACCAGTCATTAATCATTTACAATCATTAAATCTCTTTTACCAATTTAAACTTTTTACAAATTTTAACTTATTACGATTATTGATTTTTCCCCAATTATTTAATTGTTTACCATCATTAAACTTATGTATCAGTTATCTAAACATTTTTTACGTCTGAACTTGTGATTTTGAAGATGTTGTGTCAAAAATTAAATGTCTACTGCGTTAGCGAATTCAGTTGAGCGCTGCTGTTGCGCCTGTTTTCTGTATCATTGGACTGGAGATTCAAGCAACAATCTAACAGCAGCACTGACTCCCACGAAAAGCTTGGAAAGAACCACCACCCCTCTACCCTGGATAGGGTAGACAGCCATCTGTAATAAAGGACTGTTTCCATGTAAAATATCCTTCAGTGGTTGATTGTCGTTGACTTGTTTATTATCCCATAGCAGAACATTGTGCTTTCATGCGAAAATGGTTCGTGCCAGTTTGACGACCAAGGTCCCATAGAAAGGCGGCTAGCATAACAAACTTGCGTGCTGTGCTGTTGATCCCTTTCATTTGCATAGTGAACAAGACACATTTCAACAACATTCTGGGAATCGGCCTTTTACATGGTCTGAAGAAAACGACCGACGGCGGACAGTAAGACAGGACAGACAGACACAGACAGTGGGGAGAAAAGGACAGAAGACAGAGGCAGAATGAGAGAGAGGAGCAGAGAGAGAGAGAGAGAGAGAGACGAGGAAAGAGGAGAGAGAGAGAAAGACAGAGAGAGAGAATGAGAAAGAAGAGAGAGAGAGAGAGAGAGAGAGAGAGAGAGAGGAGAGAGAGAGAGAGAGAGAGTAGGAGGATGGAGATGGTGCGTGTGGGTGGGGAGGGATGGTGAGAGGTGAGAGTGTGTGTGTGTGGAGGATGCAGGACGTGGATGCAGAGGAGTAGTGAGGACAGATGAGAAGAGTGGGAGCAGAGAAGACAGACGGAGAGAGAGAGAGAGACAGAGAGAGACAGAGAGAGGACGAGACAGAGATAGACGAGAGAAGAGGGACAGAGACAGAGACAGAGAGAGAGAGACAGAGAGATGAGAGAGAGAAAGAGAGGACAGAGACAGAGAGACAGAGAGACAGAGACAGACAGAGAGAAGAGGGACAGGAAGAGGACAGAGAGAAGAGACAGAGAGAGAAGAAGAGACAGAGACAGAGGAGACAGAGACGAGACAGAGACAGAGAGAGCAGGACAGAGGCAAGAGACAGAGAGCAGAGACAGAGAAGAGACAAGGAGACAGAGACCAGAGAGAGAGAGAGACAGAGACAGAGACAGAGAGAGCAGAGGACAGAGAGCGAGGACAGAGAGAGACGAGAAGAGACAGAAGAGAAGAAGAGAGAGAGAGAGAGAGAGAGAGAGAGAGAGAGAGAGAGAGAGAGAGAGAGAGAGGAGAGAGAGAGAGAGAGAGAGAGAGAGAGAGGCAGACAGAGACAGAGAGGCAGAGAGAGAGAGAGAGAGAGACAGAGAGAGAGAGAGAGAGAGAGAGAGAGAGAGAGAGAGAGAGAGAGAGAGAGGAGAGGAGAGAGAGAGAGAGGCAGACAGAGACAGGAGGCAGAGACAGCGAGAAAAGGGATGAGACACGGTGCCAGAGCTGATAACATGAGGGCAGATAAGAGGCCCCATCCTCCCCCTCTCCCCCTTCCTCTGGACCCGTGCGGCCTGCAGGTGTGGTTCTGCGATGCCAGGGATTGGCTGACTGACTGACTGACTGACTGACTGACTGGCTGACTGACTGACTGACTGGCTGGCTGACTGACTGACTGATTGGCTGACTGACTGACTGACTGACTGACTGACTGACTGGCTGACTGATTGACTGACTGACTGACTGGCTGACTGACTGACTGACTGGCTGGCTGACTGACTGACTGACTGACTGGGGTAAGGGGGGGAGGACGGGGTAAGGGGGGGGGGGGGGGGCACGTAGGGAAGGTGAGGACAGGGGGAAAAGAAGGGGACAAGAAGAGGAAGGTGAGAAATTACTGACAGAGAAAGGACGACAGAGAGGAGGGGAAGAAGAAGAGGAGGGAGAGAGTGAGGGTGGGAAAGGGACTGAGAGGAGGGGGGGGGGGGGGGGGGAGAGAGTGGAGAAGAGGCCACAGGGAACAACAGGAAGAGTCAAGCTATATCCTTTATAGCCCAGCCGACCTCTAAGGACATATCAGTCCTGAAGAAGAAGAAGAAGAAGAAGAAGAAGAAGAAGAGAAGAAGAAGAAGCAGAAGAAGAAGAAGAAGAAGAAGAAGAAGCAGAAGAGAGGAAGAAGGAGAGGAAGAAGGAGAAGAAGAAGAAGAGAACAGAAACAAGAAGATAAAGAAAATAAACAGAAAGAAACGGGAACAACGGCGATAAAATAGCAGATGAGACAACCAGAAGGGAACACATAACGTCACAAAGGTCGAGAAGAAAGAAGATAAGGAATAGAAGGAGGAGGAGGAAAAGAAGGAGGAGGTGGTGGTAGTGGTGGAGGAGGAGGAGAAGGTTGAGAAGGATGAGAAGGGAAGGTAGGGGAGAAGGAGGAAGAGAAGGAACAGAGGATAAGGAGGAGGAGGAGGAGGAGGAGGGGGGGGAGGTGGGCAAAAGGAGGAGGATGGGTAGGAAGAGGAAGAGAGAGAGGGAAGGAAGAAAAAAGTAGAGGAAGTACAAAAAGGCGATTAGAAGTGTGAAGAAGAAGAAGAAGAATTGGAAGTCGTTAAAGAAGCAGAAGAAGCACATGTGGAAGAATTAGGTATGTGCGAGCAGGAAGAGAAAGAGAGGGGTGTACAGAAGAAGGACAGAAAGAAAGAGGAGAAAGAAATGGAGGAAAAGACGGAGGAAATGAAGCAGAGGAAAAGAAGAAGAAGAAAGCAGAGGATGTATACACGGAGAAGGCGAGCAGGAGCAGAATGGGGAAGAAGAAGTAGAAAGAGTAGAAGTGTCAGAAGTAGAAGTGGAAAAAATAAGCCATAAAGGAGAAGAAGAAGAAGAAGAAGAAGAAGAAGAAGAAGAAGAAGAAGAAGAAGAAGAAGAAGCAGAAGAAGAAGAAGAAGAAGAAGAAAGAGGAGAGCACGTTACCAACACAGATATTATTTACGCGAGAACTATAACGCCATGAAGTGAAAAGAAAGCCAAAGATCCCCACAAATACTAATGATTAAGACATAAAGAAGATCTATAACTCCATGAAGTGAAAAGAAAGCCAAAGATCCCCAAATACTAATGATTAAGACAAACATTCTATTCGTGTTGAAGAACTGTAACACCATGAAGTGAAAAGAAAGCCAAAGATCCCCAAATACCAGTGATTAAGACAAACATTCTGTTCGTGTTGAAGAACTATAACACCATGAAGCGAAAAGAAAGCCAGAGATCCCCCCAATACTAGTGATTAAGACAAACATTCTGTTCGTATTCATTATCGCCAGCCGACGTTGAGGGACTCTATCAGATTCAAACCCACAAGAATACACACATGCGCGCGCGCGCGCGCGCATGCACGCAAACACACACACACACACACACACACACACACACACACACACACACAAAACTTTTCTGGCCCACAAGAAATATTACAGAACCGTGCTGCCCCAGTGACGATACTCCGGAACAACCATCTCAGCCCCAGGGACAGCCAGACACCAGGATCCCTCTCAACAGCACAGCTACTCCACCCAGACATCTGAGCCATCAAGTAATAATGTTATTAAGGAAAGGGAAATTACATCTGAACCCTAGACAGCAGTATGCATACAAAGCCAAACTCTAGGGTTACTTCAAATCAGCAGAAGCAAATGATAGAAATACAAACAGTAAAACAACGTGTGCAGGACATTCTGTCAACACGTTCAGTATCTGAGAGAACTTCGGTTCTACTTATTGGGGACTCTGTCATTAGAAACATTGACCTGCGCAGAATAGCATCAAGACAAGACGTTGTGTCCAAAATTTGTGTCTCAGGCATGTCTACTAGTGATTTGTTTTACTGGCTACATAATCACAACGTTTTTTCCAGATCTCAAAGTGTTGATCATCCATGTAGGTGTCAATGACTGTAGGACTACCGGAGAAGTCTCTAAAGAACTTGGTGTGATTTCATTCACCTGGCCACTCAGGTTTTTCCAAATGCCAAAGTAGTCCTTAGTTCCATAATACCAGCTAGAGGCAAACACCACCTCAATACCATTATTTCGCCATCAAATCTCAATATGCAAACAGCTTGTGAAATGCTGAAATCTGATTTTATTGACAACTATACGACATTCACAACACTACAGGAAAACCTAAACTTGTCCTGTACAGAATCTTATTCACCCCAGCGAAGCAGGTACAGCCAAACTGGCATTTAAATTTTTCAAGCAGATTTTTTTTGCTCTCAACGTGATTTTAATTTCAGACGGAAAGTACCTGTGCATTCTCAGTTCACTACACCAGCTCCAACCGTTTTGTAAATAACATGTGTTCCTCTCAGAATCAACAGAACAGTTCCCGGTTTACAGCCAGCAAAGCAATGCACCATCTGCCGATTATCCGCCAATAGAGTCCATGAATCATTATCCAACTCTTTTTCATAGAGACAACCCACTGCCACAACAAACTTCAAGCGCGTCTGATCGTGCCCCCCCCCCCCCCGACCTTTGACCTCCCTTCCGCCCTCTTCCCTGTATAACAGCGGTCAGGCAATCCATGTTCCGCCGCCCTATCCCCCTAGTCAGGCAATGAATCCCGTTGCTCCGGTTCCAAATGGAATGTTTTATGACCCAGTGGGCAATCATAACAATGTGCCTATGACACAAACACCCCCCACTATTCCATATAATCCATTTCTGTTCAATTTGATGGCATACATGAACAGTCAGCAAATGCAACCGCGCCACCTTGCTAGTTGAGTGTGTGTGTGTGTGTGTGTGTGTGTGTGTGTGTGTGTGTGTGTGTGTGTGTGTGTGTGTGGTGTGTGTGTGTGTGTGTGTGTGTGTGTGTGTGCGCGCGCGCGCGCCCGTGTGTGTGTGTGTGTGTGTGTGTGTGTGTGTGTGTGTGTGTGTGTGTGTGTGTGTGTGTGTGTGTGTGTGTGTGTGTGTGCTATTACCCGAGTGTTGCACCTGCTGGCTTTGATGGAAGTCACTGCACTGTTATTACAAAATAATTAATACTTGATCCTGATTGTATGCATATGTAATTCTTGTCTCCGTGTTTATTCTCATTTTCGTCTACCATTTTCATCAATCATTGCTTTTCGTTCTTTTGGCCGTAAAGATTGATTTTGTAGCCTATAAACCTTGTTAACAATGTGTTTTTGATGAAACGTTTCATGTTATTTTCCTTGATGTACGTTGTTAATTTGTCTCATATTGATAAAGTTAAGACATAATCAGTCTTGGTTTTTCATTCAACAGTTTCCCGTTTGTGGCTATATTGTGTATATTTAACTACCCATCACTTTGTAAGAAGAAGTACTTTTGTGCACAGGCCTGTGGTTTGTATAATGAATGTTAAAGTGGTAATATGATGCATTCTACGTTAAGTACAGGGCCCCTCACACGAGGGGCTTCGTGTTGGATATCTAAATATTAACAGTGCCAGAAATAAGGACTGATGACATTGCTACAATTTTACACAACAATGGGAATAACTTTAATGTTTTTTTTGAAAAGCTGAATCTAGATTAACGGATATGATACCAGATTCCGATATGTACATGCCGAATTATGACACAATTCGACTTGATCCAGCTGCACCAAAATCAACAGGATTACTTTTATATTGTGCAAATTCAATAAGATTTAAAAGACTGTCACATTTAGAGAATTATGGCATTGAATCTGTTTGGATAGAAATAAGTCTTAAACATTGTAAACCGATTATTATAGGATTTCTATACAGAAACCCAGCCGAAACAACTGACTGGTATGATAAGCTTAATTTGATGATGGATTCTGCTATCTTAGCATCCAAAGAATTGATTGTTTAGGGTGACTTTAATATTGAATTAACAATACCAGGAACAAAATGGAGTCACAGTTATTCAATGTATGGATTAGAAACAAATCATCGATCGACCAACACGCATTACTGAACACTCGGAAACTTTAATTGATCATATTTACGTCACCTCAAGAGCAAATATTGTGGAAGTATGTTCTGTTCAAATCGGATGCAGTGATCATTCATCTGTTTGTTTTACATGGATGAAGAAAGGTGTAAAAATTCCTAAGCTGGGACATAAGGAAATCTTTTACAGATCTTTCACACACTTTGACAAAAATGCATTTCTTGATGATTTACTTTCCTCGGGCTTAGATTATGTTTATCAGATAAGAAACCCAGATGAAGCAGTCAATTACTGGGTATACATTTTCAGTTCAATATATGTAAACATGCTCCCTTTGTTAGAAAACGAGTAAAACATACTATGAGACGCCCGTGGTTGACGAAGGAAATAGACAATGACATACATAAAAGAGATCATTTACTCAAGTCAAAGGACAAAGAAAATTTAGAAAACAAAGAAACAAAGTGAATTCCATGAAACGAAAAGCGAAGAAAAAATATTTTCAAGATTTGTTATTCTCTTCTCAGAATTCAAAATCGATCTGGAAGGCAATTAATCTTTTAACTAATGGTAAATCGAACTCTAAGTTAAGAATCCAATAAAGGATATTTCACCGGAAGATTTGAACTTTCATTTTGCAAATGTTGCTAAGGACATAATAGTAAATGATGATACGAATCAAATGATTTACATGAACTAAAAACATATTGCTGTTCTAAAAACATCTCAACTTTCACTATACCGTCAATGTCAGTAATGAAGTGTGTTATGGGCTAATGTGTCTAAAACATCTGGAACAAGAGGTTTAGATGGAATTGATGGAAGGATACTGAAAATTGCTCATTGCTATCGCTGACACACTCACCTATATTTACAACTTGTGCATTGATAAAAACCCAAATTTTCCCCTTATATTTAAACAAGCCAAAGTCATACCTTTGTACAAAAATGGTGATTCCACCAATCCGTCCAACTATAGACCTATTTCAATATTACCCATTTTGTCAAAACACTTGAAAGACATATTCAAAGACAATTTTATTCTCACTTTAAGCATTATGATTTGATTCATGAAAATCAGTCAGGCTTTAGAGAAAATCACTCCTGCCATACGTCTCTTATACAGCTTACTGATTATTGCCTATCAAATATAATAATAACGAATTTACTGGAATTCTTTTTGCCGACTTGCTAAAGCCTTTGATGTTATAAACCATTCCCTTCACATAAAAAAACTTGCACACTATAAGCTATCGAACCAGGCCATAGACTTCATTAGATCTTTTCTTACTGATCGCCAACAACTTGTTGAAATTTGTAGCAGACGGTCAGAATTACTCAATTTGGAATTTGGTGTTCCACAGGGATCAGTATTAGGACCTCTCCTGTTCTCTATTTACATAAATGATTTGCCTTTATACATAGACTGTGATTGTGAAATGTTTGCTGATGACACTTCATTACAGTTTAGCAGTGATAATCCTATGATTCTAGTAAATAACCTTCAGAACAACATCGATAGATTGATTAAATGGACAGAAATGAACCACATGTCCTGAATGCAAATAAACGAAATGTATGTATGTGACTACACGGCAAAAAAGGCAGAAAATGAGGTCCCCGTTCACAGCGCTATATGTCAATGACCAAAGGATTGAGGAGGTAACATCTCATAAAGTACTAGGGGCTATCATCGATAATGATTTAACGTGGTACGACCACATTACTGACCTTGGAAAACGTCTTTCTAAAAGGATTTATCAATTATCAAAAGTAAAACATTTTCTGAATCTCCAGTCAAGGAAATTATTTTTGCATGCACATATTTATCTCTCATTGATTTTGCGTCTACGTTATGGGATTAATTCTAGTGAAACAAATGTGAAACAAATCAATCGTTTACATAAGAGAGCTATAAAGTTGGTGCAATTAAAATCTAATTCATTGACAGGTGATGACTATAAAAAGTTAGATATTCTTCCATTCAAAGACAGGCTCTTCTTCAATAAATGCTTATGCATGTATTTAAAGTAGTTAAGGGAATAGCTCCCAAAAAATATTATCCGAAATTTGCAAATAACGAAAATAGACATGTTCACAAACTTTCGTTTCCTAGACCCCGTAACAATCTTTACAAATCTAGTTCAAAATATTCTGGAGGAACGGCATGGAACAATTTATCTTCTACTTTAAAAACATGTCCTTCTAAACTACTGTTTAAAAAAGCACTGAAAAAATATTTGATGGACAAATTATAAAGTAATTTGTGATTATCTATATTGTTGCAGGTCCCCCCCCTCTTCTCTCTCTCACTGCCTCTCTCTCTCTCTCTCTCTCTCTCTCTCTCTCTCTCTCTCTCTTTCTGTCTGACTGTCTGTCTGTCTATTGGATTCTTTGTCAATGCTATCTGTCTCTCTGCTTATCTGTCAGCCCCCCCCCCCTCTCTCTC
>CM031605.1:14534173-14536673 GCA_018398815.1 Conus ventricosus | reverse complement strand
ATCTCCCAGGTCTGTTGGCTTTTTTTTTTTTCCCCCATTTGTTGGTGCTTGCGGCTGAACGGTGTCCAAAATTCCCTCTCCACATGACCTTTGTAATCCGCGGCTCATCTTTGCTTGAGATAACAGTAGGGAGAAGAGAGGGAGGAGAGAGAGAGAGAGAGAGAGAGAGAGGAGAGAGAGAGGAGAAGACAGAAGACAGATAGACAGAGACAGACAGAAGACAGACAGAGAAGAAGAGACAGAGACAGAAAGAGAGAGACAGAAAAAGGGAGAGGGAGAAAGAAGAGAAGAGCAGAGAGAAGACAGACGAGAGATGGAAGGGAGGAGGGAGAGGAGGAGAGGAGAGAGAGAGACAGAGAGAGAAGAGAGGAAGAAGAAGAGAGGGGACAGAGAGAAGAGGAGGGTGCGGAGAAGGGGAGAGGAGGAAGAAGAGAGAAGAGGGTGAAAGGAGAGAGATGAGAGAGAGAGAGAAGAGAGAGAGAGAGAGAGAGAGAGAGAGGAGAGAGAGAGAGAGAGGAGAGAGAGGAGAGAGAGAGTGATGAGGGGAATCTTTCTGACTGTTTCTGGAGGGTTTTTTGCGTACTGCTTTCAAGGCAGTTAACACACATAGAAGCGTCAGCGTTGTCGAAGAAAGCAACAACTAGACTCGACTCATTAAGCCAGACTGTCGTTATTCTGTATGATCCTGAAACAACCACAGTAACACCACGGTGTACAGCCAGTTGTCGTCATCTGATGAATCCTGAAACAACCAACATGATCCAGCTACCCCACTTCATCTACAGCCAGATGCCGTTCTTTTTGTATGATCTCTGAACACCACTATGATACTAGTCTCTCTGAACGTGTCGTCATTCTGTATGAATCTCTGAAACAACCACTATGATACCATCTCTCTACAGCCGAGTCGTCATTCTGTTGATCTCTGAAAACCAACTATGAATACCACTCATCACAGCCAGATTGTCGTTCATGTCTGTAGAGAATCTCTGAAACAAACCAACAATGAAGAAATCATCTACAGCCAGATTGCGTTCATTTGTATGAATCTTGAAACAACCAACTATGAACTACTATCTCAGTCACAGCCAGATTGTCGTCATTTGTATGAATCCTAAAACCAACAAGAACTACTATCTCATCACAGCCAGATTGGTCGTTCATTCTGTATGAACTTGAAAACAACAACTATGAACACTATCTCAGCTACAGCCAGATTGCGTTCATTCTGTATGAATCTCTGGAAAGAACCAACTAGAGACTACCATCATACAGAGACGAGTTCATTGTATGAATCTGAGAGAAACCAAGAGAATAGATCGCATCTACAGCAGACTGCCGTTCATATGAGAACTCTGAAACAGACAACTAGAGGACTACTACTATCTACAGCCAGACTGACGTTCAGTTCGTATGAATCTGAAACAACAACATGAACTACCGATCAATCTAGAGCCAGGATGACGGTTCATTCGTATGAATTCTGAAACAACCAACTATGAAGTGACATCTTCTACATGTCATGGACTGCCGTTATTCTGTATGAATACTGATACAACCACAGAACACTACTCATTACAGCCAGACGTGCAGTTCATTTCTGTATGAATCCTGAAACAACCAACTATGAACTACTATCTCATCTACAGCCAGACTGCCGTTCATTCTGTATGAATCTCTGAAACAACCAACTATGAACTACTATCTCATCTACAGCCAGACTGCCGTTCATTCTGTATGAATCTCTGAAACAACCAACTATGAACTACCATCTCATCTACAGCCAGACTGCCGTTCATTCTGTATGAATCTCTGAAACAACCAACTATGAACTACCATCTCATCTACAGCCAGATTGTCGTTCATTCTGTATGAATCTCTGAAACAACCAACTATGAACTACTATCTCATCTACAGCCAGATTGTCGTTCATTCTGTATGAATCTCTGAAACAACCAACTATGAACTACCATCTCATCTACAGCCAGACTGCCGTTCATTCTGTATGAATCTCTGAAACAACCACTATGAACTACTATCTTATCTACAGCCAGACTGCCGTTCATTCTGTATGAATCTCTGTCCATGCGTTCACTAATGATCTGCTTTAGCCCAGCGTTCCATTCTTTCATCTTTCAATTTTGTTCAGAGACGTTTCACACAAAAAGACATCTCAACCACAGTAAGGGAAAGCCGAGCGGTAGACCACCCACGATCTGACCAATCACAGGACATTGCTATTTTTAGTGCGTGGCGGAAAGTAATTCGAAAGCATTTCCTTGTAAACAGCAGGGGTCAACTTTTACGCAATGTGTACGACATGTCACGTTGTTGAGGACGAGCTACATTTTCTCGATGACTAAATTCTTTGACCAACAACGTTATGACTTGATGACGAGGATTGTAAAACAGATTTTCCATTACAAACTAAAAACAAGATGCAAAGCATATAAACGTACTCCCAGTTTATCCTGAATACGCGTGAAATTTTCCATAAAGA
>CM031605.1:14521673-14524173 GCA_018398815.1 Conus ventricosus | reverse complement strand
TCTGCCCGTCACACCACACCACACCAGACTTCAAGGACCTCAAAAACCTCAAGGACATCAAGGGCATTAGCAAGATTATGAACAGACGTTTGAAAACATGAAACAAGTGACTGTCAGCACTGTTCATTTGGTCTTTTTGTACGAAACATCTTGCCCTCAGTCACTGGACTTGACATGTACAAAGCTCAGTCTTCGTGGAAAACCTTGCACACACACACACACACACACACACACACACACACACACACACACACACACACACACACACAGCATCGAAACCACACACAGAGGATCGAAACCACACTGCTTCGCCGCGTAAGAACACGTGACAGGCAAACTATCTTAGGAAAGTGTTGTCTGAATGCTTGGTAGGAAATGTGTCGTCCTATATGCTTGATAAATGTATCGTCTGTATCCTCGATTAATGTGTCGTCTGTATGCTTGATAGGAAACGTGTCGTCTGTATGCTTGTGTGTGTGTGTGTGTGTGTGTGTGTGTGTGTGTGTGTGTGTGTGTGTGTGTGTGTGCGTGCGTGCGTGTGTGCCCGTGCGTGCGTGCGTGTGTGCCCGTGCGTGCGGTGCGTGCGTGCGTGCGTGCGTGCGTGCGTGCGTGCGTGACTCCAAAAGTTTCACAGTGAATCATGTGAGCTTCGACAAAACATGGTGTTGTGTTGGGACCAAACGGACTTATTCGACTCCTGCTGTGACGCGTGTCACGCTGCTCTGTGCCACAACTCCTGCTGTGACGTGTCACGCTGCTCTGTGCGACAACTCCTGCTGTGACGTGTCACGCTGCTCTGTGCCACAACTCCTGCTGTGACGTGTGTCACGCTGCTCTGTGCGACAACTCCTGCTGTGACGTGTCACTCTGCTCTGTGCGACAACTCTTGCTGTGACGTGTCACGCTGCTCTGTGCGACAACTCCTGTTGTGACTTTGTCATGCTGCTCTGTGCGACAACTCCTGCTGTGACGTGTCATGCTGCTCTGTACGACAACTCCTGCTGTGACGTGTCACGCTGCTCTGTGCGACAACTCCTGCTGTGACGTGTCACGCTGCTCTGTGCCACAACTCCTTCTGTGACGCGTGTCACGCTGCTCTGTGCGACAACTCCTGCTGTGACGTGTCACGCTGCTCTGTGCCACAACTCCTGCTGTGACGCGTGTCACGCTGCTCTGTGCCACAACTCCTGCTGTGACGCGTATCACGCTGCTCTGTGCCACAACTCCTGCTGTGACGTGTCACGCTGCTCTGTGCGACAACTCCTGCTGTGACGTGTCACGCGCGCTGCTCTGTGCGACAACTCCTGTTGTGACGTGTCATGCTGCTCTGTGCGACAACTCCTCTGTGACGCATGTCATGCTGCTCTGTGCGACAACTCCTGCTGTGACGCGTGTCACGCTCCCCTGGGGTCAGGCTACTCTTCATCCACAGCTTTGGAAGATTCATGGAGTCAGGCTATTCTTCATCCACACTTTGAAGATCCATGGAAATCTAACACAAGGACAGCACTTAAGCGTGACGATCACGACGTCGACGATGGTGATTAGAATGACGTCAACAACGGACGATGGGGATTAGAATGACGTAAACTACAGGCGATGGTGATTAGAATGACGTAAACAACAGGCAATGGTGATTAGAATGGCGTCAACAATGACAGGTGACGATGGTGATTAGAATGACGTCAACAACGACATGCGAGGATGGTAATTAAAATGACGTCAACAACGACAGATGAGGAGGGTGATTACAATGACGTCAACAACGACAGACGAGGATGGTGTATGACCAACACGACCTGAGGGATTAGAATGACGTCAACAACGACAGACGAGGATGGTGATTACAATGACTCAACGACAGCGAGATGGGATAAATGACGTCAACAACGACAGACGGATGGGATTGAATGCGCACACGATAGCGAGAAGCGTTAAAATGACGTCAACAACGACAGAAGAGGATGGTGATTAGAATGACGTCAACAACGACAGACGAGGAAGGTGATAAAAATGACGTCAACAACGACAGACGAGGATGGTGACTAAAATGACGTCAACAACGACAGACGAGGATGGTGACTAAAATGACGTTCAACAACGACAGGCGAGGAAGGTGATCAGAATGACGTCAACAGCGACAGGCCAGACCTTTACTGGCACGGCTCTTGGCACCCACCCACCCCCATCCTCTACCTCCCCCTGCTGCCCCCACCCTCCCTCCCTGCCCCTCCGACCCACCAGCAGCATGTAGACGGCGTTGTCCTGCAGGCGGAAGGTGGAGGAGGTGGCCCCGGACACCACCGCTCTCTGCACCTCCAGGCCCGCCACGTCCTCCTCCTCGTCCCGCTGGACGGCCAGCGAGAAGTTGACGTTGTTGGGGTCCGAGATGAAGGTCCAGGACACGTTGACCAGCACTCCCTCCCCGCCCTCCCACCCCCAACCCTCCTCCCCCTCCGCCCCCTTCTCCGGCAGCACCTCCACCACCACGTCCCGGATC
>CM031605.1:14516972-14519402 GCA_018398815.1 Conus ventricosus | reverse complement strand
CTGTTTGTTCAATTCCGCATGTTCACTGGTTTTGCAGGTAACTAGGGGCAAGAGTTAAGACCAGTGAGCGACATTACTGGTGAATCACACGTTGTCAAGTTGTTGAAGGCACAGGACTATTCGAGGTGGGGGGGGGGGGGGGGGGGAGGGGAGGGTAAATAGGTGCGGGGGTGGGGGGGTTAAATAGGTGCAAGACTTCACTGTTAACTGATATTAACAATCAACTATTGAATGCACCTTTTGCCTGTTGCTAGAAGTACGGGTTGTGTTTGGGTAATCAAGTTCTAGACTTACACCATGAACCACGGGTTGTGTTTGGGTAATCAAGTTCCAGACTCACACCTGAACCACGGGTTGTGTTTGGGAAATCAACTTCCAGACTCACACCATGAACCGGGTTGTGTTTGGGAACTCAACTTCCAGACTTACACCATGAACACAGGTTGTGTTTGGGAATCAACTTCCAGACTCACACCATGAACCACAGGTTGTGTTTGGGAAATCAACTTCCAGACTCACACCATGAACACAGGTTGTGTTTGGGAAATCAACTTCCAGACTCACACCATGAACCACAGGTTGTGTTTGGGAAATCAACTCCAGACTTACACCATGAACCACAGGTTGTGTTTGGGAATCAACTTCCAGACTCACACCATGAACACAGGTTGTGTTTGGGAAATCAAGTTCCAGACTCACACCATGAACCACTTGTAACTGTTGAATCCAACGCGTTCATTTGTTGTGTTGTAAGCCACGAAAGTTGTCTTTAGGTGGTCAGATGCAGACGTGAACCATCAACTGTTCGTGACTTCTCATCTTTTCATCTGCTCTTCGTGCTTCTCATCTTTTCATCTGCTCTTCGTGACTTCTCATCTTTTCATCTGCTCTTCGTGACTTCTCATCTTTTCATCTGCTCTTCGTGACTTCTCATCTTTTCATCTGCTCTTCGTGACTTCTCATGTTTCCATCTGCTGTTGAGAACATTTGGTTATGGCTGGATAGTAGGACGCGACACTTAACCCAGAAATGGCCTAACAGCGAATCTCAGATATTCCCTGCTGCTGAAGCACGAGGGTTGTGTTGGGTCATCAGGTGAAAGCTTTCACATATATTGATGGCGTTGTTACTGTTCTCTCAATGTTCAGCGTTTGACGAGGGTTGTGTTTGGGTCATCAGGTGAAAGGTTTCACAACTATTGATGGCGTTGTTACTGTTTTCTCATGTTCAGCGTTTAACTTACATAGTTACGAATGGGAGGTAAGCAACGAGAAAGAGAAGAAAAGAGGCCTAGAATAAAACTAAGATGTTCTCATTAAAATCACCCGTTCTCTGTGTGTTTCCAAACATTTTCAGTCGACATTCATGAGGGACATCGGACACAGACCGACTCCTCTTTTCAGTCACTACATTGATGAGGAACATCGGACATAGACGACTCCCTCGCCGTCTGGTGTCTGTCCAGTCGAAGAGGATTATGTCCCGTCAAGTAAGTGTTAATTGTATCACTGTCCAGTGATGTTGTGTCATCTCATGTCCCCGTCAAGTAAGTGTTAATTGTATCACTGTCCAGTAATGTTGTGTCATCTCTGACTTTCTCTACTGCGATCTGAAACTCAGAGACTATTTCAGGTCAAATGGTAGTCCCAACGAGTGGCATCAAATGCGAGCAGTTCGTTTTGTAATTTCAGGTGGGGGGGGGGGGGGGGGGGTAAGACATGAATCTCGAGGTGTGGGGATAAGACATGAATCTCGAGGTGTGGGGATAAGACATGAATCTCGAGGTGTGGGGATAAGACATGAATCTCGAGGTGTGGGGATAAGACATGAATCTCGAGGTGTGGGGATAAGACATGAATCTCGAGGTGTGGGAATAAGACATGAATCTCCAGGTGTGGGATAAGACATGAATCTCCAGGTGTGGGGATAAGACATGAATCTCCAGGTGTGGGGATAAGACATGAATCTCCAGGTGTGGGGATAAGACATGAATCTCCAGGTGTGGGGATAAGACATAAATCTCCAGCGGATGTTTTGCAAAGCTACTGTGAAGACCTCTCACCATGGCACACTGACATCGCGGGTGAGAGGTCTTGTTTTTAAAAATCATCAGAAGCATTGTACATGTGTGTGTGTGTGTGCGCGCGCGCGCGCACGTGTGTGTGTGTGTGTGTGTGTGTGTGTGTGTGTGTGTGTGTGTGTGTGTGTGTGTGTGTGTGTGTGTGTGTGTGTGTTGTTCGCGCGTGCGCGCGCGTGTTTTCAGTCCTAACAGCATACAGCAGCTGGGTGTTAGCTCACATGGAATACTGTAACCACACATCCAGTATCATTTCCCTAATCTGTGTTGCTGAAATTTTCCGACGATGACTGCTGGTATCTGTATCTGTTTGACGGGGAATATGTTTGAAAAGAAGCGTAAAAGCCACCTTT
>CM031605.1:14509472-14511972 GCA_018398815.1 Conus ventricosus | reverse complement strand
GACTTGGCCTGACGGCCTTCGTTCATTCGTCCTTCGTCCTCTCTCGGGCTTCGCCCTACTCTAATCTAAAGACCATCGATTCTGCTTTGGAGTAGACTGGGACACTGGTTACGCCAGGGGGAGCCTTGCAGTATGGTCAGTATGGAAATAGACGAAATGGGAGTAGTAGACGAAATGGGAGAAGACGAAATGGGAGTAGACCAAATGGGATGTCACCCTCTCTGCCTCCCCTCTCTCCCTCTCTTTCCCTCCCTCCATCCCCCTTTCTCTCCTCCCTCTCTCCCCCTCCCTTTATTCATATATACATATCTCTCTCTTTATATATATGTATAATTTTATATCCCTCCCTTCCTCTCTCCCCCTCCCTTTATTCATATATACATATCTCTCTCTTTATATATATGTATAATTTTATATCCCTCCCTTCCTCTCTCCCCCTCCCTTTATTCATATATACATATCTCTCTCTCTTATATATATGTATAATTTTATATCCCTCCCTTCCTCTCTCCCCCTCCCTTTATTCATATATACATATCTCTCTCTTTATATATATGTATAATTTTATATCCCTCCCTTCCCTCTCTCCCCCTCCCTTTATTCAATATACATATCTCTCTCTTTATATATATGTATAATTTTATATCCCTCCCTTCCTCTCTCCCCCTCCCTTTATTCATATATACATATCTCTCTCTCTATATATGTATAATTTTAATCCCTCCCTTCCTCTCTCTCCCTCTCTCTCCCTCTCTCTCCCCCTCTCCCTCCCTCCCTCCCTCTCTCCCCCTCCCTTTATTCATATACATATCTCTCTCTCTATATATATGTATAATTTTATATCCCTCCCTTCCTCTTTTCTCCCTCTCTCTCCCTCTCTCTCCCCTCTCCCTCCCTCTCCCTCTCCCTCTGTGTGTGTGTGTGTGTGTGTGTGTGTGTGTGTGTGTGTGTGTGTGTGTGTGTGTGTGTGTGTGTGCGCGCCCCCCCCCCCTCTCTCTCTCTCCCTCACTTAACGAGGCTGTCTAGGTGGAATGACCTTGTGCCAGAAGCTGTTAGCAGCCATGCTGGCAGTGCCGGCACCAGGGTCCGGGTCACTAAGCGCTTCGTTAGCCCTGTCAGCCTCTGCAGCCGCTGCGCCTGCTCCGTCTTCCAAGCGGAACCTGACGGAGCCCATCCTCCTTGCTGTACCTGCCGAGTCTGGTCACTGCCAATTATCGACGAAGCGATAAGCGTGTAGGAAAGTGCGCGTGGGAGGTGATGGGGGAGGGGGCGGGGGGAGGTGGGGGAAGGGGGTTGGGGGGATGGGGGGGGGGGGGGGGGTGGAGGAGGGTCATTAAGTCCATGAAGCACGTATTTCTGTTGTTTAATTCCGTTGTGGTTGTAGCGCGCGCGTGTATTGTGTGTGTGTGTGTGTGTGTGTGTGTGTGTGTGGTGTGTGTGTGTGTGTGTGTGTGTGTGTGTGTCCAGTTCCCCCTTGTCCAACAAACACTGCCATCATCAATCCTGTTCCCCCTTGTCCAACAAACACTGCCTTCATCAATCCTGTTCCAGCACTTTAACTGTCGACCGACTTTCAACTTTCACAACCCTCACCCCCCTCCATTGCCCCCCACCCCCCTCCATTGCCCCCCCCCCCTCCCCCCGCCTCCAGCGCTCTTCCTGTAGAGCCAAGGTGCTTCCAGACCAAAGCCAATAAGTTACGAGACACATGGTACTTGCAAAACACCTCTCCCCCAACCACGGGATACCATCAGCATAGACACCTCTCCCCCGACCACGGGATACCATCAGCATAGACACCTCTCCCCCGACCACAGGATACCATCAGCATAGACACCTCTCCCCCGACCACGGATACCATCAGCATAGACACCTCTCCCCCGACCACGGGATACCATCAGCATAGACACCTCCTCCCCCGACCACGGATACCATCAGCATAGACACCTCTCCCCCGACCACGGGATACCATCAGCATAGACACCTCTCCCCCGACCACGGGATACCATCAGCATAGACACCTCTCCCCCGACCACGGGATACCATCAGCATAGACACCTCTCCCCCGACCACGGATACCATCAGCATAGACACCTCTCCCCCGACCACGGGATACCATCAGCATAGACACCTCTCCCCCGACCACGGGATACCATCAGCATAGACACCTCTCCCCCGACCACGTAGAGACATAATAGAGCAATGTGTGTGTGTGTGTGTGTGTGTGTGTGTGTGTGTGTGTGTGTGTGTGTGTGTGTGTGTGGTGTGTTGTGTGTGTGTGTGTGTGCGTGCGTGCGTGCGCGCGCGCACGCGTGCGCACATGTTTGTGTGTGCGTGCGTGCGTGCGTGCGTGTATACGCGTGCCCGCACATCTGTCTGTCTGTCTGTCTCTCAGTACGCACATAGTCTGTCTGTCACACACACACACACACACACACACACACACACACACACACACACACACACACACACACACACACACACACACACACACACGCAC
>CM031605.1:14494472-14496972 GCA_018398815.1 Conus ventricosus | reverse complement strand
AGCTTTAGCTGCTGGCCACACACCGCGATTTAAAGGGAGCACACCAAACTCGCTTTCTATTGGAGTTCTATGAGACACTTTCAGCTACTTCATACTTAAAAAAAAAACAATGGCAAGCTTTGACAGAACAGGCGTGTTGTCCCTCCCCTCTATCCGATTGTTTAGCTTTGACAGAACAGACGTGTTGTCCTCCCCCTGGCCTCCTCTGTCCCACTGTTTCATTCCCTGTCCCTCGTAACCCCTATCCCTCCTCCTCCTCGCCCCCATGTATTATTGTCTGTGTGTTCCTGATGATATTCCAGACACGCTGCGCATTCCTGCTTTCCCTCACACGGCCACACCCTGCCTGAACATGAGGGCAGTTGGCAGGAAACTGTTTGCAGTAGATCGTCATGAGACACCAAGAGGGCAGTTAGCAGGAAACTATTGATAGTAGATCGTCATGAGACAACATGAGGGCAGTTAGCAGGAAACTGTTGATAGTAATCGTCATGAGACAACAGAAAGGCAGTTCGCAGGGAACTGTTGATAGTAGATCGTCAAGACACAACATGAGGGCAGTTGGCAAGGAACTATTGATAGTAGATCATCATAAGACAACATGAGGGCAGTTGGCAGGGAACTGTTGATAGTAATCGTCATGAGACAACATGAGGGCAGTTGGCAAGGAACTATTGATAGTAGATCATCATGAGACAACATGAGGGCAGTTGCCAGGGAACTGTGATAGTAGATAGTGATGAGACAACATGAGGGCAGTTGGCAGGGAACTGTTGATAGTAGATCGTCATGAGACAACATGAGGGCAGTTGGCAGGGAACGGTTGATAGTAGATCGTCATGAGACAACAGAAAGGCAGTTCGCAGGGAACTGTTGATAGTAGATCGTCAAGACACAACATGAGGGCAGTTGGCAAGGAACTATTGATAGTAGATCATCATAAGACAACATGAGGGCAGTTGGCAGGGAACTGTTGATAGTAGATCGTCATGAGACAACATGAGGGCAGTTGGCAAGGAACTATTGATAGTAGATCATCATGAGACAACATGAGGGCAGTTGCCAGGGAACTGTTGATAGTAGATAGTGATGAGACAACATGAGGGCAGTTGGCAGGGAACTGTTGATAGTAGATCGTCATGAGACAACATGAGGGCAGTTGGCAGGGAACGGTTGATAGTAGATCGTCATGAGACAACATGAGTTCAGTTGGCAGGGAACGGTTCATAGTAGATCGTCATGAGACAACATGAGGGCAGTTGGCAGGGAACGGTTGATAGCAGATCCTAATGAGACAACATGAGGCAGTTGCCATGGAACTGTTGATAGTAGATCGTCATGAGACAACATGAGGGCAGTTGGCAGGGAACTGTTGATAGTAGATCGTCATGAGACAACATGAGGGCAGTTGGCAGGGAACGGTTGATAGTAGATCCTAATGAGACAACATGAGGGCAGTTGGCAGGGAACTGTTGATAGTAGATCGTCATGAGACAACATGAGGTCAGTTGCCAGGGAACTGTTGATAGTAGATCGTCATGAGACAACATGAGGGCAGTTGGCAGGGAACTGTTGATAGTAGATCGTCATGAGTCAACATGAGGGCAGTTGACAGGGAACGTTGATAGTAGATCCTAATGAGACAACATGAGGGCAGTTGGCAGGAACGGTTGATAGTAGATCGTCATGAGACAACATGAGGGCAGTTGGCAGGGACCTGTTGATAGTGATCATCATGAGACAACATGAGGGCAGTTGGCAGGGAACTGTTGATAGTAGATCATCATGAGACAACATGAGGGAAGTTGCCAGGGAACTGTTGATAGTGGATCGTCATGAGACAACATGAGTTCAGTTGGCAGGGAACTGTTGATAGTAGATCCTAATGAGACAACATGAGGGCAGTTGGCAGGGAACGGTTGATAGTAGATCGTCATGAGACAACATGAGTTCAGTTGGCAGGGAACGGTTAATAGTAGATCGTCATGAGAGAACATGAGGGCAGTTGGCAGGGAACGGTTGATAGTAGATCCTAATGAGACAACATGAGGGCAGTTGCCAGGGAACTGTTGATAGTAGATCGTCATGAGACAACATGAGGGCAGTTGGCAGGGAACTGTTGATAGTAGATCGTCATGAGACAACATGAGGGCAGTTGGCAGGGAACGGTTGATAGTAGATCCTAATGAGACAACATGAGGGCAGTTGCAGGGAACTGTTGATAGTAGATCGTCATGAGACAACATGAGGGCAGTTGCCAGGGAACTGTTGATAGTAGATCGTCATGAGACAACATGAGGGCAGTTGGCAGGGAACTGTTGATAGTAGATCGTCATGAGACAACATGAGGGCAGTTGGCAGGGAACGGTTGATAGTAGATCCTAATGAGACAACATGAGGGCAGTTGGCAGGGAACGGTTGATAGTAGATCGTCATGAGACAACATGAGGGCAGTTGCCAGGGAACTGTTGATAGTAGATTCTAATGAGACAACATGAGG
>CM031605.1:14474472-14479472 GCA_018398815.1 Conus ventricosus | reverse complement strand
GTAGTATACAGTGTGTAGTGTAGTATACAGTGTGTAGTGTAGTATACAGTATGTAGTGTAGTATGCGGTGTGTAGTGTAGTATACAGTATGTAGTGTAGTATACAGTGTGTAGTGTAGTGTACAGTGTGTAGTGTAGTGTACAGTGTGTAGTGTAGTATACAGTGTGTAGTGTAGTATACAGCGTGTAGTGTAGTATACAGTGTGTAGTGTAGTATACAGTATCTAGTGTAGTATACAGCGTGTAGTGTAGTATGCAGTATGTAGTGTAGTATACAGTGTGTAGTGTAGTATACAGCGTGTAGTGTAGTATACAGTATGTAGTGTAGTATACAGTGTGTAGTGTAGTATACAGTATGTAGTGTAGTATACAGTGTGTAGTGTAGTATACAGCGTGTAGTGTAGTATACAGTATGTAATGTAGTATACAGCGTGTAGTGTAGTATACAGTATGTAGTGTATATACAGTGTGTAGTGTAGTATACAGTATGTAGTGTAGTATACAGTATGTAGTGTAGTATACAGTGTGTAGTGTGGTATGCAGCGTGTAGTGTAGTATACAGTATGTAGTGTAGTATACAGTATGTAGTGTAGTATACAGTGTGTAATGTAGTATACAGTATGTAGTGCAGTATACAGTATGTAGTGTAGTATACAGTGTGTAGTGATGGTGATTCTCCTGTATAGGAGGGTATTGGACCTTAGTGTACAGCGTGTAGTGCAGTATACAGTGTGTAGTGTAGTATAACAGTGTGTAGTGTAGTATACAGTGTGTAGTGTAGTATGCAGTATGTAGTGTAGTATACAGTGTGTAGTGTAGTATACAGTATGTAGTGTAGTATACAGTGTGTAGTGTAGTATACGGTGTGTAGTGATGGTGATTCTCCTGTATAGGAGGGTATTGGACCTTAGTGTACAGCGTGTAGTGCAGTATACAGTGTGTAGTGATGGTAGTTCACAGGTGTAGGAGGGTATTGGACCTTAGTGTACAGTGTGTAGTGTAGTATGCAGAGTGTAGTGATGGTAGTTCACACGTGTAGGAGGGCATTGGACCTTAGTATACAGTGTGTAGTGATGGTAGTTCTCATGTGTAGGAGGGTATTGGACCTTAGTGTACAGCGTGTAGTGTAGTATACAGTGTGTAGTGTAGTATACAGTGTGTAGTGTAGTATACAGCGTGTAGTGTAGTATACAGCGTGTAGTGTAGTATACAGTGTGTAGTGTAGTATACAGTGTGTAGTGATGGTAGTTCTCATGTGTAGGAGGGTATTGGACCTTAGTGTACAGTGTGTAGTGTAGTATACAGTGTGTAGTGTAGTATACAGTGTGTAGTGTAGTATACAGCGTGTAGTGTAGTATACAGCGTGTAGTGTAGTATACAGTGTGTAGTGTAGTATACAGTGTGTAGTGATGGTAGTTCTCATGTGTAGGAGGGTATTGGACCTTAGTATACAGTGCTAAGCCAGGGATGTGAGGGTGACGGGGAGTAGTGGGGGGGGGGGGGGGATGAGGGAGGGAGGGGGGAATAGAGGATATATCGAGGTGCCTTTGTCTTCGTCTCTGTCTCCATCTGTCTGTCTGCCTGCCTGTTTCTCTATCCTTTTGTCTTTCTGTCTGTCTGTCAGTCTGTCTGTCTGTCTCCTTGTCTGTCTCTTTGTCTGTCTCTTTGTCTGTCTCTGTCTGTCTCTGTCTCTCTCTCAAATTACAGTCCGTCTCAAAATGGTTCTAACAGGGAAAAGAGATTGAAGTTGTTAACAGTTAAAAGTATTTGGGATTTACTTTAACCACAAAGCTATCATACGACAGTGCACTCGAAGAATATGCAGACAGGGCTAAAGCCAAAATTGTAGAAATGATGAAAACTATGTGGAATTTGGGAGCTTTAATTAGACCAACAGACAACACTCGCTGGACTCTCTGGAGACAGACATTGCAAACAGGACAATCTGCACCAGTTTCAGTTTCATCAAGGAGGCGTCACTGCGTGCGGACTAGTCCATATACGTTACACCACAAACGCTAAGTTTTGAGACCGCACTGCGCATGATTTAAAACTGATGGATAAATGAATTAATAACTGAGATGAGAGAATTGAAGATGTGGCTCTTGTGGCTACGACTTAGCAGATGTCTGGCCTAAGCGTTAGCTCAACGCGCTGGTCAGACCTTGAGTACCTACCTAACATTGGTTGTGCCATTATTATCACTGCAGATTTGTGTGGTGAGTGTACACGCGAGTGTGTGTATGGGTGTGTGGGCATGGGCCCATGTGTGTGTGCCAGTGTATGCGGTGCGCGAGCGCATGTGTGCGTGTGTGTGTGTGTGTGTGTGTGTGTGTGTGTGTGTGTGTGTGTGTGTGTGTGTGTGTGTGTGTGTGTGTGGTGTGTGTGCGTGCGCGCGTGTGTGTGCGTGCGTGCGTGCGTGCGTGCGTGCGTGCGTGCGCGCGTGCGCGCGCGTGTGTTTGTATGTATGTGTGCTTGTAAGTGTGCAGAAGTGCATTTGCATGTGTGTATTTGATATGTGAGTTTACTCTTTAACAGAAAACTCTCAATAGACACTTGACTTACAGACAACACTCAATAGACACTTGACTTACAGACAACACTCAATAGACACTTGACTTACAGATAGCACTCTATAGACACTTGACTTACAGACAACACGCAATACACACTTGACTTACAGACAACACTCAATAGACACTTGACTTACAGACAACACGCAATAGACACTTGACTTACAGACAACTCAATAGACACTTGACTTACAGACAACACGCAATAGACACTTGACTTACAGACAACACGCAATAGACAATTGACTTACAGACAACACTCAATAGACACTTGACTTACAGACAACACTCAATAGACACTTGACTTACAGACAACTCAATAGACACTTGACTTACAGACAACACGCAATAGACACTTGACTTACAGACAACTCAATAGACACTTGACTTACAGACAAACTCAAAAACACAGTGCACTGAAAGACAACACTCACGTGTCCTTGAATTCAAAATACACCAGACCTCCAACATGATGAGCGTATTACACACCAGTTTATTCTTGAACAGAAGCAGTTTGTGATGAAATTTCCTGTGCACAGAGAGAGAGGAGAGAGAGAGAGAGAGAGATGAGAGAGAGAGAAGAGAAGAGAGAGAGAGAGAGAGAGGAGAGGAGAGAGAGATGTTCTGTTTAAAGGTAAGCCCTTACTGGATGGGCTGACGTTGTAGCGGAATAATCAGCAGCAGAATAGGAATGGCTTGCCACGTGTCATCCGATTGTCATATTGACATCATCAAATACACGAGAGAGATAGATGATAGATAGAGAGAGAGAGAGAGAGAGAGAGAGAGAGAGAGAGAGAGAGAGAGAGGAGAGAGAAGAGAGAACAGAACAGAGAGAGAGAGAGGAGAGAGAGAGAGAGAGAAAGAAAAGAGAGAGAGAGAGACAGAGAGAGAGTTGTTCTTAGGAGAGAGAGGGGGGAGAGAGAGATATGTGCTTGGAAGAGAGAGAGAGAGAGAGAGAGAGAGAGAGAGAGAGAGGAGAGAGAGAGAGAGCAGAGAAGAGAGAGAGAGAGACAGACAGACAGACGACAGACAGGACAGACTGGTTGTCTGATTGGTTGTCTTTTCACACACACACACACACACACACACACACACACACACACACACACACACACACACACACACACCACACACACACACACACACACACACACACACACACACAGAGGGAAAGAGAGAGATATGTGTTTGGAAGAGAGAGAGAAGAGAGAGAGAGAGAGAGAGAGAGAGAGAGAAGAGAGAGAGAGAGAGAGAGTGAGAGAAGAGACAAGACAGATACACGACAGACAGACAGACCAGACGAGTGAGAGGAGAGAGAGAGGAGAGAAGAGAGAGACGAGACGAGAGAGGAGTAGAGAGAGAAGAGAAGGAGGAGGAAAGACGAGAGAGAGAGAGAGAGAGAAAGGAGGGAGATGACAGGAGAATAAAATAGGAAAATTAAGTGTATCAAGTCCAGTCTAAATGTAGGTACACTGTACAAAGGAGTGGGTGTGGGTTGGAGGGAGGACAGGGTGGGGGAAGAAGTCCAGTCTAAATGAGTACACTGTACAAAGGAGTGGGTGTGGGTTGGAGGGACAGGGGTCAAGAAGGGGAAAAGAGGGAACGGACCAGAACCAGAAGCATGGGGAAAGTTGGGAGGGGGGGGGGAGGGGAGGGGGTAAGGTGGACGAACGTACTGAATCTTAGGAGACAGGGGAAGTCCACTAAAAATAGACTGGAGAAGAGGCGTTTGAAGCGGATATAACAAAGAGGGGAGGGGGGGGGGGGGAGGACAGACAGACAGACAGACGGACAGACAGACAGAGAGAGAGACAGAGACAGAGACAGCCACACAGACAAGAGATGAGAGATGAGTGAGAGAGAGAGAGAGAGAGAGAGAAGAGAGAGGGAGAAGAGGAGAGAGAGACAGACAGACAGACAGACAGACAGACAGACAGACAGACAGACAAACAGAGAGCCTTACTCTAAGGGTGAAAGCAGCTCACGGTATCAGATAAACTGCCGCCAGAACCCCCACCTGAGGGTTGCCAGCAGCGATTGTGTCCCTTTGCTGCCGCCAGAACCCCCCACCTGAGGGTTTGCCAGCAGCGATTGTGTCCCTTTGCTGCCGCCAGAACCCCCCACCTGAGGGTTTGCAGCAGCGATTGTGTCCCTTTGCTGCCGCCAGAACCCCTCACCTGAGGGTTTGCCAGCAGCGATTGTGTCCTTTGCTGCCGCCAGAACCCCCCACCTGAGGGTTTGCCAGCAGCGATGTGTCCCTTTGCTGCCGCCAGACCCACCCACCTGAGGGTTTGCCAGCAGCGATTGTGTCCCTTTGCGAAGCTCTTCTATGTTTGGGCGGCTGTGAGCTTGTTGAAGAGGAACCTGACCTCCGGTTTTTTTTTTCTTCTTTTTTTTTTGGCTGCTTGAAACATAGCGGCAAACC
>CM031605.1:14454472-14469472 GCA_018398815.1 Conus ventricosus | reverse complement strand
AATGATCATGCTGCATGCAGATTTCAAAGTGATCATGCTACATGCAGATTTCACAATGATCTTGCTACATGCAGATTCAAAATGATCATGCTTCATGCAGATTTCAAAGTGATCATGCTTCATGCAGATTTCAAAGTGATCATGCGACATGCAGATTTCAAAGTGATCATGCTACATGCGATTCAAAATGATCATGTTAATACAGATTCAAAGTGATCATGCTTCAGACAGATTTCAAAGTGATCATGCTTCATGCAGATTTCAAATGTCATGCACATCAGATTCAAAGTGATCATGCTACATACAGATTTCAAGGTGATCATGCTACATGCAGATTTCCAAGTGATCATTGCTTACATGCAGATTTCAAAGTGATCATGCTACATACCGATTTGAAAGTGATCATGCTACATACAGATTCAAGTGATCATGTTACATGCACATTTAAGTGATCATGCTACATACAGATTTGAAAGTGATCATGCTACATACCGATTTGAAAGTGATCACTGCTACATACAGATGTCAAGCGATCACGTGTTACATGCAGATTTGAAAGTGATCATGCTACATACAGATTTGAAAGTGATCATGCTACATACAGATGTCAAGTGATCACGTTACATACAGATTTCAAGTGATCATGCTACATACAGATTTGAAGTCATCTACATACATTAAGTGATCACGCTACATACAGATGTCAACCACATCACACGTGTACACATCACACACACACACACAACAAAAACTACACACACATACACACAACAACAACAACACCAACACACACACACACACACACACACACACACACACACACACACCACACACACACACACACACACACACACACAACCACACAACACACACACACACCACACACACACACACACACACACACACACACACACACACACACACACACACTATCTCTCTCTCAACCGTCTTTGGTCACAAGCATCACAGAGTGTTGCACCAGGGTTATTTTGTTCTGGTGCATAAGCTCCTATATGTGCGTTCGGTTGTGGTGTGTGTGTGTGTGTGTGTGTGTGTGGTGTGTGTGTGTGTGTGTGTGTGTGTGTGTGTGTGTGTGTGTGTGTGTGTGTGGTGTGTGTGTGTGTGTGTATACGTGCGTGCTTGCGTGCGTGCGTGGTGCTGCTTTGTGCGTGCGTGCGTGCATGCGTGCGCGCGCGCGCGTTTTGTGTGTCCTATGCTGCTTTCTCTCTCTCTCTCTCTCTCTCTCTCTCTCTCTCTCTCTCTCTCTACTCTCTCTCTCTCTCTCTCTCTCTCTCTCTCCTTTCTCTCTCCACTGAAACACATAGCTGTGCGTAAGACACTACTGTGTCACACAATATTTTTTCTTATATAGTCATTCCCAAACGCTTTAAAAAAAATTGACTATTATTTAATCAATGGCAATATTCACCAAGCAGACGACTGGAACACAGCCGTAACATGACACACACAAATGTCACGTACAGGAAACATGACACAGACGCGGCCCCCTGAGCGTGGAATACTTGTCTTTCCGATGGACACTTGTACAGTAATGTCTGCTTCTGAATTCATGTAGTCTCTCTCTCCTGTCTTCCCAGAGACGGCAAAGTCCACCTACATTCTCGGTGCAGTGACAAAAAGTGCCGGTAACCACACGAAGAGTAAACATTCTAATGCTTTGTCCTGCAGATCACACAAACAGTAAACGATAAAATGGTTTCCATTACCACACACATTACAGGGGAAAATTGCAATGGGCTGGATCACAGATCGCACAACGAGATAACATCTCATTAGTTTCTGATACCAGTCACACAACAAGTAGTCACACAACCAGTAAACATGCCAATGATTTCTCCTGTCAGTCACACAACAGTAAACATGCCAATGATTTCTCCTGTCAGTCACACAAGTAAACATGCCAATGATTTCTCCTGCCAGTTACACAACAGTAAGCATGCCAATGATTTCTCCTGCTAATCACACAACAGTGAACATGCCAATGATTTCTCCTGTCAGTCACACAACAGTAAACATGCCAATGATTTCTCCTGTCAGTCACACAACGTAAACATGCCAATGATTTCTCCTGACAGTCACACAACAGTAAACATGCCAATGATTTCTCTGTCAGTCACACAACAGTAAAACATGCCAATGATTTCTCCTGACAGTCACACAACAGTAAACATGCCAATGGCTTCTCCTGACAGTCACACAACTAGTGAACGTTTCAATGGATTCTCCTGTCAGTCATACAACCAGTAAACAATCCAATGGTTTCTCCTGCCAATCATAAAACTCATAGAATTCCAAAGGTTTCTCCTGCCAATCATAAAACTAATAAAATGCCAATGGTTTTTTCTGCTTGTCATTAAACTAATAAAATTCCAATGGTTTTTTCCTGCCAATCATAAAACTGAAAAAAAAATCATATGGTTTCTCCTGCCAATCATAAAACTAATAAAATTCCGATGGATTCTCGTACTTTACTCATTTTGGTGCACAGGAAAAAAATGATGCCCGAACGCACTTAGGATTTCCTTTTTCACCCTAGCTTTTAAAGATGACCGATGTCTTGTTGTATAAAAGATGAACTGCATTCTGAGCAGAGACAAACTGAACTAGAAACCAGATTGGTCTGACCTTGTCTTTCTTGTTAATCTTTTACATCTATAAGTGGTATCTCTTTTTCTATGCATACCGACACACACACACACACACACACACACACACACACACACACACACACACCACACACCCCACACCACACACCACACACACACACACACACACGCACACACCACACGCACGCACGCACGCACGCACGCACGCGCGCTCTCACGCACGCACGCACGCACGCACGCACGCACGCACGCACGCACGCACGCACGCACACACACACACACACACACTCACATTGTCAAAACGGACAAAACTTTCGTGCAAAATTGATGCGCTTATCAGAAAGACAAAATTGAACATTTACGTCTTCATTTCATTCGCTTTTATTCACTTGCGTTTATCTCTTTGTTTATTCACTTTCATTTAGCTATTCCTTTTTCTTTCTTCCTTTTCCCTCATGTTTCCATTTACTTCTCTCTCTGTTGATTTATTCTCACAGAGAGAGAGAGAGAGAGAGAGAGAGAGAGAGAGAGAGAGAGAGAGAGTCTCTATATGCATATACAGGTTTCGGAAGTCGTTCGCGGGCTCAGCGTCTGGTAGCAACAACACTGAAAAGCGACATAGAGCCAGGCTAGGGAAGAGATTACCGTGCACGCTAACACTATCTGATGAAACGTAAACAGCAACACTTGATCCTTTCCCCTTTGGGTTTTACCTCTCTTTTTCTTATACAGCTCGGTCGTTTGAGAGAGAGAGAGAGAGAGAGAGAGAGAGAGAGGGGGAGAGAGAGAGAGTATGTGTGTGTGTGTGTGTGTGTGTGTGTGTGTGTGTGAGAGAGAGAGAGAGAGAGAGAGAGAGAGAGAGGAGAGAGAGAGAGAGAGAGAGAGAGAGAGAGAGAGAGGAGAGAGAGAGAGAGGAGGACATGATATCACACTATATGATATATGATATGATGGGATTTGATATGATATGATATGATATGATATGATATGATATGATATGATATGATATGATATGATATGATATGATATGATAATATGATATAATATATGACATATGATATAATATATGAAATGATATGATAAGATATCGTATTATATGATAAGATATGATAATTTTTTATGATATGATGTGATATGATATGATATGATATGATATGACATGATATGATATGATATGATATGACATGATATGATATGATATGATATGGTATGATATGATATGATATGATATGATCTGATATAAAGTAGGAAGTTCATCAAAACAAATGTAATATACAACGTATAGAATATAATTAAAATAGACATTTGCATTCTACACTACATTGACGAAAATTCGTCATTTGAATGCTTCGTATAGAAACACAGCAAAGCTTTAGATAACCTTTTCATTCCTCGCTGACAAAAACAACAGCATTCTGAAGTCTGATGGTCTGTTATGATATTTACATGGATATATTTAGCTCTGATGACTTGAAGTAATGAACAATAAAAGACAAAATGGAGTTCATCTTCTTTTACCTGCCCACAAAAAAGTCATTTACGATTTAAAAATCTGCCGTGTTTGCATCGTTGACGATGTTCTGCAATATCAAACACTCCAAGTCCACACTTTGTCCAAATTTTCTAATAAACCTGGAAGACATTTTCACAGAAATGTAAAGATCTAACAAATATATTATCAGTTTTGAATAATCTGTACATGGAAAATCTTTTCGTTTGCCTTAATATGAGACTGCCAGTCTTGCCACCTGCAATCAGTAAGTCGTTTTAAACAAGCCAGGAGGATCTTTATGCTACCAACTCTATGATTATCCCATAAAAAAGAAAATAGGCGTACACTTGTTGCCCATGGATTTTTTTTTTGGTTACTACCCCTCCAGTTCACCTTATATGAAATCATTTGGAGTTCTGTGGTCCACATGGAAAAGCTTTTTCGTTGCAAATGACTGAATTTTTGACAATTTGGTATTCCGCTTCTGATCCCTGAATTTCAGCCCCATAATGGCCTACCGTCTGTACTTGCGTGTTAAAGAAACTAAACGAACATTTTTGAACAGTTGTCAAACTTGAACAGTAATGATAAGACTATGCCACAACCTTCTTTGCTCTACTAATAAGATCCTGGAAATGTAATTAAAGTTTAAATTAACAGGAAAATACAAATCAAGATATTTACACGCATCAACGACTGGCAATTGTAAACTTCTAAGCAGCCATTTTTCACACGCCGCCAAGGGTTCCAAAATATTAAAAAAATTCCCTTGATAATCCATCAGGTCCAGGGACTTTTCCACATTATGATTCTCTAATTGCAAAAAAAGAATTTTTCTTCTGTATTAGGTCCATCAAAGTCATCTGTATACCCTTCCTCAAAAATATTTTCTTTTTCTTCAAGGTCTGCATTTTTTTCTAGCACAGTCGTTGAAGAGCGTGTCCCATTCATGAAAAGGTAGCATCATTTTGATACTGGCTCTTCTTTCTAGATGCTGTCCACCATATTTCCAAAACCCTTGCTGATCATTCACTGAGTCCAAGATTTTCTGGAATAATGAGTCATTGAACTTCTTTTTCCTTTCTTAACAATAAATTCTTACGTTCTAGCCACGACATGTAAGTTAGAATCATGTATATCTGACGTGCTTTTGAAAATCCTCAAAAGCCTGCACACCTTACATGTTGTTACTTTACATTCATTCTGATACCAGCCGCTCTGCCTGTAAGACCTGTGTACGCAAACACGCTATGCCATACATTTCAACAGATTTTTCACAGTGTCCTTGAACTTAAGCAATGCTTTTTCACATCTGTATCCATTACTTCCACTGCAGACGATTAACTAACATAAATAACGTCAGAACCTACCGCAACTAGGACATCATTAAGTAAGATCATCGTTCTATACGATTTTTTCTCCATATTCTCTACGATCATATCTGTCAACTGTATGCACATTTGTTTTACTCTCAATCCTCTAGAATTCTAGAGAAATATGATCCAATCTTATTCTTTAGTGACATATTCCTTCATCTCTTGCAGTTCTACTTCTAAGTCCTAAAAGTTGGTGTTGATAGTCGTCAACCTGCCCATCACATCAGACAAGGAAACGTCACTCGTGGACATACTTTCTCTCTGATGTGTGTCTGGCTGAACAAGGAAACGTCACTCGTGGACATACTTTCTCTCTGATGTGTGTCTGGCTGAACAAGGAAACGTCACTCGTGGACATACTTTCTCTCTGATGTGTGTCTGGCTGAACAAGGAAACGTCACTCGTGGACATACTTTCTCTCTGATGTGTGTCTGGCTGAACAAGGAAACGTCACTCGTGGACATACTTTCTCTCTGATGTGTGCCTGGCTGAACAAGGAAACGTCACTCGTGGACATACTTTCTCTCTGATGTGTGTCTGGCTGACTACTCTCCCCTGGGCACAAGACACTCAGCTACCGACATCCACTGTCACCTGTCAAAAACGTCTGTTCTGTCATGTCTCTCTTCGGCAGAAGAGAGATGGGAGGACAACATCAGTGCATGGACTGACCTCACACTCAGCAACTGCCTCAGAGCGTCTGAGAACCGGGAGGAGTGGAGGAAGCTGGTTGCGAAGTCTTCTGTGGCGCCCTAACGGTCTTCAAGACTCCGGGATAGGTGATAGGTGACGTGATCTCCAGTGGTCCATAGTTTGATTCAACATCTGCGCACAGCATCCAAAATGTACTGAAAGACAAATCAAGGTGAGTAGCACTCCTATCTTGACGCTGTTTCTTCGGTTACTGAAATTCAATGTCCGACACTGTCGCCTTCATTTTTTTGCACGGCGACACACGAAGGCGGAGAAAACATCTAGAACAACTCCACACCTGTCACGGTACGTAAGTAAGGGAGGGGGGTGGGGGCGAGAGGGGGCGGGGGAGGGGGGCTACCTAAGGCATAGTACCAACACTGCCACTAGACCAACTTTCAGGAATCTGGGAGGTAGATTTCAGCTGTAACGGAAACAAATGGTAGGGCACAACAAGAACACGCTTTACAACTACAGAATGTTGTGAACATACCCAGAGAGAGAGAGAGAGAGAGGAGGAGAGAGAGAGGAAGAGAGAGAGAGAGAGAGAGAGAGAGAGAGAGAGAGAGATTCTCCCTGTACTCTAAGGATCAGAGGGGCAGACAAAAGATAAGATGCCATCCAAACCACCGAATTGTCGGTTTGCCAGCAGTGATTACGTCCCTTCGTAGAGCTCTTTTCCGTCTGACCTCCTATGAGCTTATTAAAAAGAAACCCTGGACCTCAGGACTGTGTCATTCTGATTCTGTCTGGAACTCCAGTCTTGTTTTGATTGTCTGTCATTCTGCTTCTGTCCGGAACTTCTGTCTTGTTTTGATTGTCTGTCATTCTGCTTCTGTCCGGAACTTCTGTCTTGTTTTGTTGGTCTGTCATTCTGCCTCTGTCCGGAACTTCTGTCTTGTTTTGTTGGTCTGTCATTCTGCTTCTGTCCGGAACTTCTGTCTTGTTTTGATTGTCTGTCATTCTGGTTCTGTCCGGAACTCCTGTCTTGTTTTGTTGGTCTGTCATTCTGCTTCTGTCCGGAACTTCTGTCTTGTTTTGTTGGTCTGTCATTCTGCTTCTGTCCTCAACTTCTGTCTTGTTTTGATTGTCTGTCATTCCTCTTCTGTCCTCAACTTCTGTCTTGTTTTGATTGTCTGTCATTCCTCGTCTGTCCTCAACTTCTGTCTTGTTTTGTTGGTCTGTCATTCTGCTTCTGTCCTCAACTTCTGTCTTGTTTTGATTGTCTGTCATTCTGCTTCTGTCCTCAACTTCTGTCTTGTTTTGATTGTCTGTCATTCCTCGTCTGTCCTCAACTTCTGTCTTGTTTTGATTGTCTGTCATTCCTCTTCTGTCCTCAACTTCTGTCTTGTTTTGATTGTCTGTCATTCCTCTTCTGTCCTCAACTTCTGTCTTGTTTTGATTGTCTGTCATTCCTCTTCTGTCCTCAACTTCTGTCTTGTTTTGTTTGTCTGTCATTCCTCTTCTGTCCTCAACTTCTGTCTTGTTTTGTTTGTCGGCCTTGTTCTCCTGCTTTGTTTTTCTCCTTTCCAGTTCCATTCTTATTTTTGCTTGTCTGGCCTGCTTCGACTTTCTGCTTCGTAGGTCTAATTTATACGTCTGTGTTGTGCGTTACTTTTTCCTGTTTCCCCAGCTGCTTTGCACGTGCACGTGCACACACACACACACACACGCACACAAACACACACACACACACACACACACACACACACACACACACACACACACACACACACACACACACACACACACACACACACACACACCACTACCACCACCACCACCACCGCCACCTCCACCACCACCACCACCACCACCACAACAGCACAGAGATCATGTTGACAACTTTGTCCCCAATAAACTCAGAAAAAAAGATAAAGATCGCCTTTCATGAGGTGGGGGATAGGGGGTGGGGTGGGAAAAATCGATAGTTGTTTGAATCCGAAGCGCTCCCATGATGTATGGACGCCAGACACGCTGTGTTTTATTGATTAGCGTCCTGGTCACTTTGTGACGCCGAGCAACGACCTCCCACAACGTTGACAGCAATTGTCTCTAACAAGTGTTTTTTTGACTTTTGACTAACGAGTGCTTTAAGGACAACTGAGTCGGTGAGGAAAAAAGAAGTTATGTAGTATCCTCTGGGCTAGTCATCTGGTCATTTTGCTGTGCGTGAGACTGTTAACAGTAGTCGACCTGTGCCAGAGAAAAATGGGAGAGAAGAACAACTTGTCTTTCTATTGCAAAGAGTTATCTTTTCTTCGCTTATGGGTCAATCAACTGGATCTAGAGAGTCTCTTCATTGGTTTGAAGGGCAGGCCAGGTCAATCAACTGGATCTAGAGAGTCTCTTCATTGGTTTGAAGGGCAGGCCAGGTTGACGATCGGGATATTGACTGTGTGCATTCTCATTGTCCCTTCACTGTCCTTGTCACTATTACCGTCACTGTCACGGTCACTGTCATTATCACTGTCACTGTCACTGTCACTCTCACTATCATTGTCACTGTCATTGTCACTATCACTGTCACTGTCACTGTCACGGTCACTGTCATTGTCACTATCATTATCACTGTCACTCTCACTATCATTGTCACTGTCACTGTCACTGTCACTGTCACTCTCACTCTCACTGTCACTGTCATCGTCACTGTCACTGTCACTGTCACTGTCACTATCACTATCACTATCACTGTCACTGTCACTGTCATCGTCACTGTCACTGTCACTGTTGTCACTGTCCTGATAAAAGCTGCACTACCTGCTGTCGTAAACACTGACCATCAGCCTGGCCTCTCGCGCCGTAACCAGGAGAACACGTCATCGCGCCGTAACCAGGAGAACACGTCATCGCGCCGTAACCAGGAGAACACGTCATCGCGCCGTAACCAGGAGAACACGTCATCGCGCCGTAACCAGGAGAACACGTCATCGGGCCGTAACCAGGAGAACACGTCATTTGAATGGAAAGGGGAGTAACCAGGAGAACACGTCATTTGAATGGAAAGGGGAGGAAGGAGAACAGGGGGAGGTGGGAAGGAGATGAGGGAAGGGACAGAAAAGTGGAGGTGGGGGGAAGGAGGGGCTGGGGGGGGGGGGGGGCCGGGGGGGGTGCGTGTGGGCAGACATTATCGAGGGAAAAAACGACCCTTGAAAAGAACATCATGTTTATTTGCTCGAATTCTGAACAGTGTTGGTGTGCAGGGGGGGAGGTGTGGGGAGGGAACGGGATGCCCGCTTTCTCCCCCCCCCCCTCCCTCACCAACCAATGTCAGATCATGGAGTGTACATCACAGGGGGAAAGGAGGGTGTATATGGTAGGGCGAGAGAAGGGTGTGTGTGTGTCACGGGGGAAGAGGAGGGGTTGTATGTGGCAGGGAGAGAGAAGGGTCTGTGTGTCATGGGGGAAGAGGAGGGGTTGTATGTGGCAGGGAGAGAGAAGGGTGTGTGTGTCATGGGGGAAGAGGAGGGGTTGTATGTGGCAGGAGAGAGAAGGGTGTGTGTGTCACGGGGGAAGAGGAGGGGCTGTATGTGGCAGGGAGAGAGAAAAGTGTGTGTGTGTGTCACGGGGGAAGAGGAGGGGCTGTATGTGGCAGGGAGAGAGAAGGGTGTGTGTGTGTGTCACGGGGGAAGAGGAGGGTGTATGTGGTAGGGAGAGAGAAGGGTGTGTGTGTCACGGAGGAAGAGGAGAGTGCATGTGGTAGGGGAGAGAAGGGGTGTGTGTGTCACGGGGGAAGAGGGAGGGTGTATGTGGTAGGGAGAGAGAAGGGTGTGTGTGTCACGGAGGAAGAGGGAGGGTGTATGTGGTAGGGAGAGAGAAGGGTGTGTGTGTCACGGAGGAAGAGGAGGGTGTATGTGGCAGGGAGAGAGAAAGGGTGTGTGTGTGTCACGGAGGAAGATGAGGGTGTATGTGGTAGGGAGAGAGAAGGGTGTGTGTGTCACGGGGGAAGAGGAGGGTGTATGTGGTAGGGAGAGAGAAGGGTGTGTGTGTCACGGGGGAAGAGGAGGGGCTGTATGTGGTAGGGAGAGAGAAGGGTGTGTGTGTCACGGGGGAAGAGGAGGGTGAAAGTAGCAGGGGAGAGAAGGGTGTGTGTGTCCACGGGGAAGAAGAGGGTGTATGTGGTGGGGGAGAGAGAAGGGGGTGTGCTTCACGGGGGAAGAGGGGGTGTATGGGGTTTGGGGGAGAAGGGTGTGTGTGTCACGGGGGAAGAGGAGGAGGGGTCTGTGGTAGGGAGAGAGAAGGGTGTGTGTGTCACGGGGGAAGAGGAGAGGGTGTCGTGGTAGGGAGAGAGAAGGGTGTGTGTGTCAGGAGGAAGAGGAGGGTGCATGTGGTAGGGGAAGAAGAAGGGTGTGTGTGTCTGGGGGAAGAGGGGGAGGGTGTATGTGGCAGGGAGAGAGAAGGGTGTGTGTCAGGGGGGGAAGAGGAGGGTATATGTGGCAGGGAGAGAGAAAGGGTGTGTGTGTCACGGGGGAAGAGGAGGGGCCCTGTATGTGGTATGGAGAGAGAAGGGTGTGTGTGTCACGGGGGAAGAGGAGGGGCTGTATGTGGTAGGAAAAGAGAAGGGGTGTGTGTGTCACGGAGGAAAGAGGAGGGTGCATGTGGTAGGGGAGAGAAGGGTGTGTGTGTCACGGAGGAAGAGGAGGGTGTATGGGGCCCGGGAGAGAGGAAGGGTGTGTGCTTCACGGGGGAGAGGAGGGCTAATGTGGTAAGGGAGAGAGATGGGGGTGTTGTGTCATGGGGGAGAAGGAGAGGATGTATGTGGTAGGGAGAGAGAAGGGTGTGTGTCAGGGGGGGGAAGAGGAGAGGGTGTCTGTGGTAGGGAGAGAGAAGGGTGTGTGTGTCACGGGGGAAGAGAAGGGTGTTGTGGTCTTGAAGACCGTTGAGGCCCCACAAAAAAGGACTTCGCAACCAGCTTCCTCCACTCCTCCGGTTCTCAGACGCTCTGGGCAGTTGCTGAGTGTGAGGTCAGTCCATGCACTGATGTTGTCCTCCCATCTCTTCTCTGTCTTCCTCCCCTTCTGCCTCTCGCTCTTTTTCCTTGTGAATGTTGTGGCAGTCCAGTTGATCTTCATACATGACCATCCCATTCATTGCCCCTTCTTTTCATTTGTGGACAACAGATCTTTGTATGGTCCAGTGGCCCGCCTTACTCAGGTCTGGACATCCATCTTGGTTTGTATATTTCTGATTTATTTCAAAATATATTTGATTTTAATCAAATATTTAGTAGATTTTAAACGGAGAGAAACCGATTCTTTGAACAGATTGCTTAAAAAATCTGCCTTTATCTCTCTTTCTTCTATAAGTGTGTATTGACGTATATGTCGAGGGACTCAATTCGCCAAATTAAAAACTTTCTACCGAGTGGTGAAACAAAACAAAGAAAAATAAACTAACAAACACACACACAAGCAAATTACACACGTCGCTACGTAGCGTTAGAAGCATCCGAACCAGCAGACAATAAGAGAGGGAAATCGGACCGGATGAGGCAGAGGAGGGTGGTGGTGGTGGTGATGGTGGTGGTGGTGGAAGTAGTAAGGGAGATAATGCCGAGTTATTTGATGAGGATGGCAAAGAGAATGAAAACAACTTTGCAGCAGAGAAACTTTCCCGACACACCATACCTTGGACATTCTACTCCTCTTTTGTGCTGAAAGATGAGGTGGGTTTTTTGTGTGTGTGTGTGTGATTGATCTCCGGTTTGTCTGCATGGTCTCTGAATGTTTTATCAGCTGGCAAAATGAGCTAGGTTCTAGATACGAAGGGGTGCATTACTGCGTATGTAATACGTGTGTGTGTGTGTGTGTGTGTGTGTGTGTGTGTGTGTGTGTGTGTGTGTGTGTGTGTGTGTGTGTGTGTGCAAGCGTGCGTGCGTGCGTACGTGCGTGCGTGCGTGCGTGCGTGCGTGCGTTCGTGCGTGTGTGTGTGTGGTGTGTGTGTGTGTGTGTGTGTGTGTGTGTGTGTGTGTGTGTGTGTGTGTGTGTGTGTGAGTGTGTGTGTGTGTGTGTGTGTGTGCGCGTGCTGGTTAAAAGGTGCAGGGAATGTGAGACGCCAAAGCTTGCGGCAGGCATCCCTGGCAGTTTGATTTCGGGGCCAGGGCGGAGCTGCCGGGAATCTGGTAAAAAAGCATGCTCCCCACTGTCAATGACTTCTGGGGCCTGTCTTTCCTTCCTTCGCTCCCCACGATGAAATGACTTGCTGTGGCTGTCTTTCCTTCCTTCTCCCCCACTGATGCTAATGACTGCTGTGGCCTGTTTTCCTTCCCCCCCACTGATGCAAAAGACTTGCTGGGCCTTTTTTTTCCCTTTCCCTTTCTGCTCCCACGGCAAATGACTTGCTGGGGCCTGCTTTCCTTCCCTTCTGCTCCCCACTGAGCTAATGACCTGCTGTGGCCGTCTTTCCTTCTCCCCACTGTCTAATGACTTGCTGTGGCTGTCTTTCCTTCTCCACAGAGCTATGACTTGCTGTGGCCTTTCTTTCCTTCTCCCCACTGATGCTAAGACTTGCTGGGGCCCTGTTTTTTCCTTTTCTTCCCCATGATGCAATACTTTTTTGTCCCTGTTTTTTCCTTCCTTCGCTCCCCATATGCAATGACTTTTTTGGGGCCTGTTTTTCCCTTTCCCTTCGCCCCCACGTTTAAAAATTTTGCTGTGGCCTGTCGTTCCTTCCTTCTGCTCCCCACTGAGCTAATACTTCTGCGGCCTTCTTTCCTTTGCCCCACTGATGCAAATGATTTCTGTGGCCTGTCTTTCCCTTTCGCTCCCCACGATGCAAGACTTGCGTGGCCTGTCTTTCCCTTTCTCCCCACTGATGAATGATTGCTTTTGCCTGTCTTCCTTCTCCCCACTGATGCAAGACTTGCTGTGGCCTGTTTTTTCCTTCCTTCTGCTCCCCCTGAGCTAAATTTGCTGGGCCTGTCATTCCTTTCCCCCCACGAGCTAGGACTTGCTGGCCTGTTTTCCCCTTCCTTCTGCTCCCCACGATCAAAGACTTCTGTGGCCTGTCTTTTTCCTTCTCTCCCCACTGATGCTAATGCCTTGCTGTGGCCTTCTTCCCTTCCTTCGCTCCCCATGGCAATGACTTGCTGGGGCCTGTCTTTCCTTCCCCACTGAGCAAGACTTGCTGTGACCGTCTTTCCTTCCCCCCCAGATGAAAAGACGTGCTGGGCCTGCTTTCCTTCTGCCCCCCCCTGATGCTAATGACTTGCTTGGCCTGTCTTTCCCCCCTGCTCCCCACTGAGCTAAGACTTGGTGACGTCTTCCTCCCCCTGTAAAATGACCTTGTGGCCTTCTTTCCTTCTCCCCACTGTGCAATGACTTCGGGACCTGTCTTTCCTTCTCCCCACTGATGCTAAAAACCCTGCTGGGGCCTGTTTTTTCCCCGCTCCCCAATGATGCTAAACTTGCTGTGACCGTTTTTTTCCCCTGCCCCCCACGATGCTAAGACCGCTGGCCTGCTTTCCCCCTGCCCCCCACTGATGCAATGACTTGCGGGGCCCTTTCTTTCCTTCTCCCCACGATGCTAATGATTTGTGTGCCCTTTTCTTTTCCTTCTCCCCACTGATGCAAAGACTTGCGGGGCCCTGTTTTTCCTTTCGTCCCCACTGTGCTAATGATTTACTGGGGCCCTTTTTTTTTCCCCTCTCCCCAGATGCTAATGACCTGCTGGGCCCTGTTTTTTCCTCCGCCCCCAGAGCAAAGACTTGCTGTCCCCTGTCTTTCCTCCGCTCCCCATGATGCTAAGGACTTGCTGGGCCTGCCCTTTCCCCTTTCCCACCTGATGCAATGACTTGCTGCGGCCTGTTTTTCCTTCTCCCCACTAGCAATGACTTGCTCTGCCCTGTTTTCCCTTTCCCCCACTGTGCAAATGATTGCTGTGGCCTGTCTTTCCTTTGCTCCCCACTGATGCTAAGACTTGCGGTGGCCTGTTTTTCCCCTCCCCCTCCCCATGATGCAAAGATTTTGCTGGGGGCCTGTTTTTCCTTCTGCCCCCACTGATGCTAATGATTTGCTTGGCCTTCTTCCTTCCCTGTCCCCACTGATGCTAAGACTTGCTGGGCCTGTCTTTCCCCCCTTCTTCTCCCCCCCACTGAGCTAACGAATTGCTGGGGCCCTGTCTTTCCTTTCCCTTTACTGATGCTAATGACGTTTTTGGGGGCCTGTCTTTCCTTCTGCTCCCCACGATGCTAATGACTTGCTGTGGCTGTTTTTCCCTTCCTTCTCTCCCCATGACGCTAATATTGCTGGGCCCGCTTTCCCTTTGCCCCACTAGCTAATGACGTGCTGTGGCCTTCTTTCCCTTCTGCCCCCCATGATCAATGACTTGCGGGCCTGTCTTTCCTTCCTTCGTCCCCACTACGCTAATGCTCTGTGGCTTTTTCCTTTGACCTACTGATGAAATGACGTGCTGTCCTTTTTTCCCTTTCTCCCCACTGAGCTAAGACTTCTGTCCCTGTTTTTTTTTCCCTTTGCTCCCCCACTGATCTAATGATTTGCTGGGGCCTTCTTTTTTTCCTTCTGCTCCCCACTGATGCTAATGACTTTGTGGCCTGTTTTTCCCCTTTGCCCCACATGCTAATACATCTGTGCCTGTTTTTCCCTTTCTGCTCCCCACTGGGGGCTAATGATCTGTTTGGGGCCTTTTCTTTCCTTCCTTCACTCCCCACGTGAAAAGACTTGCTGTGGGGTCTTTCCACCCCTTCTGACCCCACTGAACCCTAATGACTTGCTGGGGCCTGTTTTTTCCTTCTGCCCCGACATGCAATGATTTGCTGGGGCCTTCTTTCCCTTTTTCCCCACTGACCAATGAT
>CM031605.1:14444472-14446972 GCA_018398815.1 Conus ventricosus | reverse complement strand
GAGGATGTCACATGATCAAATCCCCAGGTTGTGGCGAAGGATGCGAAGTCGGAAGAGGCGAACTGGGGGCCGTTGTCCGTGACAAGGATGTCTGGGATACCGTGGCGGCTGAAGACTTTCTTTAGCCTGGCAATTGTCACCTCTGCTGTGGTGCTGTTGGAGATCAGAGTAATCTCGACGTCTCTCGAGTAGTAGTCAATTACCAGGAGATATATATTTTTCCGTCATGGTGGAAGAAGTCAGCAGCAGCTCTCTGCCATGGTCGGTCTGGAAACGGGGTCCCCTTCATGGGTTCTGTCCTGGCTTTGCGATGTTTGGTGCATTCTGGGCAAGTTTTGACCATCGCTTCGATGTCCTTGGTTATGGACGGCACCACACGCTGTTGCAGGCGTTCTCCTTTGTCTTCAGTATGCCCTGGTGGCCGTCGTGCAGATGGCTCAGGATATCATGCCTCAGGGATGACGGAATCACCAATCGTTGTCCCTTCATGAGCAGTCCATCATGAACAGTCAAGTTTCCAGCTTCAGCCTTGTACTGCTTGGTGGCTTTGTTCAGCTGCTGCTTGTCGGGCCAGCCGTTGGTGACGTAGTGCATCACGATGCGGAGAGTGTCATCCTTCTTCAGTTCCGCTCTGATCTGTGCCAGCCTGTGGTCCGAAGCAGGTATTGTATATAGGACGGCATTGAGGTACACCTCGACCAGTTCTGTGAAGTCACAGTCTGGCAAGTCGTTGGCATGTTGGGGTGCTCTGGACAACGCATCAGCGGTGTGAAGTTCCTTGCCCGGGACATGGTGGATAGTGAAGCTGAAACGTAGCAGACGCATCCGGAAGCGCTGGACACGAACGGGCAGTTCGTTAATGAGTTTGGTAGAGAGCAGTGGCACCAGGGGTTTGTGGTCGGTCTCTACATGAAAGTCTTTGCCGATCAGGAGGTCAGCCCAATGTTCTAGGCTCCACACAATTGCGAGGGCTTCTTTCTCTATCTGGGGCGTATCGTTTCTCCGTCTTTGTGAGAGATCTGCTGGCATACGCGACAGGTTTCATGTGTCTATCGTTCTGACGCGTAGTAGGACTGCGCCGAGGCCGAAACTGCTGGAGTCCCGCTCTGGGTGGTAGAGAGCAAGTGTCTCAGATGAGGTCAGGTCCTCCTTGAGGGCGTCGAAGGCCTTCTGCTGGTCTGGGCCCCAGGTCCATGCAACGTCTTTGCGTAGTAGGTCCCTCAGCGGTTTGGATTTGTCGGCAAGGTTTGGCACGAATTTCATAAGCTGGTTGACCATGCCCAGGAATCGCCTGACATCGCCAATGTTCTCTGGCTGTCTCATCTCCACGATGGCCTTGACTTTGGCAGGGTCCTTCCTCACGCCGTTTGAGTCGATGATCTGACCCAAGTATTCAAGCTGTGTTTTTGCGAACTCAAACTTCTCTAGGTTGAGGGTGAGGCCAGCTTGGGACAGCCTGTCCAGGACCTTCCGCAGTCTTGTATCATGTTCTGACTTGTCCCTACCAAACACAAGAATGTCATCCATATGGCACACAACTCAAGCAAGTCCCTGCAGGATTGTGTCCATCTTCTTTTGGAAGTATTCTGGAGCTGAGGAAATCCCATATGGTAATCTTAGGAATTTGAAGCGTCCGAAGGGTGTGATGAATGTTGTGAGCTTGGAACTCTCATCGTCCAGTTGGATCTGGTGGAAGCCTGAATTGGCGTCGAGTTTGGTGAAGACTTTCCCCTCAGATATCTTGCTGAGTGTCTCTTCCACTGCTGGCGTGGCATAGACTTCCCTCTTCACGCTGTTGTTGAGTCGAGTCAAGTCCACGCAAATACGTACATTGCCGTTGGTCTTTGGTACGACGACGATTGGGCTACACCAGTCCGTCGGGTGGTCCACTGGTACAATGACGTTGTTCTCAACCATCTTGTTCAGCTCAGCTTCCACCTTCTTTAGTAGTGGGACCGGGACACGACGAGGAACTGACTGTGAGAAGGGCTTTGAATTGTCTTTGAGGAGGATGGTCTGTTCTCCCTCAAGCCTCCCAAGTCCTCTGAAGAGTCTGGGGAACTGTCGTCGAACATCGTCGATAGATGTGAAGGTGGTATGTGTAGGATCAGTGGCTGCCGAGTCAGGCTGCTCCCTCTGTGATGAATGTTGGCGTTCTGCTGTGGGTGTCGTACGTATGGCGCGTACGGTAAAGGCTCCAGGGATGTCATGGATCAATCCGAGTTTCTGGATTGCTGGCATCCCGAGGAGGAGTTTTGAAGTCTGGGCGACGTACACCTTCTCCCATATCTGGGTGCAAACCATGGGCAAGTTTGATGTAGGCGAATCCTATGACATCCAGTGGCTGGTCGCCTGGGCCAAGAAGACGGCGATCTGGAGGTCGAAGCTGACCGAAGGCTGGTTTGAAGACGTTGCTGGCATCACAGAGACCTGGGCGCCAGTGTCGATGCACCAAGTAAAGTCCAGCGAGCCAATTTTCAGCTTGATGTGCCATCCTGGG
>CM031605.1:14431972-14436972 GCA_018398815.1 Conus ventricosus | reverse complement strand
CTGTTGTCACGGCTCTCCACTATCACAACCAGTCCCAGTACATGTTGACACGGCTCTCCACTATCACAACCAGTCCCAATATCTGTTGACACGGCTCTCCACTGTCACAACCAGTCACAGCCTGCGGAGAGAAGTTGTGGGAAGAATGTGATGCCAGAGTATGTCAGATATCTGAGGCCACACCGGAAAGCGGATGGGGAAGGATGGGGGTGCTGCCAGACATCAGTCAGGAAGGTGATTCCCAGGATCAGACGTGTCAGAGAGGGGGACGGTGCCAAGTTCTCCTACCTCACGTGGGAATAGTGAGGGGGCTAGTTACCACCAAAACACACCTCTGGCGTTGGTGTTTCAGTCTTTGACAGAGACCAACGAGTTTTCTGGAGGACTGTTACCCGCACTTTTTCCTGTAGACTCTCTCTCTCTCTCTCTCTCTCTCTCTCTCTCTCTCTCTCTCTCTCTCTCTCTCTCTCTCCTCTCCCTCCTCTCTCTCTCTCTCTCTCTCTCTCTCTCTCTCTCTCCACACACACACACACACACACACACATACACACACACACACACACACACACACACACACACACACACACACACACACACACACACACACACACACACACACACAAACTCACACACACACACACACACAGGAAGGGAGGGAGCAGAGAGAGAAAGAGAGAGAGAGAGGGGAGGAGATGCATAGCAAGGGAGAGAGAGAGCTTGGGGAAGGGAGAGGAGAGAGAGAGAGAGAGAGAGAGAGAGAGAGAGAGAGAGAGAGAGAGAGAGAGGAAGAGAGAGAGAGAGAGAGAGAGAGAGAGAGAGAGAGAGGATACCATACCCAGTCCCAGACACCTTCAAATACCAGACAGTGAACCCAAATGGAAACCTATCCTGTTATCATTCGCTTTCCTTACCATGGTATCAGATTCACGAAGGCGGGGAGGAGAGAGGAGGAGGGGAGAGGGAGGGAGGGGAAAAGAGAGCAAGGGGGTCAGAGGACTTTGGAGAAAGAAAGAGTGACCCAGTGAATTCCAGACGTCAGACAATTGGTCCTGCCGAACAGACGTCAGAGAACTGGTCCTGCCGAACAGACGTCAGACAACTGGTCCTGCCGAACAGACATCAGACAACTGGTCCTGCCGAACAGACGTCAGACAACTGGTCCTGCCGAACAGACGTCAGACAACGGGTCCTGCCGAACAGACGTCAGACAACGGGTCCTGCCGAACAGACGTCAGACAACGGGTCCTGCCGAACAGACGTCAGACAACGGGTTCTGCCGAACAGACGTCACAACGGGTCCTGCCGAACAGACGTCAGACAACTGGTCCTGCCGAACAGACGTCACACAACGGGTCCTGCCGAACAGACGTCAGACAACGGGTCCTGCCGAACAGACGTCAGACAACGGGTCCTGCCCAACAGACGTCACACAACGGGACCTGCCGAACAGACGTCAGACAACTGGTCCTGCCGAACAGACGTCAGACAACTGGTCCTGCCGAACAGACGTCACACAACGGGTCCTGCCGAACAGACGTCACACAACGGGTCCTGCCGAACAGACGTCAGAGAACGGGTCCTGCCGAACTGACGTCAGAAAACGGGTCCTGCCGAACAGACGTCAGACAACTGGTCCTGCCGGAACAGACGTCAGACAACAGGTCCTGCTGAACAGACGTCAGACAACGGGTCCTGCCGAACAGACGTCAGACAACGGGTCCTGCCGAACAGACGTCAGACAACTGGTCCTGCCGAACAGACATCAGACAACTGGTCCTGCCGAACAGACGTCAGACAACGGGTCCTGCCGAACAGACGTCAGACAACGGGTCCTGCCGAACAGACGTCAGACAACTGGTCCTGCCGAACAGACGTCAGACAACTGGTCCTGCCGAACAGACGTCAGACAACGGGTCCTGCCGAACAGATGTCAGACAATTGGTCCTGCCAAAGAGACGTCAGACAACTGGTCCTGCCGAACAGACGTCAGACAACTGGTCCTGCCGAACAGACGTCAGACAACTGGTCCTGCTGAAAAGACGTCAGACAACTGGTCCTGGCGAACAGACGTCAGACAACTGGTCCTGCCGAACAGACGTGAGACAACTGGTCCTGCCGGAGAGACGTCAGACAATTGGTCCTGCTGAACAGACATAAGACAACTCGTCCTGCCGAACAGACGTCAGACAACTGGTCCTGCCGAAAAGACGTCAGACAACTGGTCCTGCCAAACAGACGTCAGACAATTGGTCCTGCCGGAACAGACGTCAGTCAATTGGTCCTGCCGGAGAGACGTCAGACAACTGGTCCTGCCGAACAGACATCACACAACTCGTCCTGCCGAACAGACGTCAGACAACTAGTCCTGCCAAAGAGACGTCAGACAACTGCTCCTGCCGAACAGACGTCAGACAACGAGTCCTGCCGAACAGACGTCAGACAATTGGTCCTGCCGAACAGACGTCAGACAACTGGTCCTGCCGAACAGACGTCAGACAACTGGTCCTGCCGGAGAGACTTCAGACAACTGGTCCTGTCGGAGAGACGTCAGACAACTGGTCCTGCCGAGCAGACGTCAGACAACTGCTCCTGCCGGAGAGACGTCAGACAACTGATCCTGCCGGAGAGACCTCAGACAACGGGTCCTGCCGGAGAGACGTCAGACAACTGGTCCTGCCGGAGAGACGTCAGACAACTGGTCCTGCCAAAGAGACGTCATACAACTGGTCCTACAGAAGAGGCGTCAGACAACTGGTCCTGCCGAACAGACGTCAGACAACTGGTCCTGCCAGAGAGACGTGAGACAACTGGTCCTGCCGGAGAGACGTCAGACAACTGGTCCTGCTGAACAGACGTGAGACAACTGGTTCTGCTGGAGAGACGTCAGACAACTGGTCCTGCCGGAGAGACGTCAGACAACTGGTCCTGCCGAAGAGACGTCAGACAACTGGTCCTGCCAGAGAGACGTGAGACAACCGGTCCTGCCGGAGAGACGTCAGACAACTGGTCCTGCCGAACAGACGTCAGACAACTGGTACTGCCTGTGACGTCAGACAACTGGTCCGGCAGAAGATACGTCAGACAACTGGTCCTGCAGAAGAGACGTCAGACAACTGGTCCTGCCGGTTACGTCAGAAACCTGGTCCTGCCGAACAGACGTCAGACAACTGGTCCTGCCGAACAGACGTCAGACAACTGGTACTGCCTGTGACATCAGACAACTGGTCCTGCAGAAGAGACGTCAGACAACTGGTCCTGCAGAAGAGACGTCAGACAATTGGTCCTGCAGAAGGGACGTCAGACAACTGGTCCTGCCGGTGACGTCAGACAATTGGTCCTACAGAAGAGACGTCAGACAACTGGTCTTGCAGAAGAGACGTCAGACAACTGGTCCTGCCGAACAGGCGTCAGACAACTGGTCCTGCCGGTGACGTCAGACAATTGGTCCTACAGAAGAGGCGTCAGACAACTGGTCCTACAGAGGAGAAGGAGCGGAAGCCGAGGACTGCTGTGTGGCTGTGTGTGAGGACCACGTCAGGCGGGTGGATGACCCACCCCTAGTGGAAGATAAGATTCCTTCTCTGCTGAGAGCCATGGAAGCCGAGGACTGCTGACCCACCCCTAATGGAAAATAAGATTCCGTCTCCGCTGAGAGCCATGGAACCGACTGGTTCTTCTACAGCGGGGAAAGGCCAGCCAGCCAGCACACAGCAGCTGTGTCGCCCTGTGTACCGACCTCGTCACGCTGCTGGCTGCTTCCCGCCGGCGGAAGAAAAGATTCTTTCTCTCGGCGGGTGGGGATGGGGGTGGGGGTGGGGGTGAGTCCATTGTTTCCTGGGCTAGAACTCAGCAGACCTGGGCACAATACCTGTTTTTGCTTTATGTGAAGAGGAGGAGAATTTCGAGAGAGTTCTGCACCAATCAGATGTTGCTACTTTTAGGTTGCAAAGAACATAAATTTTAGAAAAGGGAAACAATGAGGAAAGAAGTTCGTTCTGAACTGTAGCCCTTGCAGACTTGGATGTGGTTTGTAACGACAATTAAGTGGATTTCAAGTAAAAAAAAACAACAACAAAAAAAAACAACAACAAAAAACAAGGAAAGCTTAAATCAGAGCAAAGGTTGTAAAAAATCACCGTTTATTTCTTTGATCCCTGTCGCACCGTCCATTGTGTATTTATTCATGTATGTGTCACACCAGCTGTTTCACCGGATTCTGTGAACATCCTGTCGATTAAAGGTCAAAGTTCACAACGCCTATCAGGCACAGGGGCAGTGAACTCCCAGAGGTTGTCCCCCTTTAAGGCAGGACATGACAGACAACCCTTGCCAACGGTGCAGAGGTTGTCCCCCTCTAGTTCAGGACATGACAGACAACCCTTGCCAGTGGTGCAGAGGTTGTCCCCCTTTAAGGCAGGACATGATGGACAACCCTTGCCAATGGTGCAGAGGTTGTCCCCCTCTAGTTCAGGACATGACAGACAACCCTTGCCAATGGTGCAGAGGTTGTCCCCCTCCAGGGCAGGACGTGACAGACAACCCTTGCCAATGGTGTCAGGCAAAACCCGCTGTGCCACCGTGAAGTTACTCAACTCCTTTCCGCTCCGCCATCTGTTGAAGGTCTGCTCTCCAGATAACTTACTTATACACATGTTTGGCCATTTCGTCTCTTTGAGAATGTTCCCGCAACACTGCAAGTCCTCGGTTCACTTTCTTGCTGGCCTGTTGTTGTTTTCTTTTAATTCCTTTCATGCTTCTGTTTATTTTTCTGTCTGTGTATTTGTAGTGGCTATCAGTCTTCTCTCACTGTAATTTTACAATGGTATCATTGTATGTGGACATTGTGACCTTGCCGGTAGGAAATGTATCTGTTGGGTGCAGTAGACATTTAATCTCCTCCTCCTCCCCTTCTCTCTCTCTCTCTCTCTCTCTCTCTCTCTCTCTCTCTCTCTCTCTCTCTCTTTCTCTCTCTCGCTCGCTCGCTCGCTCATGCCTGCACA
>CM031605.1:14404472-14424472 GCA_018398815.1 Conus ventricosus | reverse complement strand
GGGGTTGTAATCAGTGATTAAGGCTGTATTCAGTGGTTTAGGGTTTTTTAATCAGCGAGTTAGGGTCTTTAATCAGTGAGTTAGGGGTTGTTAAAACGTGTTTTAAAGGTTGTAATCAGTGAGTTCGGGTTTTGAAATCAGTGAGTTAGGGCTGTAATCAGGAGTTAGGGTTGTAATTGAGTGGGTTCGGGTTGTATCAGTGAGTTTAGGGTTGTAATCAGTGATTTAGGGTTGTAATCAGTGATTTAGGCTTGGAATCAGTGAGTTAGGGTTGAAATCAGTGAGTTAGGTTGTAATCAGTGGGTTCAGGTTGTGATCAGTGAGTTAGGGTTGTAATCAGTGAGTTAGGGTTGAAATTTAATTGAGTTAGGGTTGTAATCAGTGAGTTAGGTTGTAATCAATAAGTTCAGGTTGTAATCAGTGAGTTAGGGTTTGTAATCAGTGAGTTGGGTTTTGAAAATAGTGAGTTAGGTTGTAATCAATGAGTTCAGGTTGTAATCAATGATTTAGGGCTGTAATTCGTGACTTCAGGCTGTAGTCGGGTGAGTAAGGGTTGTAATCAGTGAGTTAGGGTTGTAATAATTGAGTTAGCGTTGTAATCAGTGAGTTAGGTTGTAATCAATAAGTGCAGGTTGTAATCAATGAGTTAGGGCTGTAATCCGTGACTTCAGGCTGTAGTCAGTGAGTAAGTGTTGTAATCAGCGAGTTAGGGTTGTAATGAGTAAATTTTAGGTTGTAATAAATAAGTTCAGGTTGTAATCAGTGAGTTTAAGGGTTTTGATCAGTGAGTTATGGTTGTAATCAGTGAGTTAGGTTGAAATTTCAATGAGTTCATGTTGTAATCAGTGAGTTAGGGCTATGATCGTGTACTTCAGGTTGTGTCAGTGAGTAAGGGTTGTATTTGCGGTTAGGGTTGTAATCAGTGAGTTAGGATTCTAATCAGTGGGTTCGGTTGTAAAAAGTGATTTAGGGTTGCAATGAGTGGGTTTCGAGTAGTAATCAGTTATTTGAGGGTTGTAATCAGTCATTTAGGGTTGTAATCAGTTATTGGGGGTTTTTATCAGTGAGTTAGGGTGGTAATCAGTGATTTAGGGCTGTAATCAGTGATTAGGGTGGTAATCGTGATTTGGGTTGGAATCAGTGATTTAGGGTTGGAATCAGGGGATTTCGGGTTGGATCATTTGGATTTAGGGTTAGAATCAGTGATTTAGGGTTGGAATCATTTGATTTAGGGTTAGAATCAGTGATTGAGGGTGGTAATAAGTGTTTTTAGGGCTGTAATCAGTGGGTTCGGGTTGTATCAGTGAGTTAGGGTTGTAATCAGTGAGTAAGGGTTTTTTAATCGTGATTTAGGGCTGTAATCAGTGGGTTCGGGTTGTAATCAGTGGGCCCGGTTGTTTCTTTTCCCCTGTGACTAAAGGTTGAAACTCCGTGAAAGACAAACGGCCGAATGTGGCAACACCATGATGTTTTTCAGACAAGGCTTGGGCTGCCAAGTTGACTTCAACAATTCGTGATCGGGTCACGAGGCCCTGGCGGGATCGCCCTATTCAACACACTAAGCACGGTGGGTCACGTGACCTGGCAGATCGTCCTATTCAACACACTGAAGCACGGTTGGTCACGGGGCCCCGGGCAGATCGTCTATTCAACAACGAACCGGTGGGTCCGAGACCTGGCGATTCGTCCTATTCAACACCCTGAAGCACGGTGGGTCACGAGCCCTGGCAGATCGTCCTATTCAAAAACACTGAAGCACGGTGGGTCACGTGACCTGGCAAATCGTCCTATTCAACACACTGAAGCACGGTGGGTCACGAGACCTGGCAGATCGTCCTATTCAACACACTGAAGCACGGTGGGTCACGAGACCTGGCAGATCGTCTTATTCAACACACTGAAAACGGTGGATCACGTGACCTGGCAATCGTCCTATTCAAACACTGAAGCACGGTGGGTCACGTGCCCTGGCAGATGCCCTATTCAACACACTGAAGTACGGTGGGTCACGTGACCTGGCAGATCGTCCTATTAAACACACTGAAGTTTAGGGTTTGGGTCACGTGCCCTGACAGATCGTCCTATTCAACACACTGAAGCACGTTGGGTCACCAGACCTGACCCCCTTTGTCCTCTGCCAGTCCTTGGGACAGGAACTGGCGTGTAAGCCCACATAGGCACGTGCACGCTAGTGGTGTGTAAAGCCACACAGGCACGTGCACGTTTGTGGTGTGTAAACCCACACAGGCACGTGCACGCTAGTGGTGTGTAAAGCCACACGGGGCACGCGCACGCTATTTGGTGTGTAAAGCCACACAAGGCACGTGCACGCTAGTGGTGGTGTAAAGCCACACAGGCACGTGCACGCTAGTGGTGTGTGGACGTCATCCTCAGATGGGAATAAAGCCACGTCAGAGGGGGGATTGACCACGGTGCTCACGGCAAGCATCTCACGATGATGACACTTGGTCAAAAGAAGAAGACAAAACAGAAGATGGGAAGTATGCCAGTCTAGCGAGCAGCTTGAAGAAATTCTGACTTCCAGGCCCTGGTCTTCGCCGTAGTGAAGTTGGAGTGAGGGGATTCTGTAGGCTCAGCAGCCTATGACCCCATGAAACAGCTGAGGATTTCAGGTAAGAAGAGGACCAGAACCCTGAAGGCAATGGAGAGGCAGCCGAAAAGAGTTCCAGCGGATTGGTCGAGGAGGAACAAAGTGAACGTCATAAGGATTCAATTTCCCAACTTAGAACAGGTGTTCCGAAAACCCGTCAAAAAAGACACGTATTGAGGCCCCCCTCCAAAAGTTGCGGGGTTCGAACCCCGGCAGCGCCAGGAATAAAAAAGTTGGCAGTAGAGGGGCATCTGGGAGTCATGACCTGGATGTGGCCGGGCCCCCTTAGAGTGAAAGGAGTTCAGAGCCGAAACATTGTCTGGGGGAAGGGGGGGGGGGGGGGGGTTCTTCTCTTAAGATCTTTGCTGTCAAGCTCACCCTTGAATTTCTTCTACAGAAGAAAAAGAAGAAGAGAAAGGGAAAAAGAGAAAAAGAAGGAAGAAGAAGAAGGGAAAAAGAAAAAGAAGAAGAAGAAGAAGAAGAAGAAGAGAAGAAGAGAAGAAGAAGAAGAAGAAGAAAAAGGAAGACTGATCGTGGTTGTCGTTCTGGTGTTCCCAGTGTAGTGTTCTTTACTCTTCCTCCTCTCACATCCTTCGTAGATCATCCCACGTCCGTCACTCCCTCTTTGGTGGGCGTGACGTTAAACCTGAATGTAAAATAACCACGTCATGACGAGGACATGGCCCGCAGCGAGGTCATCGTTAATTACATCACTCACAGAAAAAAACGCATCAACAAGGAGACTGGTGTCAGTCATCGTTTTAAAACATCACTCACAGAAACAACGCATCAACAAGGGACTGGTGTCAGCTCATCGTTAATACAACACGACAGAAACAACGCTAACAAGGAGACTGGTGTCAGCTCACCGTTAATACATCACTCACAGAAAAAACGCATCAACAAGGAGACTGGTGTCAGCTCATCTTTAATACATTCACTCACAGAAACAACGCATCAACAAGGAGACTGGTGTCAGCTCATCGTTAAAAATCACTGACAGAAACAACGCATCAACAAGGAGACTGGTGTCAGCTCACCGTTAATACATCATCACAGAAACAACGCATCACAAGGAGACTGGTGTCAGCTCATCTTTAATTTAAAAAACATTACTCACAGAAACAACGCATCAACAAGGAGACTGGTGTCAGCTCAATCGTTAATACATCACTCACAGAAACAACGCATCAACAAGGAGACTGGTGTCAGCTCATCGTTAATACATCACTCACAGAAACAACGGTTTAACAAGGAGACTGGTGTCAGCTCACCGTTTAATTTAATACATCACTCACAGAAACAAGGATTTAACAAGGAGAATGGTGTCAGCTCACCGTTAATTTAATACATCATCACGAAACAACGCATCAACAAGGAGACTGGTGTCAGCTCATCGTTAATACATCACTCACAGAAACACGGATCAACAAGGGACTGGTGTCGCTCACCGTTATACATCACTCACAGAAACAACGCTCAACAAGGGGACTGGTGTCAGCTCATCGTTAATACATCACTCACGAAACAACGGATCAACAAGGAGATGGTGTCAGCTCAAACCCTTAATACATCACTCACAGAAAGAACGGAATCAACAAGGAGACTGGTGTAGCTCACCGTTAATACATCACTCACAGAAACAACGCTCAACAAGGAGACTGGTGTCAGCCCCATCGTTAATACATCACTCACAGAAACAACGGATCAACAAGGGGATGGTGTCAGTCATCGTTAAAACATCATCACAGAAACAACGGATAAAACAGGAGATGGTGTCAGCTCACCGTTTAATACATCACTCACAAACAACGCATCAACAAGGAGACTGGTGTCAGCTCACGTTAATACATCACTCACAGAAACACGCATCAACAAGGAGCTGGTGTTTAGCTCATCGTTAATACATCACTCACAGAAAAACGCATTTAACAAGGAGACTGGTGTCCCGCTCATCGTTAATACATCACTCACAGAAACAACGCATCAACAAGGAGACTGGTGTCACTCATCGTTAATACATCACTCACAGAAACAAGCATCAAAAAGGAGACTGGTGTCAGCTCATCGTTAATACATCACTCACAGAAACACGCATCAACAAGGAGACTGGTGTCAGCTCATCGTTAATACATCACTGACAGAAACAACGCATCAACAAGGAGACTGGTGTCAGCTCATTTGTTAATACATCACTCACAGAAACAACGCATCAACAAGGAGACTGGTGTCAGCTCATCGTTAATAAAATCACTCACAGAAACAACGCATCAAAAAAGGAGACTGGTGTCAGTCATCGTTAATACATCACTCACAGAAACAACGCATCAACAAGGAGACTGGTGTCAGCTCATCCCCTCACAGAAACAACGCATCAACAAGGAGACTGGTGTCAGCTCATCGTTAATACATCACTGACAGAAACAACGCATCAACAAGGAGACTGGTGTAAATCATCGTTAATACATCACTCACAGAAACAACGCATCATCAAGGAGACTGGTGTCAGCTCATCGTTAATACATCACTCACAGAAACAACGCATCAACAAGGTACTGGTGTCAGCTCATCGTTAATACATCACTCACAGAATCAACGCATCAACAAGGAGACTGGTGTCAGCTCATCGTTAATACATCACTCACAGAACAACGCATCAACAAGGAAATGGTTTTCAGCTCATCGTTAATACATCACTCACAGAAACAACGCATCAACAAGGAGATGGTGTCAGCTCATCGTTAATACGTCACTCACAGAAACAACGCGTCAACAAGGAGACTGTGTCAGCTCATCGTTTAATACATCACTCACGAAAACAACGGATCAACAAAGGGACTGGGGTCAGCTCATCGTTAATAATCAATCACAGAAAAAACGGATCAACATGGAGACTGGTGTCAGCTCACCCTTAATTTCATCACTACAGAAACAACGCTCAACAAGGAGGGCTGGTGTAGCTCATCGTTAATACATCACTACAGAAACAACGCATCAACAAGGAGACTGGTGTCAGCTCATCGTTAAAACATCACTCACCAGAAAAAAACGGATCAACAAGAAGACTGGTGGCAGTCATCGTTAATACATCACTCACAGAAACAACGCATCAACAAAGGGGACTGGTGTCAGCTCATCGTTAATACATCACTCACAGAAACACACGCATTTAACAAGGAGACTGGTGTCAAACTCGTCGTTAATACATCACTCACAGAAAAAGCATCAACAAGGAGACTGGTGTCAGCTCATGTTAATACATCACTCCAGAAAACAACGCGTCAACAAGGGGCTGTGTCAGCTCACGTTAATACATCACTCACAGAAACAACGCTCAACAAGGAGACTGGGTGTCAGCTCATCGTTAATACATCACTCACAGAAACAACGCATCAACAAGGAGACTGGTGTCAGTCATCACTCACAGAAAAAACGCATCAACAAGGAGGACTGGTGTCAGCTCATCGTTAATACTTTACTGACAGAAACAACGCATCAACAAGGAGACTGGTGTCAGCTATCGTTAATACATCACTCACAGAAACATTGCTCAACAAGGAGACTGGTGTCAGCTCATCGTTAATACATCACTCACAGAAACAACGCATCAACAAGGAGACTGGTGTCAGCTCATCGTTTAAAACATCACTCAAAAGAAACAACGCCATCAACAAGGAGACTGGTGCAGCTCATCGTAATACATCACTCACAGAAACACGCATCAAAAAGGAGACTGGGTCAGCTCATCGTTAATACATCACTGACAGAAACAACGCATCAACAAGGGGACTGGTGTCAGCTCATCGTTTTAAAACATCACTCACGAAACAAGCATCACAAGGAGACTGGTGTCGCTCATCGTTATTACATCATGACAGAAACAACGCAAACAACAAAGGGGATGGTGTCAGCTCATCGTTAATACATCACTGACAGAAACAACGCATCAACAAGGAGACTGGTGTCAGCTCATCGTTAATACATCACTCACAGAAAAAAACGCATCAAAAAAGGAGACTGGTGTCAGCTCATCGTTTTAAAACATCACTCACAGAAACAAACGCATCAACAAGGAGACTGGTGTCAGCTCATCGTTAATACATCACTGACAGAAACAACGCATCAACAAGGAGATGGTGCAGCTCATCGTTAATTTCATCACTGACAGAAACAACGCATCAACAAGGAGAAATGGTGTCAGCTCATCGTTATAATCACTCACAGAAACAACGCATCAACAAGGAGACTGGTGTCAGCTCATCGTTAATACATTTACTCACAGAAACAACGGGATCAACAAGGAGACTGGTGTCAGCTCATCGTTAATAATCACTCACGAAACAAGCATCAAAAAAGGAGACTGGTGTCAGCTCAATCGTTAATAAAATCACTCACAAGAAACAACGCATCAACAAAGGGGCTGGTGTCAGCTCATCGTTAATACATTTACTCACAGAAACAACGCATCAACAAAGGGGGACTGGTGTCGCTCATCGTTAATACACACTCACAGAAAACAACGCATCAACAAGGAGACTGGTGTCGCTCATCGTTAATACATCACTCACAGAAACAACGCATCAACAAGGGATGGTGTCAGTCAATCGTTAATACATCACTCACAGAAACAACGCATCAACAAGGAGACTGGTGTCAGTCATCGTTAATACATCACTTTACAGAAACACGCATCAACAAGGAGATGGTGTCAGCTCATCGTAATACATCACTGACAGAAACAACGCATCAACAAGGAGACTGGTGTCAGCTCATCGTTAATAAAATCACTCACAGGGAAAAAAGCATCAACAAGGAGACTGGTGTCGCCATCGTTTTAATACATCACTCACAGAAACAACGCATCAACAAGGAGACTGGTGTCAGCTCATCGTTAAAAACATCACTGACAGAAAACAACGCATCAAAGGGTATGGTGTCAGCTCATCGTTAATTTCATCACTGACAGAAACAACGATCAACAAGGAGACTGGTTGTCAGCTCATCGTTAATTACATCACTCACAGAAACAAAAGCATCAACAAGGAGACTGGTGTCAGCTCATCGTTAATACATCACTCACAGAAACAAAAGCATCAAAAGGAGAATGGTGTCAGCTCATCGTTAATACATCACTCACAGAAACAACGCATAACAAGGAGACTGGTGTCAGCTCATCGTTAATTTCATCACTCACAGAAACAACGCATAAAAGGAACTGGTGTCCCGCTCATCGTTAATACATCACTCACAGAAACAACGCATCAACAAGGAGACTGGTGTCAGCTCATCGTTAATACATCACTCACAGAAACAACGCATCAACAGGAGACTGGTGTCAGCTCATCGTTAATACATCACTCACAGAAACAACGCCATCAACAAGGAGACTGGTTTTCAGCTCATCGTTAATACATCACTCACAGAAACAACGCATCAACAAGGAGATGGTGTCAGCTCATCGTTAATAATTTACTCACAGAAACAACGCATCAACAAGGAGACTGGTGTCAGCTCATCGTTAATACTCACTCACAGAAACAACGCATCAACAAGGAGACTGGTGTCCGCTCCTCTACCGAACAAAGAACCAGCGTACCAAGCACTCTCCCGCAACAAGAAAAAGAAACTCCGAGCTCAGGCGCAAGTGCGCGCGCGCGAACTCTCTTTTCTCTCCCCTCTTCTCTTCTCTCTCTCTCTCTCTCTCTTCTCCTCTCTCTCTCTCTCTCTCTCACACACACACAAACACAACACACACACACACACACACATACACAATACGGGGCGCGCGCGCGCGCGCGCGCGCGCGCGCGCGCGGGAGAGAGGAGAGAGAGAGAGAGAGAGAGAGAGAGGAGAGGAGAGAAAAGGGGAGAGAGAGAATACTTCAGAAAGCTTCTTCTGTGAAGACACCATCTTTTTTGACGGTGATTAATGGGAATGCAGCCATTCAAGGTAAAATGAATGTAGGCCATTTCCTCCAACACACACACACACACACACACACACACACACACACACACACACACACACACACACATACACACAAAACACACAAAACACACACACACACACACACACACACACACACACACACACACACACACACACACACGCACGCACGCACGCACGCACGCACGCACGCACACCACACACACACACACACACACACACACACACACACACACACACACACACACACACGCGCGCGCGCGCGCGCGCACCAAGTAAGGAAAAGCCGTTCATCAAGGACACACACTTTCTTGTTTGCGTCACAAAGTGGGTTTTCTCTCTCTCTCTCTCTCTCTCTCTCTCTCTCTCTCTCTCTCTCTCTCTCTCTCCTCTCTCTCTCTCTCTCTCTCTCTCTGCAGGCGCGCGCGTGTGTGTATGTGTGTGTGCGCGCACGCGCACGCGCGTGTGCGCCTATGCGTGTACGTGCATGAGTGCGTGCATGCGCGCGCGCGCGCGCGTGTATGTGTGTTGTGTGTGTGTGTGTGTGTGTGTGTGTGTGTGTGTGTGTGTGTGTGTGTGTGTGTGTGTGCCTGCCACATTGTAATGTGATCCTGTGGATGTGGACATAATGGGCTAATGCAATGTGCCGTGGACAAACAAGGAAACACAGAAATCATTCACAAGGACAGTTGTCAGGTGCTGAGTTCGGCCGAACCGAAGCCATTTCAGCATGTGGCACTATCTAAAGGTGGGCCCACACGGAGCCATTTCAGCATGTGGCACTATCTAAAGGTGGGCCCACACGGGCCGTTTGAATTGCAGCTTTCGGCGAGGAAAACAAAAGTCTCCTCCCCCTCCTCCTCCTTCTTTCTTCTTCTTCTTCTTCTTCTTCTTCTTCTTCTTCTTCTTCTTCTTCTCTTCTTCCAGATGAGGATACTGCCGTGTTCCAGACAAAGCGGTCTTGATGATGGCCGTGATTGTCGCACACAATGCCTCCTGTGCGTGTACACATCACCCACACCATCAGCCTTTGGGCGTTGCTCTTGGAAGGACTGTCATCAGATTTAAAGTATGCGTAAGATGTTACACGTGCGTTCGCAGACGGAGCCTCAGTTTAGTAAAACTTCTTTGAAGGCCGTCCAGGGAACGCAGTCCAAACCAATGTCAACTGCAAGAACCCCCTTCCCTCTTAACTCCACCCACCCCCCTCCTCAACGGCTGTACGGGGTCTCGAACAAACGACTCCTGCATCATCATGATCAGGAGTTGAACGCTGTACCAACAGAGCAGTGCTGTTGACGATGGGAGTCATTGTCCATGATCCCCGTGAGGCATCCATGAAGCAGAAAAGGGAAGAACAGTTCACCTCGTTCCTCCACTACTGTGTGTGTCAGGGCCTAGCGTAAGGCGTCAACCAGCACAGGGAAGAACAGTTCACCACGTTCCTCCACTACTGGGTGTGTGTCAGGGTCTGGCGTGAGGCGTCCATGACGCAGCACAGGGAAGAACAGTTCATCACGTTCCCCCATTGCTGTGGACAGGTGTGTGTCAGGGTCTGGCGTGAGGCATCAAGTAAACAGCACAGGGAAGAACAGTTCACAACGTTCCTCCATTGCTGTGGACTGGTGTGTGTCAGGGCCTGGCGTGAGGCGTCAAGTAAGCAGCAAAGGTGGGCAGGAGTGGATGACAAGTAATAAGCTTAAATTAAATTGTGAAAAGACTGAAGTCATGCCCGTTGGAGCCTCCTCCTGCCTCAAGCTCGTTGAGTCAGAGTCAATGGTTGTTGATGGTGCTGAATTACCTTTCAATAAATCTGTCAAATACCTTGGTGTTACCATTGATCAGTGTCTGACCATGCAGAATCAAATATCTGTGGTCTGTCGCTCATCCTTTTTAGAGCTGAGACGTATTGCTTCCATCCGACGCTTTATATCCAGGGAAGTAGCTGTCAGGCTAGTCTGTGCCACGGTGATGTCAAGATTGGACTACTGCAACTCTGTTTATGCTGGGCTTCCCGCAGAACAGATTGCTCGGCTGCAGAGAGTCCAAAATAGCGCTGTACGAGAGGAGGTGTGAGCACATCACTCCCATGCTGATCGAACTGCACTGGCTTCCCATACAGTATCGGTGGCAATTTAAACTGGCAGTTCTTGCTTTCCGCCACTTCAATGAATCTCTTCATCGGTGGCAATTTAAACTGGCAGTTCTTGCTTTCCGCCACTTCAATGAATCTCTTCCTCACTATCTCTCTCATTCTCTCTGCACCTACCAAAGCTCTCGTACCCTTCGCTCTTCTTCACAAAAACTTTTGAAAATCCCTAAGCGTTCTCTGAAATCTGTTGGCGAAAGAGCCTTCAGTTTTGGAGCACCTTCTGTTTGAAACTCCCTCCCTGAAGACCTTCGTAATCAGCCTACTCTTTCTTCTTTTAAATCTCAGCTCAAAACTTACCTCTTCAAAAAGGCCTATTCTCTTCTGTAGATGACTAGATCTCTCCTAAATTCCTCCACAACTAGTTCGGTGAGGCAGTTTATGCATGTAGGTGCGTCTGCCATTGTGTATTTTCTTATTGCTGTGTGCAGGAATATTGTATGAATAAGTGCAAATGATGGATGTAAGCGCATTGAGTTGTACAACAAGAAATGCGCTATATAAGTATTATACATTATTATTATTATTATTATTATTATTATTATTATTATTATTATTATTATTATTATTAATTAAGAACAGTTCACCACGTTCCTCCATTGCTGTGGACAGGGTGTGTGTCAGGGCCTGGCGTGAGGCGTCAACCAGCACAGGGAAGAACAGTTCACCACGTTCCTCCATTGCTGTGGACAGGGTGTGTGTCAGGGCCTGGCGTGAGGCGTCAACCAGCACAGGGAACAGTTCACCACGTTCCTCCACTGCTGTGGACAGGGTGTGTCAGGGCCTGGCGTGAGGCGTCCATGACGCAGCACAGGGAAGAACAGTTCACCACGTTCCTCCACTGCTGTGGACTGGGTGTGTGTCAGGGTCTGGAGCTGTGCCCATGGTTTTCCCTGTCCTGGGCCTGCAAACACACACACACACACACACACACACACACACACACACACACACACACACGCACACACACACACACACACACACACACACACACACACACACACACACACACACACACACGCACGCACGCATACACATACACATACACGCACACACTCATAAAGACAACACACATGCAGAGAGAGAGAGAGAGAGAGAGAGAGAGAGAGGAGAGAGAGAGGAGAGAGAGAGAGAGAGAGAGAGAGAGAGAGAGCAGAACTCAGAATTATAAGTGTAAACCTCCCCTTGTTCCTACTGTAAAGAAACGCACAAGGGGAGATCGGGTTCGGGAGAAAGTTGGATTAGGTTCATCCAAAAAAGAGAAATGAGTCAGGCCCAGTGAATATTTTCTTTCTTTTAATTTGGTCTACAGCTTTTTGTACATGAAAGGGGCTGGTGACAATGCCCAACAAAAAGGAAATAGGGGAAAAATTAAGGTAAAGGGGAAAAAAAGGAAAAATAAAGGTAGAAGTAACGACAAAGGGCTCTAGCAACCGTGGCCTGTCAATGACAATGCAAACGAACGTAAACCACAAATGCATCTTACACCATTGCATTGTTCACACACATCCGAATCATTTCATAAGTTCTTCCACGTGACAGAAAAACATCATTTAGCAAAATTACAAGACTAGGTCAATCTCAGGGATAAGGTATCCCTCATTCTAACTGCGAGCCAGAACATATCATCCAGGAGACACATAACCAGGAATGTGCTATACTGTGGTATTCGGAATCATAGGTCCAGGTTATCAACAATGATAACCTATCCAAACAAGAACTAACCGAGTGACAAAACGACCACTCTGAAACCAGGGTGAACCTAACCTCAAAGACACGGTTCAACACTGTGCTGCCCTAAGTCAGAACAGCAACTGCCAATTATGTGGGATTCATATCCCTAACACAATTATTCCATCTCATTCCATGTGTTCCATCATAACTGCTCATCACTTCGCTTCTATAATTAAGCAACATGGGATAACAGACTGCATCCCCAAATTACAACCAGTCAAAGGAATCGACAGTGAACATGATCAAGCGCAACACTTCGACTCATGAAATGGAAAAAAAAAACATGAAACAGCAACAAAGAAATATGTCAGTTTCCATCGACATTAAAGGCAAACAGCCTATATAGGCAACAAGCCTGTAACCTTCATCATGCATAAAGGGAGACAGATACATATAACCGGTATGGTAACATGTTCTTCAGAAAAGAAATATACTTAGTAGAGAGAGAGAAGAGAGAGGAAGAGAGAGAGAGAGAGAGAGAGAGAGAGAGAGAGAGAGAGAAAGAGAGAGAGTTATGGCTTATCGCTCCGGTCAAAAAGCACTGCAAAATCATCTATTACAATAGCCCATAAGCCAATAACATATAGCAATATTTGCCTTACCGGCCATCATTTAACGACTCCTGTCTCAACTGCTGAATTATCAAATTCTAGAAACACCACTAACAATCTGTCTACTACATCACTCTACTATCTGCTTATTCATTTACTTTTAAGGACTCCATAACTTCTGTATTTTATCTCATTTATTTATTTTTTATTGCCACAGAACTGAATCCTTTACTGAATTTCTATCCTGCAATTAAGTAGGCCTTTCCTTCAAATATGAACTCGACTTCTAAAACAATTTCAAAATCTTAGTGCTCAATAAAATCTATAGAAAACCCAAAGGGTCAAGAACACAAAGCATGGAACAATCAAATCTCATTTCATGATAACAGTGCGCACATAGCAAAACACAAAGTGCATAGTACTTAGATGCACGGCCAGAATACAGAAATGGAAAAAATGCATCAACTTACATTTTTGGTGACATCAGAACACCATCACTACACTTCACAGAATAAGGTGTAGTCCTCTCTGTTTGAGATTTGGGGCCTGACTGAATAACTCCGTAACTTCCAGAGCACCCACGCTTCCCCTAGCGTCACCTAGGGACGACATCTGTCAGATCCCTACGCCTCATGAATATTTATAAGGGTCTTATATGTTTAACTGCAACTATTAACTACAAACTTCATATCACCTACATGTCCCTCTAACCTAGGCATACAACATCTTCTCAAACATTGCGTGATCCTAAGTTTCACCAGTTTGAAATAAGAAAATAATTATCAGAACTATTTCCTTAAAATCTCCAGGATGACCAACAACCTAAATAGTAAGCCCATCCCACAACTACTGCTCTTCCTCTTACATAACGGGGCTGGCACTCCATAAACTTTCCTCGGTCTCTTCCCCGGTCGAGCCGAGAGTATTCCCTCTTTGGAATGTCCGGCCCGTCGCCGGTCAGTGCCTACAAAGGGATTCCTCCTTAGCTCGCCACACAACTGGGCGAACTCATCGGGGGTCATCAGACTACCCCCCTCGGTTAATCTAAACATCAACCATGGCACTCCTCAGTGGAAGCACACAAGAATCTCTGGTACACCATAGGTGGTGTACATAAGATACGTCGGCCTTTAGCCACAAGTCATGGAGGTGACACATGGAAATGGGAGTGGGGGGGGGGGGGGGGGGGGGGGGGGGGGGGGGGGGCTGGGGAAGAGAGACAAGGAGCTGGGGGGGGGGGGGAGGTAAGGAATGAGGGAGAGAACGGGGAGGAGGTGAAAAAGATAAACATGTTCCGAATTTCACCATTTTGACAACGAGAGAGACAGAGAGACAAGACAAGACAAAATTCTGTATTTACGAGGATAATAGATAAGCACTGACGCGCTTTTTTACATCCAGTCCTCGCTCTGAGTAGGGACTACACCATGCAGAGAGAGAGAGAGAGAGAGAGAGAGAGAGAGAGAGAGAGAGAGAGAGAGAGAGAGAGAGAGGACAGACAGACAGACAGACAGACAGACAGACAGTCGCAGGATCGGGGTGGGGGTGGGGTTCATAATGAGACCTCTCTAGCGCCACTTCCGTGTTGTGCCGGGGATAACGAGGCCTGTCATGCCCTGTGACGTTGGAGCGGAGCGTCAGCCACTCAGCCACTCAGCCCCTCAGCCAGCCTGTAACTGCACAGCAGGTGCCAGAGCCGCTGCCGCCTGCTGCCACAGGAGCCTGACAATGCCACAGAGTGCACGCCCTTTGGCCTCCGCCTGTTCGGGGTTGTGGGGCCCGCACGTGAAAAATCAGCATCATCATCATCATCATCATCATCATCATCGTCTCTTCCTGCGAGACTTCACTCTGCAGGCTTACTACTACCAGACACCTGGCTCAGCGACAGGCTCAGCGACAGGCTCACAGCGCGCGCACCTTACGTTCAACAACGACCACCACGAGGTGTAGGCTAAGCGTACTCGCTTCGTCCTGCGCGCGCGCGTGTGTTGCTGACGCGCTTGGGAGAGAGGGGGGGGGGGGGGTGTTGTTGTTGTCAGTCATCTGACGTCACTCCTCGATTCCCCTCCCCCTTCCCCCTCCCCTCCCCCCTCCGCGCTTTCGGATGACGTCAGGAGAGGAGGTGAGGGTCGGCCAATCATCGAGACGCGACACCTCCTCCTTCCCTACCCTCAACCCCTCCCTCCTCTCCCCTCTCAACCCTTCCTCCTTGCCCACCATCTCTCTCTCTCTCTCTCTCTCTCTCTCTCTCTCTCCTGGCCGTCTCTCCCTTCCTCCCTTCTTCTCCGCCGCAGTCGTGGGCGCCAGATAGGCCTAGCGTGGAAGCGGCGGAGGATAGGAAGCGAGAGAAGACAGTTGTTCAGCAGCTTTTCAGACTGGCACCTCGCAGGTCTGTAAAACAGAAACAAAAAGGAGAAGAACAAACGTGAAGAGAAAGAGACGGGCGGACAGAGAGAGAGGGAGGAAGAGACAGAAAGAGCGACTGCTGACAACACTGGTCTGTGTCTGGACTTTCTCTGTGAGTGACAAACTTCATCCACAAATTCATAGCTTTTCGTTTATGCCGTCAAAGGTTTCTGACCGTCTGAACTTTTTGTTGTTGTTGTTGTTGTTCTTTGGTTTGAGGAGTTGTTATTCTTCTGTGTACCTGTGTTGATATATTTCTTGTTCTTCCCTTTGTTTCTTTGTTTCTTTTCTTTTTGCTCTTTTTTTTTTCTCTTTTGTTCTTCTTCTTTTTGTTTTTGCTTGTTCGTTTTGTAGAAAATGGGTAAGCTGTTTTTTGAGGTCATGGTGTATAGACTTTTAGTCAACAAAAGAACATCTTCCATCTTGGACAACAATCGTATGAGATTCAAAACTTCATTGGCCTGATTACCAATCGAAATACACATTGAGGAAATGTCATGTGACAACACTCTGTGAAGTTCGCCTCTGTTGGGACAGACTGAGGAAAAATCAAACAAACAAGTCAGAGAGTGAAGCTACTGTCTCCACCAGAAATTGTTGAATTGTGTGTGTGTGTGTGTGCGTGTGCGTGTGTGGTGTGTGTGTGCGTGTGTGTGTGTGACAGATTCAAACATGGTGACCGGCGACAGCCCCCGCGTTGTGTCCTCGTGACGTTGCAGCAAGAAGTGAGTTGTCTGCCTTGACAGGCAACAAGAGGTCGTGATCATTAAGTTGGTCACCTCGTTCGCTGTGGACCTGGTCAGCGCTGTGATCACAGGTCAGCAAACCGCACGTGCAGCACGAGTTCATGTGGACGAGGCGAACTGAGGGCCAGAACTGCTGTTCTCTTCACTCTCAACTCTCGCCTGCCCGGCGCTGACTGGTTTAGTGTGGCGATGTCGGTGATGAACTGAAGCCAGTGATCGTCTCCCAGAGACTGACCCCAGCTAGAGTGAGTGACAGCAGCGTTGTAGATGGCGCCAGACTATATCCATGGTCCCCTAAAGGAAATCCTGAAGCACCGCGGTCATTTCAACATGCGGATGGACCCCTTAGTTCGTCGGTTGACTCACGCCGTCGTGTTCTGTGTGTTCGTGTCCTTGCTGGGTCCTGGCCACGGGGCCATAGCGGGCCCTGTGAGGGGCCGGAGAGCCAGGGGCAGCCGGGGTCTGGATGATACCCCCATTGTGACAGTGGCCAGGTGCCGCGTGCAGTGCATGAGAGAGGTGAGTGGCCTTTGTCGTGGGCTGTCCTGTCTCTTTGTCGTGGGCTGTCCTATCTCTTTGTCCTTGGCTGTCCTGTCTCTTTGTCCTGGACTGTCCTGTCTCTTTGTCCTGGACTGTCCTGTCTCTTTGTCGTGGGCTGTCCTATCTCTTTGTCCTGGGCTGTCCTGTCTCTTTGTCCTGGCTGTCCTGTCTCTTTGTCCTGGGCTGTCCTGTCTCTTTGTCCTGGACTGTCCTGTCTCTTTGTCGTGGGCTGTCGTGTCTCTTTGTCCTGGGCTGTCCTGTCTTTGTCGTGGGCTGTCGTGTCTCTTTGTCCTGGGCTGTCGTGCCTCTTTGTCCTGGGCTGTATTGTCTCTTTGTCCTGGCTGTCCTGTCTCTTGTCCTGGCTGTCGTGTCTCTTTGTCCTGGGCTGTCCTGTCTCTTTGTCCTGGGCTGTCGTGTCTCTTTGTCCTAGGCTGTATTGTCTCATTGTCTTGGGCTGTCGTGTCTCTTTGGCGTGGGCTGTCCTGTCTCTTTGTCGTGGGCTGTCCTGTCTCTTTGTCGTGGGCTGTCGTGTCTCTTTGTCCTAGGCTGTATTGTCTCATTGACCTGGGCTGTCGTGTCTCTTTGGCGTGGGCTGTCCTGTCTCTTTGTCGTGGGCTGTCCTGTCTCTTTGTCGTGGGCTGTCCTGTCTCTTTGTCGTGGGCTGTCCTGTCTCTTTGTCGTGGGCTGTCCTGTCTCTTTGTCCTGGGCTGTCCTGTCTCTTTGTCCTGGGCTGTCCTGTCTCTTTGTCCTGGGCTGTCTTGCCTTTGTTCTTTACTGTTGATGGAGAGAGCCTCATCCTGCCTCGTCCCTCTTTCTCGTCACCTCTGCCCCCTCCCCCCTCCTTCCCTCTTAACCGTTCTCTCCGCTCTATACCTCTCTCCCTCCCCCACCTCTCCCCCTCTCTTCCTTTTTTTCCAAACGCTGACCACGACCAAATTCAATGCACCCCCCCCCCCTTTCCCTTTGTTTTTCTTTTGACATTAGACTGTCTCTGTCTTGTTAGCCCCGGTAACCTTTTCAGTGACCATCCTCTCTGTATGGTCGAAACGATGAAAGGATCACATTTTCTATCCCGTGTTCGGTGTTCGTACTCCTGTAAACGAACTAACGAAAGAGATGTGTGTGTGTGTGTGTGTGTGTGTGTGTGTGTGTGTGTGTGTGTGTGTGTGTTTGTGTGTGTGTTTGTGTGTTTGTGCGTGCGTGCGTGCGTGCATGTTTGCGTGCGGGCGTGCGTGCGAGTGTATGTGTGTGTGTGTGTGTGTGTGTGTGCGTGTATGCGTATGTGTTGCGTGTGCGTATGTGTGGAAGAGGGGGGGGGGGGGGGGTCAGTCCAGGGTAGGCCTAATCATTGGCCAAATTCATGTCAAGGGGCCCTCAATCCAGTACTTTACCAGTTAACAACCCCTAGAAAAAAGCGTTCCTTGTAGCCCAACAGCCCGAGGCTGACACACTGATGATGTCCCCAACTTGCATGTGCGGGGAGCATTGGAAGGCGTGTTCTAATCCACTTCACTCGTGGCGGTGACGGAAGGAAACACGGTGGAGAGAGATCAGCTCAGAAGGCATGTCAGAGTGTTAAAAGCATGATGGGGGAGGGAGGGGGTGTCATCCCGTTTCGCCCTTTTTCATTTCGCCCTTTCCCATTTCGTCCTGTTCCCTTTTCGCCCTTTCCTATTTCGCCCTAACGTTCCTTTGAGTGTCATTACGCCCTGTAACTTTATGGTGACATCCCATTTGGTCTACTCCCATTTTGTCTACTCCCATTTCGTCTACTACTCCCATTTCGTCTATTTCCATACTGACCATACTGCAAGGCTCCCCCCTGGCGTAACCAGTGTCCCAGTCTACTCCAAAGCAGAATCGATGGTCTTTAGATTAGAGTAGGGCGAAGCCCGAGAGAGGACGAAGGACGAATGAACGAAGGCCGTTAGGCCAAGTCGTGCTCACACGCAAAATGAAAAAGGGCGAAACGGTACCTGCCAGGATCGTGTTGTGGAAGTCCCAGTTCGCCCTGGCAGGGCAAAATGAAAAGGGCGAAACGGTACCTGCCAGGATCGTGTTGTGGAAGTCCCAGTTCGCCCTGGCAGGGCAAAATGAAAAAGGGAGAAACGGTACCTGCCAGGATCGTGTTGTGGAAGTCCCAGTTCGCCCTGGCAGGCAAAATGAAAAAGGGCGAAACGGTACCTGCCAGGATCGTGTTGTGGAAGTCCCAGTTCGCCCTGGCAGGGCAAAATGAAAAAGGGCGAAACGGTACCTCACCGGGGAGGGGAGGGGAGGAGAAGGGGTGGGAGGGTGGTGGTGAAGAAACTCGAGGTTTGTGTATTGTTTCAGCCTTCTCAGTGATAATCTTATCTAGCGATACGAAGCATATAAATAATTACGTTCTCCCTCCGCATTTACAAATTCGTGTCTGCGAAGAAGAGAGGAGGGGCGGAGTGACGGAATATTTTGTTGATTTTTTTTTTCATTTGTTGCCACATTAGAGAACCTCTTCTCTCTCTCTCTCTCTCTCTCTCTCTCTCTCTCTCTCTCTCTCTCTCTCTCTCTCTCTCTCTCTCTCTCTCGTGTGTGTGTGTGTGTGTGTGTGTGTGTGTGTGTGTGTGTGTGTGTGTGCGTGTGTGTGTGTGCTCGTGCGTACGTGTGTGTGTGTGTGTGTGTGTGTGTGTGTGTGTGTGTGTGTGTGTGTGTGTGTGTGTGAGAGAGAGAGAGAGAGAGGAGAGAGAGAGAGAGAGAGAGAGAGAAAGACAAGGACCGAGACAGAGATTTAGTGGGAATGAGGTGAAATGGGAAATTTGGAATGTTTTGTGTCCTTTGCTGTTGTAGACAAAGTGTGAACTGCGGTATTACTTGGGAACAATGGAGATGAAGTTCACACAATTAGGCATTAGGCACACTGCGGTGGCCATGGTGGCCAGCCCTCCCCTCCTCCATCCCTTAGAAACACACACACACACACACACACACACACACACACACACAACACACACACACACACACACATTGCTGAACAACTTAGTAGTGGGGCAAGTGCAGGCTAACAATTCTTCCGTCATTATATTATTACTGACTTGGCAAAGAATTAAGAAAAAGAAGGAAAAAAAAGGAAAAAAAAACTCATTCTTCCCGTCAACAGAAGCTTTCTATCTCATTCTTCCGTCAACAGAGGCTTATCTATCTCATTCTTCCCGTCAACAGAGGCTTTCTATCTCATTCTTCCCGTCAACAGAGGCTTTCTAACTCATTCTTCCCGTCAACAGAAGCTTTCTATCTCATTCTTCCCGTCAACAGAGGCTTTCTAACTCATTCTTCCCGTC
>CM031605.1:14391972-14399472 GCA_018398815.1 Conus ventricosus | reverse complement strand
ATATCGCGAGGACAAAGAGAGAAGCTACAACATATCGTGAGGACAAAGAGAGAAGCTATAACATATCGTGAGGACAAAGAGAAAAGATACAACATATCGTGAGGACAAAGAGAGAAGCTACAACATATCGTGAGGGCTGAACGGCGGATCATCTGCCTGAACACAGAGACAAAGAGAGAAGATACAAAAATGACTGAAGCCTTGAGCAGGAAGATCAGGAAAACCGGTGTCTCCGTACATCCCAAACCTATCAACACCATCCGCAGCCAGCTGGTCGCCCCCAAGGACAAAACTGACACACTGGACAAGTCTGGAGTGATCTACCAAATAGACTGTCGTGACTGTGAAGAAAACTATGTCGGGGAAACTGAGAGAAACCTCCGAAAACGCTTGACGGAACACAAAAGGGAATCATCACCAGTAGGCGCCCACCTACACGCCCAGCAACATCAGTTCGATTATGAAAAACATCAGCGTTCTCGACCGTGACAATAGATATGGTTTCAGCGTGGGGTGAAGGAGGCCATACATATTGCCGCCAACAACCCCACACTCAACCGGGACCGGGCAGACACACCTTGCCATCGTGTACAACACCCTCAACGTGAAGTCACATGACCAGGGTTCGACCCGTGGTCGTGTGCACTGAACGCCAGTTCACCCAGTAGCCACACCACCGCTGAAGAAGACAGACGGAGGTCTGTCGAAAGCTCCAAGTAAGTGCTATTCCTAGCTGAGTGACCTGTGTAAATCCGGTAGTCGTTATACAACGTATCGTGAGGGCTGAACGGTGGATCATCTCTCTTCTTGATGTTTGGTGTTCCTGTTAATGACATCAGTGCGACATATGTACCGTAGTCACCTTGTTCTATTTTTAATCTTTGTTGTAAGCATGTTCACTTCTCTTCTTCCCCCCCTCTCCCCGTCCCTCCCCCCCTCCTCCTTCTCCTCCTCCTGACCCTGCTGCACCCATCTCCCCACGTTGTCCCCCTGCCCTGCGTGACCTTCCCCCCCCCCCCCCACCCCACTCCACTCCACCCCACGACCCTCCCCCTCATCTCCACACATTGTCCCCTGCCCTGCGTGACCTCCCCCTCACACCCCACACCACTCCTCCCCCTGCCCCCCCCCCCCCCATCTCCCCACATTGTCCCCTGCTCTACGTGCCCCCCCCCCCCCACACCCCACCCACTCCACTCCCCACCACCCTCCCCCCATCTCCCCACGTTGTCCCCTGCCCTGCGTGACCTCCCCCCCCCCCCGCTCCATTCCACCCCACCACCCTCCCCCCATCTCCCCACGTTGCCCCCTGCCCTGCGTGACCCCCCTCCCCCAGCTCCATTCCACCCCACCACCCTCCCCCCATCTCCCCACGTTGTCCCCTGTCCCCTGCCCTGCGTGGCCTTCCCCCCCACACCCCACTCCACTCCACCCCACCACCCTCCCCCCATCTGCCCACGTTGTCCCCTGCCCTGCGTGACCCCCCCCCCCCCCCCCGCTCCATTCCACCCCACCACCCTCCCCCTATCTCCCCACGTTGTCCCCTGCCCTGCGTGACCCCCCCCCCCCCCCCCCGCTCCATTCCACCCCACCACCCTCCCCCTATCTCCCCACGTTGCCCCCCTGCCCTGCGTGGCCATTTTTTCTTCCCCACCCCACTCCACTCCACCCAACCCCCGCGCCCCCTCAACTCCCCACATCGTCTCCCTCTCCTGATGTGACTAGAACTGTTGTCACTGAACAGGAAACTGAGAAAGGACTCTTGAACGAACTGACAACCACTCCTGACGTGACATGTTTTCATGGAATTCTGGGGAAAAGCACTTTTTTCAAAATATGAATTCGCGTTGTCCATGTACATTAAAAAAAAAAAAAATTGACATGGGAAGTAACTCTTTCAGTCAGTACCTGCGATTACTTCCTTGGTGTAAATAAGAATATCGCTTATAAACTGACGTCTTCACACAAGTTTCTAATTAAAGAAAAATGAAAGCATACTTACTGTCCTCACCTTCCTTCATTCTTTCTTTTTACGTTTCATTTTTGTTTGTTTTGTTTTGGTTCCCATGCTATGGTAAACATTTTCTTTCAAAAGGGAGAGGGAGGTGGGATGGCGAGAGACTTGCATGAAGTGTGTGTCCGGGTGAACAGTGGCATGAAGAAACCGTCGGGCGTTGACTAAAGACTGCGTTCTCCCTTGTCATCATTCTTCAACCTCCAGCCGACTTCCCCTTTCCCTGGGCGAAGCTAATAGCGCCAAGCCTATCCACACAGAGAGGCTGCGATCTCTGTGCTAGCTAACAGCACCAAGCCTATCCACACAGAGAGGCTGCGATCTCCCTGCTAGCTAACAGCACCAAGCCTATCCACACAGAGAGGCTGCGATCTCCCTGCTAGCTAATAGCACTAAGCCTATCCACACAGAGAGGCTGCGATCTCCCTGCTAGCTAATAGCACTAAGCCTATCCACACAGAGAGGCTGCGATCTCCCTGCTAGCTAATAGCACTAAGCCTATCCACACAGAGAGGCTGCGATCTCTCTGCTAGCTAATAGCACTAAGCCTATCCACACAGAGAGGCTGCGATCTCCCTGCTAGCTAATAGCACTAAGCCTATCCACACAGAGAGGCTGCGATCTCTCTGCTAGCTAATAGCACTAAGCCTATCCACACAGAGAGGCTGCGATCTCTATGAGCGCGCGTCATTATGACAACTATGGTCGGCAACTCGGCGTGCGAGCCACAAAGAAAACGAGGAAGGCAGAATAACCTGTTACGTGTGGATATTTTGGCAGCGGCCGGTCCTTAACAGTTCTGGCTTATTGGTACAGCATACCTATTACCTCCATCTCCTCCCCCGTTGTACTACACGTAGGTCTGTGTAATTCGTGGTACAACAAACTTATCCCCCCTGTTATAATACATGTAGGTCTCTGTAATTCGCGCGCGCGCGCACGCACGCACACACGCACGCACGCAGAATCTTTCTGCTGGATGTTCAAGGCTTTGGATACATTTTTCCCACAAGAGGTGTAGTCTATCAGCGTCTTGGTGACATGCCCTTTGTAATACACACACACACACACACACACACACACACACACACACACACACACACACACAGAGAATCTTTCTGCTGGATATTCAAGGCTTTGGATACATTTTTCCCACAAGAGGTGTAGTCTGTCAGCGTCTTGGTGACATGCCTTTGTAATATATTCCTTGTATGAGGAGTAACGAAACAAAAACCCCTCCTGGTAGCCGACACGAAACTAAAAGAGATTAGTGGACAAAAAGGTCGAAGCATTCAATTACTCTTACCTTTACACTGGTCCTTGCCAAGTTTCTCTATGCCTGTAAGACGTGGACTCTGACAGCTGAACTTGAGAGAAGGATTCAGGCATTAGAGAAGAGATGCTGCCACAAAATCCTTGGCATCTTATACAGAGACCACATTACCAACTTGTAGGTCCAGACCAAAGTAAAGCAAGCCATTGGACCATACGAAGACCTGTTGTCCACAGTGAAAAGCAAAATATGATAGTATGGTCATGAATCAAGATCAACAGGACTTGCCAAAACCATTCTACAAGGAACAGTGCTAGGAGGCAGAAGGAGAGGAAGACAGAGAAAGAGATGGGAGGACAACATCAGTGCATGGACTGGCCTCACACTCAGCAACTGCCTCAGAGCGTCTGAGAACCGGGAGGAGTGGAGGAAGCTGGTTGCGAAGTCTTCTGTGGCGCCTCAACGGTCTTCAAGACTCCGGGATAGGTGATAGTGACGTTTACGTTTCACGGATTGGCAACTTTGGTTCTAACTTTGATTCTAATATGACGTCAGACTCCAGTACGTGTCTATGACGTGAACGTAGGTTATTTCCGTATCTTGACGTAGATCAGATTGTGTAATAATGTTGTTCAACTTCATTCATGAAAACCGGTCTATATGCTGAAGGTGAAGTTCGTTATCTTGTGCGTAAAAATGGCGCTGTTTAATTTCCTGTGACGTGGGTGTTTTACGTCTTGGCTTTATGATAATCGTAAACAGTTGTGGTTGTGACCGTTGATGTGGTTCTTCACACACACACACACACACACACACACACACACACTCTCTCTCTCTCTCTCTCTCTAGAAAAGAGATGTGATGTGATGTGGTGTGTGTGTGTGTGTGCCAGCGCGCGGGAGCGTGAGAGGGGAGTGATGATCGAATCGTGGGGAGGAGGAGAGAGGATGGGCAGGCAGAGCCTCACCTGTCAATCATTATCTAATAACCGCTGGCCATGGTCCGGTCCCACCCCGCTACACTGACCCCCACCATCATCACCACCTCTCCTCATCTCTCCCCCCCCCCCCCCCCCCCGCATCGCTTCTCTTTCTCCCTCCATCCCCCCCTCCACCGCCCTTCCCCGCCACCTTGGGTGTGACATTGCTACTAATCAGCCTGGGAGGAGCGGCCGGAAAGCCGGGGGGGGGGGGGAGGGGGGGGGGAGGGTCGCACTGGCTGGGATGGGTGAGTGGGGTGGGGGGGGGGAGGGAGGGCAGTTCACGTTGTAAGAGACGTGTAATTGAATGGGGGAAGGAAAACACACTGAATACGACCTCCGAGAGCTACGTCAGAACAGACTTACGTCATCAGTGGGATGACGGAGAAAAGGGCGTGGGGGTGGGGGGTGTAACGTGGCGGGTGCAGAAGGAGGGTCGTAGTCGTTAAGGGTGTGGATTGCGCGGAGCAGGGGGGGGGGGGGGGGGGGGGGGGGGGGGGGGGGGGGGGGGAGGAGGAGTGCTTGGACAGGGGTGGGGGGTGGGGGAATCATGAGTTGGGGTGGGGTTGTGGGGGTGGGGAGCGTAGGGGAGAGAGGATGTTGTAATTCATGGAAGTGAAAGAAAAGCAATCCATTGTCTAGCGAAATGTGTTGTGTGTGTGAGCGCGCGCGCGTATGTGCGTGTGTGTGTGTGTGTGTGTGTGTGTGTGTGTGTGTGTGTGTGTGTGTTGATGTGTGTGTGCGTGCATGATTGCGTGCGTGCGTGCGTGCGTGCGTGCGTGTGTGTGTGTGTATGCGTGTGTGCGGGATGGGGGGGGGGGGGGGGGGGGGGGCTGACGAGGCGTGGGGGATCGATCCAGGTGGCGCTGTGCTGGCCTGGGCGGCAGCGAAGCGTGACCCCATCGATGGAATGCCAGCGACTTTTTCCCCCGCCTGCCTGTCTGCTGTTCTATCTGTGTACATCTGTCTGTCTGTACATCTGTCTGTGCACATCTGTCTGTCTGTACATCTGTCTGTGCACATCTGTCTGTCTGTACTTCTGTCCGTGTACATCTGTCTGTCTGTACATCTGTCCGGGTACATCTGTCTATCTGTACATCTCTCTGTCTGTACATCTGTCCGTGTATATATGTCTGTCTGTACTTCTGTCTGTGCACATCTGTCTGTCTGTACATCTGTCTGTGTGCATCTGTCTGTTTGCATCTGACTGTCTGTGTGCGTCTGTCTGTCTGTGTGTCTGTCTGTGTCTGTGTCTTTGTCTCTCTTTCTCTCTGTCTCTCTCCCCTGCCTCTCCCCCCACCCCTCCCTCCCTGCACTCCTTTCTCATGGCTCCTGTGCATGTCTGCCAACACTGACAAGGGACTGCTAGAATGCAGCAGACGGCTGGCTGACCTGTTCCGCTGACCTCTCTTGGCCTGACGGCAGGCTGACCTGTTCCGCTGACCTCTCTTGACCTGACGGCAGGCTGACCTGTTCAGCTGACGTCTCTTGACCTGACGGCAGGCTGACCTGTTCCGCTGACGTCTCTTGACCTGACGGCAGGCTGACCTGTTCCGCTGACGTCTCTTGACCTGACGGCAGGCTGACCTGTTCCGCTGTCTTGACCTGTTGCCCGGGGTTTCCCCCACGGGTGCGGGTGGGACGTGCATGGTGTGACAGCCATTCCTCTCTGGGTGGGGGAGCTGGGCCAGCCATTCCTCTCAGGGTGTGGGAGCTGGGCCAGCCATTCCTCTCTGGGTGGGGGAGCTGGGCCAGCCATTCCTCTCTGGGTGGGGGAGCTGGGCCAGCCATTCCTCTCTGGGTGGGGGAGCTGGGCCAGCCATTCCTCTCTGGGTGGGGGAGCTGGCCAGCCATTCCTCTCTGGGTGGGGGAGCTGGGCCAGCCATTCCTCTCTGGGTGGGGGAGCTGGGCCAGCCATTCCTCTCTGGGTGGGGGAGCTAGGCCAGCCATTCCTCTCTGGGTGGGGGAGCTGGGCCAGCCATTCCTCTCTGGGTGGGGGAGCTGGGCCAGCCATTCCTCTCTGAGTGGGGGAGCTGGGCCAGCCATTCCTCTCTGGGTGGGGGAGCTGGGCCAGCCATTCCTCTCTGGGTGGGGGAGCTGGGCCAGCCATTCCTCTCTGGGTGGGGGAGCTGGGCCAGCCATTCCTCTCTGAGTGGGGGAGCTGGGCCAGCCATTCCTCTCTGGGTGGGGGAGCTGGGCCAGCCATTCCTCTCTCGGGTGGGGGAGCTGGGCCAGCCATTCCTCTCTGGGTGGGGGAGCTGGGCCAGGGTGGGGACTCGGGTGGCTGACCACACTAGTTCGTTTCTGCCGTGAAGGCAAATGATTTGGGTTTTTTTTTTTTAGCGCGGGCTCGTTACGTGTGCCCTCCGTGTGTGTGTGTGTGTGTGTGTGTGTGTGTGTGTGTGTGTGTGTGTGTGTGTGTGTGTGTGTGACAGAGAGAGAGAGGAGAGAGAGAGAGAGAGAGAGAGAGAGAGAGAGAGAGAGAGAGAGAGACTCGTCATTTCAAAATCACCCACCTTCTCTCATCTGTTCCCGAACTATCCCCCATCCTTCCCCTATCTCCCCGCCCACCCACCCCCCTTCCCCACCCCCCCCACACACACATACACCCACCATCGCCCTTCTCCTTCCTCCCCCGTACTCAAACCTGCATTGGGCCTGTTCCTTCCCACATCCCTGGGAACACACACACAGATACACACACACACAGACACACAGACACAGACACACACACTCACACACACACTCACACTCACACACACACACACACACACACACGCACACGCACAACACACACACACACACACACACACACACACACCTCGCTATAAATCAACCGCACTGCGTGAATATATCACGTTTTCCGCGTCGCCGACAAAGATCCGTTGACACACGTGTGTGTTCGCACATATGATGCTTACGCATCTGCTCTTTTAGCCTCTCTCTTTCTCTCTCTCTCTCTCTCTCTCTCTCTCTCTCTCTCTCTCTCTCTCTCTCTCTCTCTCTCTCTGACTGACTTCTCTTGTTTCGCTAAAAGAAAAAAAAAACCTAAAAAACTAACAAGAACACACAAAAAAGAAGAAAAAGAAAAAAGAAAAAAACAGAAAGAAAAAACACCCAGCAGCGCTTCTCCGATCTTCCGTGTCAAAGAAAATGTCTGAAATACCCGTCATTCCGACACAGCTGTCTAAACATGCCAGTCATTATAAAAGAAATGATAAAATGAAGAAGATG
>CM031605.1:14385687-14388187 GCA_018398815.1 Conus ventricosus | reverse complement strand
AAGACAGGAGCCCACAGTGAGCTAGCTACGGGCTGTACTGGAAGACTGGAGCCCACAGTGAGCTACACGCTGTACTGGGAAGACTGGAGCCCACAGTGAGCTAGCTACAAGCTGTACTGGGAAGACTGGAGCCCACAGTGAGCTGCAGGCTGTACTGGGAAGACTGGAGCCCACAGTGAGCTACAGGCTGTACTGGGAAGACTGGAGCGCACAGTGAGCTACAGGCTGTACTGGGAAGACTGGAGCCCACAGTGAGCTAGCTACAGGCTGTACTGGGAAGACTGGAGCCCACAGTGAGCTGGCTACAGGCTGTACTGGGAAGACTGGAGCCCACATTGAGCTAGCTACAGGCTGTACTGGGAAGACTGGAGCCCACAGTGAGCTAGCTACAAGCTGTATTGGGAAGACTGGAGCCCACAGTGAGCTACAGGCTGTACTGGAAGACTGGAGCCCACAGTGAGCAAGCTACAAGCTGTACTGGGAAGACTGGAGCCCACAGTGAGCTACAGGCTGTACTGGGAAGACTGGAGCCCACAGTGAGCTAGCTACAGGCTGTACTGGGAAGACAGGAGCCCACAGTGAGCTAGCTACAGGCTGTACTGGGAAGACTGGAGCCCACAGTGAGCTACAAGCTGTACTGGGAAGACTGGAGCCCACGGTGAGCTAGCTACGGGCTGTACTGGGAAGACAGGACCCACAGTGAGCTAGCTACAAGCGTACTGGAAGACTGGAGCCCACAGTGAGCTACAGGCTGTACTGGGAAGACTGGATCCCACAGTGAGCTACAGGCTGTACTGGGAAGACTGGAGCCCACAGTGAGCTACAGGCTGTACTGGGAAGACTGGAGCCCACAGTGAGCTACAGGCTGTACTGGGAAGACTGGAGCCCACAGTGAGCTACAGGCTGTACTGGGAAGACTGGAGCCCACAGTGAGCTACAGGCTGTACTGGAAGACTGGAGCCCACAGTGAGCCTGCTACAGGCTGTACTGGGAAGACTGGATCCCACAGTGAGCTACAGGCTGTACTGGGAAGACTGGAGCCCACAGTGAGCTAGCTACAAGCTGTACTGGGAAGACTGGAGCCCACAGTGAGCTAGCTACAAGCTGTACTGGGAAGACAGGAGCCCACAGTGAGCTACAGGCTGTACTGGGAAGACAGGAGCCCACAGTGAGCTACAGGCTGTACTGGGAAGACTGGAGCCCACAGTAGCTGCTACAGGCTGTACTGGGAAGACTGGAGCCCACAGTGAGCTACAGGCTGTACTTGGAAGACTGGAGCCCACAGTGAGCTAGCTACAGGCTGTACTGGGAAGACTGGACCCACAGTGAGCTAGCTACAGGCTGTACTGGGAAGACTGGAGCCCACAGTGAGCTGGCTACAGGCTGTACTGGGAAGACTGGAGCCCACAGTGAGCTAGCTACAGGCTGTACTGGGAAGACTGAAGCCCACAGAGAGCTAGCTACAAGCTGTACTGGGAAGACTGGAGCCCACAGTGAGCTACAGGCTGTACTGGAAGACTGGAGCCCACAGTGAGCTGGCTACAGGCTGTACTGGGAAGACTGGAGCCCACATTGAGCTAGCAAACAGGCGCTACTGGGAAGACTGGAGCCCCACACTGCATGGTGGTGTCTCAGAGAGTTGCTCCACAATCCTGACCAACACTGCAGGTGCACGTATCTCTCGGGCCTGGTTGACGCCGGGATAGATTGTGAAAGGAAGCGTAGAGCTCTGTCAAGAGGTCCCCGATCAGAATGGAACGCCTTGGCCGTACATCATCATTCATCCTCATCCTCTTCGATCAGCATCATCTTCATCATCCTTTTCGATCAGCATAAAGTCTCCAATTCTGAGGCCCTTCATGCCCTGCTCTCTCTCTCTCTCTCTCTCTGGAGAGAGAGAGAGAGAGAGAGAGAGAGAGAGAGAGAGAGAGAGAGAGAGAGAGAGAGAGAGGAGTGAGCCAGTGAGTACACGTGTAAACCTCCCCTTGTTCCTACTGTAAAGAAACGCACAAGGGGAGATCGGGTTCGGGAGAAAGTTGGACTAGGTTCATCCAAAAAAGACCAATGAGTCAGGCCCAGTGAAGATTTTCTTTCTTTTAATTTGTCTACGGCTTTTTGCACATAAAAGGGGCTGGTGACAATGCCCAACAAAAAGGAATAGGGAAAAAATTAAAGTAAAGGGAAAATAAAAGGAAAAATAAAGGGGGGAAGAAAAAGGGCTCCAGCAACCGTGGCATTTCTGGTGCCATCAGAACACCATCACCACACTTCACAGACTAAGGTGTAGTCCTCTCCGTTGAGATTTGGGCCTGACTGAATAACTCCGTAACTTCCAGAGCACCCACGCTTCCCCTGGCGTCACCTAGGGACGCCATCTGTCAGATCCCTACGCCTCATGAAATATTCATAAGGGTCTTACATGTTTAACTGCAACTATTAAATACAAACTTCATATCACCTACATGTCCCTCTAACCTAAGCATACAACATCTTCTCAAAC
>CM031605.1:14363187-14370687 GCA_018398815.1 Conus ventricosus | reverse complement strand
TTCTTTCCTGTCAATGCTGGTGAAGGTGATAGCAGGTGGAGTGTGTTCTTTCTTTTTTTTCCCCCCGGATCCCGGGTATTCTTCTTAGCGCCATTGTTGTCTCCGCTTACCCTCTGTCTGTCTGTCTGTCTGTCTGCTGTCTGTTTGTCTGTCTGTCTGTCTGTCTCTCTCTCTTCTCTCTCTCTCTCTCTCTCTCTCTCTCTCTCTCTCTCTCTCTCTCCTTCTTGATGAGAATTAAATCCGTTTATTCTGTTTTCTCCTGTTGCATTTTCAAAACGTTTTTTTCCACATTGAAAACAGAAAAGGTCTCCCTTTCCTATTGCAGGTAGGAGGAGAGGGGTGGATAGCGGGTGTGAAGGGGGGGGGGGGGGGGGGGGGGGGGGGGGGGGGGGGGGGCGTGGTGAGATGGGGGGTTACCTAGGCGGGGGTAGAAAAGGGGGGGGTCTGTAAATGAAAATGGAGGCCGTTTTAAAGGTGAACACTTGGTTGATTTCTGTTACCACTTCCAACCAACAACCCGCCAACCAAACAAAACAGCTACTGAACATCTTTTTGCGTGTGTTTTGTCTGGTTAATTTCGTTCACATTTTGAGTGGGGTCTTGTTTTCTCTCTGTCTTTCTGTCTGCCTGTCTGTCTATCTGTCAGTCTGTCTCTCTCTCTCTGTCTCTCCTCTCTCTCTCTCTCTGTCTCTCTCTCTGTTTTTCTGCCGGGCGTATGTCTCTCGTCGGTCACTCTGTCTGTCTGTCTCTCTGTCTCTGTGTTCTGTTGTCTGTCTGTCTGTATGTCTGTATGTCTGTCTGTCTCCGTCTTTCTGTCTGTCTGTCTTGTCTGTATCTCTCTTCTCTCATCTCTCTCTCTCTCTCTCTCTCTCTTCTCTCTCTCTAATCTTCTTCTTTCTGTCTTGTATGCCCGTTTGGTATACTTCATGAGAAGTAACATCTCAAGATCCAATAATTCTTTATATTGCAAGGCAGCGACCACAAACCCCCACCCATTACCCACCCCACACCCGCCATCCTCCCGGCTCCCCTCCCCCAACCTCCCCTCACCCACCGCTCCCCAGCCCCGACCTGTGGCTGTTTGTCGCAGAGACCGCAGTGCTTCAGGGCACTAGCAGTTCAACGTTCAACGCCCACCCCCCCCCCCCCACCCCCCCCCCCCTCCGCTACTGTTGACCCCGGCTGCTGCCGAGTCTCTCAGTGACGTTTGGCTTCGGGGACCGCTAGCTCATGTTGATCCACGGCCGAAACACTGTATGCTAGTCAGAGGAGGGGAGGGGGCGCGAAGAGAACAAGTATGCTGGTCAGAGAGGGGAGGGCGTGGAAGAGGGGGAAGGGTGAGACGGCGGTATGGTGTTGCTGGAGCAGTGCATGACCTGTGATCACAGCAAAGGGGGAGTCTGCGGCAGTGCAGTGTCTCCGTTCGCTGGGTCGCCTCATGGCGACTTTGATCTGTTGACAGCTCATGGTTTGCTGCCTTGCGACGGGCTGCGTGAGGCGACCCGAAGAGACAAAAATCGGTAGTATCTATTTGATTGAATGTACTGATTGACTAATCACGATCGATCGATCAAATCAGTCTGGTGGATCAATCAATCGATCAGTGTTCTATCAATGACCTGCTTATTTGCAGTTTGATCGATTAATTAATCGATCGAATCATTCATTAATTGTTTGATAGGTTTGATTGATTGATTCATGGGGAGATCTCACTGGATGTTATCTGGTGGAGCTTCAACCCCATCACCGCAACCAACCTCCCCACCAACCTCACCCACCAACCTCCCCACAACCTCCCACCAACTTCCTCCAACCTTCCCTCCAACCTCCACACCAACCTCCACCAACATCCCTCCAAACCTCCCACCCAACCTCCCCACCAACCTCCCCACCAACTCCCCACCAATCCCCACCAACCTCCCTCCCAACCTCCACACAACCTCCCACCCAAACCTCCCCTCCAACCTCCCACCAACCCCTCACCACTCCCCACCAACCTCCCCACCACACTTCCCACAACCTCCCCACCAACCTCCCCCCAACTCCCCTTCCTACCTCCCATAACCTCCCACCAACCTCCCCACCACCCTCCCATCAAAACCCCCTCCCCATCAAACCTCCACCACCCTTCTCAACCAACCTCCCCACCAACCTCCACCCAACCTCCCCACCAACCTCCCCTCACCCAACCTCCCCATCAACCTCCCCATCCAAAACCTCCCCTCCAACTCCACACACCTCCCACCATATTCCCCACCAACCTCTCCACCACCTCCCCTCCAACCGTCCCCATCAAACCTCGCCACCAACCTCCCATCAACCTCCCATCAACCTCCCCGTCAAACCTCCCCGTCAAACTCCCCACCTTACACTCCCCATCAACTCCCCTCAACTCCACATCAACCTCCCCAACAACCTCCCCATCAACATCCCCGCAACCTCCCCACCAATCCTACCCATCATCTCCCACTACCTCCCCCACCAACCTTCCCCACCCAACCTCCATCAACCTCCCCATCAACCTCCCCACAAACATCCCCATCAATCCCCACCAACCCCCCTTCTAACATCCCCACCAACCTCCACAGCAACCTCCCATCAACTCCCCACCAACATCCCCATCAACCTCCCCACCAACCTCCCAACCTCGATCAACCATCCACACAAACCTAACACCAACTAACCCACCAACCTCCTCCGACCACCCTCCCCGCACCCTCCCCAACACCCTGCCACTCCAACCTACCCACCAATCCTCCCATCAAACCTCCACCAACCTCCCCATCAACTTCCCCCAACTCCCCATTCAACATCCCCACTCAACCTCCCCATCAAACCTCCCCACCCAACCTCACCATCAACCTCCCCATCAACCTCCCCACAACGACCCATTCAACCTCCCCACATCCTCCCCTCCAACCTCTCCCACCAACCTCCACCAACATCCCCACACCCTACCCAACACACCCTCCCCATCAAACCTAAACATCAACCTCCCATATCAACCTACACCAACTCACCACAATCTCCCACATCAATACCCACAAACCTTCAACACCAAACATCCCCATCCACATCCCCACCTACCTCCCCCACCACCTCCCCACCAAACCTCCCCTCAGCCTCCCCATCCATCCTCCCCTATAACCTCCCACACCTTACACACCCACACTGACAGTGTGAAACAAACACAAACTTTCCCACACCTACACTGACACTGTGACACACACTGACAACGTCCATGTCACTAGTCCAGCACCAGGCGCCGCTGCTGATGCAAATAGCCTTACACAACGCAGTCTTGATAACACACCACCAAAGCCCATATGCTTATGCAGCAAGTTTGTATGCTTCATCAGCTGTAATAATAGTGACAGTAATTGAGTCGAAGAGGGTTAGCAGTAGCAGCCGCTGCAGCAATGTTGTAGCAGAGTTATAGTAGTTTGTTGTTGTAGTAGTTGTATTAGCTGTAGCAGCAGTAGTAGTAGTGTTGTATAAGTAGTATAATAAAAGAACAGCAGCAGCATGCAATAGCATTCACTCCGTAGTCTTGAACAGAAACAAACCAATGCCGATTTATGCTTATGATGGAGTATCATCATCATCTCATCAGCAGCAGCAAGCAGCTGCAGCAGTCAGTAGTAGTAATTGTGGGAGATGCGGAGCAGGAGAATCAGTAGTGTCGTGCTGGTGTTTTGTGTGTTGTTGTGGTTGTTGTAGTCGTGGCGGCAGGCGTGTGGGCGCCGAATGCTGTGGCTTGCTCCTGCTTTGCGGCGGGTAAGACCCACATACGATTACCATCACAACTTCCTTACCTGTCGCCTTCATTCTTCCTTTCTTCCTTCCTTCCTTCTTCCTTTACTTGTGAATCGTGTAAACATAGCGCCTCTGTCGGAGCATGATATACCCCCCCCCCACCTCTCCTATCCACTCTCAGTCCAATACTCCCTCCTCCTCCCTCCACACCCCCTCCCACCCCCCCCCCCCCCCAACCCCCCCCCCCCCCCCCCCCCACCCACCCCCCCCCCCCCACATCCCCCCCCACCCCCCCCCCCACCCCCCCCCCCCCCCCCACCCCCCCCCCCCTCCCACCACCCCCTCCCCCCCCCCCCCCCCCCCCCTCCCTTCTTTTCCAAAACACTGTTACACATTAGAGACGGTCGATGCAGGATGCATAGGTTGTTTGCAATGATTGCGCACGTCCCGGCGCGCGCTCTCCGTGAAGCACCCCCCTCCCCCTCCCCATCCAACTCCCCCTCCTTTCAGCCTCTCCATTCGTTGCTCTTCCCTCACCTGCCCCCACCCTCCCCCTTCCCACGTCTCCTTCCCCCTCGATCTTTCCCCACCCCTCTCTTCTCTTCTCTTTCTCCTCTCTCTCTCTCTCTTCTCTCTGTTCAGCTCTTTCTCTTTGTCTCAGCTGAACTTCGCTTGGTTGATCCTGTTTTATGCATTCCAAACCTATGACGATTATCTGATATCTACCCCAGCCCGCTCCGCCTCCCTCCTTCCCCCCACGGCACACCCCTGCGCTCTTACTTCCCCTATATTCCCCCCCCCCCCCCCCACCCCCCCCCTACCACCACCGTCTCCCCAGTTCTGTGGGTTGAGTTTTGAGAGTGGAAATAGGTTTCAATGGGGCTGCTTTAGGTTACTATCGGAGCTAAAAACACCGTGCTTGATTAAATACACCCAGGCCATCGCTATTCGCAACTCCAGGTCACCAACTACACCGGAGAGAGAATAATACCCAGGTGTGTAGTGTTGTGTGTGTGTGTGTGTGTGTGTGTGTGTGTGTGTGTGGTTTGTGTGCGCGCGCGAGTGTCGCGTGCGTATGTGTGTGCGAGCAGCGTTGCGTTGTTTCAATGAGTGGCGAGCGCGCGTGCATGCGAGCGTTTCGTGCGTGCGTGCATTAGGTATGTGTGCTGTGTTTGTTTGTTTGTTTGTCGTTCTGTTTTTCTGTGTATGCGAGTGAGAGAGAGAGAGAGAGAGAGAGAAAGAGAGATGAGTGGAGAGAGAGAGGAGTGAGAATGACTGTGTGTGTGTGTGTGTGTGAGTGTGTGTGCTGTGTGTGTGTGTGTGTGTGTGTGTGCGTTGCTGTGTGGGCATGTGTTTGTTGCATGTGCGCGATTGTGTCAGTGGCTTTTCTGTGCGTGCGTGGTTGTTCGGGCGCGCGCGCGCTCGGTTTGAATATTGGGTGTTTGCGCGTGCGTGTACGTTCGTGCGTGCGTGTATGGTGTGTGTGTGTGTGCATTTTATGTTTTCATGAGCTTTTCGTGTGTTGTTTGCATACGTGTGTATGGCGCGCGGCTCTCGTGTGTGTGTGTGTGTGTGTGTGTGTATGTGGTGTGTGTGTGCGTGCGTGCGTGCGTGCGTGCGCGCCGCACGTGTTCGAGCGTTTGAGTGCTTTGTTTGTTTAAAGGACAATCTATCGGGAGAAATCGGTGTGGGTTTAGTTATAGCGCCTCCCAGCCACAGTTGTGTTTGTGTGTTGTGTGTTGTGTGTGTGTGTGTGGGGCGGGGGGGGTGATGGTGAAGGAGAAACTTGTGCGGAGTCTGGGAGTTTAGGGGCCGATCACAGTAAAAATACGTATTCAGCCAGCCATCATCTCTTCAGGCTGGCAATCTTCACATCTTTTCTCTGTAAGGTCACCCCTCTGTCGCCCCAAAGATCATCAATGCTTCTGGTTTGGTGTTGTTTTTTTTCTTTACTTCTTTTTTGTTTGGTTTTCCTATAACAATTTTCGTGCGACGAATTAGAAAGACGAATGATCACCGAGAAGATGATGATTCTTTCTCTTTGGAAAAGGTATTGCAGGAATAAATTTTCCTTGTATTTTTATGAGGACAAATAAAACATCGTGTATCGTGAAAAACACAGTTTTTACGAAGTTGGAACACCGATGACCACACAAAACAAGGTGTTAAACGCGGGTTGAATGTGTGTCACAAAACAGACCAGTAAAGTGTCGTGAATTCTGCAGAAGTTGCAAACAACAGACAGAAATGCACAACACAACGGCCCCCTGATGGCATAGAATGCAAAATTGATCAAGAGCTCAGCGCGAAGCGAGCACAGTTCAAAAACAGAGAACAGGAGAGGGGAGGGAGAGGGTGGGGGAGAACAGAGGCAAGTGATCGGAAGGGAGAAGGTTAACAAGTGTGTGCTGGATCACAAAGAAAATGGTGTGTGTGTGTGTGTGTGTGTGTGTGTGTGTGTGTGTTTTGTGGAGGAGGGGTGGGGGGGTGGGTGGAGCGCGCACGCGAGTGCTCTCGCAGGTAGATACACACATTACTGCGGTGGCGTGGACCTAGTAGCCGGGGGTATACAGACACATTATTGCAGTGTCTGACCTGCCCGTTGGTATGTACACACATTATTGCAGTGTCTGACCTGCCCGTTGGTATATACACACATTATTGTGGTGGCTGATCTGCCCGTTGGTACATACACACATTATTGCAGTGTCTGACCTGCCCGTTGGTATATACACACATTATTGCAGTGTCTGACCTGCCCGTTGGTATGTACACACATTATTGCAGTGTCTGACCTGCCCGTTGGTATATACACACATTATTGCAGTGTCTGACCTGCCCGTTGGTATATACACACATTATTGCAGTGTCTGACCTGCCCGTTGGTATATACATACATTATTGCAGTGTCTGACATGCCCGTTGGTATATACACACATTATTGCAGTGTCTGATCTGCCCGTTGGTACATACACACATTATTGTGGTGGCTGATCTGCCCGTTGGTACATACACACATTATTGCAGTGTCTGACCTGCCCGTTGGTATGTACACACATTATTGCAGTGTCTGACCTGCCCGTTGGTATATACACACATTATTGTGGTGGCTGATCTGCCCGTTGGTACATACACACATTATTGTGGTGTCTGATCTGCCCGTTGGTATATACACACATTATTGCAGTGTCTGACCTGCCCGTTGGTATATACACACATTATTGCAGTGTCTGACCTGCCCGTTGGTACATTATTGCAGTGTCTGACCTGCCCGTTGGTATATACACACATTATCACAGTGTCTGATCTGCCCGTTGGTATACAGACACATTATTGCAGTGTCTGACCTGCCCGTTGGTATGTACACACATTATTGCAGTGTCTGACCTGCCCGTTGGTATATACACACATTATTGCAGTGTCTGACCTGCCCGTTGGTATATACACACATTATTGCAATGTCTGACCTGCCCGTTGGTATATACACACATTATTGCAGTGTCTGACCTGCCCGTTGGTACATACACACATTATTGTGGTGGCTGATCTGCCCGTTGGTACATACACACATTATTGTGGTGTCTGATCTGCCCGTTGGTACATACACACATTATTGTGGTGGCTGATCTGCCCGTTGGTACATACACACATTATTGTGGTTTGCTGATCTGCCCGTTGGTACATACACACATTATAGTGGTGGCTGATCTGCCTGTTGGGGAGAGGAGGGGACGACTTGGGCAT
>CM031605.1:14343187-14348187 GCA_018398815.1 Conus ventricosus | reverse complement strand
CGGTGACAGGAACGACAACTCCCTTGCCGGTTCTTTACCATGCTGATTTGTCTCCCCTTTTGATTGGTTGTTCTCTCCCCTTTCCAGTGCCCCCCGGGAGTCGCGGGTGACGTGGACCTTCCCAGAGGAGGTCAAGACGGCCATGGATGAAGTGCACATCACTATGACCTGGAAGCGCCCCCGCCCCTACCCCACACGCCCCCTCCTCCCCACCCCATCGTCTACACCTTGCTCATGCGCGAAAACAACTACGACTGGCAGCTGATTGGTCAGGTCAGTTCACATGACTGTGTGTGTGTGTGTGTGTGTGTGTGTGTGTGTGTGTGTGTGTGTGTGTGTGTGTGCGTGCGTGTACGTGTTTGTGCATGCAAATTATTCTCTTTTTTCATCTGTTTTTATTTGTGCCTTTCTATGTTTTCCTTTGTCCTCCTTTCGGTTTATTTGTTTGTTTTCATCTTTCATTCTGTCTTTCCTGCCTTCTCTTTCTTTTCTTTCTTCTTTCCTCTCTTTATTCTTTTCTTTTTGCTTTTCTTTCTATCTGTCTTTCTGTAGCTGTACTTTTGTTCTTTTTTTCCCGTCGCTTTTTCTTTTCTTTCGTCATTCTGTCTTCTGTCTTTCTTCTTTTCATTTTGCTTTCTTTCCGCCTTTCTTTCTTCGTTGAAATGTCCTCCCGTTTGTGGACAGACAACTGTAGACCCTGGAATGTTTGAGTGTAACAACTGTAAACCCTGGAATGCTTGAGTGTACGCATGCGCCAAGACTCTTAGGGCAGGCTTTGTATGTAAATGAAGAAGCAGGTGCTTGTTGGGCCTGTAACATCTGTCTAACTAGAAAAAGTGAGATTACTCACTCTTCACGACATCACCACCGTCAATGGCATCGGGTTTACAACACACACACACACACACACACATCACAGCCAGCCAACAAAGACGGAAAGAAACAGTGGGTGTGGAGGGGTGGTGGGTGGCTTGGGGATTGGTGGTTCTTGGGGGAAGGTTTGGTGTTTTGGTGGGGAAGGAATGGGGGGGGGGGGTGTAATGTGGAGGCGTGGGGGTGGGTGGGATGGGGGGGAGGGGGTGATGGTAGGGAAGGAGATGTTTCTTCTTTAGATTTCTTCGTAGCTACCAAACAAGGGGGGAATGCGAACACAACAGACCCCTTCTCTACAAAGGCACACACACACACACAACCCCACACACACACCACCACACTTGCTCACATACGGACAAAAAGACTCGTATAACACACACACACACACACCCCACACACACACACACACCACACACCCCACACATACACACACACACACACACACACACACTCACGCACGCACGCACGCACGCACGCGCACGCACACTCACGCGCGCGTGTGGCCCGCTCACTCAGTCAGAACGAGAGAGGAGAGAGAGAGAGAGAGAGAGAGAGAGGGGGGGAGAGAGAGAGAGAGAGAGGAGAGGAGACATGAGAGAACAGAGACGAGAGGAGAGAGACAGAGGAGAGAGACAGAGAGACAGAGACAGAGAGAGACAGAGAGAGAGAGAGAGACAGAGAGAGAGAGGGGACAGACAGAAGACAGACAGAGAGACAGAGAGACGGAGGGGAAGATTGATTGATTGATTGACAGAGCAGGACAGAGAGACGAGAAAAGAGAGACAGACAGACAGAGAGAGACAGAGATAGAGAGAGACAGTGAGAGACAGAGAGAGACAGAACAGACAGACAGGACAGAGAAGAAAAACAGTGAGAGACAGGAGAAGAGAGAGAGAGAGAGAGTGGAGAAGAGAAGAGAGAGAGAGAGACGAGAGAGAGAGAGAGAGAGAGAGAGAGAGAGGAGAGAGAGAGACAGAAAGAGACAGAGAGAGGAAAAAACATGGAACAGCAAAGCAGAATCACAGACCGACAGACGGACCAACAAAGAGACCGACAGACTCAGCAGGCAGCCCAGGAGGGCCGGCGATATCAAAGGGAGCCGGCGGGTGGTAGGATGCCAGAGCGGTGTGTGAGTGTTGGCACCGCACAACAGGCCACGGGTGAATCACGGCGGGCTGGCAGAGAGGCAACAAACCCTGGGTTGCAGCAACAGCCACTACTAGGCTTAGTGGAACCGATGCTCCACCTTATCACCTCTCTCTCTCTCCTCTCCCCTCTCTCTCCTCTCTCTCTCTCTCTCTCTCTCTCTCCCCTCTCTCTCTCTCTCTCTCTTTCTCTCTCTATCTCTCTCTCTTTCTCTCTCTCTCTCTCTCTTCCTCTCTCTCTCTCTCTCTCTCTCTCTCTTCTCTCTCTTCTCTCTCTCTTTCTCTCTCTCTCTCTCTCTCTCTCTCTCCTCTCTCTCTCTCTCTCTCTCTCTCTCTCTTCCCCCCCCCCCCCTCTATCGCTCTCTCACCCACCTGTTTGAGGCTGTTCACTCACTATTATTGGCTGTAGCACTGCGAGACACAGCTTGGAGAGAGGGAGCACGTAAGGGGAGTAGAGGGGGTGGGATGAGGGGGGACGGGGAGGGAGAGAGGGAAAGGAGTGGGGGTGGTGGTGGGGGGGAGACGAGGATTTGTAGGTGAGGAAGACGACAGAAATAGGTCTAGGGTGGAAGAAGAGAGAGAGAGAGAGAGAGAGAGAGAGAGAGAGACAGAGAGAGACAGAGACAGAAAGAGAGAGAGAGAGAGGGCGTAACAGAAAGAGAGAGAAGAGAGAGAAAGAGAGAGAGACAGAGACAGAGAGAGACAGAGAGAAAGGGGGGGGAACAGAAAGAGAGAGAAGAGAGAGAGAGAGAGGAGAGAAGAGGAGGAGAGAGAGAGAGGAGAGAGAGAGAGAGAGAGAGAGAGAGGGGACAGACAGACAGACAGCCAGAGACAAAGAGAGAGAGGGGGACAGGCAGATAGACAGACAGGCAGTCGGGCGGACGGACGGACGGAGACAGAGACAGAGACAGAGCCCTTCGATATTTGAAATCTCTCTAACCTGAATTAGCACTCCACGTCTAAATTGGGGAGTAGGCAATTGCATCCGGCACAGCCAATTCCTGGCACTGTCAGAATGAATAAATACATGGAGACTTAAGAACAGGCTTACATCGATTGCCCCGCCAGCTGAAAGCCCTGCCATGCCACTAGGCGTGACGATGTATCTCCTCAGTCCAATGCCGCTGTTATTGATTGGCCATCGATCCCGCCAATCAAGTCGCCTGGCTCTTCTGCCCCTCGCTGTCAGACTTGATGGGTGTAAGGTATGTAGTCTACATACAGTACAGGGTGAAGGTATGTAGTCTACATACAGTATCATCGCTGTCAGCCCTGACTGGTTGAAGGTTTGTAGTCTACATACAGTACAGGTGAAGGTATAATTATAGTCTGCATACAGTACAGAGTGAAGGTTTGTAGTCTACATACAGTACAGGTGTGGGTATATAGTCTGCATACTGTACAGGTAAATGTATGTAGTGTACATACAGTACAGGGTGAAGGTATGTAGTCTACATACAGCACAGGTGCAAGGTATATAGTCTGCATACGTACAGAGTGAAGGTTGTAGTGTACATCAGTACATGGTAAAGGTATGTAGTCTACATACAGTACAGGGTGAAGGTATGTAGTGTACATACAGTACAGGTGAAGGTATGTAGTGTACATACAGTACAGGTGAAGGTATGTAGTCTACATACAGTACAGGGTGAAGGTATATAGTGTACATCCCAGAACAGGTGAAGGTATGTAGTGTACATACAGTACAGGGTGAAGGTATGTGGTGTACATACAGTGCAGGGTGAAGGTATGTAGTGTACATACAGTACAGGGTAAGGTATATAGTGTACATACAGTACAGGGTGAGGTATGTAGTGTACATACTGTACAGGGTGAAGGTATGTGGTTACATACAGTACAGGGTGAAGGTATGTAGTGTACATACAGTACAGGGTGAAGGTATATAGTGTACATACTGTACAGGTGAAGGTATGTAGTTACATACAGTACAGGGTGAAGGTATGTGGTGTACATACAGTACAGCGTGAAGGTATGTAGTGTACATACAGTACATGGTGAAGGTATGTAGTCTACATACAGTACAGGGTGAAGGTATGTAGTTACATACAGTACAGGGTGAAGGTATGTGGTGTACATACAGTACAGGGTGAAGGTATGTAGTGTACATACAGTTAGGGTGAAGGTATGTAGTGTACATACAGTACAGGGTGAAGGTATGTGGTGTACATACAGTACAGGGTGGAGGTATGTAGTGTACATACAGTATAGGGTGAAGGTATGTAGTGTACATACTGTACAGGGTGAAGGTATGTGGTGTACATACAGTACAGGGTGGAGGTATGTAGTGTACATACTGTACATGGTGAAGGTATAGTGGTTGTTACATACAGTACAGGGTGAAGGTATGTGGTGTACATACAGTACAGGTGAGGTATGTAGTCTACATACTGTACAGGGTGAAGGTATAAGTGTACATACGTTGCAGGGTGAAGGTATGTGTCTACAAACAGTGCAGGGTTGAAGGTATGTAGTGTACATACAGTACAGGGTGAAGGTATGTGGTGTACATACAGTACAGGGTGAAGGTATGTAGTTACATACAGTGCAGGGTGAAGGTATGTGGTTTACATCCGTACAGGGTGAAGGTATGTAGTCTACATACAGTGCGGGGTGAAGGTATGTAGTGTACATACAGTACAGGTGAAGGTATGTAGTGTACATTCAGTGCAGGTGAAGGTATGTAGTGTACATACAGTACAGGGTGAAGGTATGTAGTGCACATACAGTACAAGGTGAAGGTATGTAGTGTACAAACAGTACAGGTGAAGGTATTAGTGTACATACAGTACAGGGTGAAGGTATATTTTGTACATACAGTACAGGGTGACGGTATGTAGTGTACATACAGTACAGGAAGTGAAGGTATGTGGTGTACATACAGTATAGGGTGAAGATATGTAGTCTACATACAGTACAGGTGAAGGTATGTAGTCTACATACAGTACAGGGGTGAAGGTATGT
>CM031605.1:14330380-14339046 GCA_018398815.1 Conus ventricosus | reverse complement strand
ACCCCTACACACTGTACAGGGGCAGCAACAACAGATGACACAGATCATCCCTACACACTGTACGGAGGCAGCAAAAAACAGCTGACACAGACATCCCTACACACTGTACAGGAGGCAGCAACAACAGCTGACACAGATCATCCCTACACACTGTACAGGAGGCACAACAACAGCTGAACACAGATCATCCCTACACACTGTACAGGAGGCAGAAAACAACATTGACAAAAGATCACCCTACACACTGTACAGGGGGCAGCAAAAACAGCTGACACAGATCATCCCTACACACTTGTCAGGAGGCAGCAACAACAGCTGACACAGATCATCCCTACACATGTACAGGAGGCAGCAACAACAGCTGAAAACAGATCATCCTACACACTGTACAGGAGGCAGAAACAACAGCTGACACAGATCATCCCTACACACTGTACAGGAGCAGCAACAAACAGCTGACACAGATCACCCCTACCACGCACAGGAGGCAGCAACAACAGCTGACACAGATCATCCCTACACACTGTACAGGGGGCAGCAACAAACAGCTGACACAGATCATCCCTACACACTGTACAGGAGGCAGAAACAACAGCTGACACAGTTCATCCCTACCACCTGTACAGGAGGCAGCAACAACAGCTGACACAGATCACCCCTACACACTGTACAGAGGCAGCAACAACAGCTGACACAGATCATCCCTAACACTGTACAGGAGGCAGCAACAACAGCTGACACAGATCATCCTACACACTTTTACAGGAGGCAGAAAACAACAGCTGACACGTCATCCCTACACACTGTACAGGAGGCAGCAACAACAGCTGACACAGATCTCCCTACACACTGTACAGGAGGCAGCAACACCAGTTTGACACAGATCATCCCTACACACTGTACAGGAGGCAGCAACAACAGCTGACACAGATCACCCCTACACACTGTACAGGGGGCAGCAACAACAGCTGACACAGATCATCCCTACACACTGTACAGGGGCAGCAAAAAACAGTTTGACACAGATCATCCTACACACTGTACAGGAGGCAGAAACAACAGCTGATACAGATCACCCCTACACATTTGTACAGGAGGCAGCAACAACAGCTGACACAGATCATCCCTACACCGTACGGGAGGCAGCAACAACAGCTGACACAGATCATCCCTACACACTGAAACAGGAGGCAGCAAAAACAGCTGACACAGATCACCCCTACCACTGTACAGGAGGCAGCAACAACAGCGACACAGATCTCCCTACCACTGTACAGGAGGCAGCAACAACAGTGACACAGATCACCCCTACACACTGTACAGGAGGCAGCAACAACAGCTGACACAGATCATCCCTACACACTGTACAGGAGGCAGCAACAACAGCTGAAAACAGATCATCCCTACACACTGTACAGGGGGCAGCAACAAAGCTGACACAGATCATCCCTACACACTGTACAGGAGGCAGCACAACAGCTGACACAGATCATCCTACACACTGTACAGGAGCAGCAACAACAGCTACACAGATCATCCCTACACACGTACAGGAGGCAGCAACAACAGCTGACACAGATCATCCCTACACACTGACAGGAGGCAGCAACAACACTGACACAGTTTCATCCTACACACTGTACAGGAGGCAGCAACAACAGCTGACACAGATCATCCCTACACACTGTACAGGAGGCAGCAACAACAGTGCCCACAGATCATCCCTACACACTGACAGGAGGCAGCAACAACAGCTGACACTGATCATCCCTACACACTGTACAGGAGGCAGCAACAACAGCTACACAGATCACCCCTACACACTGTACAGGAGGCAGCAACAACAGCTGACACAGATCATCCCTACACACGACAGGAGGCAGCAAAAAAAACAGCTGACACAGATCATCCCTACACACTGTACAGGAGGCAGCACAACAGCTGACACAGATCATCCCTACACACTGTACAGGAGGCAGCAACAACAGCGGGACACAGATCATCCCTACACACATGTACAGGAGGCAGCAACAACAGCTGCAAGATCATCCTACACACTGTACAGAGGCAGCACACAACAGCTGACACAGATCATCCCTACCACGTACGGGAAGGCAGCAACAACAGCTAAACACAGATCACCCCTACACATGTACAGGAGGCAGCAACAACAGCTGACACAGATACCCCTACACACTGTACAGGAGGCAGCACAACAGCTGACACAGATAAACCTACCACTGTACAGAGGCAGCAACAACAGCGACACAGATCATCCTACACACTGTACAGGAGGCAGCAACAACAGCTGACACAGATCACCCCTACCCACTGTACAGGAGGCAGCAACAACAGCGACACAGATCACCCCTACACACTGTACAGGAGGCAGCAACAACAGCTGAAAACAGATCACCCCTACACACTGTACAGGAGGCAGCAACAACAGCTGACACGATTCATCCCTACACACTGAAACAGGAGGCAGCAACAACAGCTGACACAGATCATCCCTACACACTGTACAGGAGGCAGCAACAACAGCTGACACAGATCATCCTACACACTGTACGGGGGCAGCAACAACAGCTGACACAGATCATCCCTACACACTGTACAGGAGGCAGCAACAACAGCTGACACAGATCATCCCTACACACTGTACAGGAGGCAGAAAAAAAACAGCTGAACAGATCATCCCTACACACGTACAGGAGGCAGCAACAACAGCTGACACAGATAATCCCTACACACTGTACAGGAGGCAGCAACAACAGCTGACACAGATCATCCCTACCCCACTGTACAGGAGGAAAGCAACAACAGCTGACACAGATCATCCCTACACACGGGTACAGGAGGCAGCAACAACAGCTGACACGATCATCCCTACACACTGTACAGGAGGCAGCAAAAACCAGCTGACACAGATCATCCCTACACACTGTACAGAGGCAGCAACAACAGCTGACACAGATCATCCCTAACCACTGTACAGGAGGCAGCAACAACAGCTGACACAGATCATTCCCTACACCCTGTACAGGAGAAAGCAACAACAGCTGACACAGACATCCCTACACACTGTACAGGAGGCACAACAACACTGACACAGTCACCCCTACACACTGTACAGGAGGCAGCAAACAACAGCTGACACAGATCATCCCTACACACTGTACAGGAGGCAGCAACAACAGCTGACACAGATCATCCCAAAACACACTGTACAGGAGCAGCAAACAACAGCTGACACAGTTAACCCCTACACACTGTACAGGAGGCAGCAACAACAGCTGACACAGATCACCCTAACACACTGTACAGGAGGCAGCAACAACAGCTGACACGATTAACCCTACACACTGTACAGGAGGCAGCAACAACAGCTGACACAGATCATCCCTACACACTGTACAGGATCCGACGTTGTCCTTTCTTTCCTCCTTTTCTCTCTTTCTTTCCTCCTTTGTTCTTTCTTTCCTCTTTGTTTGGGTTTTGGTTCCTTCATTTGTTTATCTGTTTGCTTTCTCTTTGCAGATGTCTCAACTGTTTATCTGTTTGCTTTCTCTTTGCAGATGTCTAAAACGTTTATTGTTTGTTTTCCCTTTTTGCAGATGTCTCAACGTTTATCTGTTTGCTTTCTCTTTGCAGATGTCTCAACTGTTTATCTGTTTGCTTTCTCTTTGCAGATGTCTCAACTGTTTATCTGTTTGCTTTCTCTTTGCAGATGTCTCAACTGTTTATCTGTTTGCTTTCTCTTTGCAGATGTCTCAACTGTTTATTTGTTTGCTTTCTCTTTGCAGATGTCTCAACTGTTTATTTGTTTGCTTTCTCTTTGCAGATGTCTCAACTGTTTATTTGTTTGCTTTCTCTTTGCAGATGTCTCAACTGCATTCAGAAATGACAACTCCGAAGATCCCCCACCCATCCCGATCCAGCCCACTTTCTCCACAGCGCATTCTGTGCAGGACAGGATTCCGCGCCGATTGAACACTGCCCTCTGCTGTCAGCGAGTGACGTCACATTAGGCCGATTGAACACTGCCCTCTGCTGTCAGCGAGTGACGTCACATTGCGCCGATTGATAACTGCCCTCTGTTGTCAGCGAGTGACGTCACATTGCGCCGATTGATAACTGCCCTCTGTTGTCAGCGAGTGACGTCACATTGCGCCGATTGATAACTGCCCTCTGTTGTCAGCGAGTGATGTCACATTGCGCCGATTGATAAACTGCCCTCTGTTGTCAGCGAGTGACGTCACATTGCGCCGATTGATACTGCCCTCTGTTGTCAGCGAGTGACGTCACATGCGCCGATTGATAACTGCCCTCTGTTGTCAGCGAGTGACGTCACATTGCGCCGATTGATAACTGCCCTCTGTTGTCAGCGAGTGACGTCACATTGCGCCGACTGATAACTGCCCTCTGTTGTCAGCGAATGACGTCACATTGCGCCGACTGATAACTGCCCTCTGCTGTCAGCGAGTGACGTCACACTCTGTGGATGACACAATTCCGCGCCGATTGATAATTGCCCTCTGCTGTCAGCGAGTGACGTCACACTCTGTGGATGACACAATTCCGCGCCGATTGGTAACTGCCCTCTGCTGTCAGCGAGTGACGTCACACTCTTCATCGTCCTTGGCTGCCTCCAAAGCCCACATCTGTCGCCTGTGCTTCCCCCCCCCCCCCCCCCCTCTCTACGCTAACGGCTTTGACGGGTATGTAAATGCCCCTCTCGTCCAACTGTCAGATGATAGAGCCACTGAACATCTTCCCACTTCTGACAGTGATGATGTTGAAGAAATCAATGAATTACCAGGCAAATGAATGCAAGAAAAATGACACAGACCTGAACGTGGGAAAAAAAAAGGAAAGAATTACACGTTTATCATTATTTCCGGAGACACTTAGTAGTCGACTGTGGTTTCTGAGTTGTTCATGAAAAGTGCGATCGTAAAATATGTGCCTAGGAAAAAAAAAATCAAGGAATTGTTTTCAATAACTAAAACAATCGCAGAATGCGTGCCAAGACATAAGTACTCGGGTACTGTTCTTGATGACATATTTCTAATGACTGTCAATACAGGAAGTGAGCATTAACACAAACACCCCGGCTGCTGTTCTAGATAACACACTCTCAACCATCGCCAGTACAGAAGGAATGCAGACACGTGACGATAACGGCTACTTTCAACATTCAAAAATACAATTACAGTCCACGCAGAATCTGTTTATTGACATAAATATCCAGATATTGTAATTGAAAACACACGTTTAATGATCGCCGTTACAGAATGCATGCGCAGACAAAATACCCTGGCACTCTCAGCCAAAACACACTTTTAATAGTTTCTTTACAGACAAAATACCCTGGCACTCTCAGCCAAAACACACTTTTAATAGTTTCTTTACAGACAAAATACCCTGGCACTCTCAGCCCAAACACACTTTTAATAGTTTCTTTACAGACAAAATACCCTGGCACTCTCAGCCCAAACACACTTTTAATAGTTTCTTTACAGACAAAATACCCTGGCACTCTCAGCCAAAACACACTTTTAATAGTTTCTTTACAGACAAAATACCCTGGCACTCTCAGCCCAAACACACTTTTAATAGTTTCTTTACAGACAAAATACCCTGGCACTCTCAGCCAAAACACACTTTTAATAGTTTCTTTACAGACAAAATACCCTGGCACTCTCAGCCAAAACACACTTTTAATAGTTTCTTTACAGACAAAATACCTTGGCACTCTCAGCCAAAACACATTTTAATAGTTTCTTTACAGACAAAATACCCTGGCACTCTCAGCCAAAACAAACTTTTAATAGTTTCTTTACAGACAAAATACCCTGGCACTCTCAGCCAAAACACACTTTTAATAGTTTCTTTACTACAGCTGGTGGCCAAAACAGACAGAAGAATCCAGGCGTTTGAGACCCAGTGCCTGAGGAAACTACTACGCATCTCCTACAAGGAGCACAAGACCAACGATTATATTCGAAACCTGGTCACCAACCTAGTTGGGCCCCACGAACCACTACTGACAACCGTCAAACGACGGAAGATGGCATGGTTTGGCCACGTCATTCGTCACAACAGCCTCTCCAAAACCATCCTCCACGGTACCCTTTAAGGAGGGCGCTGACGACGACGGCAGAGAAAGAGCTGGTCCGAAAACATAGAGGACTGGACCAAAATGACCATGCCGGATCTCCTCATGACAGCTGCCAACAGAGGAGCCTGGAGAGAAACATCGGCTGCCTCATCACGTCCCCCCCAACGACCACAGTGGTCAGGGGAATGAGATGATGATGAATACAGCATGTGTGTAGGTACTGTCACTGACAGCATAGTTTTAATCATCATCTATACAGAATGCGTGTATAGACACAAATATCCAGTTACAATTACTGACAACACACTTTGAGCCAGCGCCAATGCATAAACACAGATATCCAGAACTGCTGCTGGGACACTTTCCATTACTGCCAATAAGAAGATACCACCAAAGAAGCGGAAATAAAACTTATATATGCTGTGATCTCCCCATTTGCTGCACGCACGCATATGTGTGTGTGTGTGTGTGTGTGTGTGTGTGTGTGTGTGTGTGCGTGTGCGTGCGTGCGTGCGTGCGTGCGCGCGCGCGCGTGCGCGTGTGTGCGCGCGAATGTGCGCGCGCGCGCGCGTGTGTGCGAGTGTGAGTGCGCGCGCGTGTGCATGCGTGCGTGAGTGAGTGAGAGTGAGTGCGTGTGTGTGAAAGAGAGCGTGTGTGTGTGTGTGTGTGTGTGTGTGTGTGTGTGTGTGTGTGTGTGTGTGTGTGTGTGTGTGTAGGTGTGCGCACGCGTCCGTTAATGCAAAGAAAAAAACAACAACAAACCGGTATGTAATTCTTAATAAGACGAGCTATATAAAGTGTTAGATATTGAAGTAAACATGGGAAGGAAAGATATTCGTATTGAAGTAGACATGGGAAGGAAAGATATTCGTATTGAAGTAGACATGGGAAGGAAAGATATTCGTACCAATCCAGAGTCTGCCGAACGGGACGACAAACACAGAGTCTGCCGAACGGGACGACAAACACAGAGTCTGCCGAACGGGACGACAAACACAGAGTCTGCCGAACGGGACGACAAACAGAGTCTACCGAACGGGACGACAAACACAGAGTCTACCGAACGGGACGACAAACAGTCTACCGAACGGGACGACAAACACAGAGTCTACCGAACGGGACGACAAACAGTCTACCGAACGGGACGACAAACACATCAAGAAAGAACAGAAACGGATGGACAGCAAAAGAATCAAAAGACTGCACAAGTCTGCATTTACAACTGTACAACACAATCATTTTCAATCTCTTCTGCAAAGCAAGTAGGTCGATTCCCGTTTAAAAAAAAAATCATGCTCTGCTCCGAACTGTAGACAGATAACTAAAGGTAAAGGGGGGGGGGGGGGGGGAGACAGGAACAGTAGTGGGAGACCCAGAATTAAATGGGAGGGGAAAAAAAGGAAAAAAAAAAAAAGAAAGGGGAAGAAAAGGCAAAAGAAGGAAGGCGAGAGTGGCAGGATGGTAAAATGATGACAATGGTAAAGACGAGGAGACACCTTCAGAAACAAACCATCGGAAATAGCCTGAGACAAAGCACAAAGAAAGAATGAGCAAAAGACTGAACGAAACAAAGACAGACAATGCACACACCTCCACATGTTATTAAACACACACACACACACACACACACACACACACACACACCACACCACACCACACACATGAATGAATGAATGATTGAAAGGAAGAAATAAATGCAAAACAAGGAACAACAAAACAAAACAAGCGAAGAGAGAGAAAAGAAAGGGAACATTTAAACAAAAAACAAAAAGCATTTAAACCAAAAACAAAAGAAAAAAAAAGAAAGAAAAAAAGATAGATCCAAGTGAGGATCCAAACCAATCAATACTTCAACCATGCACGCACATTGATTGCCTTCGTCTGGCAAACCTGGTGGTAAAAGGAAAAAAGGAAAGAAAAGAGAAGAAAGAAAGAAAGACAGAGAGAGAGAGAGAGAGAGAGAGAGAGAGAGAGAGAGAGAGAGAGAGAGAGAGAAGAGAGAGAGAGAGAAGAAAGACCAATGGAAAGACAGACAAGACAGAAAGAGAGAAGGAAGAAAAACATTCAAGACCTGTTGTTTACAGTCCAGCCGACCACTGTGGCCATTTTAGGGCTGTAAACAAGTCCAAAAACGGAACGCCCTCTGTAAACCAAGTCCAAAAACGGAACGCCCTCTGTAAACCAAGTCCCAAAACGGAACGCCCTATATAAACTGCAGTTCTCACTGAAAAGCCGACTCAAAAGTCAATTCCTGAAACTAAAAAAAAAAAAAAAAAAAAGGACCAGCAATTTAAAAGCATTTAATCATGCAACGTGTTAAAAACCCATTCAATGAAAAATACTGAATTTTTTTTTTCTTTTTCTTTCCTGCTTGAACCCAATGTCTTGCACACCCCAGCACTCGAAGCCATGTTCACTACCACCGAGTGAGGCACGCAACGCGGCGCGTCTTCGTCTTTTACACGTGACCGGTATAGGGGACAGCGAGAATTCAGATCCCTTCGTCTACCAATCAGACGGTGGCCCTACCATTTATTTCAAG
>CM031605.1:14307880-14317880 GCA_018398815.1 Conus ventricosus | reverse complement strand
TTCTACAACCACATGCATGTGACGTCTACCAATGAAAAGTCAATTTCATTCAAGGACAGCATTTGGATTTTGTCAAGAAAGGTTTTAAAAGAAGTCTGTTTACATGAACTACAGTCCAAAATAAATCGTAATACCTATCCTCTAAACATTCTTAAAAAAGAAAGAAAAGAAAATACAATAAATGCGATTACTGCATTGATGAGATTGAGTTCAAAGAGCATTTCTTTTCAAGTGCCCTAAAGTGATTTTGCTGTCGTTGTTGAAAAATACAGAGGCATTTCTGTTGTATAGATCTGGAAAATCAGTGAAACTGTCGGTGGTAGATGCTTTATTCGGTGTTCTCAAAAGTGAACTTAAAAAACAAAAGAATCCGTTTCAGTTAATTCTGTTGTTTTGATGCGCAAAATGTGTTTGCGTATGGTTTGAGAAACAAAAGTATTATCTCCGTTTTACATCATTTTCGACCAACAATTAAATATTCGAAAGAAGTACTTATTTTGAAACCGACTGCTAGCTAAATCTTCTCTACGAATATGAGCACATTGGGTAATCTACTACTGCTGCATTTCTGAATGGAGAAAGTGTTTTCTATCTTAACTTTGATTAACTTATCATTTATTAATTTCCTAATTTCTGTCTTTTATCTGTCCCTATGTGTCTGTCTTAGACACACACACATACATACATATATATATATATATATATATATATATATATATATATATATATTATATACAGACACTCACGCGCGCGCGCGCACACTGTCTGTCTCTCTTTCTGTATGTACTCACTTAAATTATGCCGGGTTCTCTCTCTCTCTCTCTCTCTCTCTCTCTCTCTCTCTCAATCTCTCTCTCACTCTCTCACACACACACACACACACACACACACACACACACACACACACACACACACACACACACACTGCATCGAGAGTGCGAGTCAGTTAAAGAAAATGAATAAAAAGACAGTGGGATGGGGATGGGGGTGGGGATGGGGGAGGAAGCCCCCAGTGTTCAGCAAATAAACCAACGAAATCAGCACACTGAAAGGAGATTAGAAAGGAAAATCAGAAAGTAAGAAAGGATGATGCTCACCAACACACACACACACACACACACACACACACACACACACACACACACACACACACACTGCTCACCAACAACACACACACACACACACACACACACACACACACACACACACACACACACACACACACTGCTCACCAACACACACACGTACACACTGTTTATGCAGGTTCGGGTCTGCTGTATCGTCAGGCAGCTCTTTATCAATCTTTGCCTCAGTAGCTAGTACTTGCTTCAGCTTTCCGGAAAAGGAGTTTCATCTCCGACCACACCACATCCTGAATAGTTCATGTCTTTTCTCTTGGCATTCGTGTGTTGACCTCGTTCTAGCTGTCGGTCGTAGGCCCTGATGGGAAGTTTGCCGAGGTCGCGTTTTCGCCCGACATTTTGCCCGCTTGTTATGCACGTCTCTGGTGGCTAGTGTCCAGTCTTTTTGTTGTCCAAATGTCGTCTTCCAGTACAACTTTGTTTTGTTGTTTCCAGAACTCTCTGTTTGTGACTCTGGTTGCTTTTTCATGGCATGTTTCGTTCTCACGATGCTAAGGGTCGATTGATTGCTCCAGATATCGGTTCTTTCCATTGTTCGCAGAATATATCGGATAGAAGCTAGCCACGAGTGACGGTGGGTGTTCATATGTTGAAGCGTGTTGTAGTGTAGCTGCTAAAGGCAGGACGCACTGTCTGATCTGGCTACGTGGCGCCACACGCTCAGTGTCTGGAGTACTGTTTACTGGCTGACAGGAACATGCCCAAGTTCCGCTGATGCACGGCGATTCACTGCCTCTTCGTCAAAGCCTAGATGATGTTCACGGAATTTTGTACGATTATTCACTGCCTCTTCGTCAAAGCCTAGATGATGTTCACGGAATTTTGTACGATGATTCACTGCCTCTTCGTCAAAGCCTAGATGATGTTCACGGAATTTTGGACGATGATTCACTGCCTCTTCGTCAAAGCCTAGATGATGTTCACGGAATTTTGGACGATGATTCACTGCCTCTTCGTCAAAGCCTAGATGATGTTCACGGAATTTTGGACGATGATTCACTGCCTCTTCGTCAAAGCCTAGATGATGTTCACGGACTTTTGGATGATGATTCACTGCCTCTTCGTCAAAGCCTAGATGATGTTCACGGACTTTTGTACGATTATTCACTGCCTCTTCGTCAAAGCCTAGATGATGTTCACGGACTTTTGTACGATGATTCACTGCCTCTTCGTCAAAGCCTAGATGATGTTCACGGAATTTTGGACGATGATTCACTGCCTCTTCGTCAAAGCCTAGATGATGTTCACGGAATTTTGGACGATGATTCACTGCCTCTTCGTCAAAGCCTAGATGATGTTCACGGACTTTTGTACGATGATTCACTGCCTCTTCGTCAAAGCCTAGATGATGTTCACGGAATTTTGGACGATGATTCACTGCCTCTTCGTCAAAGCCTAGATGATGTTCACGGAATTTTGTACGATGATTCACTGCCTCTTCGTCAAAGCCTAGATGATGTTCACGGACTTTTGGACGATGATTCACTGCCTCTTCGTCAAAGCCTAGATGATGTTCACGGAATTTTGGACGATGATTCACTGCCTCTTCGTCAAAGCCTAGATGATGTTCACGGAATTTTGTACGATGATTCACTGCCTCTTCGTCAAAGCCTAGATGATGTTCACGGACGTTTGTACGATGATTCACTGCCTCTTCGTCAAAGCCTAGATGATGTTCACGGAATTTTGGACGATGATTCACTGCCTCTTCGTCAAAGCCTAGATGATGTTCACGGAATTTTGGACGATGATTCACTGCCTCTTCGTCAAAGCCTAGATGATGTTCACGGAATTTTGGACGATGATTCACTGCCTCTTCGTCAAAGCCTAGACGATGTTCACGGACTTTTGTACGATGATTCACTGCCTCTCTGGTCCACTGCGGTTCCACCTGCATAACTTTACTTCAGCTCTCTGGTCCACTGCGGTTCCACCTGCATAACTTTACTTCAGCTCTCTGGTCCATTGCAGTTCGACCTGCATAACTTTACTTCAGCTCTCTGGTCCATTGCAGTTCCACCTGCATAACTTTACTTCAACTCTCTGGTCCATTGCAGTTCCATCTCCACTGTCAGCCACTGTAACAATGTCCGGGCACTGTCGGTCGCAGATAGCACTACGCCCATGGGCAGAGAACTGAAGCTACGAGGTCATCTACAGACGGGTCAACAGATGTGGTCAGGGATGGCTGACCGTCAGAAATGCATACATACATTGGCAAGTGGCCGGCTCACGGGACATGGCATGACACTCTACCTCTCTGATCGAAGCACCGTTTCAATGCGCGTGTGCGGCGACAGGCTGACCGCTGTGACCCCCAGATCACGCAGACCTCTGTCCATCCATCCAAACCCAAGCATGACCCCTACTCCCACCTGGCGGCGTGGGAGGTTCTTTCTTACCAGCGTACGCATACACAAATAAACCACAGTATGTGAATACTGTGAAAGAGGACCTGCTACGAACACAACGCAAGATGTTGTAATGTACCCTGACCACTTAGTGTGACACATGACAAAGTTCCCCCTCCCCTCCCCCCTCCTCCTACGACACTGCAGCACAGACAGGACCGGCTGCACCATTGGAGTGGGGGGTTTCTACAATGACTTGGCTGCACGCATGACCTAGCCACGCAGCTCCCATGACCTAGCGACTCATCAGTCTGAACCCTCTTCCATTCTAGCATGACAAACGTCCTATTTTCCTCACTCCCTTCCTTCCTATACACGCATTTGCTCGCGGAAAAAGCAAGTGAAAGCGAGCATGCATGCAAGTAAGCGAGCGAGCGAACAAGAGAGAGAGAGAGAGGGGGGGGGGGGAGATGAGGTGGGGGAAGGAGGGGACGGGGAGAGAGAAGAGAGTAGGAGAGAGGAAGAGAGGGGGAGGGGAGAGAGAGACAGAGACAGAGAGAGGGAGGGAGGGAGGGAGGAGGGGAGACGAAGTGGGGGAAGGAGGAGAGAGAGAGAGAGAGAGAGGAGGGGAGGAGAAGAGAGAGAGAGAGAGAGAGGGGGCGGGGGGGGGGGGGTGTGGGGGCGGGGGGGGGGGGGTGTGGGGGTGGGGGGGGGGGAGGGGGGCAGAGACAGAGACCGACAACCGAGAGGCAGGGGGAGAGACTGGGGGCTTGATGCCAGCAGCGTGGTACAAAGTAGGTCGAGTCTGAGTCACTGTAGATGTATGTGCTGATTCGCTGCATTATTTATTTATGCTGTCTGTGCAAATGAACGCTCATGTCTGGGCGTCAAGCATGCATGCATGCATTATATATATTATATATATATATATATATATATATTTTATATATTTATATATATATATATATATATAATGCTGAACAATTAAGTAGTGGGGGGAAAACAAGTGTAGGTTAACAATTCTTCAGTCATTATAGTAATGACTTGGCAAAGATTTGAGCTTTAAAAAAAATTAAAAAATAGGGGGAAATTATTATACATAACGGGAAACCCTTCACTAGCTCCTTGAGGGAACCATTGTAAACCCTCTTGAGGGCAGATCTATTTGTATTGCCTGCTCCTAGGCCTTTCGTCCGCTGGATCGGACTCGCAGGGAGACACGGCTAACTGTGTCTGCGCTCCTGGTGTCAAATATATATATATATATATATATTATATATATTATATATATATTATATAATATATATATTATATATTTTTGTAAAATAGGTTTTTTAAAAATAGAATCTACAAATTTGTTTCGAGCGCGTTGAACCATTGAAAATAAGAAAAAAGAATTATGTAAAATCTTCCAAAACCACAACTTAAAAAATCACCATTGAAGCAAACAAAAAGGTAGTAAAACTACCTAGACATAACACTTGATTCATCAACTACATATATAAACCATACAAGAAGCCCAATGATACACCTATCTATGTAAACATCAAAAGCAACCACCCAATATCTGTATTAAAAGCCATACCCCAATGGCATAAAACAGAGACTATCAAACCTGTCATGCAATGAAAGAGTATTCAACAATGCAGCAGTAGAATATCAAGAAGCACTGCAAAAAAGTGGGTACAACTACAAACTACAATACAATCCAGACAAAAACACCAATAGAAATAAGAAAAACAGGAAAAGAAAAATCACATGGTACAACCCACCATACGACGGAAAACTCAAAACAAACATAGGAAAAGAATTCTTTAAAATTTTAACAACCCTCGTTCCAAAAGAACACAAACTATATAAAATATTCAACAAAAACACCGTCAAACTATCGTATTCATGCATGCCCAACCTCAAAAATTTAATTGACGCATCTAATAAAATGAAAACAAACACAGTAAAGAAGGGTGAAGAAAGGAAATCTTGCAATTGCATCAAAAAAGAGCAGTGCCCCCTGAGCAATAAATGCCTTCACAACAACATTTATACCAAGCCACTGTGACATCAGAAAATGAAAAAGAAACATACATAGGGATCACTGGAAAACCACTTCAAAACCAGATATGCAAACCACAAACAGTCATTTAATAAAGAAAAATATAAAAACCAAACAGAACTGAGCAAATTTAAGACGCAAAAACAAGCTACAATATATCCTGGAAAATCATAAAAAGAGCATCACCATACAGCAATGTTTCAAAAAGGTGCAACTAAAGTTTAACTGAAAAAATGGTTTAATACTATGCAAACCACACTTAGCAACTTTAAACACCAAAACAGAAATAGTAAAAACTGCAGGCATAAATGGAAATCGTTGTTAGTGAATACACCTAAAACAAAAACATGAAAGCCCCCAAAAACACGTGCAGCAACCCCCACGTGCAAACAACCGCAAACGGGAGCCCAACACGCTATATAACATCGGCGGTGGGCAAACCCAAAACCATCATGATGACAGCGCAACGCGCTCGAAACAAATTTGTAGATTCTATTTTTTAAAAACCTATTTTAACAAATGTTGCTCCCCAAGGGGTCGAGCACTATCAAAATCATTTTGGGTATTTTAACCACACTAATATATATATATATATATATATATATATATATATTATATATATCAGTATATTTAAAATGCCTAAAACAATTTTTTAAGTGCTCACACCCAACACCCATTAAGATATATTATATATATATATATATATATATATATATATATATATATATATATTATATATATATATTTAAAATGCCTAAAACAATTTTTTTAAGTGCTCAACCCCTTGGGGAGCAACATTAGTTAGAACAAGTTAAAAGAGGAATCTTAAAACTATCTACAAATTTGTTTCAAGCGTGCTGCTGCGCTGTCATCAGGTGATGACAGCGCAGCAGCACGCTTGAAACAAATTTGTAGATAGTTTTAAGATTCCTCTTTTAACTTGTTCTAACTATATTATATATATATATATCTGTCAATGATGTTAAAAAGGAAGGTTAAAATCAAGGTTTAAAACTCGACAAATTTGTTTCTAGCGGCGTTGCGCTGTCATCAGGATGGTTTTTGTTTGCCACCGCCGATGTTATATAGCGTGTGGGCTCACGTTTGCGGTTGTTTGCACGTGCGGGTTGGCTGCACGGGGTTTTTGGGGCTTTCAGGTTTTGTTTTGGATGTGTTCACTAACAACGATTTCCATTTATGCCTGCAGTTGTTTACTATTTCTGTTTTGGTGTTTAAAGTTGCTAAGTGTGGTTTGCATAGTATTAACCATTTTTCAGTTAAACATAGGTTGCACCTTTTTGAAACATTGCTGTATGGTGATGCTCTTTTTATGATTTTCCAGGATATATTGTAGCTTGTTTTTACGTCTTTAAGTTTCCAGATATATTTGCTCAGTTCTGTTTGGTTTTTATATTTTTCTTTATTGAATGACTGTTTGTGGTTTGCATATTGGTTTTGAAGTGGTTTTCAGTGATCCCTATGTATGTTTCTTTTTCATTTTCTGATGTTACAGTAGCTGGTATACAATGTTGTTGTGGAGACATTTATTGTTTAGTGGGCACTGCTCCTTTCTCGTGCAATTGCAAGATTTCCTTTCTTCACCCTTCTTTGCTGTGTTGATTTTCATTTTGTTGGATGCGTCAATCAGGTTTTTGAGGGTTGGGCATACATGAGTACGATAGTTTGACAGTGTTTTTGTTAAATATTTTGGACAGTTTGTGCTCTTTTGGAATGAAGTTGCTAGGATTTTGAAGAATTCTTTCCCTATGTTTGTTTTGAGTTTCCCGTCGTATGGGGGGTTATACATATGATTTTTCTTTTCCTATTTTTCTTCTTTTATTTTTGTTGTTGTCCGGGTTGTATTGTAGTTTGTAATTGTATCCACTTGTTTGTAGTGCCTCCTGGTATTCCACTGCTGCATTGTTGAACACTCTCTCATTGCATGACAGGTTTGATAGTCTATCAAACCTGTCATGCAATGAGAGAGTGTTCAACAATGCAGCAGTGGAATACCAGGAGGCACTACAAACAAGTGGATACAATTACAAACTACAATACAACCCGGACAACAACACAAATAAAGCAAGAAAAATAGGAAAAGAAAAATCATATGGTATAACCCCCCATACGACGGGAAACTCAAAACAAACATAGGGAAAGAATTCTTCAAAATCCTAGCAAACTTCATTTCCAAAAGAGCACAAACTGTCCAAAATATTTAACAAAAACACTGTCAAACTATCGTACTCATGTATGCCCAACCTCAAAAACCTGATTGACGCATCAACACAAATGAAAATCAACACAGCAAAGAAGGGTGAAGAAAGGAAATCTTGCAATTGCACGAGAAAGGAGCAGTGCCCACTAAACAATAAATGTCTCCACAACAACATTGTATACCAGGCTACTGTAACATCAGAAATGAAAAAGAAACATACATAGGGATCACTGAAAACCACTTCAAAACCAGATATGCAAACCACAAACAGTCATTCAATAAAGAAAATATAAAAAACCAAACAGAACTGAGCAAATATATCTGGAAACTTAAAGACGTAAAAACAAGCTACAATATATCCTGGAAAATCATAAAAAGAGCATCACCATACAGCAATGTTTCAAAAAGGTGCAACCTATGTTTAACTGAAAAATGGTTAATACTATGCAAACCACACTTAGCAACTTTAAACACCAAAACAGAAATAGTAAACAACTGCAGGCATAAATGGAAATCGTTGTTAGTGAACACATCCAAAACAAAAACCTGAAAGCCCCAAAAAACACGTGCAGCCAACCCGCACGTGCAAACAACGCAAACGTGAGCCCACACGCTATATAACATCGGCGGTGGGCAAACAAAAACCATCCTGATGACAGCGCAACGCCGCTAGAAACAAATTTGTCGAGTTTTAACTTGAGTTTTAACCTTCCTTTTTAACATCATTGACAAATGTTGCTCCCCAAGGGGTCGAGCACTTTTAAAATCATTTTAGGCTCTTTGATTATATTCATCTTATATATATATATATATATATATATATTATATATATATATATAAATGCTTCTCAAAATGAGCCTTCAGCAAGCTTATATTCTCCAAGGGGGAGACATCCTCCAATAGGGAGGGAAACTCACTAACTATAACTCCTGGTCATATACCGATATTTCGAAACTTGGTGGTTTCTCCTCAGTGACCGCGGAAAGTGGTGATTTGACTCCTCTGCCTTTTCAGTTTTAAGAAGAATGCAATCCCAGAAAAGGCTGGTGCGCAATCCCCATTCACCCACTCAAGCACATACTGTTAGTTAGGCAGAATCATCTACACTGCAGATATGAATGCGTATCTCCCCTTATTTCTTCAATCTAGACATAAGAGCAAGCTTTGTTTATAATTTAATATTTCTTGCAGTCATTGCAACACCAAGCTGCTCGTAAGTTGCTGGAACGGTGCTCGGTACTTATCCTTGGAATTTATTAGTTTGTTGTATTTTAGTCCCTTGCGGATTCATTCCAAGAACTGGCCCTCAGCACTTGTGTCTTAGAGGATATCGTTTTATATTTTCTACTTTTCACAAGAAAATGTAGCTTGTTTTGCTCTTTCATGATTTTCTTTTGCTTCTTAGATGGCACCTTTGGTTGGTTTTTTGAAAAACTCAACAACATACTACGGTATTGCGCACCAGCCTTTTCTGGGATTGCATTCTTCTTAAAACTGAAAAGGCAGAGGAGTCAAATCACCACTTTCCGCGGTCACTGAGGAGAAACCACCAAGTTTCGAAATATCGGTATATGACCAGGAGTTATATGTTAGTGAGTTTCCCTCCTATTGGAGGATGTCTCCCCTTGGAGAATATAAGCTTGCTATATATATATATATATATTATTTATATATATATATATTATATATATCTTAATGGAGTGTTGATATCTTAATGGAGTGTCCTGTGCGTGCCCGTACCCATCGTCAACACAGCGCAGGCCTCCAAGGGTGGTACAGGACTGCTCTAAAGGCAGGTGAAGACAGTGCTTCTCTGGGTCCTCCCAGCACCTTGGGTGTTTCTTTTTCTTCTTTGCCTTAAATAGGCTGAGCTGGAGAAAGGTCCAGTGATCGTTGAGGAAAGACCCACTGACCCACAGGGAAAGTCCTGTTGACAGTGGGAAAGACTACAACTTTGGATTCTCTCTTGAGGGCACATAAGACCGTATGGCGAAAGCTTGGCTGTGTCTGGAGTGGCACTGTCTTCATCTGTCCGTGGGCAGGGGTGGTTGGGTCTGTGGGGTGTGCTCGGCAGCTGGAGGGTGGTGTTTTTCGCCGGTGGGCTCTGCAGTCATGAAATACGGGCTGGTACACCCATGGGGTGCTACTTTAAGGCTGTTATGAGCTGCATCTGTAGTCTAATTTACCTCTGTTCAGGAGCAGTTATGTCCCTTGATATCTTAATGGAGTGTCCTGT
>CM031605.1:14302880-14305380 GCA_018398815.1 Conus ventricosus | reverse complement strand
AAGATGGAAACAAGAGACAGAAAGCCACCAGAACAGAACGATACAGGAAGATGGAAACAAGAGACAGAAAGCCATCAGAACAGAAACGATACAGGAAGATGGAAACAAGAGACAGAAAGCCACCAGAACAGAACGATACAGGAAGATGGAAACAAGAGACAGAAAGCCATCAGAACAGAACGATACAGGAAGATGGAAACAAGAGACAGAAAGCCACCAGAACAGAACGATACAGGAAGATGGAAACAAGAGACAGAAAGCCACCAGAACAGAACGATACAGGAAGATGGAAACAAGAGACAGAAAGCCACCAGAACAGAACGATACAGGAAGATGGAAACAAGAGACAGAAAGCCACCAGAACAGAACGATACAGGAAGATGGAAACAAGAGACAGAAAGCCACCAGAACAGAACGATACAGGAAGATGGAAACAAGAGACAGAAAGCCACCAGAACAGAACGATACAGGAAGATGGAAACAAGAGACAGAAAGCCACCAGAACAGAACGATACAGGAAGATGGAAACAAGAGACAGAAGCCACCAGAACAGAACGATACAGGAAGATGGAAACAAGAGACAGAAAGCCACCAGAACAGAACGATACAGGAAGATGGAAACAAGAGACAGAAAGCCACCAAACAGTCCGATACAGGAAGATGGAAACAAGAGACAGAAAGCCACCAGAACAGAACGATACAGGAAGATGGAAACAAGAGACAGAAAGCCACCAGAACAGAACGATACAGGAAGATGGAAACAAGAGCGAAGACAAAGATGGACCACAGAACAGAACGATACAGGAAGATGGAAACAAGAGCGAAGACAAAGAATGGACCACAGAACAGAAACGATACAGGAAGATGGAAACAAGAGACAGAAAGCATCAAACAGAACGATACAGGAAGATGGAAACAAGAGCGAAGACAAAGAATGGACCACAAAACAGAACGATACAGGAAGATGGAAACAAGAGACAGAAAGCCACCAGAACAGAACGATACAGGAAGATGGAAAACAAGAGCGAAGACAAAGAATGGACCACAGAACAGAACGATACAGGAAGATGGAAACAAGAGCGAAGACAAAGAATGGACCACGAACAGAACGATACAGGAAGATGGAAACAAGAGCGAAGACAAAGAATGGACCACAGAACAGAACGATACAGGAAGATGGAAACAAGAGCGAAGACAAAGAATGGACCACAGAACAGAACGATACAGGAAGATGGAAACAAGAGCGAAGACAAAGAATGGACCACAGAACAGAACGATACAGGAAGGATGGAAACAAGAGCGAAGACAAAGAATGGACCACAGAACAGAACGATACAGGAAGAGGGAAACAAGAGCGAAGACAAAGAATGGACCACAGAACAGAACGATACAGGAAGATGGAAACAAGAGCGAAGACAAAGAATGGACCACAGAACAGAACGATACAGGAAGATGGAAACAAGAGCGAAGACAAAGAATGGACCACAGAACAGAACGATACAGGAAGATGGAAACAAGAGCGAAGACAAAGAATGGACCACAGAACAGAACGATACAGGAAGATGGAAACAAGAGCGAAGACAAAGAATGGACCACAGAACAGAACGATACAGGAAGATGGAAACAAGAGCGAAGACAAAGAATGGACCACAGAACAGAACGATACAGGAAGATGGAAACAAGAGCGAAGACAAAGAATGGACCACAGAACAGAACGATACAGGAAGATGGAAACAAGAGCGAAGACAAAGAATGGACCACAGAACAGAACGATACAGGAAGATGGAAACAAGAGCGAAGACAAGAATGGACCACAGAACAGAACGATACAGGAAGATGGAAACAAGAGCGAAGACAAAGAATGGACCACAGAACAGAACGATACAGGAAGATGGAAACAAGAGCGAAGACAAAGAATGGACCAAGAACAAAAACGATACAGGAAGATGGAAAACAAGAGCGAAGACAAAGAATGGACCACAGAACAGAACGATACAGGAAGATGGAACAAGAGCGAAGACAAAGAATGGACCACAGAACAGAACGATACAGGAAGATGGAAACAAGAGCGAAGAAAAAGAATGGCCCCACAGAACAGAACGATACAGGAAGATGGAAACAAGAGCGAAGACAAAGAATGGACCACAGAACAGAACGATACAGGAAGATGGAAACAAGAGCGAAGACAAAGAATGGACCACAGGAGAAAACAATGACCACAGAAAAAAATCATACAAGAGAGAAAAAAAAAACTAATCAAAAGAGAAAGCGAGAAGAGAAGAAGAACCAGGAGCAGAAGAAAAAAAAACAAGAACGAACTGAAAAAAGGAGAGAGAGGTGAGCGAAAAAAGGACGATCAGGAATTATAATATATTTATATATATATATATATATATATATATATATATATATATATATATATATAAACAAGAAGAAAATTAAACAAGAAAGAACTGAAAAGGAGAGATAGAGTGAGCGAAAAAAGGACGATCAGGAAACG
>CM031605.1:14297880-14300380 GCA_018398815.1 Conus ventricosus | reverse complement strand
GCAGTGCTGCTCAGTGGAGCCTAGAGAGGCTGTAGGCAGCTGTGTCACTGCAGTGCTGCTCAGTGGAGCCTAGAGAGGCTGTAGGCAGCTGAGTCACTGCAGTGCTGCTCAGTGGAGCCTAGAGAGGCTGTAGGCAGCTGAGTCACTGCAGTGCTGCTCAGTGGAGCCTAGAGAGGCCTGTAGGCAGCTGTGTCACTGCAGTGCTGCTCAGTGGAGCCTGCTCTGGCCCAACACATGCAGGACACAGCCGCCACTCCCCCCACCCCCCAACCCCCCCCCAACCCTCCTCCTCCCTAATGACAACAACGACTGCTTGGTTTCCACTCCAGAAGCGCAGCGCCCCCACGTCCAATCAGCGACCGTTCCTGCTACACCCTTCACTCTGACGATTGGAGACAGAGTCACCGCACACCTACACGTGGAGGGGGGAAAACGTCACTGGAGTCACACTTCACTCTGACGACTTGGAGACAGAGTCACCGCACACTACACGTGGAGGGGGAAAAACGTCACTGGAGTCACCACTTCACTCTGACGACTTGGAGACAGAGTCACCGCACACCTACACGTGGAGGGGGGAAAAAAAACGTCACTGGAGTCACACTTCACTCTGACGACTTGGAGACAGAGTCACCCACACCTACACGTGGAGGGGGGGAAAAAACGTCACTGGAGTCACCACTTCAGTCTGACGACTTGGAGCAGGTCACCGCACACTACACGTGGAGGGGGGAAAAACGTCACTGGAGTCACCACTTCACTCTGACGACTTGGAGACAGAGTCACGCACACCTACACGTGGAGGGGGGAAAAAACGTCACTGGAGTCACCACTTCACTCTGACGACTTGGAGACAGAGTCACCGCACACCTACACGTGGAGGGGGGAAAAAAACGTCACTGGAGTCACCACTTCACTCTGACGACTGGAGACAGAGTCACCGCACACCTACACGTGGAGGGGGGAAAAACGTCACTGGAGTCACCACTTCACTCTGACGACTTGGAGACAGAGTCACCGCACACCTACACGTGGAGGGGGGAAAACGTCACTGGAGTCACCACTTCACTCTGACGACTTGGAGACAGAGTCACCGCACACCTACACGTGGAGGGGGGAAAAACGTCATGGAGTCACCACTTCACTCTGACGACTTGGAGACAGAGTCACCGCACACTACACGTGGAGGGGGGGAAAACGTCCTGGAGTCACCACTTCACTCTGACGACTTGGAGACAGAGTCACCGCCACACCTACACGTGGAGGGGGAAAAAAACGTCACTGGAGTCACCACTTCACTCTGACGACTTGGAGACAGAGTCACCGCACACTACACGTGGAGGGGGAAAAACGTCACTGGAGTCACCACTTCACTTGACGACTTGGAGACAGAGTCACCGCACACTACACGTGGAGGGGGGGAAAACGTCACTGGAGTCACCACAAAGGCAGGACATGAACGGCCACAGAATTCGATACGTTCTATTGATGAATTTCTTTCTGATCAGAGACAACATGACATGACTGTATTCTGCGCATACTTTCACAACGAATACCGGGCTGAGAGATAAAAATAACAAAAACACAAAAACCACACATGCAGTGTTGGTCAGGAGATCCGAGCAACAATCTCTGAGAATCTTTCATTAAACCCGATGGTGTAGTCCGCCTGTCAACGGAGACAGCAGTATACTTCACTCTGGGAGTCAGAATCTCTGAGAATCTTTCATTAAACCGATGGTGTAGGTCCCGTCTGTCAACGGAGACAGCAGTATACTTCACTCTGAGAGTCAGAATCTGTCAGAATCTCTGAGAATCTTTCATTAAACCCGATGGCGTAGGTCCCGCCTGTCAACGGAGACAGCAGTATACTTCACTCTGAGAGTCACATGGCCGGAGCGGTGGGAATGGAACCTTCAGCTGGTCGCCATGCTGGACACCGCAACACGGCGACTGCTAACTCTCTCTCTCTCTCTCTCTCCCTCTCTCTGTTTTCCGCTCCCTCCTCTCTTTCTCTGCTCTCTCTCCTCTCTCTCTCTCTCTCTCTCTCTCTCTCTCTCTCTCTCTCTCTCACATACATACACATACAGTGTGTGTGTGTGTGTGTGTGTGTGTGTGTGGTGTGTGTGTGTGTGTGATCCTCTCTCTCACACACACTCTCTCTCTCCTCTCTCTCTCTCATCTCTTCTCTCTCTCCCTCTCTCTGTTTCCGCTCCCTCTCTTTCTACTGCCTCTCTCACAAACATACACATACAGAGAGGGAGGGTGGGAGGGAGGGAGAGGGGAAGAGACAGAGAGAGAGAGAGAGAGAGAGGGAGAGAGAGAGAGAGAGGATGAGAGAGAGAGAGAGGAGTGAGAGAGAGGATCACACACACACACACACACACACACACACACACACACCACACACACACACACACACAAAGAACACCTAAAATTTAATATCACGATTAGTGGAAGACGTTAAATGAATGACACACACCTAAAAATAGACATTTTT
>CM031605.1:14284512-14292012 GCA_018398815.1 Conus ventricosus | reverse complement strand
TTACAAACAATTGGAAACAGCACGACGTACTCATAGCGGCTGTTGGTCCGTTGGACCGAGTCAGAGTGTTTACAAACAATGGGAAACAGCACGACGTACTCATAGCGGCTGTTGGTCTGTTGGACCGAGTCAGAGTGTTTACAAACAAGGGGAAACAGTTAGCACGACGTACTCATAGCGGCTGTTGGTCCGTTGGACCGAGTCAGAGTGTTTACAAAAATGGGAAACAGCCGATGTACTCATAGCGGCTGTTGGTCCGTTGGACCGAGTCAGAGTGTTACAAACAATGGGAAACAGTTAGTACGACGTACTCATAGCGGTGTTGGTCCGTTGGACCGAGTCAGAGTGTTTACAAACAATGGGAAACAGCACGACGTACTCATAGCGGCTGTTGGTCCGTTGGACCGAGTCAGAGTGTTTGCAAACAATGGGAAACAGTTAGCACGACGTACTCATAGCGGCTGTTGGTCCGTTGGACGAGTCAGAGTGTTTACAAACAATGGGAAACAGCACGACGTACTCATAGCGGCTGTTGGTCCGTTGGACCGAGTCAGAGTGTTTACAAACAAGGGGGAAACAGTTAGTACGACGTACTCATAGCGGCTGTTGGCCCGTTGGACCGAGTCAGAGTGTTTACAAACAATGGGAAACAGCACGACGTACTCATAGCGGCTGTTGGTCCGTTGGACCGAGTCAGAGTGTTTACAAACAATGGGAAACAGTTAGCACGACGTACTCATAGCGGCTGTTGGTCCGTTGGACCGAGTCTGAGTGTTTACAAACAATGGGAAACAGCACGACGTACTCATAGCGGCTGTTGGTCCGTTGGACCGAGTCAGAGTGTTTACAAACAATGGGAAACAGTTAGCACGACGTACTCATAGCGGCTGTTGGTCCGTTGGACCGAGTCAGAGTGTTTACACACACGCCCTGACAAACAGCGGCTCGCCAGTGGATGTTTTCATTTGGTTTGGGGAGAAAGGGAGGAGGATGTGTGGGATGGACTGTGTAACATCATACTGTTATAGTTTACAGTCCAATTACAACTCAAACATGCCTTCATACCAGTCTTTTAATAACTTTTTTCTACGGAAACGGCACACAACACAATATTTGGGGGAAAAAAAACGAACAGAAGACAAGAGAGAGAAGAGAGAGAGAGAGAGAGAGAGAGAGAGAGAGAGAGAGAGAGAGAGAGAGAGAGAGAGGGGAGAGAGAGAGGGAGAAGGGGGAGAGAGAGGAGAGGAGAGGGAGGGAGAGTGCGGAGCGGTGGCAGTGCCACAATTTATGCCATGCCGGCCTCAGCGTGGTGTTGACGCAGACGACGTGAATGAGGCATGCCCAACTCGCACTACATATACAGTGACCCGGCTGGCAAGGCAGACAGACTTGTACAGCACGGACCAAAACAATTAACACACTTCCTGCTCATGACCTAAACATTGGACAACAGCTGGCTTCACACAAACAATTTGACCTCCTGCACTGTCACACCTTTCACTTCCCCTCTCCTCACACCCCTCACTCTCCCTCCTCACTAACCCCCCACTTCCACTCTCCTCACACCCCTCACTTCCCTCCTCACACCCCTCATTCCTCTCCTCACACCCTCTCTCTCCCTCTCCTCAACCCCTCTCTTCCCTCTCCTCCCCCACCCCTCACTTCCCCTCTCCTCACACCCCTCACTTCCCTCTCCTCACACCCCTCACTTCCCCCCTCCTCACACCCCTCACTTCCTCTCCCCTCACCCCTCTTCCCTTCCCTCACACCTCTCCCACCCCTCATTCCTCTCCCACCCCCTACCATTCCCCTCTCCTCAACCCCCCTTCCTTCACACCCTATTTCCCTCCACACACCCCTCATTTTCCCCTTCCTCCACCCCTCCTCACACCCTCTCCTCCACCCTCACTTCCCCTCTCCAACATCCCTTCCTCAACCTATTCCCTCCAACCTCCAACCCCTCACCATCCTCTCCTACACCCTCACTTCCCCTCTCCAAACACTACACAACTCCATCCTACACCCCTCATTCCCACCACCCCAACTTCCAAACCCTCACTTACCCCTTTCCCACACCCATCTCCCTCCGCCCAAACAACCCCCCAAACCCCATTCTCTCAGCAACCCAAACACCAAGCTCCTACCTACAACCCCACAAACACCAACGACATCCCCCTAAACCCTATAACACCACCCCTCCTACACCCACCACTTCACCCATCCATCACCCCTCACTTCCCTCCTAACATCCGCAACCCTATCCCAACCCATCACTTCCTTCTCAGACCCCATTCACACACAAATTCACAACCTAAGCCCTCCTATAACGACTAACATCGACACAATTACTACAACTCCCCACACGCATTCCAAAATGAAACCTCCTAAACCATGACACAAATCCCCATAAACATATCAAAACCCTAATCGGAAACCATATCACCATGAACAATATCCCTGCAACACACATAAATTCACCATATAATACCCTCTCACACATCTCTCCACCACACCACAGACCCATTCTCACACCCAAAATACACCCAACCCTTCCACCTACAATTCCACCTCCTACAAACACTAACTGACAGATACTGACAAACGCATATACTCAACCCCCAACCTATAAACCCAACTTCCAACTGAAACCCTCACTAACCTCCACACCCACATCCATCCACAAAATATCAAACCTTCGAAAAACCACTCATACAACCCATAATATAAAAACCACTACCATCGACAACCCCATCTACAAATCATAACATCCAACAGCACTTCACACCAACTACCAAAATCACCATCTAACAACCAACACCCATCCTCAAACACTACTAACCCACACCTATCAAAACACCCAACCCTATAAACCACAACCCCTCAACTACACCCTATACCTAACAACCATATCCAAATAGAAAAATCTAAAACACCTAAATACACCCACCTACAAACACACTCACACATCCTACAACACTACACAACAAAACATATAATATCCCCCAAACTATCAAAGACCAATAACACGATCAACTATCACACCCTCACCACACCTCCTCAAAACCCCAAACACTCAACCCTATCACGCACCTTCACACGACACTCACATCCAACACAACCCAAGAATCATCTACAACCAAACCAAACACACCTCCACAAACTTATGAACCACCTCATTCCTCCTCAACCATCATACCATGAAACAAACCCTCCCAACCAACCATCAAACCCCATAACTCTCACACCTTTAAACCCATTAACATAGCAAACCTTCCCCTAGACACAACCCTAACTGAACTACCACAGCCATCCCAACCTCAACCCACTAATACAAACGCCCAACTACACAACTCTCAAAACAAAATACCTCAACAACCGCCCTACACACCCTATTCAATCCAGATCTAAACATCCCACCATTCAAACCGTCTAAAATGGAGAGAACAAACGAAATCCGGTACGAAACCGAAGTTAAAAGCAGTAAAATTAAAAAATAAAAGAAATTCAAAGAAAACAAGCTACTAAAAACATAAAACACCTTAAAATCATCAACACGTCCGGTCGCAAGCCTACTTCCACACCACTTCACACACTATACCTTCTAATCACATAGAAACGAACGATATAAAGAGACTATAAGTGAACCAATAAACTAAGCCAGATCTAAAGACTCTCAAAAACTTAAACTAGAAAAACCCTAACATCCGAAAACCAGATATAACAATACGAAATTCCCACCAATCAAAACGATCCCTACCTTAAAACTAACCTCACATAAAAAAAACTTCAAACTAGGACCCAAGATATACAATTACCACACATATCAAACTACCCCAAACCCCCCACACGCAACCAATACACCAGTTATCCAATAGCCCACCCCTCAAACAAAATTTAAATCGAAAGACACCCATACTTAACATACTAAACCCCTAAAAATTTATAAACACGATATAAGATGTAAGACTAGGAAACAAGAGATAAAAGATAGGAAAGAGATATAAAAAAATTTTTTAAAAAAAAAAAAAAACCCCCCCCCCCTTTCCCCCCCCCAAAAATTTTAAATTTTTAAATTTAGGAAAGGGAAGATAAAAAAGATAGGAAAAGAGAAGATAAAAAGAGAAGAAAAAAGATAAAAAGAGAAGATATAAAAGGGGAAGAATGGGGGGTGGAAAAAGGAAGAAAAATAAAAGAGAAAAAATTAAAAGGGTGGAAAAGAGAAGATAAAAAGAGAAGATATAAAAGATAGGAAAAAGAAAAGATATAAAAGAGAAGAAAAATAAAAATAGGAAAAGGAAGATAAAAAGGAAAGATGAAGGGAGGGAAAAGGAAAATAAAAGAAGAAAAGGGGTGGAAAAGAGAAGATTAAAAAAGAAAAAGAATAAAAAGATAGGAAAAAGAAAAGATAAAAAAGAGAAGATTAAAGATGGGAAAAAGAGAAGATATAAAAGTAGGAAGGGAGAAATTAAAAGAGAGATAAAAAAGATGGAAGTATAAAAGATAGGAAAAAGAGAAGATAAAAAGAGAAGATGGGAAAAGGAAGATATAAAAGTATAAAAGAGAAGATTAAAAAGGAAGATATAAAAGATGGAAAAGAGAAGATATAAAATGGAAAAAAGAGGTAGGAAAAGAGAAGATAAAAAAAGGAAAGAGAAGTATAAAAAAAGGGAAAAGAGAAGATATAAAAGATAAAAGGGAAAGTTTAAAAAAAGGAAAAAGATAGGGAAAAAGAAGATATAAAAGATAGGAAAAGAAAAAAGAATAAAAAGAGAAGATAAAAAAGATAGGAAAAGAGAAAGGAAAAAAAAGGGAAAAGAATAAAAGATAGGAAAAGAAAAGATTAAAAGAAAGATTAAAAGATAGGGAAAGAGAAGATAGGAAAAGGAAGAGAAAAAGGGATAAAAAAAGGGAAAAAAGAGAAGATATAAAAGATAGGAAAAGGAAGATATAAAAGATAAAAAAGGGAAAAGTATAAAAGATGGGAAAAGAAAAGATAAAAAGAAAAGTTTAAAAAGTAGGAAAAGAGAAGATATAAAAGATGGGAAAAGAGGGAAAAAAGATAAAAGATGGGAAAAAGGGGAGATATAAAAGGAAAGATAAAAAGATGGGAAAAAAGAGAAGAATAAAAGATAGGAAAAGAGAAAAATAAAAGAAAAGAATAAAAATGGAAAGGAAGATTAAAAGGAAGAGAAAAAGATGGGGAAAAGAGAAGAAATAAAAGGAAGATTAAAAGATAGGAAAAGAAAAGATATAAAAATAGGAAAAGAGAAGAATAAAGATAGGAAAAGGAAGATATAAAAGGAGAGGAAAAGAGAAATTAAAAGATAGGAAAAGGAAGAAAAAGAGGGAAAAGGAAGAAAAAAAGATGGGAAAAAGAATATAAAAAGAGGAAAGGGAAAAAAAATAAACAAAAAAAGATAGGAAAAGAGAAGATAAAAAGATAGGAAAGGAAGTTAAAAGTAAACGAGAAAATATAAAAGTGACTTACAAGTGCAAACGGAAGATACTAACAAGGAAATATAAAGATAGGACCCAGACGTTTAAACCCAGGAGATAAATATCCAACCCAGACGGAAAAAGGCCCGCTAACCCCCCCTTTAACTCACCCACACTCACCGCCTTCCCTCTCCATATCACCTCCTAACCTTCTCAATCATATCACCTCACTCCTATCTATCCTTTATCCCTTAACTCCTCACACCCCTACTCCTCATCCCTCTTCACCTACTCCTCACACCTCACTTCCCTTCTCACACCCCTCTCCTCACACCCTCACTTCCCCTCTCCTCACACCCCTCTCCTCACACCCCTCACACCCTCTCACACCCCTCTCCTCACACCCTCACTTCCCCTCTCCTCACACCCCTTCTCTCACACCCTCACTTCCCATCTCCTCTCACACCCTCTCCTCACACCCCTCATTCCCCTCTCCTCACACCCCTCTCCTCACACCCTCATTCCCTCTCTCACACCCCTTCCTCACACCCCTCACTTCCCTCTCCTCACACCCCTCTCCTCACACCCCTCACTTCCCCTCTCCTCTCACCCCTCTCCTCACACCCCTCACTTCCCCTCTCCTCTCACCCTCTCCTCACACCCCTCACCTCACACCCCTCTCCTCACACCCCTCACTTCCCTCTCCTCACACCTCACACAGTAGAGAGCAGCAGAAAAGACAAAATCTGAAAGGAAAAAACAGCAGAGAGCAGCAGAGAAAGACAAATCTGAAAGGAAAGAACAGGAGAGAGCAGCAGAGAAAGACAAAATCTGAAAGGAAAAAAGGAAGAGTGAAAGAGAGTCACAGAGAAGAGGAAGTTACTGCCATCACTTCCAGAAAGCGGAGGAGCTACTGGTAACTGAAAGAACCTCCGGCGTTCCCACGGAGACGAACAGGAAGACAAAGAGCCTCCGGCGTTCCCACGGAGACGACACGAACAGGAAGACAAAGAGCCTCCGGCGTTCCACGGAGACGACACGAACAGGAAGAGAAAGAACCTCCGGCGCTCCCACGGAGACGACACGAACAGGAAGACCAAGAACCTCCGGCGTTCCCACGGAGACGACACGAACAGGAAGACAAAGAGCCTCCGGCGTTCCCACGGAGACGACACGAACAGGAAGAAAAAGAACCTCGGCGTTCCCACGGAGACGACACGAACAGGAAGACAAAGAACCTCTGGCGTTCCCACGGAGACGACACGAACAGGAAGACAAAGAGCCTCCGGCGTTCCCACGGAGACGACACGAACAGGGAAGACAAAGAACTCCGGCGTTCCCACGGAGACGACATGAACAGGAAGACAAAGAGCCTCCGGCGTTCCCACGGAGACGAAACGAACAGGAAGACAAAGAACCTCCGGCGTTCCCACGGAGACGACACGAACAGGAAGACAAAGAGCCTCCGGCGTTCCCACGGAGACGACACGAACAGGAAGACAAAGAACCTCCAGCGTTCCCACGGAGACGACACGAACAGGAAGACAAAGAGCCTCCGGCGTTCCGACGGAGACGACACGAACCGGAAGACAAAGAACCTCCGGCGTTCCCACGGAGACGACACGAACAGGAAGACAAAGAGCCTCCGGCGTTCCCACGGAGACGACACGAACAGGAAGACAAAGAACCTCCGGCGTTCTCACGGAGACGACACGAACAGGAAGACAAAGAGCCTCCGGCGTTCCCACGGAGACGACACGAACAGGAAGACAAAGAGGTAGAAGAACAACTAAAACAAGGACAACAACAAGAAGAAGAGCAGCAATAACAGTAAGAGAAGACAAAAGAAAGAAAGAAAGAAAAGTAGAAGAAAGAAGAAAGAAGAAGAAGAAGAAGAAGAAGAAGAAGAAGAAAGAAGAAAGAAGAAGAAGAAGAAGAAGAAAGAAGAAAGAAGAAGAAGAAGAAGAAGAAGAAGAAGAAGAAGAAAAAAACAACAACAACGACACCTACGACAAGAACAACAGCAACAACTAGAAAGGCCTTTCGGGCAGTGCCCTCCTCCAC
>CM031605.1:14270364-14280364 GCA_018398815.1 Conus ventricosus | reverse complement strand
TCTCTCTCTCTCTCTCTCTCTCTCTCTCTCTCTCTCTCTCTGTGTCCGTCTCTGTTTGCCTCTCTCTCTCTCAACGAGTCTGTCTGTCTGTCGCCTGTCTCTGTCTGTCTGTCTCTCTCTCTCCCTCCTCTCCCCTCTCTCTCTGTGTCTCTCTCATTCTCTCTCTCTCCCTCCCCCCTCTCTGTCTCTCTCAGTCTTTCTCTGTCTCTCTCTCTCTGTCTCTCTCTCTCTCTCTCTCTCTCTCTCTCTCTCTCTCTTCTCTCTCTCTCTCTCTCTCTCGCAGCATACGAGTGGAAGTGTGCGAGAGCGACTGCATTGCATGTGGAGCGGTTGAGAGGAGGAGTAGTGGGGAGGTAGATGGGGGTTAGGGACGGGATGGTGAGGGAGGGGGAGAGGGGCGTGGGGGTGGGGGCTGAAGGAAGGGGGAGGGGAGGGGAGGAGAGATGGAAGGAAGGCAAGCTGAGGATGAGGCCAGAGTTGTACAGAAGGCCGCAGTTGAAGGAAGAGGAGTTGGGTGCTGCGCCGTGAGGTGACGGCCATGAAGAGTAGAGGACACGAGTAAGGGAGGGGGGGGGGGGGTTAGCAAGGGGTGGACAGCCAGGAGGTGAGAAAGAAGGTTGGACAGATGGGGGTGGGGGGGGGAGGGGGCAGGGGTGGGTGGTGGCGGGAGACGTGGGTGAGTGGGGGGGGGTAGGGGGGGGGTAGGGGAGGGGAGGCGTCTGTCTGGGTAGGTCACGTCACAGGCAGGGGCAGTGGGGGGGCAGGCAGCATGCAGGACAATGATCGGCAGGCAGGGAGGGAGGGAGGGGGAGATGGGGGAGAGGGAGCCGACTGCTGCTGCTGCTGCTGTGATCTGGCACAGTTGGTTGGAAGGCCGAAACCACGAGGGTGGAAGGGGAGGAGGGGGGTGGAGGGGGGAGAAAGGGGGGGGGGGGGGCTGGGGGAGGGAAGAAAAAGGAGTGTGTACATATATTTGGGGCGGGGTTGGGTAGTGTGTGTGTGGGGGGGTGGGGGAGGAGAGGATGTAGCCGCAGATAAGGGTGGGTAGTGGTACAGCGAGGGAGAGGGGGGGGGGGGGAGGGAGAGAGGGAAGTGACCTGGAGCTGGCTCGTGGAGCTGACATGGTGTGAGGTGGATGGAGAGTGACAAGCAGGAGAGGTCTGCCGGACTGTTGTTGATGTTGTTGTTGTTGGTGGTGGTTTTGTTGTCATTGTCCTCCAGTATTTCCTTCTCATTTAACAGTTCTGTTGGGTGGTGGTGTCTTTATTAGCTAGCCATAGTCTGCTTCAGTCAGTCTGCCGACGCCGAAAGACTACATGCGGATGTGTGTGTGTGTGTGTGTGTGTGTGTGTGTGGTGTGTGTGTGTGTGTGGGGTGTGTTTGTGTGTGTGTGTGTGTGTGTGTGTGTGGTGTGTGTGTGGTGTGTGGTGTGTGTGTGTGTGTGTGTGTGTGTGTGTGTGTGTGTGTGTGTGTGTGTGTAATACATGTCTTTTCATCTGATGGTGAAGCATCAAGTAGAATGGCTGGCACATCCCGCACGGCCTGGTGCATCTCCGTCACGAGGAGGCCCGCGGTTCGGCTCTCCTGTCATGACCTGTGTGCATGTTGGGGTGGGGGGTGGGGGTATCAGGCAGTGGCAGGACCGTGTGTCCTGTGTGCGGACAGGTCTGGAATGGGCCTGGGTGCTGGGCTGGGCCACGACTGAACGGAAAACCTGCTTCTCCCCTGTCAGCTCACTTGTTTGGTGCGTGGCCTCCAGTCACAGACCCTGCGCGCTGATCAGGCAGGGAGATCATGTAGTGTTTGTGTCTGTTCATTGATTTGCCTGTCTGTCTGTCTGTCTGTCTGCCCTTTTTCTCGGGGGGTATCTGGCCGATGGCTGGGCAGATCTTTGTCCTAGTCCACAAGCTGCTATGTGGCGTCAGTGGTAAGGTTTGCCGCTGTGTGTGGTGTCAGTGGTAAGGTGTGCCGCTGTGTGTGGTGTCAGTGGTAAGTGTTGCCGCTGTGTGTGGTGTCAGTGGTAAGGTTTGCCGCTGTGTGTGGTGTCAGTGGTAAGGTGTGCCGCTGTGTGTGGTGTCAGTGGTAAGGTTTGCCGCTGTGTGTGGTGTCAGTGGTAAGTGTTGCCGCTGTGTGTGGTGTCAGTGGTAAGGTTTGCCGCTGTGTGTGGTTGTCAGTGGTAAGGTGTGCCGCTGTTGATTTTATGCCGGGTCCTCGCACAACTGCCGAACTGTGGGACGCTCTAGAGTATGGCGTCACGCGCGCAGGGAAAGACTGTCGGAGCGCACGAAATTTGCGTCCCGTGACTCTTGAGTTAGCAATGTGCCATCACCAACATTCTGTGTGTGCTGCTTCGCTATTTACAGTTGTTTACATGATTACACGGCGGATGATTCATATCTTAGGGATATGCCCACAGTGCAAGATTGCTGGAGATGTTTTTAAAGTTATGAATAGTATCTCCACCCTCTCTCTCTCTCTCTCTCTCTCTCTCTCTGTCTGTCTGTCTGTCTGTCTGTCTGTCTGTCTTCTCTCTCTCTCTCTCTCTCTCTCTCTCTCACTCTCTCCCCCCCCCCCCCCCCCCCCCCCCCCCCCCACACACACAATTATCACATTGACTTACGGAGAAGGGCGTCAGCATGCTGATAGTTATTAATTATTCTTTTGATGTTGTTTTGTTTTGTGTGATTAATTATCGAGATCACTGGGGAGAAATCACGTCCTTCACAAGGCTATGGCATTGACTGAATAAAGACTCCGTCACTGCTGCAGGGGAACGTGATTACACTCTTTGTCTGGGGTTACATTTTGTTGTTCATCTATCCTCCAGGTGGTGAGAATTGTGACCACAGGAATGAGGCCGCTACCTGTCAGCTCTGGTGCGCTGTGTGGCGAACATGGCATTCATTTCTCCCGTGGTTTTCTTCCATCGACTGTTGGACAATCAGGTTGGCGAGTCATTGTGGCGGACATGGCATTCATTTCTCCTGTGGTTTTCTTCCATCGACTGTTGGACAATCAGGTTGGCGAGTCATTGTGGCGGACATGGCATTCATTTCTCCTGTGGTTTTCTTCCACCGACTGTTGGACAATCAGGTTGGCGAGTCATTGTGGCGGACATGGCATTCATTTCTCCTGTGGTTTTCTTCCACCGACTGTTGGACAATCAGGTTGGCGAGTCATTGTGGCGGACATGGCATTCATTTCTCCTGTGGTTTTCTTCCACCGACTGTTGGACAATCAGGTTGGCGAGTCATTGTGGCGGACATGGCATTCATTTCTCCTGTGGTTTTCTTCCATCGACTGTTGGACAATCAGGTTGGCGAGTCATTGTGGCGGACATGGCATTCATTTCTCTGTGGTTTTCTTCCACCGACTGTTGGACAATCAGGTTGGCGAGTCATTGTGGCGGATATGGCATTCATTTTCCTGTGGCTTTCTTCCACCGACTGTTGGACAATCAGGTTGGCGAGCCATGGACGTTTGTGATCGGCGGCCTGTCTGACGCTGTCATCGATGCTACTTCCTAGTTGTGTCTGCCGGGGGGGGGGGGCTTCGGTACTTCAGCTGTTACGTTATCAGTCTGTGTCAGATATTTGTTGTTGCTGTTGCTGCGTGTTATTGTTGCTTGGTTCAGGACAACATTTTCTGTTGTCTTGTGTCAGCAGTAGCCAGAAGGGGTCCTTGTGGTCGGCGGGGCAGTGATAAAACTGTTCTTTGTCTCTGTCTGTCTGTCAACTCTCTCTCTCTCTCTCTCTCTCTCTCTCTCTCTCTGCGTGTTGTGATCGTCATTGTTTTCAACTCTGCTATCCCTTTTCTTTCTTCAGCATTTTCTTTTAAGTGGCGCCTCTGCCCCACCCTTTCCCATCTTCCTTACACCCCTCCTCCCTCCCCCCCTCCCGAAAACTTTGGCTCCCTCTGTCGTCCATTTTATGCTGGGCTTTGTTTTTGGTGTTTGTTTATCGTTCATTTAGTCTCGTTTATGTCATAGAACGCTAGTGTGAAGCGCTCTCTCTCTCTCTCTCTCTCTCTCTCTCTCTCTCTCTCTCTCTCTCTCTCTCTCTCTCTCGCAACCCCAGACTGAAGTTTGTCGAACTTCCAAATACATTTTTTAAGGTGTTGATGCTGTTTTGCAAAGTTTGCCAAGGATATCGTTCAAAGGGCACAGTCGGTGGGAACTCGCTGCCAAGGATATCGTTCAAAGGGCCCAGTCGGTGGGAACTCACTGCCAAGGATATCGTTCAAAGGGCACAGTCGGTGGGAACTCGCACAGAGGAACGTGTGTGCAGGCAGGCCGCTGTAGGCTGCACGTGCACCATGTTTCACTGCACACCTTTGTCCTACCGTGACAGCAGTGCGCACAATGACCTCGTTTTTTCCTCTGGCCGTTGATTTAGGTGTTTAGCCCAAATGCATCGTCTAGCCGTTGATTTAGGTGTTTAGTCCAAATACATCGTCTAGCCGTTGATTTAGGTGTTTAGTCCAAATGCATCGTCTAGCGTTGATTTAGGTGTTTAGTCCAAATGCATCGTCTATTTACCCTTCATTTTGTGAGGCCGCGGAAAATATCCGCAGCGAATTTTGAGAGCTACGTGTGCAAGTTCTGATTCGAAGTCCTTTCGTCTGAGTGAAACTATAGAATGTTTTGCGATGAATTTTGAATTTTGGGGGCTTATGTCAAGGCATTGTATGCATTTATTTATTCATTGATTTATTTTTTGGAATTTATTTATTCGTTTGTTTATGTATTATTTATTTACTTATTTATTTATTCATTCGTTTATTATTATCATTTTGTGTGTGTGTGTGTGGGGTGGGGGGTGGGATTTTCTACACGTGAAATGTTGATTTTTTTGTTGAAATATATAAAATATATATATATATATATATATATATATATATATATATAGACGATGGATTATTCAAAGGTATTTCTGCTGAGACTTCGGAATCAATGCGAACAAGTGATTTCAACAAAGATAATCCAACTGAAGGTATAATCTTTTTTTCCATTTACCGGTTGGTGGGTGTTGAGGCCAAATGGGTCTACACTTGGATTTAGTATATCAAACACGCGCGGCGCCGTGACTAGGGCTCACACAACACACCCACACATCTCACACTGATTGTGATGACTGAACCCAAAATTGATTGCTCATTTACCTCATGTTGTATGGCCAGAAACAATGCGCGGCACGCGATTGAGAGCACGTGCAATTCTGATTCAAACTCACTCCCACTACACACACTACACAACACAAATATTTCAACTCATTAATTTTGGGGTTGAATGAACACACACACCCATAACACTCACGCATTTATTAACTACACGATGCATTAGAATTTATTTATTTTATTTATGTATTATATATTTATTATTTATTTATTATTCGTTAATTATTAATTTTGTCTATGTGTTAGAGTGGGGAAATAGGGGGAGATACATTAATGCATGGTGATGATTTGCTAATTATGTTGTGCATGATTATGAATGGGGAAAAATAAAATAAATGTTCAAATATGAGCCATTCAAACTATATTCCAGAGGAACATCTCAATAGGGGATCCTAAATTCTCTTCATAACGATATTTCGAAACTTGGGGTTTTCTCAGTGACGGGAAAAGTGGTAATTTGAACTCAGCCTTTCAGTTTTAAGAGATTAATTCCCGAAAAGGTTGTGTGCATACCGTAGTATGTGGTTGGAGTTTTGAAGACCCTACACATGCCATCTAAGGCAAGAATCATAAAACGAGCAAACAGCGCGCTCGTGAAAACATAAAATATAAAAACGATACCTCAACACACCACAGGGCTGACTGCTGAGACTGAAACCAATTTAGTGATAAATTATCAACAACTAAGAAAACAAGGAAAGTCACCGCACCGTCCAGCACGCAGACAGACTTGGTTCACAAACCAAAACATCGAATTATAAACAAACCTTGCTCATATCGTCTACATAACAAAGCGAGATCACACATTCATACGAGTGTAGATGAATCGCCAACTTACAGTATGCCAGCATACGACATGGCAAACAAACAAATGCTCTCAAATACCTTCAGCACAGCTATACATTCTCCAATTTTATAATTCAAATATTTACTTGCAGTATATTGATACCAATGCTCTGTAATGCAAACGTAGCGTATTATCCTTGGAATTTATTAGTTTGTTTATATAATGCATATATAAATAATATGAAGGTACACGATTTTGACGAATGCCATACATGAGAATCAAATGGCAGGGTGTGCACGATTGTTATGCTATGACGATTGATCTGGTGTGGAATTTTCTTTTTATGTCGTTGTTGTGTCGTGTATTCGTCCTTATGGTAGTTGTAGTCTTTTGCCCTTTCTCTATCACTAGTCCGGTTTACTTCTCTCTCTAATTCCGGTGCCGTGAACCTTCGCTTACTGGTGGCTGGTGCCTTTCCCCTTTGAATGGCTTCTCTATCGGCCTCTCCCTTTAGTTGCCGCTCACTGTGACATATTCCTTGGGCTTGGTAGTCTCACTGTGCGTAGGGGCATGTTGTCTTCCATCGTTCTGGAAGATTTCTTACTCGAGCGGCAGATGCTGGGCGCCTGCTCGGTTCTGTCTTCACCACTTCGTCGAAGGTACGGTCGGTACTTCATTCCTACAGTCGGCCTGTAGGAGAGGGACATCACGTCATCTCTTTTCCGCATCTGCTCTGCTGTCCTCTCGACTGGACAGAGGGTAGAGAGTCGCTTGACCCGCCACTTGGGTCAACCACGGGTAGCTGGTAAGCATCAGTTTCGTGGTTTGTTTGTTGTTGTTTTTTGTTAGCCGGCTAATTCTTTCTTTTGCGCAATTTCTTTTGGTTTTCAAAATTATAAAAGAAATATTGTTTGAGACCATTTTTTTTCTGTTAATTCAATCTTTAACCTGCCAGTCAAAATTATATCCAAAAGTCTTTCTCCTTTTTATGATCTGGTGATGCGGTAGTCGGTGGGGATGGGGGAGAACCTGGTGATTCAGGGTTGGTACTTGCTTGGTCTCGCTCGTCCGCCCCTGTCACAATCGCCGGTCTCTTATTCTTCGGCCACCGTCTGTTTGTGTGTGCAAGGGGAACGAGCGTTTTATGTTTGCGAGCGTGCGTACGCATGATTAGTCGTTTGGATGCGTGGTTGGAGAATTGTGTCATTTTGAAATGTTACTATAAAATGTGGGGATAATCGTGCCATTGAATTATGATTATTTGCAATTGTGGTGGCAGTTATAAAGCAATGGTTGCTGTATTAGTTCAGTTCCTAAGAAAGGAAAATGTTGAACGTGAGTGAGGGAAGGATGAAGATGTAAATTGTTTGTTAATGCAATATCTTACCTGCTTCGTGTGAGGAGACCTTTAGCGAACATTCCCCATTTGGTTTGTTTACTGTGTTATGCTCAGGTCTGTGAGCTGGTGGTACTAATGTAGTCAGCAAACACCTCCCCTCGCCCATCATGCGAGTGGCTGTTAGGATTAAGCAGTCAAATTTCAGACCGTACTGACTGCGGGGTTCCAGTACCCTTTCTTCTTTCCTTCCAGTTCCTTCCGTGTTCTCTCCTCCCGGGGGCTTCACCCGAAGCTTGCGCTGTTGGTGCCACGCAGTGAGAGGAGCACGTGGACCTTGCTGGATGGTCCTAACCCTGTCCAGGACTTTCCGCAACAACGCCTCGTCCCACGGGAGGCGTTCTCCACTGTCCACGGATCTCCTACAGCGCATGCGACGGTGTGGTTAGCTCTGTGTCGTGCCATTTGGGGGTGTGTGTGTGTCAAGGGTGTCGGCCTTGAAAGACTCTATTCAGGAACAGACCCGGTTTGGGGCACCTGAGCCGACCCGATACTCTCGGAGGACTTTGGAGGGACAGGGGTGTGGGGGAACCCCATGAAGCACGGAATGGAATGTGTGTGTTGAAATGATTAATTGTGATTGTGCATGTTGTGTGTGTTGGAATGCTTGTTTGTGACTATGTGTATGGTGTGTGTGTTGAAATGCTTAATTGTGGTTGTGCATGTTATGTGTGTTGGAATGCTTATTTGTGATTATGTGGGTGTCGGTATGAATAAATGGTGTATTGTATTGTAATCTTTCTTGTGTGGTCTCTTGCGAGGCGTGTGAGGTCAGTCACTCCCTTCACTCCCATCTAGACCGATCCTGTCAGGGCAGACCTCCAGGGGTCGGTCGTGACACAGGGGAATGTGGATGCTGATGAGGTGTTGGCTTGTTGTTCTGTATGTCGTTAGTTTGTTTGTCAAGCCGATTGACTGCGCTATCTTTAGCTCAGCAGGATGGATGAACCACAGTTTCCGGGAAACAGAGACTTGGTCGCCATGTCTTCAATTGCTTTGATTGACTGACTGACCGGTCGCTATGTCTTCAATTGCTTTGATTGACTGACTGACCGGTCGCTATGTCTTCAATTGCTTTGATTGACTGACTGACCGGTCGCTATGTCTTCAATTGCTTTGAGTGACTGACTGACCGGTCGCCGAGGCGCATTGACACACCTCACGGAAAGTAAGGTTGCACGTTAACCCACCACCCTCTCCCGCCCACGTGCCCACCGCCGGGGTCCCCCCCCCCCCCTTTCTCCATCCACATCCTGTTGATTTCTTGGTTGTGACCCCCAGGATGCTGCAGTTATCCCCCCCCCCCCCCCCACCCCCACCCCACCCCCCTTCACACACCGGGTAAGGACACACACACACACACACACACACACACACACACACACACACACACACACAACAGGCACGGATCCTCCGTATTACTCCAGTGTACTCAATCAAGTATTATTATTTTTATTTCATGTTATTTCTCTGTTGTTGTTGTGTTGTTGTTGTTGTTGTGTTTGATTGGTTTTCTTTTTTGTTTTGTTTTGTTTCACGTCCGAGCATATCAATGTTTGTTCATCAAAGAGGGTTAGTATCTCCACAGCGGAGATGATGTTATCTCCTGGCGTCTGTTGGTTGTTTATCAGTCTGTAAGCAAGATGGGCACACACATGCGCGCGCGCGCGCACACACACACACACACACACACACACACACACACACACACACACACACACACACACACACACACACACACACACAGATAGACAAACACTCGCACACGCACGCACGTACGCACACACACATACACACTCACGCGCACACACACACACCACACACACACACACACACACACACACACAGACACACACACACACACACACACACACAACACACACACACACACACACACACACACACGTTTCCAAGTTTGAAGTTTTAATTAATCCTTTGGCCCTATTTAGGGCATAGAGGATTTGGTCACAGTAACACCTTATCACAGTGACACCTTATCACAGTAACACCTTATCACAGTAACACCTTATCACAGTAACACCTTATCACTATCACGTGAATCAGAAAGAAAAGGCAACGCTCACATATTTACTGGGAAATAAAGAAAGAAAAAGTCATCTTAAAAGTAGACAAGCAAACAGTAGACCAGAAGTTACACACAAATTTACTGGGAATGGACGACGTTCGCTAATTTCAGCGGATGACTTTAACTAGTTGACATGAAACTTGCCCAAATAAAACGTGGATTTGAGGTGGGCATACTTCTTGTGTGTGCGTTTTTTGAGATCCGAGGACTTTTGGCTGTCAGGAGAAAATGGAATTGATATCTGAAGCGCTAATGTCAGTCTTTAGAAAGACGATTTGCACGGCAGTTCCATGCTGTCTGCGTTGCTCAGTTTTAAGATGATCAGTTCTACATCGAAAACGAATTAACGGGAAAATGAACATGTTTGGTAACTGCATAATGTGGTGTTCTTGCCTATATTATTTCTTTTTAGTTCTGTACTGTCACGGTCGCTAAGCCGGACGGCCCCTACCACCCCTACCCACACCTATTACACACTAGAGCAGACAACACAGCACACTAACACAACTTTACAATCAGCGCACCTCTTTTTAACACACCCAAACATACCATGGCG
>CM031605.1:14239841-14269364 GCA_018398815.1 Conus ventricosus | reverse complement strand
CCAAAACCCCATATTTCATAACTTGGTGGTTTCTCCTCAGTGACCGCGGAAAGTGGTAATTTGACTCCTCTGCCTTTTCAGTTTTAAGAGAATGCAATCCAGAAAAGGTTGGTGTGCAATACCGTAGTATGTTTGTTGGTTTCAAAAACCAACCAAAGGTGCCATCTAAGAGCAAAAGAAAATCATAAAAGAGCAAAACAAACTACATTTTCTTGTGAAAAATATAATATATAAAACGATATCCTCTAAGACACAAGTGCTGGGGCTAGTTCTTGGAATGAATCGCAAGGGCTTAAATACAACAAACTAATAAAATTCCAAGGATAAGTACGCACCGTTCCAGCAACTTACAGAGCAGCTGGTGTTGCAATGACTGCAAGAATATTGAATTATAAAAGCTTGCTTCTTATGTCTTAGATTGAAGAAATAGGGGGAGATAGCATTCTTACTGCAGTGGTAGATGATTCTGCCTACTTACAGTATGTGATGAGTGGGTGAATGGGGAAAATAAATAATGCTTCTCAAAATGAGCCTTCAGCAAGCTTATATTCTCCAATTTTATAATTCAATATTTCTTGCAGTCATTGCAACACCAAGCTGCTCTGTAAGTTGCTGGAACGGTGCGGTATTATCTTGGAATTATTAGTTTGTTGTATATATATATATATTATTATATATATGTACATACGATTTGATTGAATGAATGCATAACTGAAGAAGTCAAATGGACAGGGTGTCACGAGTTTGTCACGAGGCCTATGACGATTGACCCATCTAGGGTGGTGGAATTATTCATTTATTTATTGTCGTTGTTGTTGTGTGTATTCGTCCCTTAATGTAGCTTGTGGTGCGTTTGCACCGTAATGTCGTTCAGCTCAGGTTGGGTTTACTTTCTCTCTCTTTCTCTCTAATTCCACTGCCCGTGCAACTCATCCTGCAAGTTCACGGGTGGCTGGTACCTTTCGCTTGAACTGGCTGTCTCTATCGGCCTCTCGCCTGTCTTTTTACCTGCCGCACGTGCATCATTCCTCTTAGGCTTGAGGTTTCTCACTGTGACGTAGCGTGGCATGTTGGCTGCCATCGTTTAGGCAGGTTTTCTCTTCACTCGAGCGGAAGATGTCTCTGGGAGCGCCTGCTCCGGTTCTGGTTCTTCACCACTTCGTCGAGGTACGGTCGGTTACCTTCATTCCTACAGTCGGCCTGTAGGAGAGGGACATCACGTCATCTCTTTTCCGCATCTGCTCTGCTGTCCTCTCGACTGGACAGAGGGTAGAGAGTCGCTTGACCGCCACTTGGGTCAACCACGGGTAGTGGTAAGCATCAGTTTCGTGGTTTGTTTGTTGTTGTTTTTTGTTAGCCGGCTAATTCTTCTCTTTTGCGCAATTTCTTTTGGTTTTCAAAATTATAAAAGAAATATTGTTTGAGACCATTTTTTTTCTGGTTAATTCAATCTTTAACCTGGCCAGTCAAAATTATATCCAAAAGTCTTTCTCCTTTTTTGCATCTGGTGATGCGGTAGTCGGTGGGGATGGGGAGAACCTGGTGATTCAGGGTTGGTACTTGCTTGGTCTCGCTCGTCCGCCCCTGTCACAATCGCCGGTCTCTATTCTTCGGCCACCGTCTGTTTGTGTGTGCAAGGGGAACGAGCGTTTTATGTTTGCGAGCGTGCGTACGCATGATTAGTCGTTTGGATGCGTGGTTGGAGAATTGTGTCATTTTTGAAATGTTACTATAAAATGTGGGGATAATCGTGCCATTGAATTATGATTATTTGCAATTGTGGTGGCAGTTATAAAGCAATGGTTGCTGTATTAGTTCAGTTCTAAGAAAGGAAAATGTTGAACGTGAGTGAGGGAAGGATGAAGATGTAAATTGTTTGTTAATGCAATATCTTACCTGCTTCGTGTGAGGAGACCTTTAGCGAACATTCCCATTTGGTTTGTTTACTGTGTTATGCTCAGGTCTGTGAGCTGGTGGTACTAATGTAGTCCAAACACCTCCCCTCGCCATCATGCGGTGGCTGTTAGGATTAAGCAGTCAAATTTCAGACCGTACTGACTGCGGGTTCCAGTACCCTTTCTTCTTTCCTTTCAGTTCTTCCGTGTTTCTCCTCGGGGGCTTCACCGAAGCTTGCGCTGTTGGTGCCACGCAGTGAGAGGAGCACGTGGACCTTGCTGGGATGGTCCTAACCTGTCCAGGACTTTCCGCTACAACGCTCGTCACGGGAGGCGTTCTCCACTGTCCACGGATCTCCTACAGCGCATGCGACCGGTGTGGTTAGCTCTGTGTCGTGCCATTTGGGGGTGTGTGTGTGTCAAGGGTTGTCGGCCTTGAAAGACTCTATTCAGGAACAGACCCGGTTTGGGGCACCTGAGCCGACCCGATTACTTCGGAGGACTTTGGAGGGACAGGGGTGTGGGGGAGACCACTGAAGCACGGATGGAATGTGTGTGTTGAAATGATTAATTGGATTGTGCATGTTGTGTGTGTTGGATGCTTGTTTGTGACTATGTGTATGGTGTGTGTGTTGAAATGCTTAATTGTGGTTGTGCATGTTATGTGTGTTGGAATGCTTATTTGTGATTATGTGGGTGTCGGTATGAATAAATGGTGTATTGTATTGTAATCTTTCTTGTGTGGTCTTTGCGAGGCGTGTGAGGTCAGTCACTCCCTTCACTCCCATCTAGACCGATCCTGTCAGGGCAGACCTCCAGGGGTCGGTCGTGACACAGGGGAATGTGGATGCTGATGAGGTGTTGGCTTGTTGTTCTGTATGTCGTTAGTTTGTTTGTCAAGCCGATTGACTGCGCTATCTTTAGCTCAGCAGGATGGATGAACCACAGTTTCCGGGAAACAGAGACTTGGTCGCCATGTCTTCAATTGCTTTGATTGACTGACTGACCGGTCGCTATGTCTTCAATTGCTTTGATTGACTGACTGACCGGTCGCTATGTCTTCAATTGCTTGATTGACTGACTGACCGGTCGCTATGTCTTCAATTGCTTGAGTGACTGACTGACCGGTCGCCGAGGCGCATTGACACACCTCACGGAAAGTAAGGTTGCACGTTAACCCACCACCCTCTCCCGCCCACGTGCCCACCGCCGGGGTCCCCCCCCCCCCCCTTTCTCCATCCACATCCTGTTGATTTCTTGGTTGTGACCCCCAGGATGCTGCAGTTATCCCCCCCCCCCCCCACCCCCACCCCCACCCCCCTTCACACACCGGGTAAGGACACACACACACACACACACACACAACACACACACACACACACACACACACAGGCACGGATCCTCCGTATTACTCCAGTGTACTCAATCAAGTATTATTATTTTTATTTCATGTTATTTCTCTGTTGTTGTTGTTGTTGTTGTTGTTGTGTTTGATTGGTTTTCTTTTTTGTTTTGTTTTGTTTCACGTCCGAGCATATCAATGTTTGTTCATCAAAGAGGGTTAGTATCTCCACAGCGGAGATGATGTTATCTCCTGGCGTCTGTTGGTTGTTTATCAGTCTGTAAGCAAGATGGGCACACACATGCGCGCGCGCGCGCACACACACACACACACACACACACACACACACACACACACACACACACACACACACACACACACACACACACAGATAGACAAACACTCGCACACGCACGCACGTACGCACACACACATACACACTCACGCGCACACACACACACACAACACACACACACACACACACACACACAGAACACACACACACACACACACACACACCACACAACACACACACACATCACACGTTTCCAAGTTTGAAGTTTTAATTAATCCTTTGGCCCTATTTAGGGCATAGAGGATTTGGTCACAGTAACACCTTATCACAGTGACACCTTATCACAGTAACACCTTATCACAGTAACACCTTATCACAGTAACACCTTATCACTATCACGTGAATCAGAAAGAAAAGGCAACGCTCACATATTTACTGGGAAATAAAGAAAGAAAAAGTCATCTTAAAAGTAGACAAGCAAACAGTAGACCAGAAGTTACACACAAATTTACTGGGAATGGACGACGTTCGCTAATTTCAGCGGATGACTTTAACTAGTTGACATGAAACTTGCCCAAATAAAACGTGGATTTGAGGTGGGCATACTTCTTGTGTGTGCGTTTTTCTGAGATCCGAGGACTTTTGGCATGTCAGGAGAAATGGAATTGATATCTGAAGCGCTAATGTCAGTCTTTAGAAAGACGATTTGCACGGCAGTTCCATGCTGTCTGCGTTGCTCAGTTTTAAGATGATCAGTTCTACATCGAAAACGAATTAACGGGGAAAATGAACATGTTTGGTAACTGCATAATGTGGTGTTCTTGCTATATTATTTCTTTTTAGTTCTGTACTGTCACGGTCGCTAAGCCGGACGGCCCTACCACCCCTACCCACACCTATTACACACTAGAGCAGACAAACAGCACACTAACAAACTTTACAATCACGCGCACCTTTTATTTCACACACCCAAACATACCATGGCGCCACCACTCACGTCCATCTACAACCAACACACGGTATCCCACTTCTTCACTGACCCACCCTACCTACTACGACCTGAGAACCCTAACCTATACTAAAACACCAGTTGCGGTATATCACTGCGACCTAGGGACGCAGAGATAGCCCGCACACGTGGTGGCTAACTAATAGGGACAAGAATAAACCCAAGGGACTCTAAACTTAAACTGCTACCACCCACACTTCTCCCCAGGACCCACCCTTCTCTTTTGACCCGGGACCACTATCGCACTGGTCACTGCGTCCCTAAGGGAGGCAATGACAAGTACCCTACACTGTGCTGGCCACTACGTCCCAAACAGGAGGCAGTAGCTAACACCCCTATCCTACTGCTAACGCTACACCCCTTCTACAACACCCATGGGACAACCTATGCCGGCCCGGAAAGCTCCAGTCCTTGGCACTGTCCGGGGGACCCTCACAGACTGACTCCTCACGGATGACTCCGTCCTCAGCGCTGTCCGTGGACCCTCGCAGGCTGACTCCTCCACGGATGACTCCGCTCCCCAGCGCTGTCCGTGGACCCTCACAGGCTGACTCCTCCACGGATGACTCCGCTCCTCAGCGCTGTCCGTGGCCTCACGCAGGCTGACACCCCGAAGACTCTACACCCCGGCGCCGACCGTGACTCCTCACGGTTGACTCCTCCCCTGCGCTGGGCACGACAACCGGCGCACCCACACGCCAGACGCCCTCTCGACGAGTCCGGGGGCTTGAAGGACACCTCCTCCTCTGAAGGCCCGCCGGACCTGAGGGTGAGGAAGGTCTGGTGCAGCGCCCTCTCACAGGACGCCGAACCGGGTAGAGCAACAGGTGGCTGGAGAAACCCCGGGAGAACCCCGGTAGCCGAAAGACGGCCGACGGCCTGGATGGTTTCCCTCCTGGGAAAGCAGCAGGCAACTGGACGCCGCCGCTCACCTGCCGGCACGCGGCAGCAGACTGCGGTGGTCTGGCCCCACCCTCAGGACGGAACAGGATACCACCGCTGACACAACTGCACAAACAGAACGTTCAACCACACCAGTTCTGCAACTGGCTGAAGTGGCTGCCAACAGAGACGACACAGAACCCGGCACAGGCCAAGGGCACACCAGACCCGACGAGGACCTGGCACTAACTATGACTCGAAGTCACTCAGCTCGACTAACGGCGCTGCCGCCGCAACTACAAGGCGCGTCCACTCCGACGAACACCAGGGACCGAAGTGAAGCTACCCCAACGCATTCGCCCTGGTCGGAACCAAGCGAACTCTACTCACAACACAAAAACAGCGATTGGTCAGAGCAGCGTATCCCTCCGCAGAGCTGACACGCCGGACCAACGGACTAGTTGTTGCTCGTGCAACAACACGACAATTTACCACAACAACTCACAGACTTGACAACACCAACAACAGCCGACATCCTGCCCCGCCTTCTCTGGTGTAGAACCAAAGTAACAAAAGGGTAACAAACGGGAACGAAACCAACCTCTCGCTTCCACTCCTTCCATAATGAAGACTGGAATTCAAGAATATTGTATGTCTTATTTCCCCAGCACCCTACCTAGCCTAACCTTCCACCTTAACCAAAACCCCAAATCTTACACACGCACGCTCGCACACACACATATACACATATGCACACGCGCACACGCTCTCTATTTCGGAATTACCATTACTCCAAACCTATGGACGGCTGATTTAGTACCGCCGATCGGTGACACACCCCCTGCTAAGTTTTAACTACAGGTTAAACCCAACAAAAACTTCTCACTCGATCGGCGTTTACTCACACCCTACCTATAACAATCCAACTCCCCATCACTCACTCTGTCCTATTGTTACTTCTGATGTACCCCATCATCATTTCAACAACATCACTTTTCAATACATCATTAACCGCAAAATACATTATTCAACCTGGTCTAACTCTGCCTCACACGACCTTAACGCAGGCACTTACAGGCAGCCGTTACATTACGGTCTATATATAAATTCCATACCTGAGGGTGCTCTGACCATGCACGACCGCTATGCAACACGTGCTACAAATACCACACCCCCAGCAACACTTTGCTACGTCATTCTCTTCCAACGACAATGACACATGCATATCTTCAACCTCTCATGACACAGGTACATAGAACTTACAGGTTCTCTCTCTCTCTCTCTCTCTCTCTCTCTCCTCTTCTCTCTCTCTCTCTCTCTGGCAAGCGACTCAAGAAGTCTGCCGCCACATTGTCCTTTCCAGACACCGCCTGCACCGTAAAGTGGAATGGCTGCAGCTGCAGTGCCCACCTGGTGATCCTCCACTAACACTCTAGACCCCACAGCTACCTTCCTGGGTTTCGTCCTCAAATGAACATGTCGCTTGCACCTGCAACCTGCTGTTGCCAAGTTCTTTGTCAACTCACACGTCTCGGCTACTTTGTTCCTTAAGTTGACGTCCTCTGCCGCTGTGCGGGACTCTTGCCTTTCTGGTTGCAACCAGAGATCCCTCAGTGTCTGCATGGCCTGCGCATCAGTGGCTTCCTTACAAGGGAAACTCTTGAGACTCTTCCCTTAACAGTACGCTGACACTGGACGCATGACTGGCAGTACCGACCAATATCAGCATGCATGCCTGGCCAATAAAAATGGCGACCAACTCGCTCCTTGGTTCGGGTGGTACCTAAGTGTCCAGACATGGGTACGTCGTGGGCTAGCTTCATCACCGTGGCCCGTAGTTCAGCTGGGACGCAGATTTGACTCGCTACGTCCTTGGGACCCTCAAACCGCCGGACCAGTACACCAGATTTCCGATCGTACGCGACTCGTCCAAACTTGGTGTGGAAATGCGTCCCTGCTTCGCATGCACTCCGAGCCTTCCTCAAGGTTTCGTCCTGGTCCTGCATCTGAATTAACTGCTGGGTAGAGGTGTTCAGAATACACTCCTCGACGGGCAGTGGTACTGGTTCTTGCTGCTCCCTGGCTCTCTGCGCACGTGTCTGCACTGCCCTACCAATGCCGGGTCTGCGTATACAGGCACCCGTATCCAACCGGAATTTCCTTCTCTCCTTGCGAAGTTTCCGATCAGGACTTCCTGCACAGGGCTATTCATAACCAAAACCTCCAACTTCCCTTCGATGAATGGCGACTTCAACTCTATTACCGCCACAGGTAACACAGACCTACATCTGGATTCAGCCAACACTACTGGAACTGTCTCTCCTGTGTACGCGTCTGCTGGTACCAACCATTGGGCCACTACGGTGTATCCGGCCACCAGTGTCTCGTAATCCATTTGCCGGAGCTCCGTTGACCTCTACAATGCACGCAGGATCGTACCGCTGCTCAGCGCATGGGCGACACAACGTAGGGACTACTCGAGCTTGGGGCTGGTCGCAACAATGAACAGCTCCAACGGAATGGGGCTCGGGGCATTTCCTAGCGATGTGGCCCGGCTTCCTGCAGTTGAAACAGACTATGGTCGATCTAGGCCCTTCTGATCTCCTGTTCTGCTGCTGTAGTGCACCATCACTGTGTTGGGACCTCTCCGTAGGCTGGCTCCCTGCTGTTTCACGCCTATTACCCAGGTTGGGCTGGTTAACTGTTCGGTCTTGCTTCGCCTTCCTCCCCAATCTTTTGGCGTCTGCTAAAACAGTAGCTTCCGTTGCCATTTGTTCAACATTTTTCGGGCATGTCTTCCGGACCTCAATCGTGAACTCTGGGGACAGCAGCTGGTAAAACTGTTCTTGGAAAAGCAGATCCTTAACATCCTCTGCCACACTCTCGTCCTTGCCCGCTGCCGCACACCAGAGGAAAACCACCGCTTCATCCTTCCCAGCACTTGGGCGAAAGTCTCAGCAGCGTCCTTCTTGATGCTTCTAAACTTTTCACGGTAGGCCTCAGCATCTAGCCTAAAGTGGCTGAACAGGGCGCTCTTTATCTGATCATAGTCGCCTAACTCCTCCACACTTAACCGCATCACTGCTTCTCTAGCCTTTCCTCTCAGCAGAGACATCAGACGGGTGGGCCATGAGGTCTCGCTCCACTTGCACATCTGGGCTACACGCTCAAATTGGGGCGATGAAAGCGTCCACGTCGTCGTTCTCTCCTAACGGCTCAAGGTGGACACGCTTCGTTTCCTTCACCTCAATCAAGCGTTTTTTATGCGCTGCTTCATCTGAGGCCTGTCTCTCTTGTATGTTTAGCTCTCGCTCTCTTGCCTCTAACTCAGCTTCATCTTTCCGTCTCTTGAGATCTAAACTCGGCCTGCTTTAACTCCAGCTCTCTCTGCCTAGCAGCTTTCTCCTCTTCAATCCTCCTCTGCCTTCAGCTTTCTCCTCTTCAATCTTCCTCTGCTTCATCTCTAACTCCCTCTGCCTAGCAGCTTTCTCTCTTCAATCTTCCTCTGCTGCATCTCTAACTCCCTCTGCCTAGCAGCTTTCTCCTCTTCAATCTTCCTCTGCTGCACTCTAACTCCTTGCCTAGCAGCTTTCTCTTCTTCAATCTTCCTCTGCTGCATCTCTAAACTCCTCTGCCTAGCAGCTTTCTCTTCTTCGTCCTTCATCTTCTGCCTCACTTTCTCCTCCATCCGAGCTCCAACTCTGCTTCTCTCGCAATCTTCTCATCCTCATCCTCTGCTTTAACCTTTGCTTCTCGTCTTCATTACGCACCGAGTCTGTGACGAACTTGGCGAGATCTTCCCCAGCTAAACCCATCGCCGTTCCCAACTTGACAAACTTTGCATAAGTCCCCGTCCCCGGTTCATGATCCACCCCCGCATCCTGGTCACTAACCTTAGGTTTGGTATCTGCCGTAGGGGCCTTTGGATCCATGACACTATCGGGGTCGTACTGCGGATGGGCTCGGTTGTGTTTAGACATAGGTTACCCCTACCACACAGAGCTAGCAACAAACAGTATGCGATCTGAGCGCAACTGGAGGTTCACGACTACGCACTAGCCCCTGAAGCAACTCCTCACAAGTACACACTATTCTCAATGAGTCCCGCAACCAGCATAACTCCACCCACACTTGTATATCTCATACATATACCGACATGGGGTCTAACCCACACAATATTACCAATGCGCTGTCTGGGCACAAACCCAATCACGTGACACCGTATTCCACCGTCCACTGTGCATGCGCACCAGTTCACATGGACTACAAGTCACGGGCCTCACTGTCTCTGGTAGGCCACACCCACACGATCACAGTGCACTTGCACCCCACAAGTTCATAATGCACTCCCAGCACACCTTAGTGTCACAACACTACGCACCCTCGTGCTTCCCACGCTCAGTCACCTGGGCTTACTCTGCCCTTAATCCCACAGGATATCCGAGCACACAGCGTTCAGTCACGGGCTGGGTACCACTCTACCTACTCACTGGGGTATACCACATAAGGGACACAACAGACGCCTGGTACCCTTCCGGCACCTCACCTACACTGCACTGCGTAGTCACTCACACTTCCAACAACCACTCAATATTTATTGATCACTCATACCTCACTCACACGGTAGCGCCAACCCATTCACACCAACACAAGTGCCCTGCCCAATGCCACTAGAACCTGCCTGAAGTGAACAGGGACACTACGTACCACCTCCCAGGGTACTGGTACGCTCCCACCAACCACCCACTCACTCGACGTACACACCGGACACAACACCCCCCTACCTCCCTTCTAGCTACCTATCGCCTACCCAGAACCACCTAAGAATGTACCCCGCATCTCCACCAAATGTCACGGTCGCTAAGCCGGACGGCCCTACCACCCCTACCACACCTATTACACACTAGAGCAGACAACACAGCACACTAACACAACTTTACAATCACGCGCACCTCTTTATTTCACACACCCAAACATACCATGGCGCCACCACTCACGTCCATCTACAACCACACACCGGTATCCCACTTCTTCACTGACCCACCCTACCCTACTACGACCCTGAGAACCCTAACCTATACTAAAACACAGTTGCGGTATATCACTGCGACCTAGGGACGCAGAGATAGCCCGCACACGTGGTGGCTAACTAATAGGGACAAGAATAAAACCCAAGGGACTCTAAACTTAAACTGCTACCACCCACACCTCTCCCCAGGACCCACCCTTCTCTTTTGACCCGGGACCACTATCGCACTGGTCACTGCGTCCCTAAGGGAGGCAACGACAAGTACCCTACACTGTGCTGGCCACTACGTCCAAAAGGAGGCAGTAGCTAACACCCCTATCCTACTGCCTAACGCTACACCCTTCTACAACACCCATGGGACAACCTATGCCGGCCCGGAAAGCTCCAGTCCTTGGCACTGTCGGGGACCCTCACAGACTGACTCCTCCACGGATGACTCCGCTCCTCAGCGCTGTCCGTGGACCCTCGCAGGCTGACTCCTCCACGGATGACTCCGCTCCCCAGCGCTGTCCGTGGACCCTCACAGGCTGACTCCTCCACGGATGACTCCGCTCCTCAGCGCTGTCCGTGGCCTCACGCAGGCTGACACCCGAAGACTCTACACCCCGGCGCCGACCGTGACTCCTCACGGTCTGACTCCTCCCCTGCGCTGGGCACGACACCCGGCGCACCCACACGCCAGACGCCCTCTCGACGAGTCCGGGGCTCGAAGGACACCTCCTCCTCTGAAGGCCCGCCGGACCCTGAGGGTGAGGGAAGGTCTGGTGCAGCGCCCTCTCACAGGACGCCGAACCGGGTTAGAGCAACAGGTGGCTGGAGAAACCCCGGGAGAACCCCGGTAGCCGAAAGACGGCCGACGGCCTGGATGGTTTCCCTCTCCTGGGAAAGCAGCAGGCAACTGGACGCCGCCGCTCACCTGCCGGCACGCGGCAGCAGACTGCGGTGGTCTGGCCCCACCCTCAGGACGGAACAGGATACCACCTGCTGACACAACTGCACAAACAGACGTTCAACCACACCAGTTCTGCAACTGGCTGAAGTGGCTGCCAACAGAGACGACACAGAACCCGGCACAGGCCAAGGGCACACAGACCCGACGAGGGACCTGGCACTAACTATGACTCGAAGTCACTCAGCTCGACTAACGGCGCTGCCGCCGCAACTACAAGGCGCGTCCACTCCGACGAACACCAGGGACCGAAGTGAAGCTACCCCAACGCATTCCACCCTGGTCGGAACCAAGCGAACTCTACTCACAACACAAAACAGCGATTGGTCAGAGCAGCGTATCCCTCCGCAGAGCTGACACGCCGGACCAACGGACTAGTTGTTGCTCGTGCAACAACAACACGACAATTTACCACAACAACTCACAGACTTGACAAACACCAACAACAGCGACATCCTGCCCCGCCTTCTCTGGTGTAGAACCAAAGTAACAAAAGGGTAACAAACGGGAACGAAACCAACCTCTCGCTTCCACTCCTTCCATAATGAAGACTGGAATTCAAGAATATTGTATGTCTTATTTCCCCAGCACCCTACCTAGCCTAACCTTCCACCTTAACCAAAACCCCAAATCTTACACACGCACGCTCGCACACACACATATACACATATGCACACGCGCACACGCTCTCTATTTCGGAATTACCATTACTCCAAACCTATGGACGGCTGATTTAGTACCGCCGATCGGTGACATGTACAAAAGACAGTTGGTAGTTCGTCCCAACCCCACTCACGCTTATACTTATCTTGATGAGTTAACGTTACATGTTTAGAAAGCGCATCTTTGGAAGAGAAGAAATGCGATTTCCAGACGCAGTCATAACAGACTGAGATGTCACGGATGTGATCAGTCCATAGTGAATATTATATGTTGCTAATATGTAGAGAATAAAGAACAGAATATCATTTAGAAAAAAAAAATGGAATCAGTTGAGATCAGCGTGCACCAAAAGCGCATCTTGCTGTCGACCAATGCAGAAAAGCAACTAAACCAGTTTCTCCATAGTAAACATTGTGGTTCTGCGCAGTTTGAACAAATATCTTTAAAACGTTGTCTGAAAACTTTCAGTGATATTCAAATTTTCGTGACCCGAATTTCACAAACATAGAGAGAAACAGGATATACTGTTGTTTACACAATTCTTAAACAATTTCTACAGGTCGATACAATTCTTAAACAATTTTTTACAGGTCGATACAATTCTTAAACAATTTCTACAGGTCGATACAATTCTTAAACAATTTCCACAGGTCGATACAGTTCTTAAACAATTTCTACAGGTCCATATTGGCGGCTTGCAGACTGAGTCAAAGCAGACATTGCCTCTTATGCTTGCTCTCACGATTTCTGTTTCTTTCCATTTTAGAAAACTCAAGTCTAATGCATCTGAAAGAACTTACAGTTTCAAGCGTTTTGTTCCAAGAGGTGAAAATATCACGTGACGTGAATTGTTTCTGCAGTAAAAACCCCTTACTTTTGTTTCATTGTCATCCAGTTTCCATAACCTACAATAATCATGAATGCAAATAAAGTGCTCTGTAAACCAGGTTTTGTGTTTGATAATAAAATAGTATTAGCTGCATGTAATAAAATTATAGGCGGACACAATTTCTTAAATTCATGGCCTTCATATTTTGTTTCAGATCTAAGCACAAACAAATGTTATTAGATAAATACTTTACTTTCCTTAATCATCAATAAATAACAAAAACAGAAGGGGGGACAAAGTATCTCCTTGTCGCATACCTTGACGACTTCCAAAGTATACTCAGAGGCATAAAAAACGCGAAAACAAACTGTATAGAAATTTTGATGTAATTTGGCTACCGATTCCTTTGAACTGGTAATAGAAAGTGAGAAAAAGCAGTCGAACACCGCAAAAGTGTCCTTTCAAAGTTCATTCTGGTAGAAAATAAGGTCACATGAACTTGACCTTGACCCTGTGTTAACAGCAGAATGTCAGTATCTGGTGTGACCACCTCGAGCATTGATCACAGCTGTGCACCTGCGGTACATCGAGCGCACCAGAGTGTTGGTCTGCCTCTGGGGGACTTGCCACCACACCTGGCCCACAGCAACAGCAAGCTGGGGTTGAGCTGGTTCAACTGCCTCTGAAGGGCATCCCAGAAATGCTCTATTGGGTTAAGGTCGGGAGAACGGGCTGGGTGAGGCAGCAGATTGATGTTGTTCTGCCTCAGGAAGTTCTGCGTAGCACGGGCAGTGTTTTGGCCTTGCGTTGTCCTGCTGAAACAGGTTCTGTGGATGCCGCTGGAAATGCGGCAGGATGTGGGGCCTCAGAACTTGGTCGATGTATGAACAGCAGTGACCCGTTACCACGTCCTGGACCCACATTCTGGAAGATGACTGGCCCAATACGGCGATTTATGCCGATAGCCCCCCAGATCATGATGCTTTCACCACCCCTGGGTCCCTTTCGGTGATGTTGGCATCCGTGAAGCGTTCCCCGCTCTTCTCCAGATCCGGATGCGGCCATCGCCTGGGTCGACGCAGCAGAACCGGCTTTCATCACTGAAGAGGACTCGGCCCCAGTCCCGATGGCGCCAATGCACGTGGATCTGTGCCCACTGCAGACGGTTCTGGCGATGCTGGAGTGTCAGGATAGGTCGCCGGGCTGGACGCCTGCATTGGAGACCAACTGTGTTCAGTCGGCGACGCACGGTCCTGTTGCTGATTGGCCTGCCATGGTTGCCGACGGTGTTCCTGGCTGTGTTGCAGCGGTTTGGTAAGGCTCCGTCGATGCTGACGAAGAAGATGGCGGTCTTGGGCTGCTGTGGTGACCCTCGGGCTGCCGCTCCTCGGTCTGTCATCAGTGGTGTTTCTTGCTTGAAAGCGGTCCAGAAGGCGATAGACGGTGGAAATGTGGACTCCGAATGCGATAGCGACCTGCCTCATTGGAAAACCCGGCCTGCAGTTGCCCCATTGCTATGCAACGATCTTGACGAGAAAGTCTCGGCATTATGTTGGCGCCTCTGGAAGGGATGATTTGAACTTTTTGGGGTTTGGAAATTTATAGCCCCACAATGGGGGCCCCATTGAGTTGCAATTCACATTGATGCACGTGGCGTAGGTAGTCCACATGGCAAATGCACTCCTCGTGCCAAAAACGCTGACCCGGCAACATTCACCACTGTTACGGGGTTACAACCGGCCAAGACACCACGTACTGCTAATGTTGCACGTGCCAACGACATTGCTTACGTCCTGGTTCACAATGTGAACAATCGTGCACTGTCTCTATTTTTTCCCCGTTTTTTATGCCTCTGAGTATATTTGCATTTAAAACCATTAACAAACAAATACGACTTCATTTCTTTTGCACATACCTTTTAAGAACACCAAGTATTTTACCATTTACCTGTTCTTTTAAAAGTGTATATGATAGTGCCTGTCGCCATACTGAACAAGTGTACAATAAATTAAATCATTTTCATTTTTGAAAGGTCTGTCAAAGACCTCAAAACAAATACATACTCCAATGTCGAATATGAGTGCCGGAATCAACTCTGTTTTTTTCTCGAGAGTGTGGAGAAAAAGAAACACCCGAAGGTGCTGGGGAGGACCCAGAGAAGCACCGTCTTCACCCGCCTTTAGAGCAGTCCTGTACCACCTTGGAGGCCTGCGCTGTGTTGACGATGGGTACAGGCACGCGCAGGACACTCCATTAAGATATCAAGGGACATAACTGCTCCTGAACAGAGGTAAATTAGACTACAGGATGCAGCTCTTAACAGCCTTAAAGTAGCATCCCCATGGGTGTACCAGCCCGTATTTCATGACTGCAGAGCCCACCGGCGAAAAACACCACCCTCCAGCTGCCGAGCACACCCCACAGACTCAACCACCCCTGCCCGGACAGATGAAGACGGTGCCACTCCAGACACAGCCAAGCTTTCGCCATACGGTCTTATGTGCCCTCAAGAGAGAATCCAAAGTTGTAGTCTTTCCCACTGTCAACAGGACTTTCCCTGTGGTCAGTGGGTCTTTCCCCACCGTCACTGGACCTTTCTCCAGGGTCAGCTATTTAAAGGGCAAAGAAGAAAAAGAACACCCGAGGTTTGCTGGGGGGCCCCAGAGAAGCACCGTCTTCACCCGCCTTTAGAGCAGTCCCTGTACCACCCTTGGGGGCCCTGCGCTGTGTTGACGATGGGTACAGGCACGCGCAGGACACCCCATTAAGTATCAAGGGACATAACTGCTCTGAACAGAGGAAAAATCATTTTCAAGAAAGGGGTTTAGGACTTTTATTTGAAACGGATTTTAAAAAAAAAAAAAAAAAAAAAAGAAGGTTTTGGGTTGCTCCTCAACAACTTGATGCCTATGTAATGATCACATTCGGTTTTAAATGATTAAATGTCCCCTTTGTACACGGGTAGGGTTAGACCCGATGACCGCTCAGCTGGTACAAATCCCGAACCCCAGACTTTGTTCAGTGATTTACAGCACATTCCTTTTAGTACAGAAAATCCATGTTTGATATACTCAATGCGGATCTGACCATATCCAGCAGCTTTTTCATGTGTTCAAGCTGTCAACAGTATCTTCAGTTTGAAGGTCAGGTTTAGGATCATTCAAACATCTGTATCTAGCTGTTTTGGTTTCATACAGATCAAATCCGATTTCTTTAGGAATTTCGACCTTTGGAACATCGAGTTTTTGAGATGCAGAAATAAGTCACGAACAGGAAAAGAACAGTTTTCGTACTGCCCACCTTTTTTTTGTTTCCAATAACCTTTGGGATTTTCTTTATTAACTTCAGGTGTATGGTATCATCATGCCATTTCTTACGTTTTACTGCGAAATAAACATCACGACTTTCTTGTTCTCCAATATATTCCAATGTTTATTATTTCTACTACCATTTCTAATCTGCTCATTCTTTCTTGTTACACCTAAGTTGTTGTTGTGTTGTTGTTGTTGTTGTTGTTGTTGTTGTTTCAGCACAATCAGTAAAAACTGATGTAATTTTTTCTTTGATCATATCAATGCGAGCGTTACCTTCTAACGTGCTTTAAAGCAGCAAAAATCCACATCCAGCAAATCATTTTGAATATAAAGTTTCAGTTTCACACGTATTCCATTTTTAAATCATTTCAGTGTTCTCTTTGTGGTGTCACAATTTACTTACTTAAAACATTAAACATTCAAACATTACTGAATTAATTTGTCCTGTCGCTTCTGACAATGAAATTAAATCAAAGGATTGTGAATGTCAGCCAGTACAGAAGCATTGGTGCTACTGAAAAAAAAAAAAAAATTTGACAGCAGAAAAGAACCAATGATATAATCGAGAACTGTAATCCTTTGCAGGTAAAGATGTTGATATCACATCATGGCCAGTTTTTAACCATTGAACGTAAATGACAAAACGTATTCAAAATTATGACATGTACTTTTGTGCTCAGAATGTCTCAGGGTTAGTTTATTCATGTCATTGGTTATATCTTCTTTTAATTACAAATACATCAGATACTTTGTAATCAATATGAGTGAAATCATTCGATGCTTGTATAAGAATTGAAATCACCCATCAGCAATATCTGAAAATCACTATGAATATTCAATGAATGTTGTGTAGCGATTTCAGTATTGTCAACATGCCATTGCTGCTGTCAAGAAAAAACCTTGTGGTGGAATATGAACTGTCCCAAGCAAAAAAGTCCTGGGAAAATCCCGTGACACTAAAACCTTGTGGTGGAATATGAACTGTCCCAAGTAAAATGTCCTGGTAAAATCCCGTAACACTAAAAACCTTGTGGTGGAATATGAACTGCCCCAAGCAAATGTCCTGGGAAAATCCCGTGACACTAAAAACCTTGTGGTGGAATATGAACTGTCCAAGCAAAATGTCCTGGTAAAATCCCGTAACACTAAAAACCTTGTGGGAATAGAACTGCCCCAAGCAAAATGTCCTGGTAAAATCCCGTGAACAAAAACCTTATGGAATAAATTTCCCCCAAAAAAAAGTCCTGGAAAATCCCGTGACACTAAAAACCGTGGGAATAGAACTGTCCCAACAAAATTCCGGTAAAATCCCCACACTCCGTCACGAAGAAAACTACAGGTGTTTTCAGTTTAATTTAACACGACTGTACACCCGTCTGTGAAGAAACCATAAGAATTTTTTTCAGTTTAAATTGAACACAAATTTGGTGACAAAAATCAAGCCAAACACAGGTTCTAGCCCTTTTGAATTTGATTGGAAAGAGCCCTGCGACTTAAGTATAAATTTAATCCCATGTCGTCAGACCAGTTTTTTTCACCGTTTTTTTCCGTGAAAAAACTAAAATGCAAACGCTTGATAACTTAACAAAATCATCACATTCTGAAAAAGAACTTAAGCCACAAGCATTGGAAAAAAAAAAAAAGCACTGAAACAATTATAAAGGTAAATATATCCGGGACGAATCTTTTTGAAAAACCCGGAGCAAAATTTAGCTTTGACTGAAAATAGGGGTAGGATGGGGGAAAAAAGATCCAGGCACAAACAAAACTAAATTTGTGGAGGGAAAACCACACGTCCCCGGGCGAATCCTAGCTATCCGCCATTCCAGTCGATGTTGACACGACCTCCCTGCCCCCTATTTGACGACGGGTCATGGAGTCTCACCGTCACCACGGGTGATCGAACCCGGGTAGAACGTTTTCCCGGGTGGGCCCCGGCGGCGACTTCCCTGTGACTGTGAGCCTTTCGACTTCTCGGCTATAACAAAAAATGCGGCGTCACGGGTCAGGTCCCATTGAAAAGGCCCCCTTTATACACTCCCTCTTCTTTCTCACCCCTTCTTTTCCATATTTTGTTTTTCACGTGTTCGAACACCTATTTCACAATAACATTTCGGGTTTTGACCTCCGACTTTCTTCCGCTACGTGGCTTAGAGACATGTTTTCTCTTTCAAATCGACCAAATTCGGGCACCAACCACATTTTTTTTCTCTCCTCAGGAAACCCCGGGTGACGGGAAAATTACCCGGGTTGATACTGCACCCGGAAATGTATCCCGGCGTTGATACTGCCCCACGGGAAATTTTCCCGGCGTTGAACTGCCACCACAGGAAATGTACCCCGGGCTTGATACGCCCACAGGAGATTTTTCCCGGCTTTGATACTGCCCACGACATTTTCCCGCGTTGATACTGCCCAAAGGGACATGATCCCGCTTGATACGCACCAGGGGACTTTACCCGCGTTGAACGCACCACGGGAAAATTTTCCCGGCGTTGTACTGCACCACAGGCATGTATCCCGGCGTTGATCGCCCACGGGAGATGTACCCGCGTTGATACTGAAACCACGGGACTGTACCCGGCGTTGATCCCTTGCCCCGGGACATTATCCCGGCGTTGAACGCACCACCCAAATCTTTTCATCTCCACCGCACAGCAGAGCGTTTCTTTTCGCTGCTCGAAACGTCGCTGGTTGTGACACCTCCAGTCCGACGTCCAGGGGTTTTCACCAGGTCTTTTTCATCATTCAGAAAGTCTGGGAGCGTTTGAAAAGACATTTTCCCCAAATTTTTCAAACGTCTTTAGGTAGCGTCAAACTGATAAAAAACAGGGGTAGATTTTCAGGCGGTTTTAAAACCACCTTTTGTCTTTTTTTAGTTTTAAATACGTTGACCCAAAACACATTTTTCAATATTTTGGTTACTTTTCAAACTCAAAGAACTCTCTCTCCTCCTCTTTTCCCTCTCTCCTTCTCTCCTTTTCTCTCTCACGCACACACACACCCCACACACACACCCCCACACCACACAGAGGACATATCGAAACTGAGGGAAAGGGGATTGTGGTCGGGCGAACCCATTGAACTTGTAGTGCGAGTCCGGATCAAGGGCAATCCACGACCTTCCTCCTCGAGGCCCCTTTGATTCCCGGCCCCCTTACGTTGACTTCGTGCCTGACAACCCGCTGCCTTGCCTCGCATGCCAATCCTCAGTGCCACGCCTCGTCATGCCATCTGTCAGTGCCCCCCCTCGCTGCACATCTGCTCAGTGCCACGCCCCGTCTGCACATCTGCTCAGTGCCACGCCTCGTCAGTGCACATCGCTCAGGGCCCCCCCTCAGGCCATCCCATGCCACGCCTCGTCTGGGACATCTGCTCATGCCACGCGTCGTCAGGACATCTGCCATTTCCACGCCTCGCAGTGCCATCTGCTCGTGCCAAAGCCGGACGCGGAAACTTGGTTACAAACCTGGGTGAAAGGGAGCGTCTCAGAAACCCCCTCAGGGGGGGGGGGGGGGGTCTCTAGCGGAGGAGCGAGGGGGGGACGGAGATGGACCTGATGAACAATTGATAAGAACAGCGGCGTGGCCCGGGGGGCTGAGTTCGCTTGGGCTTCCTGGGATGTCACTCTTGGGGGCCCGGGGGGTCAACAGAATAAACCCCTGACATGGTTTTTTTGGGGCAACAACTGAATAACCTGACATCGTTTTTGGGTCAAAATCTGAAGACACGACATCGTTTTTGGGGGAACAACTGAATGACACGACATCGTGTTGGGTCAACACTGAATAAAACGACATCGTTGTTGGGGAACAACTGAAAAACACTGAATCGTTTTTGGGGCAAAACTTTATGACACGACATCGTTGTTGGGTCAAAAACTGAATGAAACCCGACATCGTTGTTGGTCAACAACTGAATGACACGACATGGTTGGGGCCATATCACTGGTTTTGGGCCGCTGGGTTGATGAAACGGGGTGGGGGTTCACCCTCGGGGAAAAGCCAAAGTCGTCGCCAGGGGGATGAAACCTTCCCCCCTCTCTGACTGTGTGTGTGGGTTTGTCCGCAGTGTGGGGTGACTGAGATAAATTTTTAATGACCCGCTTTTACATCAAACGGTCGCGATTCGCGGTGTGGTGTGTGGTGTTTGTGTGCGCGCGCGCGCGCGCGTGGTGGTACGTGACGCGCGCGCGCTTTTGTTTTGGTGCGAGGAATCTAGGGGGTTTTCTTTTCACCCTTCTTTATGTCTTTTCACCCTTTTCTCTCTCTCTCTCTCGGAAGGGCAATGATTTGAAGTGGGGGTTGGGGGATTTGGGGTTTGTGGTGGGGGGGGGGGGGGGGGGGGCGTAATGTTAAACTAAGGATTTCTGACCCAAACGGGGGCCGGGGACGAATGCGGGCCGGGGAAAAGAGAAAAGACTGGGTGGCCGTGGTTGGGGGGCGACGTGGAAGAGGCATAGGTGGCAGTACCACCGCGCTGCCTGGTCGTAGACGGTGGGTCCCGAGCTTCCCCCCACCCACCCACGGAAAGGCAGCTGAACCCTTCATTTTTCACACCCAACCAAGCGACGGACCTGCGCATGCAGGTCAGGACAGTCTATTGTGTCCGCGCGCGGGGGTTGCGGAGGGCGGGGAGGAGGGGGGGGGGGGGGCAAAACACACCACACATACAACACACACACACAACCGAGAGGGGGGAGGGGCATCTGCACCCTCGCGGGGAAAAAGCAAGCAAGAAGCGGGCTACAACGACTTTGGGAACGAGCGAAACGGGGCCGGTCCGGCGGGGGAAAGCTCAGTGGCTTTGTCACAGTCAGTCGGTGGGGTGAGGCCGTGTTTTACGTAGTGTTGTCGCCCAGCCTGTGTGTGGGGGGTTGTGGTGCCTGTGTGGTGGGGTGACCCGAGGGCCAGGAAGGGAAGTGCACGCCGACCACACCGGCGTCGAGGTGCACGTGCAACAAGGTTTGTCACCGGGCTGTGAGGTGGACGGACGTTAAGAGGAGCCGGTGCGGTGGCTGGTGGGTGGAGTCTTTCCTTGTCCTCTCTCCTAGGAGGGGGGCAACCTATGTCCGCACGCAGCCTGCCATGCTTCGGGGAATCTGTGTTCGAGCCCTTTTTTTTTCTTTTTTTTCTTTTTTTTTTTTTTGGATATCGGGGAAACTTTTTTTTTTTTTTTTTTTTTAATTATTGATCAGTTCCCGTGTATGATTTATGAGACAGTCTGTGCTTGAAATTGTGTTTGATTTTTTGTTACATTGTGCGGAAGTAGGGGTCGTTTTCGTCGTATTAATCCATGTGTTTAATTGTCAGCTTTTCATTCGGTTATTAAAAAACTACTGCTGCAACTTCTACTCCATTTAGTGCTGACTACTTAACGACTAAAAACTGTTCTGCTGCTGTTACACTAACATAAGTGCTGGGTGCTGCTGCAGCTACTACTACAACTACTACTTCTACCACTGTTACTACAACTACTGTTCCTGCTGCTGTTAGAACTCTCCTGTGTAAACACGATGACGATAGCGTGCAAACATTCAGGGATTGAAACGACGTGTCTTCCCCCTCTCTCTCTTTTCTCTCTCTCTCTCTCCTTCTCTGTCTCTTCTTCCTCCTGCTGTCTCTTCTCCCTCGCTTTCCCCCCCCCCCCCTTTTTTTTTTCGTCTCATTTTTATTTTTAATAATCCACACATAGTTGTTAAATCAATTATTATGTCGAATTTGTTTGCATACAATTTCTCTTCTTCTCTCTCTTCTCTCTCTTTCTCTCCTTCCTCTTCCTCTCCCCTCTCTCTCCTCTCCCCCTTCCCCTCTCCCCCTCTCCCTCTCTCTCTCCCCTCCTCTCTCTTCTTTCCCTTTCCCAACTCATCATCACTGCTGTTATTATTTGTAATATTATTCATACATTATTATTAAATTTTTAAACCCCTTCATCATCCCTCACATCATTAATATCTTATGATTATGTATTAGTGTTGTAACATCATACTTCATATGTAAAGTGTATGAAACAGTTTCCTCTCTCTCTCTCCTCTCTCCTTCTCTCTCTCTCTCCTCTCTCCTCTCTCTCTCTCTCTCTCTCTCCTCCTGTACCTCTTTTACTTAAATTTTCATATTTTTTATTTATAGTTGTCAACATCATCTTATCATCACTATTATCATCATCAACAACATTTTCATGATTTTTATATTTTAATGATATTTGTTTCATTTTATAATTATGGTGAGATGTTTTGACAACAAAACTCTAGTGAGATTACAGCTAAAATTTTTCTGTCGAATTGTATAGAAATTTTCTCCCTTTTCCTCTCTCCCTCTCCTCTCCTCTCCTCCTTCCTCTCCCCCTCTCCTCCCCTCCTCTCTGTATGTCTGCCCTGTTGTGGTGGGGTGGTGGGTGTATGTGTGTGGTAATGAAGAGTATTTTGCATCTCTCCACCCCTTTTACCTCCTGCCTCTCCCCCCCCCCCCCCCCCCCCCTCCGCCTGTTTTTTTTTGCAGTTTGTTTGTCAAGTCATTGTTGTTTATACGGGGAATTACCGGTCTGCACTTCTGACCTTTCACGCATAGTTTAGTGTGGTCACCGAGCGGCGCGTCCTGGGAACCACGCTTTGGACAACGCTATCGCGCTCTGACAGACAGACATGCTTTGACTATTAACCACGCTTGACCGCTGACACCTTGAGTTTATATATATCCTTCAATGGATCCTCAAGGTGAGGTCGAAGAGTCCCCCCCGATGATCTGTGACTGTTATGAATTTCGTGTTTGACGCGGGTTATTTCCAGACAGCGCTTTCTTCTCCGTTCACTGCTCTCCCTGTCGCTGTCTGCTTTTGGATGCAAACTGCAATTTATTTATTTATTTTTTTTTTTTAATTTTTAGCCCCTGGGTGGTGAGAATACAACAGCGTTATTTGTGGTATATTTCCACATGATGCCAAGAAACACGTGGCAGCCGGGTTCCTCTGATGAGTCTGAATCAGCGGACGACAATCATCGGTTCTGGACAAGCGATTTCCATGGCTGTGTTTGAAACACGGATTGTCATGGTCCCCACCTGATGCTGGTGACGGAAGGAATAGTGACATTGTGACACGCTCTTTTTCATTCCCAATTTCTTTCTTTCTTTCTTTCTTTCTCCCCCCCCCCCCCCCCCCCCCCCCCTCACTCTCCAAACCTCCCACCACAACCCGTTTTTTTTTTCTTCCTTTTTTTGTTTTCCTTTTTAAAATCTTTGCTAGATCATTCATTTAATGACGGAGAATTTGACACCCTGCGCTTGTTATCCATGTCTGCACAGACTGTGTTGGTCAGTGCTCACTAAGCTGCTGTCAGCGCTGATGGACTGATAATGCTCTGCAGTTGGACAGTAACACTGACCACTCTGACCGTTTTCACCTTGTGAATCTCCTTTGTAACCTGAAATGGATCCTGAAGCACAGAGGCTCTACGATATTCCAGCATCTGTTTTACTCGGTTGACTCTGTATTTTTATACAACTCAATTCATGACAGCATCTGTTTTACTCTGGTTGACTCTGTAATTTTTATACAACTCAATTCATGACAGCATCTGTTTACTCTGGTTGACTCTTATTTTTATACAACTCAATTCATGACAGCATCTGTTTTACTCTGGTTGACTCTTTATTTTTATACAACTCAATTCATGACAGTATTTTCTTTTCATTTGCCTTTCTACCCTTCACTGGCTGAGTTGGGATGTCGTTGGATCTTTTTTGTTTTTTTTCTTTGAACACTTGGTGGTGAGAAAGTACCAAAAAAAAAAAAAAATCCCGAAAGTAGGTAGTATCCCCACTGTGTGCCCAGGGAGTATGGCACAACCAGCTTGCAGCGACTGGCAGCCCCAGTCAGAGGGTTTTCAGGGATGATGGCACAACCAGCTGGCAGCGACTGGCAGCCCCTGTCAGAGGGTTTTCAGGGAGTATGGCACAATCAGCTGGCAGCCCTGGTCAGAGGGTTTTCAGGGAGTAGGGCACAATCAGCTGGCAGCCCTGGTCAAGGGTTTTCAGGGAGTATGGCACAATCAGCTGGCAGCCCTGGTCAGAGGGTTTTCAGGGTGTAGGGGACAATCAGCTGGTGGCCATTGGCAGCCCCAGTCAGAGGGTTTTCAGGGAGTAAGGCACAATCAGCTGGCAGCCCTGGTCAGAGGGTTTTCAGGTGTAGGGGACAATCAGCTGGTGGCCATTGGAAGCCCCAGTCAGAGGGTTTTCAGGAGTATGGCACGATCAGCTGGTAGCCCCGGTCAGGGTTTTCAGGGAGTATGGCACAATCAGGCACGATCAGCTGGCAGCCCCAGTCAGAGGGTTTTCAGGGAGTATGGCACAATCAGCTGGCAGCCCCAGTCAGAGGGTTTTCAGGGAGTAGGGCACAATCAGCTGGGGGCCACTGGCAGCCCCAGTCAGAGGGTTTTCATGGCCCCGTAGGCTCATAGTGACGGACTGGATATTTAGATTCTGTGGCCTCTTTTTTTTTTTTTTAAATTCCCATCTTCTTTCTCCCCACTCCCCGCTAATCCCTTGCACCTACCCCCCCCCCCCCCACCCCCACCCTTTAGAAATATCTTTGCCAAGTCGTTATTGTAATGACAGAGGTGGTGTTGGCCTGTCCTAGTTTTCCCCACTACTCTGTCTGTCCGTCCGTCCATCTATATCTCTGCCTATTTGCCTCTCTGTCTCTTTTCTATATATCGTTTATCTAGCTGTCTGTCTGTCTTGTCTGTGTATCTTTCTTTATATCTGTCTATGGAATTATTTATCTGTCTATCTACCTGTCGCTGTGTGTGTCTTTCTTTTTATCTATCGAATTATTTATCTATCTGTCTGTCTGCTGTCTATCTACCTCTGTGTGTGTGTGTGTTCAATTATTGAACAAAGCTTGCTCTTATGTCTTAGATTGAAGAAATAGGGGGAGATAAGCATTCATATTTGCAGTGGTAGATTATTCTGCCTAACTAACAGTATGTGCTTGAGTGGGTGAATGGGGAATAATTAATGCTTCTCAAAATGAGCCTTCAGCAAGCTTATAGTCTTCGAGGGGGAGACAGTCTCCAATAGGGAGGAATATATATACAATTTCTGATTATATTATTTTACTTTAAAATGTTAAAGGTTTCTCTTTTAAGTTTTCTTTACGATTTTTATATCATTCAGATGTTACTTGTATTATCTTGGTTTTTCATTAATTCATTATGTTTTTAGATGTGAGTACAAGTTAATCTGACAGTAAATGGTTTCAGTCAAAATATATATATATATATATATATATATATATATATATATTTCAATTATAAACAAAGCTTGCTCTTATGTCTTAGATTGAAGAAATAAGGGGAGATAAGCATTCATATATGCAGTGGTAGATAATTCTGCCAAACTAACGGTATGTGCTTGAGTGGGTGAATGGGGAAAAATAAAATAAATGCTTCTCAAAATGAGCCTTCAGCAAGCTTATTGTCTTCAAGGGGGAGCCAATCTCAAATGGGGAGAAAACTCACTAACATATAACTCCTGGTCAGATACCGATATTTCGAAACCTAAATGTTTCTCCTCAGTGACCGCGGAAAGTGGTAATTTGACTCCTCTGCGTTTTCGGTTTTAAGAAGAATGCTATCCCAGAAAAAGGCTGGTGTGCAATACCGTAGTATGTTTGTTGAGTTTTCAAAACACCAACCAAAGGTGCCACCTAAGAAGCAAAAGAAAATGATGAAAGAGCAAAACAAGCTACATTTTCTTGTGGAAAGTAGGAAATATAAAAAGATAACCTCTTAAGACGCAAGTGCTGAGGGCCAGTTCTTGGAATGAATCCGCAAGGGACTAAATTACAATTAACTAATAAATTCCAGTGATAAGTACCGAGCACCATTCCAGCAACTTACAGAGCAGCTTGGTGTTGCAATGACTACAAGAAATATTCAATTATAAACAAAGCTTGCTCTTATGTCTTAGATTGAAGAAATAAGGGGAGATAAGCATTCATATCTGCAGTGGTAGATAATTCTGCCTAACTAACAGTATGTGCTTGAGTGAGCAAGCTTTGTTTATAATTGAATATTTCTTGCAGTTATTGCAACACCAAGCTGCTCTGTAAGTTGCTGGAATGGTGCTCGGTACTTATCCTTGGAATTCATTAGTTTATTTTATATATATATATATATAAGAGAGAGAGAGAGAGAGAGAGAGAGAGAGAGAGAGAGAGAGAGAAGAGAGAGAGAGAGAGAGAGAGAGAGAGAGAGAGAATGGTACTGAGGATCAGCGCAATCTTAAAAACAGTGCTTAACCACAGTGGGAGCGACATTTGTTATATTAAAAGCAAGTTATATGTTAGTGAGTTTTCTCCCCATTGATGTTTTTAGCAGCTTGATTTTAACTTGCTTTTAATACAACAAATATATATATATATATATATATGTATATGTGTGTGTGTGTGTGTGTGTGTGTGTGTGTGTGTGTGTGTGTGTCAGCATGCACGCACACACGCACACACACACACACACACACACACACACACACACACACACACACACTCACGGGGGGGGGGGGGGGGGGGGGGGGGGGGAGGAGGAGGTAGAGGTACAGCCACAATCGTGTCCCAACAGTGTTACATAGGTACCAAAAACTTGAAATGCTACATTGTTAATCATCTCGAGGTAATCTGCACATGAAGATCATTGATTTCGTGATGAATGAAAAGTCGCATCTGAAACTTACCAGTTTTGACTAACACACACACACACACACACACACACACACACACACACACACACACACACACACACACACACGCACGCGCGCGCGCACGCACGCACGCACTGATTTAGAACTGCAGACGTCGAACTGCAGATGACTTCAATGTCCTGAATTCTGTAGGACACAAAATGGACGGAAAATCCACGATTGAAAACTGGACACCAAACGCTTCCACGAGTTATTTGTTCGGGAGAGTTTTGACATTTGATTTAGAGGTTACAGCAAGTCGTTCAAACGTGTCTGTTGTTATTCAACATGGTGTTTGCCGACACGAGAATTGCGCAGTTACGATAACTTTCATTTTGACATAAAGGTTGGATATCAGTGTGGAGATTATATATATATATATATATGTGTGTGTGTGTGTGTGTGTGTGTGTGTGTGTGTGTGTGTGTGTGTGTGTGTGTGTGTGTGTGATTGAATGCTTTGTTTTGGTACATGTTTATTTCATAGATGAAGAAAGTTGATGATTTTGAAATTTTCACCAATACCAAGAAACTTCCTGAGAACTGATTGAAGTCAGCATATATGGGAGAGAACTGATTGAAGTCAGCATATATGGGAGAGAACTGTTTGAAGTCAGCATATATGGGAGAGACCTGATTGAAGTCAGCATATATGGGAGAAAAAAAAATGTTCCCTTCGTTTTCTGAACTGCATCACTGATGATAAATGTACAATGGAAAGAAAAAGCTTCTTGCAGTTTCAACGTTCATGAATTATTTCTGGATTATGAAAAGAAACATTCGGAATGATTTAGATCCGAGTCTGTTCTCTTTAAAAGGAGAACTGAGGGGGAGGATGGGGGAAAGGGGGCGGGGGCTTTAAGTTCATCAGCTCCAGATCTCACTGAAAACAGCTCGGGATTTGTGGTAAGAGGAGGACCAGAACCCTGAAGGGAACGACAGAGGCAGCGGGAAGGGTGCAGTCGGATCTGTTGGAGGAGAAGCAAAAGAGAAAGTCCACGAGGCTTCCATTCCCTCCACCTGGCACAGGTGCACTGCGGCAATTTGGGAAAGACACCCGTCAGAAAGGCAACGCCCTCAGGCGCCCACCTGTTCAAGAGTTGCTGGTTCCAGTGTCGAGCGGCGCCAACAATAGTAGTGAGAGCAGAGGGGCTGTGAGGAGTGTTGACCTGATGGGGCTGGCCCCTGTAGAGGTGTGGAGCGCCGTGGGGGCGGGGGGGGGGGGGGGGGGGAACAGGGCTTCTCTGAAGATGTTCTGTGGTCAAGGTGTCCCTTGAGTTTCTCAAGTGAAAAAAATGTGATCACATTATCCTTGATTTACAACCAGCAGCAGTAGTATCCTATTTGTTGTTGTTCACTACGTTAATGCTGGGGTGTGATGCGTGTTGATCGGGAATCCCTTGATGGTATGACTCTGATGGCATGTGCTGGTAGGCGTCGTTCATGTCGGCGCCCGCTCCTGCCGTAGCACCTTGCGGAGAGCGGTCACAAGCTGTCTGTGACATTCGAGAGTACACACAAACCCTGCGCTGGCTCCTGTTCGAGCACTGAGTGATATGTTGGACTGGTTCTGACAAGTGACCCAGTACTGTTACCACCTTCAGCGAGTGCTGTGCTGTGCTGTGCCGTGCTCTCTCTGTCTCTGTCTGTCTGTCTCTCTGTCTCTGTCTCTCTCTCTCTTTCTCTCTCTCTCTCTTATCTCCTTCTCTCTCTCTCTCTCTCTCTCTCTCTCTCTCTCTCTCTCTCTCTCTCTCTCTGTGAAATGACAGACGGAATTGGTGTGTGTGTGTGTGTGTGTGTGTGTGTGGTGTGTGTGTGTGTGTGTGTCAGTGAGAGATAGAGAGGGAGAGAGAATACTTTCTGCAGTATTATAATGAAATGTTTTGTACGTTGGTTGATTTTAATTTTCGTTTTTAGCTTCATTACTTGCATTTTGTATTTTAAAATTTCCTTCTGTCCCCTACCCCTTTCTGTCCCCCTACCCCTTTCTGTCCCCTACCCCTTTCTGTCCCCTACCCCTTTCTGTCCCCTACCCCTTTCTGTCCCCTACCCCTTTCCTAAGGGGAAGTCCTGAATAAAGAAAAGAAAATAAGTAGTTCACGAGGAACGAAAAAGATGCGATTGATGGCTAGCGATGTCTGTTTATGTATTATTTGTGTGTCTGTGTCTGTGTGTTTAAAAAAAGTTTGAAATACACGTTCATTTGGTGTGTTTCTTTGTTTGTTCCGTTTGCTTGTTCAAGAGTTGAACGACTGAAATAATGTTTATTGTTATTATTATTATCGTTAGCATTATTTCACGCATTTGTTTTTTGTTTTTCTTGTCAGGTGCCATTGAGCCCGCCCCATTCTCTTCTGGCCGTGGGGGGGTATCTATACGGAGGACGGAAGTGACGACATTGTGAGTACAGGTGACGTCATTGATTGGTCTCCGCTTCGAGCTTAGAGCGCGCGTCATCCATTCTTTTGTGTCGGCGAGGTCGATGGAAGATCGATGGAGCGGTCGATGAAGGGAGTGATGGGAACAGTTGGATCAGTGATGGATGGGGGAAGGACGGCGGGCGCTGAGTTGTCCGGGAGCAGGC
>CM031605.1:14204841-14232341 GCA_018398815.1 Conus ventricosus | reverse complement strand
ATATCTAACTATGCCGCCTGCCAATTCGGTCTTCTCCTCCCCCCCCCCCCCCCCCCCCCCCCCCCCCCCCCCCCCACCTTTCACCACCACCACCACCACCCAGCCACCACCTGTCCAACAGACAGATGACCACCAGTACATCAGCAAAAGCAAACTTCCGCAGCGAGTCCCATGACATTGTGGCATTGATGGACATCACCGGCACGTCAGAAGACACTGGCGTAGCGCTTCACCATCGACCGTGGGGAAAGGAAAGTCTCGGGGTCCATTTGATGGACAGAGGAGAGCAGTCTGTAAGGTGATGTGGGAATGGATTTTAAACGAAAGGGGTTTGATTTGCAGAGAAGAGCATCTGTAAGGTGATGTGGGAAATGGATTTCAAACGAAAGGGGTTTGATGGGCAGAGAAGAGCATCTGTAAGGTGATGTGGGAATGGATTTCAAACGAAAGGGGTTTGATGGCAAAAGGGGCGTTGAGCCAAAGCTATAGTTCGAACAGAGGGAAGAAGGAAAAGACGAGGAACAATGGTGTGTGTCACGCGCGCGCGCGCGCGCACACGCACACAAACACGCGCGTGCACACACACTCGAACGCGCGCGTGGGACACACACACACACACACACACACACATTCAATTATAAACAAAGCTTGCTCTTATGTCTTAGATTGAAGAAGTAGGGGGAGATAAGCATTCATAATCTGCAGTGGTAGATTATTCTGCCTAACTGACAGTATGTGCTTGAGAGGGTGAATGGGGAATAATAAATGCTTCTCAAATTGAGCCTTCAGCAAGCTTATAGTCTCCAAGGGGGAGACAATCTCCAACAGGGAGGAAACTCACTAGCATAATTATATCTCCTGGTCAGATACGGTATTTCGAAACCTGATTGTTTCTCCTCAGTGACCGCGGAAAGTGATAACTTGACTCCTCTGCCTTTTCGGTTTTAAGAAGAATGCTATCCCAGAAAAGGCTGGTGTGCAATACCGTAGTATGTTTGTTGAGTTTTCAAAAAAACAACCAAAGGTGCCACCTAAGAAGCAAAAGAAAATGATGAAAGAGCAAAACAAGCTACATTTTCTTGTGAAAAGTATATATATATATATATATATATATATATTATATAATATATATATATATATATATATATATATATATACTTATGACTGACACTGATCAGGTCATTAGACAGCAGAGCTGATCACTCTAGATGTTGATACCTTTTGACTTTCTTTGTATCGTTAAATGGATCCTCAACTATAGGCTTAAAGACCCACCCCCCCCCCCTCCTCCCGCCCCCTATATTCATTAATCTTTACGGAATTATTTTAGTTCTTCTAGTTGCAAAGCGAGACGACTGCAGGCGGAAATCTAAACAAATCTTAAATAAATGTTAGCGAACCACCCAGAGAAACGTGGACAAACGAGTCTTGTGACTCGTCAGCAAATCTTGTGACTCGTTTGTCTCCGGGCGGTTCGCTAACATTTATTTAAAATGTGTTTAGTTTTTTCAGCAACTTTTTTTTTCCCCATACACCGCTTTCTTCTCGTTCTACTTCTCTACCCTTCACTGGCTGCTTTGGCGTGCCGTTTGAATCTTTTTTTTTTCTTTTTTTTTTAACCTTTGGTGATGAGAATACCACTGAATTATAGATTGTGGTTTGTGTGTATTTGATCCCAAGGGGGGACCGGCAGCAGAGGTGAGGTTAGCGTCCCATCGGCCGGAGGCCCAAAGACACACTCTACCGTGTCTTGCTGACGAGTTCGACTCGGCGGACGAAAGGCCACTGAGCAGGCGATATGACAGATTTTGTTTTTCAATGTGGAATACGATGGTCCCCGTATACTGCTAGTGACAGATGTATTTAAGATCAAACGCTTCATTTTTGTATTCCCAGTTCTTAAAGAACAGGGAGTACTTTAGAATGGGAACGAAGAAATGCTGTGTGTGTGTGTGTGTGTGTGTGTGTGTGTGTGTGTGTGTGTGTGTGTGTGTGTCTGTCTGTCTGTCTGTCTGTCTGTGTGTCCGTGGTCAAAATGTGTTCCACTCGCTCCAGACAAAACTACTGGGTCGATCTTTCTGAAAATGTGTAGGTATGTTCATTATGGGTCACGGATGATGCCCGACGTTTTAGTTTACCGTTACAGCCGTTAGTAACGGCTGTAACGGCCTGTAACGCTTTTGCTTCTTTATAGAATCTCCGAAAGTACTTGGCCGATCTTTGTGAAAATTAGCAGGTATGTTCATTATGGGTCACGGATGATGCCCGATGTTTTAGTTAACCCCGTTATAGCCGTTACTAACGGCTGTAACAGCCTGTAACGGTTTTTCTTCTTTTTAGAATATATTAAAAGTACTTAGCCGATCTTTCTGAAAATTTGTAGGTATGTTCATTATGGGTCACGGATGATGCCCGATGTTTCAGTTTACTGTTACAACCGTTTACTAACGGCTGTAACGGCCTGTAAAGCTTTTTCTTCTTTATGGAATATCTCAGAAAGTACGTGGCCGATCTTTGTGAAAATTAGCAGGTATGTTCATTTATGGGTCTCGGATGATGCCCGATGTTTTAGTTTACCCTGTTATAGCCGTTACTAACGGCTGTAACAGCCTTTAACGGGTTTTCTTCTTTATAGAATATCTGAAAAGTACTTGGCCGATCTTTCTTAAAATTTGTAGGTATGATCATTATGGGTCACGAATAATGCCTGATGTTTTAGTTTAACGTTATAGCCGTTACTAACGGCTGTAACAGCCTGTAACGGTTTTTCTTCTTTATAGAATAACTGAAAAAGTACTTGGCCGATCTTTCTGAAAATTTGTAGGTATGTTCATTATGGGTCACGAATAATGCCTGATGTTTTAGTTTAACGTTATAGCCGTTACTAACGACTGTAACGGTCTGTAACGCTTTTTTCTTCTTTATAGAATATCTCAGAAAGCACTTGGCCGATCTTTCTGAAAATTTGTAGGTATGTTCATTATGGGTCACGGATGATGCCCGATGTTTTAGTTTACCGTTACAGCCGTTGCTAACGGCAGTAACGGCCTGTAACGCTTTTTCTTCTTTATGGAATATCTCATAAAGTACGTGGCTGATCTTTGTGAAAATTAGCAGGTATGTTCATTATGGGTCACGGATGATGCCCGATGTTTTAGTTTACCCCTGTTATAGCCGTTACAAACGGGCTGTAACAGCCTGTAACGGTTTTTCATCTTTATAGAATATCTCAGAAAGCACTTGGCCGATCTTTCAGAAAATTTGTAGGTGTGTTCATTATGGGTCACAAATAATGTCCGATGTTTTAGTTTACCGTTATACCGTTACTAACGGCTGTGACGGCCTGTAATGCTTTTTCTTCTTTATGGAATATCTCAGAAAGTACTTGGCTGATCTTTGTGAACATTAGCAGGTATGTTCATTAGTGGTCACGAATAATGCCCGATGTTTTAGTTTACCTTTTATAGCCGTTACTAACGGCTGTAACGGCCTGTAACGGTTGTTCATGAAATATCTCCGAAAGTACTTGGCCGATCTTTGTGAAAATTAGCAGGTATGTTCATTACGGATCAAGGATGATGCCTGATGTTTTAGTTTACGTTATAGCCATTACTAACGGCCGTAATAGCCTGTAACATTTTTGTTTTGTTTTTGTTTTTGTTTTTTGTTTTCTTTATGGAATATCTCAGAACGTACTTGGCCGATCTTTGTGAAAATTAGCAGGTGTCTTCATTATGGGTTACGGATGATGCCCGATGTTTCAGTTTACCGTTATAGCCGTTACTAACGGCTGTAACAGCCTGTAACGGTTTTTCTTCTTTATGGCATATCTCAGAAAGTACGTGGCCGATATTTCTGAAAATTTGTAGGTATGTTCATTATGGGTCACGGCTGATGCCCGATGTTTACGTTTACCGGTATAGCCGTTACTAACGGCCCATAATGGTTTTCTTCTTTATGGAAAATCTCAGAAAGTTTTTGGCCGATCTTTCTGAAAATTGTTAAGTATGTTCATTTTAGGCCACAGACGATGGCCGATGTTTACCACAATAGCCATTACTAACGGTTACACCAGCCCAAGACGGTTTTTCCTCTTTATGGAATATCTCACGCGTATTCAGGATAAACTGGGAGTACGTTTATAGGCTTTGCATCTTGTTTTTTATTCCCATTCTCTCTCTCTCTCTCTCTCTTCTCTCTTCCTCTCTCTCTCTCTCTCTCTCTCTCTCTCTCACGTATGTCCAGTTTTGTGTGTGCGTGTATGTGAAATGTGTTATAATCAGATTGCTTACTATTTTCTAAATAAAATAAAAAAAAATAAAGAAAGAAAGAAAAAGAAAAACATTTTGTTTTTCTTATTGCTGTGTTTAATTTTGTCAAATCGATGTAATTGTTTCTTTTTGTTTATTGCTATTTTGAGGGCATAGTGTAAAAAAGCTTCCAGCTTATCTATTCACTCTCATTAAAGATTTCGAGTTTCTCTCTCTCTCTCTCTCTCTCTCTCTCTCTCTCTCTCTCTCTCTCTCTCTTTTCTCTCTCTCTCTCTCTCTCTCTCTCTCTCTCTCTCTCTCTCTCTCTCTCTCTCTCTCTCTCTCTCTCTTGTAATCTTTGCCGAGTTACTGTTGTGATGACGGAGACATTATTAGCTTCTCTCTCTCTCTCTCTCTCTCTCTCTCTCTCTCTCTCTCTCTCTCTCTCCCTCTCTCTCTCTCTTGTAATCTTTACCGAGTTATAGTTGTGATAACGGAGGCATTGTTAGCTTTTCTCTCTCTCTCTCTCTCTCTCTCTCTCTCTCTCTCTCTCTCTCTCTCTCTCTCTCTCTCTCTTCTCGTAATCTTTGCCGTGTTACAGTTGTGATGACGGAGGCATTGTTAGCTCCTCTCTCTCTCTCTCTCTCTCTCTCTCTCTCTCTCTCTCTCTCTCTCTCTGTATATATATATATATATATATATATATATATATATATATATATATATATATACAGAGAGAGAGAGAGAGAGAGAGAGAGAGAGATCAGTAAGTTTAAAAAGCCTAAATAATTCTACAAGTGCTCAACCCTTGGGGAGCAACATTAGATAAACAAGTACTCCTGTTATACTTGTTTTAATCTCTCTCTCTCTCTCTCCTCTCTCTCTCTCTCTCTCTCTCTCTCTCTCTCTCTCTCTCTCTCTCTCTCTCTTATATATATATATATATATATATATATATATATATATATATATATATATATATATATCGTGTGGGTCACTGGTAATCTCTGTAGTATACGGCGTCTTTGTTATGGCTGTTTTGTCGATGATGGCTGACTTCTCGGTATGTTATTATGTCTTTGCTCAGGAGATGGTCCATGACGGGTAGTTTCTGTCAGTGTGTTATGTCTACCACCTGGAGTCTGTCATGACGGGTAGTTTCTGTCAGTGTTATGTCTACCACCTGGAGATTGTCATGACGGGCAGTTTCTGTCAGTGTTATGTCTACCACCTGGAGATTGTCATGACGGGCAGTTTCTGTCAGTGTTATGTCTACCACCTGGAGACTGTCATGGACGGGTAGTTTTTCTACATATCATGCTTTTGTTCCAGACATTGTCCATGACAGTTGATTACCCGCTCTGTATATCAGGCCTTTGCTCCAGAGACTGTCGGTGATAGGCGATTTCTCTCTCTGTATGTGTCTTTGTTTTGGAGACTGTCGGTGATAGGCGATTTCTCTCTCTGTATGTGTCTTTGTTTTGGAGACTGTCGGTGATAGGCGATTTCTCTCTAGATGTGTCTTTGTTTTGGAGACTGTCGGTGATAGGCGATTTCTCTCTCTAGATGTGTCTTTGTTTTGGAGACTGTCGGTGATAGGCGATTTCTCTCTTTGTATGTGTCTTTGTTTTGGAGACTGTCGCTGATAGGCGAGTTCTCTCTCTGTATGTGTCTTTGTTTTGGAGACTGTCGGTGATAGGCGATTTCTCTCTCTCTCTCTCTCTATGTGTCTTTGTTTCGGAGACTGTGGATGACAGATCATTTCTCCACGTATTACAGCGTTCTAGACACGCTGTCGGCGACTGGAGATCTGTGTGTATAATACGCATCTCTGCCCAGAACAGCTTTGTGGTTGGGCAAGACTAGAAAGCGTCGTGTGGATGGCGCCAGAGAACGTTGAACCCTCTCGTTCCCCCTCCCCCCTTCTGTACAGATCACATGTCACATGTTTTTGTAACTTAACTGCCAGGAATGGGTCACTATGGCCAAAGTGACACAGTTTCAGATTCAGATAATAGTACCACTGTATAGTGTGTGTGTGCGCTCCGCTGAGGCTGTTCGACTGGGTCTTTCCTGGCCAATGCTCTCCTGCGCGCTGAGCTAGCACCGCGAAACAGGGTGTTTCTCACGACCCGTCTCTCTGCCTGTCTGATTTGTCTTCTCTTGTGGGTTTGTACGCCTGGTGATCAGACAATAGACGGGTGCATCTTCATCTTGTGGGACGGGTGGTGATCAGACAATAGACGGGTGCATCTTCATCTTGTGGGACGGTGGTGGTTAGTAGGGTCAGTGTCTTCAATGAAGAGGGATAGTTTAAGCTAGCGATGTTTACATCCAGGTGTGGGGTGCAGCCCATGCCCAGCCGCCGTCTCTATCCGTGTGGGTATGAGAGGTTGTCCGTGAGGTCAGCAACAAGCTAACATGTAAAAGGGCTTCAGAGTTCGTTGGGACGACAACTTGTGTTCTTCTGTTGTGTGAGAGTCCCTGGAAGGACTCCACGAATTGCTTCCGTGAGCGGCTTCGTTTTCCGTCGAGTGAATGTAATTTGTAGGTTTGTGTATTCTGCTGTTTGTTTACTTCTTTTAAAAATTAAAAAAAAAAACAATTCGGTCATTGTTTTTTTCTTGAGGAGGGGGAGTATTGTGACGTCAACGTAAATTATGACGTCAACTTAAAATGACATATTTAACTACATGACGAAAATAATGATATGAGTCAAGAGAAGGGAGCAAGAACTAACGGCCGAGGATTTGGTGTCCAGCCTAATTTATTTGTTTAATCATCGTTTTTTCTCCGTAGTGTTACTATGTGGAGAGGCTGACCGAGTGGTCAGTAGTGCATCGATGTTCACTGTGTATGTGGGATGCTTTTGATGACGGTACCAGCGGAATATGTAGCAGGAAGTATGTATTTGTTATAAAATTGTTGTGAATGCTGTGTCGCCGAGAGTGACTTAAAACTCCTGTAAGAATATTTAATATGTGCTCCAATTGTACCACCGCATGTGTGTCGGTGGGCTATATTTATTGATGTGAACACTGTAGTATAAATACACGGAGAAGTTAATATTTGTTTTAGATCAACGGTGCGTCGAACCGAAGTTTATTGTGTTCTATGGGACTTTGGTGAAATTGTGTTCTCCGGGGATTCAATATGGTTTACTGTGCTTTATGAATCTGCGGTTCTTCTCCTGTGGATTGCTGTGCTTTATGAATCTGCGGTTCTTCTTCTGTGGATTGCTGTGCTTTATGAATCTGCGGTTCTTCTCCTGTGGATTGCTGTGCTTTGTGAATCTGCGGTTCTTCTGCTATGGGTTACTGTGCCTTGTGAATTTGCGGTTCTTCTTCTGATAGTTCGACGTAATATATTGTGCTTGCTGTGTTGAGACCCTGTTTCTTCTTCATCGCTTGTGTTTTGTGAACGGCTGTGTTTACCGTGTGGGGACCTTGGTTATCCGTCTTCGTCTTATTTTAATGCTGTAGACTGTGGCGTGGGTACTGTGGAACTGAATGCGTTGATTGTATATGTGAGATACTGTGGACGGCGCCGGCGAGATATGTGAATTATATTAAGATACGTAGTATGATACGCTGATATATGATGATTGAAGTGTCTTATGTATTGATGTCTTAATTGACGTGCATTGATCTGTATTCTATGTAATGGCATGTATTGATTTGGTAACGATTCATATTGATGGTTCAGGCAGCATAATTATAAAGAAAAGAAATCAAACTCGTGTGCTGCCTGGCTATCCATGTACGTATGGTGTGGGTGTGTGTAGGTAATAATTATTACACGCATCCAAACTTTTGAGAGCGAGAGTCAGACAACAAAATACTCATTGCTCGGTTTGAGCTGAATTCTTCAATCCTCTACCAAAATGTTGACATTGTACCACCGCGTCCCTCACCCCTTCCCCTCTCTTCCCTCTCCTTTCCCCTCCCTTCCCATGCGCGCGCATGTACACACGCTCCCCCCCCCCCTCTCTCTCTCTCTCTCTCTCTCTCTCTCTCCTCTCTCTCTCTCTCTCTCTCTCTCTCCACGCGCGTGTACACACACTCACACACGCGCGTGCGCGCGCAAGTGTATGTTCTATTCATTATCTATATTATCATATGATATCAAGATTATCACCTAATATGCTGTCTAGCGGTCCAGCTGTTAAGGAAACTTTAGGCGTATATAGTAAGCTTATTACGGAGAGAAAAGTGTTGTTGTTGTTCTTATTGTGAAGTCTGCTGAGACGGACTGGGCTGAAGGGGAGGATACTAGGGATGCATCACTCGCCCATCATGGCCAGGTTTTTGGACTCTAGGGGGTCATCCGGCTATAAAGTCCCTATGATGCCCCTCGGTGAAGCAGGTGACGGGTGTTCCGATCTTCAGATTTCTGAGCAGGACTATTCTGTGTGCTTTGCATTGCTGCTGTCTCTGTCTGCTGGTGATTGCTGATTGATTTGTCTGCTGGTGATTGGTGATTGATCTTTCTGCTGTGGATTGGTGATTGATCTGCCTGCTGTGGATTGGTGATTGATCTTTCTGCTGTGGATTGGTGATTGATCTGTCTGCTGTGGATTGGTGATTGATCTGTCTGCTGTGGATTGGTGATTGATCTGCCTGCTGTGGATTGCTGATTGATCTGTCTGCTGTGGATTGCTGATTGATCTGTCTGCTGTGGATTGGTGATTGATCTGCCTGCTGTGGATTGGTGACTGATCTGTCGGCCGTGAGTTGGTGATTAATCTATCGATTGAGAATTGGGTTTTGCTCTGCCGACTGCGAATTGCTGGTTGCATATCGACTGTGAATTGGTGATTGCTAGGTTGACAGGAGATCGGTTACTGTCCGTCGGCTGCGAATTGATCATTGATCTGTCAACTGTGAATTGATGATTGATCTGTCAACTGTGAATTGGTGCTAGATCTATAGCTGTGGATTGGTGATTGGCCTTGTGGGCTGTGGATTGGTGACTGATCTGTCAACTATAGATTGGTGATTGATCTGTCGACTGTGAATTCGTTATTGATCTGTTGAACGTAAATTGGTAACTGATAGACTAGGACAGATTTCACAAAAAAGGCCAAAATAAAAAGTAGGTGGCAAATGATGTTAGGAATTGTCAGACAACTGATTCTAAAGAATGTGACCACGCTCTTTTCAGTTTTGTTGTCTGACAATCTCGCAAAAGCGTAGTTTTTGCACTAAAAATTAAATATTCAAAATGGCTGCCATAAACACTGACATAAGGATTCTGTAACCAAACTTCCATTGTTTGAGCCACAAAAAGTTTTGTTATTGACTAATTATTGTTATCGTTTATAGTTAAAAGGATTTTAAAAAAAAAAAAACCTTATTTCCTTTTTTTTAACATATTCAACCAATTTTTTAATCATAAATAAACAAAACGACAAGCCAGTACAACATGACAGCAGTTATAAACAAAATCAAAACGGAGCCACAGTTCATTTCTCTCCTTACCTTGCCTTAAGTAACAAAACAATCTGTTAATTAGAAACAAAAAACATTTGTTCTTTTGTGTTTTACGAAATAGTGGAGAGAGAGAGAGAGAGAGAGAGAGAGAGAGAGAGAGAGAGAGAGAGAGAGAGAAGAGCATTCAAGCACTCTTGAGTTATTTATAGTCAATACTTCTTTACCATTAAAAACAAAACATTCACAGCCTATCAGAAATAGCTGTTTCCGTACTTTCAAGAGGGAGTGGGGAGTCAATAAGGAGGGAGGAGGATTGAAAGAAAGGGAGAAGAATATTGATAAGACTGAGTTTGTAGTTAAAGTCAATGGCATGGGTCAATGTAAGTAAATCAAATGTATTGGTACTTCTTAAATAATTTCAGTCGTTTTTGCTTTCTTTAGTGACTTCTTCCATCTTATTGTAATTTTTGATTCAGGCCAGCCAAACGAATCTGTAAAAATCATAGTCATCATTTTTGCTCATTATTTACGTCACAATCACTGATGCATTGTCTAGAACTCATACACTTACTTTCATTTGTTGTGGTGTCACTGCACTTGCATGCTACTGTGCAAGGAAGACTAGCTGCTCTGCACTTGCACCGGGAACTAGTGCACTGCCTTTTGCATCCACAAAGATCACATCAGTGCATGCCTCAGAACTGATGGAGTGACTTGAGAACAGGAATCAAGGTGCCGCCTTCTAGTTTCCAGCCCATGGTTTCTGGCGGGGGAGGCAGGGGTGCTGCAGGTGAGCTTGTAGCCAGATAGCTGTCTGATAGTGTGCCCCTGTGTGTGGAAAAACAAGGCATCACGTGTTGGAGGCAGTGTTTCTGGTGCATGGGCTTTGCGAAACAGGACTGACCGAGCCATGTTCACCGAGTCACAGTTTTGTACTCCATACACACTGGAAATGAAGACGTCAGCATTTCGCAGTGTCTCGTCTGTGAGGGTTTCTTTTCCCAGTGAACTCAACAGATCAGGTTGCTGCAGGAAAACCTTCAAGCAAGTTGTCTTGCTATGTCCAGCAAAGTACGACGTTGTGTCACAGCCCGTGAAAGCATAAAATCCAGCAAGGTTGTGGAGCTGATCTCTTTCAATGGCTGTAGTTTCTATAAAAGCATGGATGGGGATGTATTTTCTGGATTTGGCAGTGCCTGCTTTTATCCAGACTTTTAGGACACTTGATGCGATAAAAATGCACCAGCAGCAGAACTGAAACATCCGTGTCCCTGGAGGACACAACAATGCAGCTTGCCTCAGCCTCACTGTGTACACAGTGCAGGATTATCCTGGTGTGAGCCTCCTCGTGTGAAGCCTCCAGAGGACGTACATCTGTAATTGGGGTTTGAAGACTCCACCTGTGTGACATCACTGAAGCCACCACCTGCAACAATAGTTTGGTCAACTGGAGCATGCAGCATGATCTGTCTTGACAAACACTTCGCCAGGTCAGCCTTGTTATCAGGTGAGAAATGTAGTTCTCCCACTTTGCTGGTAGGAGCACGTCTCTGTCTTCATCAATGTTTTTTTTTCTGATTGGCTGAGAATCTTTACCTTGTCTTCTCCGTGTTTCAGTCTTGATGGAAGTCTGGTTGTATCTGTCGAATACTACATCAATGCGTTTGAAACCTCGCCCATTTGATGAAGATATTGATGAAAACGTCTGCCCAGTCTCCAAATGTAGTTGCTTGTTGGGGTTTTCCAGTGCTGCAGATGAGTGTCTGTCCTTCAACAACAAGTGTGGCATTGTCACCAAGATCAGCTTCATCTAGGTTTGGTGGACAGGGTACTTCACGAGCGAGGGCCTGAAGCAGAAGCGCTTTGAACCAGAACATAGCGCCCCGTTCATCGCTGCTAGTGCAGAGGTTCTGGCATCAGTTCGTGTTTTAAAACCATGGAGAGGTCAACGTTCCGTCTTGCCTCATAGGCAGTGATCAATCTCTGAAGAATCTTCCTGTCTGCCTGTATTGTTTTCTGTTTGGTACTGTGCACATTCTTCTGGTTTACTTCATACAGACTTGCAAAAGTTAGTGGCGTGTTCTTTGTCAAGGCATCACGAAACTTTATCTTCCTTTCAGCATGAGGGAGCAACCTCTCATCAACAAACGTGTTCAACTGATTTTGACCTTTCAGCTGTGCAGTTAGCATGTCCTCCTCAATGCTCTTGTGGGCGAGATCTTTGGTTGCAATGTTTTGCAGTTCTTCAGAACATCGCTGAGAACCGTTTGAAGTTCTTCAGAGTAGTGAACACACTATCTTCATCTTTCCTATCCTGCATTCTTCTTTCTCTGTTGCGCTCATTATGGTTGACAGTATCCTCTAGACCAGCGTCAAAAGCTTCTCTGGTTTCACAGGAAATGTGGAATCGCATGTTATACGACAGCGTCCATCTGCTCAAAGCTAACTCCTGGCTTTGATCTGGATCAACTTGGTTGAAAGGCTGCTTCCCACGTTTCACCACAAAGTTTTCAGTTTGACCTCTTCTGGCAGTTGTTGCATTTCGCTCAGGTACACACAGCCCCAGCGTGCATAGTTAGTGTAGTCATATCGCATCATATGGAAGCATGGACGTGAATGCGCGCATATCCAGCTTCCAGTCACCATCTCTGCTTGCTCTGACAAACATTAGCATGATTTCCACCATTTGCATGTAAGTCCACCAAAACTGAAAGTTGGCATCACCATGGGATGCAACAAAGTCATCCACAAGATCTCTGAACTGCTTGAAGCAAGAAGAGACAGCAGCGCGCATGTGTCTTCCTTCTGTACATTATCTTCCATCTCCTCTTTCAGTTCTCTCTTTTCTTCATTGATGAATTGCTACAGCTGAGGAAGCAGGATTCTCCACGTGGCTTGAAGTGTTACTTTGTGAGATCTCATGTCTCTGATGCACGACGTTCCTGCCAGAACTTGTTCTGCGGTCTTTGGTCCAAGGAGATTGCTTTCTACCCACAACTCCACAAGTCCTGAGCATTTCATGTGTTTTCCCAGTGACCTTCATGAAGTTTAGTGAGATATGAAGACCACCAAGCCTGACAACCAGAAGGTTCTGTTTCTTTTTTCGCCCATTTCAACTCCATCACTTTGCAGAACAAGGCTTCATCAACTGTTAGCACAACTAGTGTTGCCCCAGTTTGTTAGCAACGTGCTTGCATCTCTGAATGACAGTGTTGAGGAGTCTGTTACCGCACAAAATTTCACCACTGCACAAATTGTCACAATTTGTACAAAATGTCACAAGCACCTGTAAAATCACTGCTGCACAAATTGTCACTGCTCTCCTCCCTTATCTGTGTGGGTTTGGGTGCATGTGGGTGGGTGGATGGATGGTGGATATACTCTATGATGTACTTGTATTTTTTGCGTTTTTCAATTTGGCTTGCAATTTATGATTTTCAATTTTATATTGAATATGTACTTTTAGTCTGTATTCACTGCACATGTTTACGAGGTGACAGCCCAGACGAGATGGCCGATGTTGGTTAATGATGCTAATAGAAGCAACACGATTTGTCTTGATTCGCCTGCTCATTTCTTTTGTTGTCCCCAAAGCTATGCACCTGTGTAGCAAGTTTGGAAAATGTAGCTTGAAAGATGTGGAAATATTGCAGGAAAGAATGGGTGTTCAACGATCAGCGTGACCTTGACCTTTGTCCTTGATTTTTTGCGAGCAGTATCAGCATACCTTACCTAATCAACAAACAAATTTGAGAAGGCTGTCTTAAGTGGTTGAAGAGACATTGCCAAAAATGTCCGTTTTGGCCGACGTTGGACACACACACACACACACACACACACACACACACACACACACACACACACACACACACACACACACACACACACACACAACGAAAAAACCAGACACGAACGAACTTAATAATCTGCTCGCTTTCTTGATAGCGGTGGACTAACAAGACTGACAGAGGTTGTGACATTTTGTGTAAGATGAATTCGAAAATGGGCATAGGTGCACAAATTGTCACAATTGCGAGTTGTGACATTTTGTGCAGTCCTTCACCGCACAAAATGTCACAACCGTCACAAAATGTCACAATTGTGACATTTTGTGCAATGTGACATTTTGTGCGGTAACAGGAGTCCAATTCATGAGCTGGAGCTTGTATGAAGTATTCAATTTCGGTCAAAGTGTGAAGGTATGAGGCCACTAGAAGGTTTCTTGTAACTTTTTTTGTGTGTGTTTTTTTGTTACTGTTTTTGACACTTATTTTTAAATAATTTTAATCAAATGTCAGAAACAGATTTATACAGGTAGAAAATTACCAAAAAATATTAAAGTTTAGCACAAGTGGTATAAAACATAAGCAAATAAGGTGTGTTTGAATCAAAACCGGTTCTGTACTTTCGTTTTGTCGGCCATTTTGAAAATCATAATATTCCAGGCCATCTAAGCAATTTCAGTCTTGTCAGACAAAAGAAATGGATTCAACGCACCCAAATCCATTAGAAAGTGTTGTCTGACAGCTCCTAACAAGAAATGCCTGGGGGTGTTTGTTTTTCTGAAATTTGTCCTAGTCTATGATCTGTCGACCGTGAATTCATGTTTGATCTGTGGTGTATGGATGGGTGATTGATCTGTCGACTGTGCATTGGTGATTGATCTGTCGACTGTGGATTGGTGATTGATCTGTCGACTGTGTATTGGTGATTGATCTGTCGACTGTGGATTGGTGATTGATCTGTCGACTGTGGATGGGTGATTGATCTGTCGACTGTGGATGGGTGATTGATCTGTCGACTGTGGATGGGTGATTGATCTGTCGACTGTGGATTGATGATTGATGTGTCGACTGTGGATTGGTGATTGATGTGTCGACTGTGGATTGGTGATTGATCTGTCGACTGTGGATTGGTGATTAATCTGTCGACTGTGGATTGGTGATTGATCTGTCGACTGTGGATTGGTGATTGATCTGTCGACTGTGGATTGGTGATTGATGTGTGAGCTGTGCACTGGTGATTGATCTGTCGACTGAATTGGTTGTTGGACTGTGGATCGGTGATTGATCTGTCGACTGTGGATTGGTGATTGGTGTGTGGCGTGTGGATTGGTGATTGATCTGTGGACTGAATTGGGTATTGATCTGTGGCTGTGGATTGATGATTGATCCGCGGACCGTGGATTGGAGATTGGTCTGTGGACCTATGGCTTGGTAATTGATCTTTGGGCTGTGGATTGGTACTTCATCTGTCGGCTATGGATCGGTGATTGATCTGTGGGCTGTGGATTGGTGATTGACCTGTAGGTTATGGATTGGTGATTGATCTGTGGATTGGTGATTTCTCTGTCGACTATGGATTGGTGAATGGTTTGTGGATTGGTGATTATTTTTGCGCGGTGGACTGGTCATTGGTGTGTGGGTTGTGGAGTAGTGATTGATCTGTCTGACAGATGGTGGCATAGCTATAGGTTGTTGATAGGTGATTGATCTGTCTGACAGATGGTGGCATAGCTATAGGTTGTTGATAGGTGATTGATCTGTCTGACAGATGGTGGCATAGCTATAGGTTGTTGATAGGTGATTGATCTGTCTGACAGATGGTGGCATAGCTGTAGGTTGTGTTGTTGATAGGTGATTGAGCTGTCTGACAGATGGTGGCATAGCTGTAGGTTGTGTTGTTGATAGGTGATTGAGCTGTCTGACAGATGGTGGTATAGCTGTAGGTTGTGTTGTTGATAGGTGATTGATCTGTCAGTTGGAAATGGATGATTGTCCTTTTCTGCTTTGCATAGATAGCTACCCTATGTGACATGCATAGCCTGCGCACAGAGTATTTCGTTTGGTCATGTGTGTGTGTGTGTGTGTGTGTGTGTGTGTGTGTGTGTGTGGTGTGTGTGTGTGTGTGTGTGTGCGTGCGTGCGTGTGTGTGTGTGTGTGTGTGTGTGTGTGTGTGTGTGTGTGTGTCTGAAGAGAGAGAGAGAGAGAGAGAGAGAGAGAGAGAGAGAGAGAGAGAGAGAGATGGACGGACGGACGGGCGGCCATTTCTGTGCAGTGTGACAAAGCTGTTAGTGCGGTCAGCCTCTAGAATTGTTGGACCGGCGGACATGTCTGTGCAGTGTGACAAAGCTGTTAGTGCGGCCAGCCTCTAGAATTGTTGACAGTTGTGACAAAGCTGTTAGTAGGGCCAGCCTCTAGAATTGTTGACAGTTGGGACAAAGCTGTTAGTAGGGTCAGCCTCTAGAATTGTTGACAGTTGGGACAAAGCTGTTAGTAGGGTCAGCCTCTAGAATTGTTGACAGTTGGGACAAAGCTGTTAGTAGGGCCAGCCTCTAGAATTGTTGACAGTTGGGACAAAGCTGTTAGTAGGGCCAGCCTCTAGAATTGTTGACAGTTGGGACAAAGCTGTTAGTAGGGCCAGCCTCTAGAATTGTTGACAGTTGGGACAAAGCTGTTAGTAGGGCCAGCATCTAGAATTGTTGACAGTTGGGACAAAGCTGTTAGTAGGGCCAGCATCTAGAATTGTTGACAGTTGGGAGGTCCACAGGCGCGGGACTGAGGAATGTCAGAGAAGTTTCGTTCGTTAAGGAGCAACGACCGACTCCACGTGGATCCACAACACATCAGTCCAGTAAGGAGATGAGAGTTGTGTTTCGTGAATGTCAAATGATGGCAACAAAGCAATGACCAGACAGTACAAGAGCAAGACATTGCCACCCCCCCCCCCCCCCCCCCCCCCCCCTCCTCCCTCGCCCCTCAAGGCTTCCGCAGGCAAGACGAACAAACGTGACTAGACAGGAAAAAAGGGGAAGAAGGTACGGGATGCGGGTGGGTGTGGGGGAGAAGAAGTGGGGATGGGGGGGGGGGGCCCAAAGACCCGAGGAACAAAGCAATGATTTCGATGAGGGAAGAGCGTCTTTCTTTCCAGCTGATGAATTGGAAGCGTGATGGCAGTTCCCTGGAATGAATGAAACGCTTTCCTGTCCTCTTGCCCTCCCCCCCCCGCTCCCTCGTCGCCTTCAACCTCTCCCCTCCCTCCCCCGTCCCCTCCCATTCTCCTCTTCCCCCCCCCCCCCCCCCCCCCCCCCCCCCCCCGGATCTCTGTCGATGTAAGCCTACTGTGCAACACTCATCACCTGGGAAAGGAGCCATCCTTACGATAGGCACCAATCAGCTCAGCAGCCTCAATGACGCCGACGATGATTCCCGGAGCTTGGGGAAGCGGTGATGCAAGGCGAGCGGGTCTGACAGCCACTGTAGCAGCCTGGCCTTGGACACTGGTCAGTGTTGTCTGGCTGTAGGCTAGCTGGCCTCTCGCAAAGGGGTCAGCGATGGGTCAATTTCATGGCGGTGATGACCTCAGCAAAGTGGGCCGCAGGGGTGAGGTAACTGCCTGCAGGGGGTTTCTCTGAGTGTCAGGGTGAACGGGTTCAGGCTGACCCCTTGACATGACCTGGGTGCGCCACACGGCCTTGACCGACACAGAGAGAGAGAGAGAGAGAGAGAGAGAGAGAGAGAGAGAGGGGAGGAAGGGAGTTGCGGAGGGAGGGGGGGGAGGTATGATGACTTGTTGTGGTTTGGTATGGACATCGGTGAGACGTGTTTGTGGTGTGGCTGTGTTGTGATGTGGTTTGGTGTGGCTGTGTTGTGGTGTGGTTTGGTGTGGCTGTGTTGTGGTGTGGTTTGGTGTGGCTGTGTTGTGATGTGGTTTGGTGTGGCTGTGATGTGGTTAGGTGTGGCTGTTTATGATGTGGTTTGGTGTGGCTGTGTTGTGATGTGGTTTGGTGTGGCTGTGATGTGGTTTGGTGTTGCTGTGTTGTGATGTGGTTTGGTGTGGTTGTGATGTGGTTTGGTGTGGCTGTGGTGTGGTTTGGTGTGGTTGTGATGTGGTTTGGTGTGGCTGTGTTGTGGTTAGGTGTGGCTGTGTTATGATGTGGTTTGGTGTGGCTGTGTTATGATGTGGTTTGGCGTGGCTGTGTTGTGATGTTTGGTGTGGCTGTGATGTGGTTTGGTGTGGCTGTGTTGTGATGTGGTTAGGTGTGGCTGTGTTATGATGTGGTTTGGTGTGGCTGTGTTGTGATGTGGTTTGGTGTGGCTGTGGTGTGGTTTGGTGTGGCTGTGTTGTGATGTGGTTTGGTGTGGCTGTGTTATGATGTGGTTTGGTGTGGCTGTGTTGTGATGTGGTTTGGTGTAGCTGTGGTGTGGTTTGGTGGGGCTGTGTTGTGATGTTTGGTGTGGCTGTGATGTGGTTTGGTGTTGCTGTGTTGTGATGTGGTTTGGTGTGGCTGTGTTGTGATGTGGTTTGGTGTGGCTGTGTTGTGATGTGGTTTGGTGTGGCTGTGTTGTGATGTGGTTTGGTGTGGTTGTGTTGTGATGTGGTTTGGTGTGCTGTGTTGTGATGTGGTTTGGTGTGGCTGTGATGTGGTTAGGTGTGGCTGTGTTATGATGTGGTTTGGCGTGGCTGTGTTGTGATGTGGTTTGGTGTGGCTGTGTTGTGATGTTTGGTGTGGCTGTGTTGTGATGTGTGGTTAGGTGTGGCTGTGTTATGATGTGGTTTGGCGTGGCTGTGTTGTGATGTGGTTTGGTGTGGCTGTGTTGTGGTGTGGTTTGGTTGTGGCTTTGTTGTGATGGTGGTTTGGTGTGGCTGTGTTGTGATGTGGTTTGGTGTGGCTGTGTTGTGATGTGGTTTGGTGTGGCTGTGTTGTGTTGTAATTTAGTTTGGCTGTGTTGTGGATTGATTTTGCTGTGTTTTGTTAAGGTTTGATGTGGTTGTTTTATGTACTGATTTTGGTTTGGCTGTGTTGTGGGTTTGTTGTTGCTATGTTGTTATAGTTTGATGTGGCTGTGGATTGGTGGTCTTCTGTGGCTGTATTGTGTAGTAGTTTTGATGTGGCTGTGCTGTTTCTGGTTTAGGTATTGCCCTGTGGTTTGGTGTATCTGTGCTGTGGTTTGGTGTTGCTGTGTTGGGCTGGAGTTTGGTATGGTCTTGTGGTGTAGTTTGGTAAGATGAGGTGATGGTAGCTTGGTGGAACAGAGTTGTGGGGTGTGTTGTGGCTTGATATGGTTGTGTTGTGGTGGACGGCTATATTGTACTGCTGTTTGATGGGGTTGGTGGGCGGCTATATTGTACTGTTGTTTGATGGGGTTGCGTTGTTTGTAGATTGGAGTGGCTGTGTTCTAAAGGACTTACTGCAGCAGAACGGCATCCCACATTGTACACATTGCCCAAGTCACTATAGGACTTACTGCAGCAGAACGCCATCCCCGCATTGTACACATTGCCCAGGTCACTCTAGGACTTACTGCGGCAGAACGGCATCCCACATTGTACACATTGCCCAAGTCACCATAGGACTGCAGCAGAACGGCATCCCCGCATTGTACACATTGCCCAAGTCACCATAGGACTGCAGCAGAATGGCATCCCCGCATTGTACACATTGCCCAAGTCACTATAGGACTTACTGCAGCAGAACGCCATCCAGCATTGTACACATTGCCCAAGTCACTATAGGACTAACTGCAGCAGAACGGCATCCCACATTGTACACATTGCCCAAGTCACCATAGGACTTACTGCAGCAGAACGCCATCCCGCATTGTACACATTGCCCAAGTCACTATAGCACTTACTGCAGCAGAACGGCATCCCCGCATTGTTCCCTGGCCGCCTGTGGTCCTGATCTGGTCCTCATCTAAGCCATGAGGGAGACGGTCAAGAGGTGTTCCCACACGCCGCCCTTTCAAGACACGGCCACACCACTCGCCACTGCAGTCCAGGAGGAGTAAGGCAGCACCCCATGAACCGACATGTCCACGCCATGGTAGATGTGCTGCAGTCATAGAGGTACAAAGCGGCCACACAGCCATGGTAGATGTCGAAGTCATAGAGGTACAGAGCGGCCACACAGCCATGGTAGATGTTGAAGTCATAGAGGCACAGAGCGGCCACACAGCCATGGTAGATGTTGAAGTCATAGAGGCACAGAGCGGCCACACAGCCATGGTAGATGTCTGCAGTCATAGAGGCACAGAGGGGCCACACAGCCATTGTAGATGTGCTGCAGTCATAGAGGTACAGAGCGGCCACACAGCCATGGTAGATGTGCTGAAGTCATAGAGGCACAGAGCGGCCACACAGCCATGGTAGATGTTGAAGTCATAGAGGCACAGAGCGGCCACACAGCCATGGTAGATGTGCTGCAGTCATAGAGGTACAGAGCGGCCACACAGCCTGTGCTGAAGTCATAGAGGCACAGAGCGGCCACACAGCCATGGTAGATATTGAAGTCATAGAGGTACAGAGCGGCCACACAGCCATGGTAGATGTGCTGCAGTCATAGAGGTACAGAGCGGCCACACAGCCATGGTAGATGTGCTGCAGTCATAGAGGTACAGAGCGGCCACACAGCCATGGTAGATGTGCTGAAGTCATAGAGGCACAGAGCGGCCACACAGCCATGGTAGATGTTGAAGTCATAGAGGCACAGAGCGGCCACACAGCCATGGTAGATGTGCTGCAGTCATAGAGGTACAGAGCGGCCACACAGCCTGTGCTGAAGTCATAGAGGCACAGAGCGGCCACACAGCCATGGTAGATATTGAAGTCATAGAGGTACAGAGCGGCCACACAGCCATGGTAGATGTGCTGCAGTCATAGAGGTACAGAGCGGCCACACAGCCTGTGCTGAAGTCATAGAGGCACAGAGCGGCCACACAGCCATGGTAGATATTGAAGTCATAGAGGTACAGAGCGTCCACACAGCCATGGTAGATGTCTGCAGTCATAGAGGCACAGAGCGGCCACACAGCCATGGTAGATGTTGAAGTCATAGAGGCACAGATCGGCCACACAGCCATGGTAGATATTGAAGTCATAGAGGTACAGAGCGGCCACACAGCCATGGTAGATGTTGAAGTCATAGAGGCACAAAGCGGCCACACAGCCATGGTAGATGTCGGCAGTCATAGAGGCACAGAGCGGCCACACAGCCATGGTAGATGTCTGCAGTCATAGAGGTACAGAGCGGCCACACAGCCATGGTAGATGTCTGCAGTCATAGAGGTACAGAACGGCCACACAGCCATGGTAGATGTCTGCAGTCATAGAGGTACAGAGCGGCCATGTTGTGTGGTCATAGAATAGAAAGGGGCATGCACGGCCACTGCAAGAGAAGAAAGGAGATGACGCTCAGCATGTTGTGTGCTCGATGATCACACTCAATTCCCGGGACATCTGTTACGAGCTGTTGAGACTGAAATGTATACACCAGCTGTTCAAAGATAGATGAAAATAAACACGTATGAATTTGACCCGGCTGAAACGATCTGTGATGACGTTCAACAAATCCATATGACAAAGTTTGTCTATGATTTCCATGCACAGAAGACCTGTGTAAAACAATGTGGCAAACCTAAGCGCGTATTAGTTTTGACCCAGTTGAAACGATCTGCAGCTTCGTTCTACAAGTCCACATGACAAAGCATGCCCATGATGTCATCTGCAGGGCGTTGTACAAGTCCACATGACAAAGCATGCCCGTGATGCCATCTGCAGCTTCGTTCTACAAGTCCACATGACAAAGCATGCCCATGATGTCATCTGCAGCTTCGTTCTACAAGTCCACATGACAAAGCATGCCCATGATGTCATCTGCAGCTTCGTTCTACAAGTCCACATGACAAAGCATGCCCATGATGTCATGAACAGGAGAAGACAATCATGGCCCCGAGTACGGGCCCAGATAAATCCGGGCCCTAGCTCTGTCACAACGCTAGCGCCCGGTTGTGTCTGTGGCCCTTTGAGGCTTCTCGTGGCAGTCACAGTCCGAGTGCCAGTCTGCATGGAGCGTCCAGCTGACACGGGTTCATACCCGGCTGAAATACGTGTGAAACACACGGCAGCTAGAATGAGTTCTACTCCTGGAACACACAGCTAAATGGATTAATTAATGCACTGCTAGAATACGTGCGAAACATACAGCAGTGACACTGAGTAATACACATGGAAGACACAGCTGAAATTGGTTTAATACACAGCTGGAAGACGTACCACGAGTGCATACAGCCGTTAGAATGAGTGTGCATCAAATGGGTTGATACACAGCTGGAAGACGTACCACGAGTGCATACAGCCGTTAGAATGAGTGTGCATCAAATGGGTTGATACACAGCTGGAAGACGTACCACGAGTGTATACAGCCGTTAGAATGAGTGTGCATCAAATGGGTTGATACACAGCTGGAAGACGTACCACGAGTGCATACAGCCGTTAGAATGAGTGTGCATCAAATGGGTCGATACACAGCAGGAATACTTACGAAGCATACATTTGCATGAATGGGTACTGCACGTTGAACACACGAATGAACATTGAAATGGGTTATAGGTTATGTATGGATCCAGCCAGTTATGAACATTGAAATGGGTTATAGGTTATGTATGGATCCAGCCAGTTATGAACATTGAAATGGGTTATAGGTTATGTATGGATCCAGCCAGTTATGAACATTGAAATGGGTTATAGGTTATGTATGGATCCAGCCAGTTATGAACATTGAAATGGGTTATAGGTTATGTATGGATCCAGCCAGTTTACTTTGCAAAAGAAAATGATCTTCCTTAAGCATGGTAATACGATTTGTATTGTTTGAAAAAAGAATGTACTTTTTTTTTTCTTTTTTCTTTTTTTTGGGGGGTGGAGGTCATGATAGATGATACTAATTTGGCATAGATCCCAGTTGAGTCATAGATCCCAGCTGAGTATTACTGTCAGGGCGGTAAAACGTGCACCCTCCGGAGCCGGAGTTCAGTAAACTGAATTACACGTGTTCTTTTGTATGTTGACAAAAGGAATTGATCATTCAGTGTATTTTTAACAATGATTATTACATAGATATATAGATGCACGCACGCTCTCTCTCTCTCTCTCTCTCTCTCTCTCTCTCTCTCTCTCTCTCCTTTTCTCTCTCTCTCTCTCTCTCAGTTGCGCGCGCGCGCGTGCCTGTGGTCAGTGCTGCTAAAGCCACGGTGACCGGTTACTGACCGTGGGGCGGCGTGACCTCACCCCGCTTGACCTTTTGACTGGGGTCAGGCTGATAGCATATATAGATACTTAACGGCACCTCCTTCTTCCCCCTTCACCCCCTTTCCCTTCCTCTGCCTGCAGTCATTCTCCCACCACGCACACACACACACACACACACACACACACACACACACACACACACACACGTCACAACTTGAAAAACACCACCAGCGTTCTGTGTCCTATCCGCTACGAGCAGCGTGTGTGTGTGTGTGTGTGTGTGTGTGTGTGTGTGTGTGTGTGTGTGTGTATGTGTGTGTGTGTGTGTGTGTGTGCGTGTATGTGTGGCGTGTGTGTGTGTGTGTGTGTGTGTGTGTGTGTGCGTGTGTGTGTGTGTGTGTGTGTGTGCGTGTGTTTGTGTGTGTGTGGTGTGTATGTGAGTGTGTATGTGGTGTGTGTGTGTGTGATGTGGTGTGTGTGTGTGGTGTGTGTGTAGTGTGTGTGTGTGTGTGAGTGTGTGTGTGTGTGTGTGTGTGTCCGGAGAGCCGCATGATTGAATTGTGAGTGACGGGCTTTGTGTGTATGACCGGTCATCTGCAGGTCGCTAGGAGAATCCACTGTCGAGGAATTTTGGCCGTTGTGACGTAGTGGTCAGGAGGGTAGAGGGTGGCGAGTTCGGCGGCACTTTCTGCAGTGTACAGTGAACGAGAGCAAGTGTGAGGAGGTTGTTTGTTTCCGTGGTCGGAGGGCGTGTTCGTGGCCAGTGTGGGCCCTGGGACCTGAAGTGGCGCTGAGAGAGGTGCAGACTAGCTGGCTGTTTCGTAAGGCATGTGTGTGGGGCTGGCTGTGTTTTGTAAGGCATGTGTGTGGGGCTGGCTGTGTTTTGTAAGGTATGTGTGTGGGGCTGGCTGTGTTTGTAAGGCATGTGTGTGGGGCTGGCTGTTTTGTAAGGCGTGTGTGTGGGGCTGGCTGTGTTTTGTATGGCATGTGGTGTGGGCTGGCTGTGTTTTGTAAGGCATGTGTGTGGGCTGGCTGTTTTGTAAGGCGTGTGTGTGGGGCTGGCTGTGTTTTGTAAGGCATGTGTGTGGGGCTGGCTGTGTTTTGTAAGGCATGTGTGTGGGGCTGGCTGTGTTTTGTAAGGCATGTGTGTGGGCTGGCTGTGTTTTGTAAGGCATGTGTGTGGGGCTGGCTGTGTTTCGTAAGGCATGTGTGTGGGGCTGGCTGTGTTTTGTAAGGCATGTGTGTGGGCTGGCTGTGTTTTGTAAGGCATGTGTGTGGGCTGGCTGTGTTTTGTAAGGCATGTGTGTGGGGCTGGCGGTGTTTTGTAAGGCTGTGTGTGGGCAGGCTGTGTTTTGTAAGGCATGGCTCATGTGTGAGGCATGGCTTGTGTTTTGTAAGGCATGTGTGGCGCTGTTGTAGGCTGTTGGCCTGTGTTTTGTAAGGCATGTGTGTGGGGCTGGCTGTTTCGTAACTGGGCATGTGTTGTGTGGGGCTGGCTGTGTTTGTAAGGCATGTGTGTGGGGCTGGCTGTGTTTTGTAAGGCATGTGTGTGGGCCGACTGTGTTTTGTAAGCATGTGTGTGGGGCTGGCTGTGTTTTGTAAGGCATGTGTGTGGGCTGCTGTGTTTTGTAAGGCGTGTGTGGGGCTGGCTGTGTTTTGTAAGGCATGTGTGTGGGCTGGCTGTGTTTTGTAAGGCATGTGTGTGGGACTGGCTGTGTTTTGTAAGGCATGTGTGTGGGCTGGCGTGTGTTTTGTAAGGCATGTGTGTGGGCTGGCTGTGTGTTTGTAAGTGGCATGTGTTGTGGGGCTGGCTGTGTTTTGTAAGGCATGTGTGTGGTGGGCTAGGCTGGTGATGTTGTTGTAAGGTGTGTGTGGCTGTTGGGGCTGCTGTGTGTAAGTAAGGCTGTGTGTGGGCGTGAGCTGTGTTTTGTAAGGCATGTGTGTGGGGCTGGCTGTTTTTGGTAGGCGTGTGTGTGGTGCTGTGAGGTGTGGGACTGGTGTGGACTTGGCGCTGAGAGATGTGGTGTGGCTGGCTAGCGCCTGGTTTGGAAGGCGTGTGTGTGGTGACAGTGGAAGGCGTGTGTGTGGTGACAGTGGAAGGCGTGTGTGTGGTGACAGTGGAAGGCTGGAAGGCGTGTGTGTGGTGACAGTGGAAGGCGTGTGTGTGGTGACAGTGGAAGGCGTGTGTGTGGTGACAGTGGACGTGAGACTAGTGATGAAGAGATGTGGTGTAGTCGCCTGTGTTTAGGAAGATAACGGTCATGGTGACGGCAGGGTGTGAATCTGAGAAATAGTGCCAAGAGATGCTGATCACAGGTAGCTGTGTTTTGAAGGCGTGTGGTGACTACGGCTGTGGAAGTCTGAAGGTGTGGTCATGGTGACGGTGGTCATAGTGACGGTGGGACGTGGAGCCTGGAACCGCCTGGAACTGGTGTTGAGAGATGTGGAATAGCAATCTGTGTCTGAAGGTGTGTTCGTCATTCCCTTTGCTGTGGAAGCGGAGAGGTGTCAGTGGAGAGGCAGTGCAGCTAACTGTGCTCTGCTGTCGTCAGCCCATGTCAAAGGAAGTGCTCTGCTGTCGTCAGCCCATGTCAAAGGGAAGTGCTCTGCTGTCGTCAGCCCATGTCAAAGGGAAGTGCTCTGCTGTCGTCAGCCCATGTCAAAGGGAAGTGCTCTGCTGTCGTCAGCCCATGTCAAAGGGAAGTGCTCTGCTGTCGTCAGCCCATGTCAAAGGGAAGTGCTCTGCTGTTGTCAGCCCATGTCAAAGGGAAATCCCGTGACTTGGCCTGCTGTTGACAGTCTCTGGAGGTTGCTGTGACATCTCCTCTGAAAATGGGTGTGACATCTCTTGTAGTTGGTGTGATACCTCCTCTTACAGTTGGTGTGAAAACTTACAGTTGGTGTGAAAACTTACAGTTGGTGTGATACCTCCTCTTACAGTTGGTGTGAAAACTTACAGTTGGTGTGAAAACTTACAGTTGGTGTGATACCTCCTCTTACAGTTGGTGTGAAAACCTCCTACGCACTTTATGTGAAATCTCCACGTTTTGTGTTTGTGTGGAAACATCATTTTAAGTTTACGTTGAAAGGTCCACAATAAATTGACCAGAAATGTCCAAGCTATGGGAAGTCTCCACACAAACAGCGGAGAGGAGAGAAACGGGAGTTTGGGATTGTCTTTTTAATCAACACAATATGCATAGTGAAAGAAAAGATGCAAACAATACGTTGTGATTTCTTTTGTAATATAAATTTGTTTTGAAGCTAAAGCATTAAAAAAAAGAGGATTTTTTTTTTTGGGGGGGGGGGGGGGGGGGGGGGGGGGGGGGTGGAGGCGGTTAAAAGGCATGTGTGGACCCCGGGAGTAACAGTGCTACTTCAATACTGAAACGTTCTTCTCTGTTGAAAGGGAAAGAAGAATTGTAACAGATCTGATATAGCAGTGTGCTGATCCATCGAATAGGAAGAAGGAATCGTTAAAAAGAAGAAAAAAAAGAAGAAAAAAGAAAAAAAAATACCAGTAGAACCGTACGACACCCTGATTGGGGAAGGAGAAGGAATTATGAACAGAAGTGGTGCAACGGCGTTTCGGACTTGATGGAATAAGAAGCGGAGAGAATGAGATTGATACTGATGCAATCGACCAGGAAGACGAAATCAGAACACAAGCGGTAAAGCCGTGCTACTTATTGATTGAAAGAGGAGGGGGGAATTAGAACAGAACTGGCATCGCCGAGCTGCTGATGGGAAACAATCAGATGGGACAACAACGCTGGCATTGTACCGCGGATTCCTACCTCTTCGGAGGGAGAGCCTGACCTCTTGAAAGGCAGTCGGCTTAGAGATGGTTTGGACGAGTGGGTAGGTAGGTATGCGTTTGGTTCGGTGTCGTTGTTGGGTGGTTTGTTGTGTGTGTGGACGAGTGGGTAGGTAGGTATGCGTTTGGTTCGGTGTCGTTGTTGGGTGGTTTGTTGTGTGTGTGGACGAGTGGGTAGGTATGCGTTTGGTTCGGTGTCGTTGTTGGGTGGTTTGTTTGTGTGTGTCGACGAGTGGGTAGGTATGCGTTTGGTTCGGTGTCGTTGTTGGGTGGTTTGTTGTGTGTGTGGACGAGTGGGTAGGTATGCGTTTGGTTCGGTGTCGTTGTTGGGTGGTTTGTTGTGTGTGTGGACGAGTGGGTAGGTATGCGTTTGGTTCGGTGTCGTTGTTGGGTGGTTTGTTGTGTGTGTGGACGAGTGGGTAGGTATGCGTTTGGTTCGGTGTCGTTGTTGGGTGGTTTGTTGTGTGTGTGGACGAGTGGGTAGGTATGCGTTTGGTTGGGTGTCGTTGTTGGTGGTTTGTTGTGTGTGTGGACGAGGGTAGGTATGCGTTTGGTTGGGTGTCGTTGTTGGGTGTTTGTTGTGTGTGTGGACGAGTGGGTAGGTATGCGTTTGGTGGGTGTCGTTGTTGGGTGGTTTGTTGTGTGTGTCATGCTCTCACTCCCTTATGCCCCAACCCAACTTCCACGTCCCTCTCCTTCTCAGCTCCTTTTCGCCTCTTGCTCCTCTCTTCCCTTCATTCCCTTGTCTTTTACCCTCGTCTCTTGCACCTCTCCACCTGTCTGTCTGTCTGTCTGTCTGTCTGTCCTCTCTCTCCTCTCTCCTCTCTCTCTCTCTCTCTCCTCTCCTTGCTCCACCCTCCCCCCCCCCCCCCCCCGTGTCTATCTCTCCCTCCCTCCATCCCTCCTCCCCCGTGTCCGTCTGTCTCTGTCTTCCTTCCTGTCTGTCGCCTCTCTCTCTCTGCCACCTGCCCC
>CM031605.1:14194841-14202341 GCA_018398815.1 Conus ventricosus | reverse complement strand
TAAAAAAACAACAACAAAAAAACCCGGTATTCATGGAAAGATGTATAAATGCGTTATGAGTATGTATGACTGTGTAAAGTCAAAGGTACGATGTGGTGCTGCTTTAACAGATTATATTTATTGCACATCGGGTGTTAAGCAGGGTGATGTATGCAGCCCATTTTGTTTTTTCATTCATTAAGGAGCTGACTTTGAGGTGATAAACTCTGGAAGGCATGGTGCCCATTTTGTAAATGATGTTATGGAAATATTTATTCTACTTCTTGCCAATGACGTTGCTTTAATGAGACAGTAATAGGCCTCCAAACTCTATTAAGCAATTTGCAATGGGCAGCTGATTCACTCCAGCTGAAAGAAAATTTGAGTAAAAGTAACATAGTCGTCTGCAGAAAAGGGGGTTACCTTTCCTCCCGGGAAAAAAATTGACATACGATGGGCAAATATGCCTGTTGTAAATGTATATAAATATTTAGGTGTATATTTCTCTACGCGATTAAGTTTCACTTTCGCATGTAAAGATATTGCTTGCAGAGCCAAAAATGCATTGCTATGTTTTATGAAGAAGTTGTCGAAGCTGAACAATGAATCTCTTGCTTTTTTTTTGAAATTGTTTGAATGCTCAGATCCTGTCTGTGCTACAGTAACGGGCTGAATTCCGGGTCTTGATGCGGCAGCTGCACAATGCGAAAATGTTCATTTATTTGTTTTTTTAAAAAAGTGCTTGGGTGTATCGTCACAAACCCCAAATGATCTTGTGTGTGGAGAGACTAACAGATATCCCATATCTTTGCACTCTACTGTTAAATGTATCATGTATCAAGTACTGCTCAAATTAACTCAGATGGCTGAACATCGATTACCATAAAGCTTATAACTGATGCTGATAGAACTAGATAATAGAGGCAAGATGAACTGGGTGTCACGTGTTAGAGCGAAATTATACGAATACGGTTTCTGGCACGTATGGCTTAATTAACCTAGGTGTCGGGGATATGAACAGCTTTGTTCGTGCCTTTAAAGGAAGACTGATTGACTGTAGGTGGCAAGACTGGAATGTTCATGTTCAAAATAGTGACAGGTTTAGTTTTTATAGAACAGTCAGTGATATGCATTCTCTCTCCCAACGTATATGTCAATGACTATGGACAGGCACTTGAAGCTTGTGATGACAAAATTTAGAGTGGGTGTTTCTGGATATTCTTGTTCATCATTGCCGTTATAGACAAGTAAATGCCTCTGATCTGTTGTGTCCATTATGTCGACAGTCCAGAGAAGATGAAGTGCATTTTGCATGAACTTGTCCAGAGTGACACGATATAAAAAGAAATGTTTATTCCCCATACATTTTATACAAGACCTTGTTTATTCAAGCTTATTTTGTTAATGTCATCTGCAAATGGAAACACTGTAAAGCAGTTCGCAGTATTTTTATTCAAACTTTCAAACGACGAAGCACCTGAGCATTGTAATCATTATTGTAAGTTTGGTGATGCGACTTTGTTTTATGTTTCATGTATATCCCCCTTCTGAGGGGCCAAGGCATGTAAGAATAAAACATCTCAATCTTAATCCGAAGTTTCCCCTCTCTCTCTCTCTCTCTCACTCTCTCTCTCCCCTCCTCTCTCTCTCATCTCTCTCTCTCTCTCTCTGATCGCGTATGGTACTTGGATGAGCCAGTGGAAGGGAGAGAGGAGGGTGTAAGAATGATCTGGCCATTGTGGAATGGATCCTTGATCTTCATCACGTTCTTTCCAATCTCAAACCTGGCGACCATGGGAACGATTGTCCATGCAAAACATCATTTGAAAAAACAACTAGGGGGCGTGGAGGGAGGGGGGAGGGGGGGGCAGAAAAAGGTGTACATTTGAAACAGTTTGCTGACGTTACGGAGGAGGAGGGGGGGGGGGGGGGTGGCAGGGGTAAAGGAAAAATGGTCCATTGGAAATAGTCTGCAGTCGTGTTCGGAATGTAGAACTGTCTGTGTAGGATAACTGCACGAGTTCAAAAGAAAAAAAAAACCAGAAGCCGATTTTGATTTTAAATCGGTCTGATAAACCACATACCCCCACGAATTGATAAAGGCCCCAAACAAATGGGTGGCAGTCTTATCTTCTGTCACCCCCATCCTCCCCCCCCCCCCCCACCCCCCCCCCCCTTCTCTTCTTCCCACATCCCCTCCCCTCTTCTTCTCTCTCCCCCCCCCTCCTCCCGCGATCTTCTGTAAACTATGCAGCTCAGGTCTGTTTGGAAAAGAAGGTCCCTTTTGTTTCCAGGGTGAAAGCAGTAGCTGTGGGTAGGGGATAGGCAGATGGACTGTATTGATCTGGCCTTGTGTAAAGCTGAGCAGAAATGAAACATGTGAGGGGGGAAAAAAGTAGAGAAGAAGAAAAGGGAGGCTTGGGGGCTGGCGGAGGGAGGGGCGGGAATGGACAAAAAAAACCAATAGCAGTATCGGTTTGTTCGGCGCCCAGTGCTTTCTTCTTATACATGCTTCACGCTTTCAGATTGTTTTATCTCGGAAGCAGCACAGACATCGGTTCCTGCAGGATTGACGATTGTGATTTCCTCCCCGTTAGCTGGGCGAAGTACATTGACGAGATTCCCGCGCGAAAACGAGACTACATATCACTCCATCCCCTTCCTCACCTACCTCCCCACACTCCTCCAACGGCGCACCCCCCACCCCACCCCACCCCACCCCTCTCCCAGCTGAACTGGATTGATCGCCTGTATCTGTGAGTGAGAGAGAGAGAGAGAGAGAGAGAGAGGACACGCACGATGGCCTGCAGTTGTACCATTACATCTGGCGGTGAAGTGCATGTAGTGAGGAAGTCTTGAGCTTGGCGCTGTGTCGCTCGATAAGACAGTGATAACCCGCATCTCTTCAGCCTCCCCTAACAGACGCAAAAAAAAAAAAATGCCTGCTTGCCCCTGTATCTGCCTGCAACTTGCCTCCTAGTCCGCCGTGCAGAGGCAAAAAAAAAAAGCCTGCTTGCCCCTGTATCTTGCACTTGCCCCTAGTCCGCCGTGCAGAGGCAAAACAGCCTGCTTGCCCCTGTATCTTGCCACTTGCCTCCCTAGTCCGCCGTGCGCAGTCCGTGTGTCATCGTTCAACGCTGCGCTGAACACCCCTCTTTTCCCTCCCTACTATGATTAGTTCTTGCTGTCAACGTCTGTTACCCCCCCCCCCCCCCCCGCCTCCCCCGTCCCCATCACTCCTCGTGTGTGCTTTTGTGTGTGTGTGTGTGTTTGTGTGTGTGTGTGTGGTGTTTATGAAACAGACTTTTGTTTTTTCTATGTTTACTTGCAAGCCTTAACTAAGGTCTCAGACGAGAGAGATGACTCTGAATATGTTATGATCATTGCTATTGTTTCACATATGTTACGAATCATTTAACATGTTTCACGAATTCTTTCCACATAATTATGTCACTTGTCACATCTCACATGTTTTGTCACCACTCTTACGCTGGCTTATCTAAATGTCTGTGTTTTCCCACATGTCACGTATTCTTTCACGTCTTTGACGCATTCTTTCCATGTATTTCACACCGTCTTCCACTCATACATGACAGCTTCTTTCATTGTGGTTGAGGCGTTCTTTCATATAATTGACTCGTTGTTATTTTGACGCATTCCGTCGCATGTTTAGCGTCTATCTACACGGTTGAAAACGGCCGTACACGCCGGTATTCACACCGTGACAAAATCAATGCGCTCTTTGACCTCATTCAGTGACAGCAGCAACAACACCAACGATGCCATTGTCGTCATGCTCTTGGCAGAGTGACAGCTTTTTAAAACATCAAGGCTGGAGAATGAGACCCGAGTCGGAAAAGGTTGGGAGGAAAAAATGAAAAAAAAAGAAAAAAAAAAAGTGGGGAGGAGAGTTCATCTGGAACAATGTCAATGACGTCATATGTCACATGCCTCCAGCACGGAACGACCTGTTCCAGTCCCCAGCACAGCACGTGGTGTACGGCAAGGGATGGCGTGGCACCGCGCGTCATTCACCCCGCTTCACCCGGGCTGCCAGACTCCCGCAGGGCTGGCACCAACCTCTGCCGGATGTGGCTGGAGGACTTTGGTGCCATTCAGGTGTGGCTGGAGGACTGGTGTCATTCAGGTGTGGCGTCCACACTCTCCACACGCAGCGCATCCAGCACGATGGGTGGCCGCCAAGATGGCCGTGCCTGGGTGGACCGTCTGCGTGGCTGGTCTCGCCCCATTGGGCAGCAACGCCCCGTGGTCTGTGACCCCGTGAAGCAGCCCCGGCCGACGGCCGTGTGCAGGCATGGCGAGGCAGGCGCCCCGTGTCAGCCGAAGGCCAGCGCCCCCCCCCCCCCCCCCCCCCCCCCCCCCCCCCCCCCACCGTAGGGACTGACTGCACAGCGCTGAGCTGGAGAGACAAGAGTCGACTGGGAACAGTCAGGCCCTGGCTGCCTGACATTTACAGCCATGTGTAGTGCCGTTGTCGTCGTCGTCGTCGTTGTGTGGTATTTCCAACTTAAGTCACAGCCACTGACATTGGAGGGGGAAAAAACCCCAGCAACCCACAATCGGTGAGCACTACCGTCACGTGCTTGCCGGAGGAACCAACAAGTCTCTCTCTCTCTCACTCTCTCTCTCTCTCTCTCTCTCTCTCTCTCTCTCTCTCTCTGTCTGTCTGTCTCTCTCTCTCCCCTCCCCTGCCCCCTCTCTCTCTCTGTCTCTCTCTCTCTCTCTCTGTGTCTCTCTCCCCCCCCCCCCCCCCCCCCCCCCCCCCGCCATTACACGGATTTAGCCGGTAAGATTGGCTACTTGTTTTACTACTAGCCACGAGTTATTGCTGAAACTGTGTTGGTTCCCAAAATCTATTCATAATGAGTCTGAAACTGTACAAGGTCCCAAAATCTATAAACAACGGATCTTCTCCGAACAGGATAGTGCGACCCAGAAATCGACAGGACTTGACACTGGCCCAGTGTGTACAGATACGTTGTAGTGCAGAAGGTCATGAACTACGTCAGGCATCCGTCAGTGAACGCCCATTGTCTTTAGTGGTATCAAGGCTTGGTGTTGGCAGAAGTGTAGCTGTTAATGTAACAATTGGCACTAAGTTTGTGTGTGATGTCACCGTTGCTAAGTTGTTTTTGAATATATCATACAGATCATTTCGTTCATATATGGTGTGTGTGTAGTGTGTGTAGTGTGTGTGTGTGTGTGTAGTGTGTGTAGTGTGGTGTGTGTTGTGTGTGTGTGTGTGTAGTGTGTGTGTGTGTGTGTGTGTGTGTAGTGTGTAGTGTGTGTGTGTGTGTGTGTGTGTGTGTGTAGTGTGTGTGTGTGTGTGTGTAGTGTGTGTAGTGTGTGTGTGTGTGTAGTGTGTGTAGTGTGTGTGTGTGTGTGTGTGTAGTGTGTGTGTGTGTGTGTGTGTGTGTGTGTGTGTGTGTGTAGTGTGTGTGGTGTGTGTGTAGTGTGTGTGTGTGGTGTGTGTGTGTGTGTGTGTGTGTGTCACGGACAAAAAAAGGGAACAACCCAACTTGGGGAGTCGCCAACCAATTTGTCTGGACATAAGTCCAAACGCAGACATCTTGGCGCCACGTAGACCGGGCCCATGGTTCGGATCCGGCCAATTAAGCTTAGTGGAGAGGTTTCACCGAGACGGTCCGACCCACCCAGACTGACTAAGCCGTTTTGACCGACGCCTCGATGTCTAGCGAGACGAGTCGTAGAGCCGAGCTCAGGATCATCTAGCCACTTTGTGGAACCAGCGTCATTGTTACTCAGACGTCGTGGAGCCTACCCAGACTCAGCTAGCCACTTTACACTGACCAGTGTCCACGACTTAAGCCACACGGCGCCAGTCAAGTAGGAAAGGGGGAAGGTAGAGTGTGGTGGGGGGTGAAATCTGGCTAATCAATTAAATGACCAATTGACCACCACAGAGAGTAAGGTGTAGGCGTGACTGTCATGATTTGAACATCCAATGGAATTAGAGGGGGATAACTTCGGTGTCAGGGCGGTAAAAATACGGACGAATGGTACTCGCCCTTTTTGGACAGATCGGAACGAATAAAGAGGATGTGGGAGTGAGAGACGGAGAACGAGGGGGAGAACGAACAGAGAAACAGAGAGAGGGAGAGGTTCTAGGTCTGCTTGAGAGAAAAGCAGAGAGATGAGGGGAGGAGAGAAGAGAACCAAGTTGAGAGATTAGCATGAGATAGTCTGCAGAGGAAGGACTGAGGAGAGATGTGGAGAGAGAGAGAGAGTTGCTACTTATGAAGAAGAAAAGAAAGAAAAGAAAAAAAAGAAAAAGAAAGCAACCATGTCCATTTTGATAAGAGCAGACTAGAAGAGAGAGAGAGAGAGTGCAATGCGTTAATGCAGGAAGAAAGAAAGGAGAACAGATCGATGTTGATAGTCACTGTTCAATCCTAACCGGGGGTTCGACCTCATACCTGGCAGCGTCACTTCGCCAAGCAGAACCACAGACCACGCCAACAGTCTCACCTGACCAGGCGCCCATCAGACCAACACCAGTGCCGGCAGTTGTGTCGTGTTGTGAAAGTGACAGTGAAAAGAAAAAGAAAAGAAAAGAAAAGACAGTGATTCGTGAATAGTTAAGATCACCTGGCCAGGTAAAGTAGAAATCTATTTATACCCGGTTAGTTAATGATGTTTTAGATAAATGATTTTGTGAAGTTCAGGAAAGAGAGAATGTTTTATTTTGTTTGATTCCATATGCATTGATTTTCGTTCTATGAACATGTGTAGTAAAGTTATAGACTTTACTAGTGGTTTGATGTGACGAATGCATGATATATGAATGAATTGTAAGCAAGCTGTGAGTGTGTTTGGGCTGTGCGCTAGTCCTTCCTCCACTGACATTACACCGAGGTTGACAAATTTATTGGCGAGCTTGCCAGGATATTCTGGCCCATTTATTATAATTGTTCAACTTCTCAGAGAGGAAGCTGGTGGGATTCAAGTATTGTAATCCTAAGACAAGGGGGTTGTCTTACTGTATGTTCCCAAGATAGTTAAATACTAGGCTTGGCATTGCTTCCAAGATAGTTAATACTAGGCTTGGCATTTCAGCCCCAGAGTACTCATTTCGCACAGATTGCCTATAATTCGCTCTCCATAGTTGGGTCAGGCGCTGGGCGTCTTATAAAAACTAATTACGTTGTCCCAAGCTAATAATATCATTCATAGGATTGTGCTATTACGTCACTCGTGTCGGTAACCACCAGTTTGGCTGTCGTAGTTATAAAATCTTGTTCAAAAAAAAAAAAAAAGAAAGAGATATAATGGCGGAAGAAAAGAACACCCCTATTGAACAACTCGTGAGCGTCGCTCGTGATCTAGGTTACTCAGGAGATGAGTTGCGTGCATTCGTTGAAAACCAACAAAAGATGGAAAGAGATGAACGCGCGGAAAGACGACGTGTCGCGGTAGAAAAGGAGGAAACGAAGAATAAGGGAAGCGCAGGAAACAGAATACGGAAACGCAGGAAACAAA
>CM031605.1:14192353-14194741 GCA_018398815.1 Conus ventricosus | reverse complement strand
GAAATGGAAATTGAAATAACGCCGTTTATGGGTTAAAAAGCATTCCCCCCAATTTCCTTTTCCACAGGGAAAAGAAAAACCCCGTTGAAAAAAAGCTCTCACAAAATAAAACAGTGTTTTTCCCAAAACAGCAGAAAATTAGGAGACACGTTCACAATGATATTTGAAATTTCTGTCTTTAAAGATGTGGAGAGGGATGGGGTTTGTGGGCGTTAGTGATGACCTTATAAAAGGAATTAATATTAGCTGGCAAAACTTAGACGTTTAAACGTCTTAACGTTACCATCGTCGTTCTTCACAATGGCGAGGATATTAAGATCATACAACAAGCAACAAAATCACTGTTAACTTAAATAGAAACAATCTTACAGAACTGAATTGGATTAATCTTACACATTTAGGCCTTAATAGGGTTTTATTATACTGAACAAGTTTTGACGGAGAGTATGAAAAAAATAATAACTGGATTAGATTAAATTCTGTTATAAAACTATGGAGCAGTTAAACTTTATGATAAATCCCCTCATTGTTCAATGATTTGTGGGCAGACTGGCTGTGGAAAAAAAAATATTTGTCCTAGACTTATTACAAACAGTTTATCGTTATAATTTTAAATCATATTGTGATTTTCTGTCCAACACTTAAATGGAACAAAGCATATCATGATAGAAGGTTTATATGGACAGATGATGAAATATATTTAGTTGATCCCAGCAATAAACTGAGTGAATGTCTAGAACGCTTTTTTATATTGTTTGAGGGAACGCAAACGCTATTTATTATAGATGACTGTTCAGCAGAAAAAGACATAGTTAAAAAGAGAAACACTTTGTCGAAACTAGCTTTCAGCGGAAGACATGCTCGAATAAGTGTGTGGATTTTATGTCAGAAATATAACTCAGTTTTAAAAGACTTTAGAGAACAGTTAAAGACTGTAGTGTTATTTCACATGAAAGACAGAGACTCATTTGAAGAATGTTTGCGTGAAAATGATGTTATTGAAAACGACCAGGAAAACACAGGATTAAGCAAAATTAAAATCTGAAAAGTTTAGTAAATTAGTATTGAAAACGGATAACCCTGCACAGTATGTTTGTTTGTAGATAATCGTTATTTTTTAGTTATTGAAGTCTTACTTGTCAGAGAACAGGGAAAGGGGCATTCTGGGTTACTTTCGCCCGAAACTGGGTGAGGGCGGAAGTGGCCCAGAATGCCCCTTTCCCTGTTCTCTCGAGTTTTAACCAGTATTTAATACACTTTATTGATGTCCTAAGATACAGTGGGTATCTTCCGGTTTCTCCAAACACCAGATTGTTTGAGGCATGCAGGGGGACATTTAGGAATCTTTTTATGGCAAAGGTGTGTACAGTTTCGATTTGTCTACAATCATTTTCTAGACCCCAGACTTCAGCTGCATATGTTAAGATAGGTTCAATTTGCGAATCAAAGAGTTTCCAGAACAAACGTGCATCTATTGATCTCAGTTTTTTCAAAGACTTTATGATTTCTATAACTCCTCTTTTCCCTTTTCTACAGGGTTCCGACAGAGCAGAACTTACACTTAATTTTGTCGTAAAGAGCATGCCCAAGTATTTATAAGAATTCGTTACTTTAACCACTTCATCCCCATAGTACCACTTTTCCACAGAGGCTAAATGTCCCCCTTCCTAAAAATCATTACGTTTGTCTTTTCAAGGTTAACAGTTAAAGCCAAACGGTCAGCTTCTCTTTTTAAACAGTTTAGTTGATTTTGAAGTCCAATGACTGTATCAGACAACAGAACAACATCATCCGCAAATAACAATATAAATATTTCAGTAGCACCAGGTATTAACTGAATACCATGTTTTCCGCTTTTTGACAAATCAATAGCCAGTTCATTTATAAAGAAAGAAAATAATTGGGGACTCAGCAGACAGCCTTGTTTCACACCTCTAGGACATTCAAAGCAATCAGAATAATTACACTTGTCACGCACACATGCCAAAACATTATCGTATATGCTTCTAAGGGCATTATACAGTTTACCTTTTACACCATTTTTCCTCCTTATCGCCCAAAGCACATTTCTGTTTACTGAATCAAATGCCTTTTTGAAATCGACAAAAGCAACATATAGTTTAGATTTTTTTTGCAAAAACTTTTCAACAATTGCATACAATGTGAAAATATGATCGACAGTACTGTACCCTGCTCTAAAACCTGCTTGCTCTTCAATGAGAGAGAGAGAGAGAGAGAGAGAGAGAGAGAGAGAGAGAGAGAGAGAGAGAGACAGAGACAGAGACAGAGAGAGAGAGTTTTTATTCATATCCAGGCCTTGGCCCCTTTTTTATGCAGTGCGTGAGTAGAACTTTAAAGAAAAGGACAAACTAGAAAGCAAATTAAAAA
>CM031605.1:14167353-14184853 GCA_018398815.1 Conus ventricosus | reverse complement strand
ACACTTTCTCTCCCCCCCCCCGCCCCTTTCCCTCCCCCTCCCAAGCAAACGGAATAAGTTTGCCAAATTTAATCGATAGATCCTGAAAGTCTTGTGGAGGTCTCTCCTGATCCCACACAGCCCACAGACACTTGTTCCTCTGTGAATGTCAATTCGTCTTCTGTTATTTTTTATTTTGCAATTTTTGAGCGCAAGAAGGTATTTTGTAATTTTTGAGAGCAAGAAGGTATTTTGTAATTTTTGAGAGCAAGAAGGTATTTTGTAATTTTTGAGCGCAAGAAGGTATTTTGTAATTTTTGAGAGCAAGAAGGTATTTTGTAATTTTTGAGCGCAAGAAGGTATTTTGTAATTTTTGAACGAAGGAATGTTTTTAAAAAAAAAAATATTTTGCAATTTTTGAACGCAAGAACGCATTTGACACATGCCTTTTGACTGTAATGTTGTGCTGTGGCTCTGGACCCCATGTCATCAAACCTCGGCACAAGTGCCAGCATGTCACAACACTGACAGACATCAAACCTCGGCACAAGTGCCAGCATGTCACAACACTGACAATCAAACCTTGGCACAAGTGCCAGCATGTCACAACACTGACAGACATCAAACCTTGGCACAAGTGCCAGCATGTCACAACACTGACAGACATCAAACCTCGGCACAAGTGCCAGCATGTCACAACACTGACAATCAAACCTTGGCACAAGTGCCAGCATGTCACAACACTGACTGACATCAACATCGGCTCTACTTGCAGTGAAAGCCAATGTACAGACACGTCATTTTGGAGTGCACTTTTTCTGTGTTTATATCATTGAATATACATCTTCAAATCCAACATATTATTCCCTTGTTAAAATCCATGCACATAACTAATCATGATCATAGGAAGGGCAGTCACATAACTAATGATCATAGGAAGGGCAGTCACATAACTAATCGTGATCATAGGAAGGGCAGTCACATAACTATAATGATCACAGGAAGGACAGTCACATAACTAATGATGATCATAGGAAGGGCAGTCACATAACTAATGATGATCATAGGAAGGGCAGTCACATACCTAATCATGATCATAGGAAGGGCAGTCACATAACTAATCATGATCCTAGGAAGGGCACTCACATAACTAATGATGATCATAGGAAGGGCAGTCAGATAACTAATCATGATCATAGGAAGGGCAGTCACATAACTATAATGATCACAGGAAGGGCAGTCACATAACTAATGCTGATCATAGGAAGGGCAGTCACATAACTATAATGATCCTAGGAAGGACAGTCACATAACTAATCATGATCCTAGAAAGGGCAGTCACATAACTAATGATCACAGGAAGGGCAGTCACATAACTAATGATGATCCTACGAAGGGCAGTCACATAACTAATCATGATCATAGGAAGGGCAGTCACATAACTAATCATGATCCTAGGAAGGGCAGGCACATAACTAATGATCACAGGAAGGGCAGTCACATAACTAATGATCATAGAAAGGGCAGTCACATAACTAATGATCAGAGGAAGGGCAGTCACATAACTAATGATCATAGGAAGGGCAGTCACATAACCAATCATGATCACAGGAAGGGCAGTCACATAACTAATGATCATAAAAAGGGCAGTCACATAACCAATCATGATCATAGGAAGGACAGTCACATAACCAATCATGATCACAGGAAGGACAGTCACATAACTAATCATGATCATAGGAAGGGCAGTCACATAACTAATCATGATCATAGGAAGGGCAGTCACATAACTAATCATGATCCTAGGAAGGGCAGTCACATAACTAATGATCACAGGAAGAGCAGTCACATAACTAATGATCATAGGAAGGGCAGTCACATAACTAATGATCATAGGAAGGACAGTCACATAACTAATGATCATAGGAAGGACAGTCACATAACTAATCATGATCATAGGAAGGGCAGTCACATAACTAATCATGATGACAGGAAGGGCAGTCACATAACTAATGATGATCCTAGGAAGGGCAGTCACATAACTAATGATGATCCTAGGAAAGGCAGTCACATAACTAATGATGATCATAGGAAGGGCAGTCACATAACTAATCATGATGACAGGAAGGGCAGTCACATAACTAATCATGATCATAGGAAAGGCAGTCACATAACAAATGATCATGGGAAGGGCAGTCACATAACTAATGATCATAGGAAGGACAGTCACATAACCAATCATGATCACAGGAAGGGCAGTCACATAACTAATGATCATAAAAAGGGCAGTCACATAACCAATCATGATCATAGGAAGGACAGTCACATAACCAATCATGATCACAGGAAGGACAGTCACATAACTAATCATGATCATAGGAAGGGCAGTCACATAACTAATCATGATCATAGGAAGGGCAGTCACATAACTAATCATGATCCTAGGAAGGGCAGTCACATAACTAATGATGATCACAGGAAGAGCACTCACATAACTAATGATCATAGGAAGGGCAGTCACATAACTAATGATCATAGGAAGGACAGTCACATAACTAATCATGATCATAGGAAGGGCAGTCACATAACTAATCATGATGACAGGAAGGGCAGTCACATAACTAATGATGATCCTAGGAAGGGCAGTCACATAACTAATGATGATCCTAGGAAGGGCAGTCACATAACTAATGATGATCATAGGAAGGGCAGTCACATAACTAATCATGATGACAGGAAGGGCAGTCACATAACTAATCATGATCATAGGAAAGGCAGTCACATAACAAATGATCATAGGAAGGGCAGTCACATAACTAATGATCATAGGAAGGACAGTCACATAACTAATCATGATCATAGGAAGGGCAGTCACATAACTAATCATGATGACAGGAAGGGCAGTCACGTAACTAATCATGATCATAGGAAGGGCAGTCACATAACTAATCATGATGACAGGAAGGGCAGTCACATAACTAATCATGATCATAGGAAGGGCAGTCACATAACTAATGATGATCATAGGAAGGGCAGTCACATAACTAATGATGATCATAGGAAGGGCAGTCACATAACTAATCATGATCATAGGAAGGGCAGTCACATAAACAATGATGATCATAGGAAGGGCAGTCACATAACTAATCATGATCGTAGGAAGGGCAGTCAAATAACTAATGATGATCACAGGAAGAGCAGTCACATAACTAATGATCATAGGAAGGGCAGTCACATAACTAATGATCATAGGAAGGGCAGTCACATAACTCATGATCATAGGAAGGACAGTCACATAACTAATCATGATCATAGGAAGGGCAGTCACATAACTAATCATGATGACAGGAAGGGCAGTCACTAACTAATCATGATCCTAGGAAGGGCAGTCACATAACTAATGATGATCATAGGAAGGGCAGTCACACAACTAATCATGTTCATAGGAAGGGCAGTCACATAACTAATCATGATCATAGGAAAGGCAGTCACATAACTAATGATCATAGGAAGGGCAGTCACATAACTAATGATCATAGGAAGGACAGTCACATAACTAATCATGATCATAGGAAGGGCAGTCACATAACTAATCATGATGACAGGAAGGGCAGTCACATAACTAATCATGATCCTAGGAAGGGCAGTCACATAACTAATGATGATCATAGGAAGGGCAGTCACATAACTAATGATGATCATAGGAAGGGCAGTCACATAACTAATGATGATCCTAGGAAGGGCAGTCACATAACTAATGATGATCCTAGGAAGGGCAGTCACATAACTAATGATGATCAAAGGAAGGGCAGTCACATAACTAATCATGATCCTAGGAAGGGCAGTCACATAACTAATCATGATCATAGGAAGGGCAGTCACATAACTAATCATGATCATAGGAAGGGCAGTCACATAACTAATCATGATCATAGGAAGGGCAGTCACATAACTAATCATGATCACTAATCATGATCCTAGGAAGGGCAGTCACATAACTAATCATGATCGTAGGAAGGGCAGTCACATAACTAATCATGATCGTAGGAAGGGCAGTCACATAACCAATCATGATCCTAGGAAGGGCAGTCACATAACTAATCATGATCGTAGGAAGGGCAGTCACATAACCAATCATGATCGTAGGAAGGGCAGTGACATAACCAATCATGATCGCAGGAAGGGCAGTCACATAACCAATCATGATCACAGGAAGGGCAGTGACATCACCAATCATGATCACAGGAAGGGCAGTGACATAACCAATCATGATCACAGGAAGGGCAGTCACATAACCAATCATGATCACAGGAAGGGCAGTCACATAACCAATCATGATCACAGGAAGGACAGTCACATAACTAATCATGATCATAGGAAGGGCAGTCACATAACTAATCATGATCATAGGAAGGGCAGTCACATAACTAATCATGATCCTAGGAAGGGCAGTCACATAACTAATGATCACAGGAAGAGCAGTCACATAACTAATGATCATAGGAAGGGCAGTCACATAACTAATGATCATAGGAAGGACAGTCACATAACTAATGATCATAGGAAGGACAGTCACATAACTAATCATGATCATAGGAAGGGCAGTCACATAACTAATCATGATGACAGGAAGGGCAGTCACATAACTAATGATGATCCTAGGAAGGGCAGTCACATAACTAATGATGATCCTAGGAAAGGCAGTCACATAACTAATGATGATCATAGGAAGGGCAGTCACATAACTAATCATGATGACAGGAAGGGCAGTCACATAACTAATCATGATCATAGGAAAGGCAGTCACATAACAAATGATCATAGGAAGGGCAGTCACATAACTAATGATCATAGGAAGGACAGTCACATAACCAATCATGATCACAGGAAGGGCAGTCACATAACTAATGATCATAAAAAGGGCAGTCACATAACCAATCATGATCATAGGAAGGACAGTCACATAACCAATCATGATCACAGGAAGGACAGTCACATAACTAATCATGATCATAGGAAGGGCAGTCACATAACTAATCATGATCATAGGAAGGGCAGTCACATAACTAATCATGATCCTAGGAAGGGCAGTCACATAACTAATGATGATCACAGGAAGAGCACTCACATAACTAATGATCATAGGAAGGGCAGTCACATAACTAATGATCATAGGAAGGACAGTCACATAACTAATCATGATCATAGGAAGGGCAGTCACATAACTAATCATGATGACAGGAAGGGCAGTCACATAACTAATGATGATCCTAGGAAGGGCAGTCACATAACTAATGATGATCCTAGGAAGGGCAGTCACATAACTAATGATGATCATAGGAAGGGCAGTCACATAACTAATCATGATGACAGGAAGGGCAGTCACATAACTAATCATGATCATAGGAAAGGCAGTCACATAACAAATGATCATAGGAAGGGCAGTCACATAACTAATGATCATAGGAAGGACAGTCACATAACTAATCATGATCATAGGAAGGGCAGTCACATAACTAATCATGATGACAGGAAGGGCAGTCACGTAACTAATCATGATCATAGGAAGGGCAGTCACATAACTAATCATGATGACAGGAAGGGCAGTCACATAACTAATCATGATCATAGGAAGGGCAGTCACATAACTAATGATGATCATAGGAAGGGCAGTCACATAACTAATGATGATCATAGGAAGGGCAGTCACATAACTAATCATGATCATAGGAAGGGCAGTCACATAAACAATGATGATCATAGGAAGGGCAGTCACATAACTAATCATGATCGTAGGAAGGGCAGTCAAATAACTAATGATGATCACAGGAAGAGCAGTCACATAACTAATGATCATAGGAAGGGCAGTCACATAACTAATGATCATAGGAAGGGCAGTCACATAACTCATGATCATAGGAAGGACAGTCACATAACTAATCATGATCATAGGAAGGGCAGTCACATAACTAATCATGATGACAGGAAGGGCAGTCACTAACTAATCATGATCCTAGGAAGGGCAGTCACATAACTAATGATGATCATAGGAAGGGCAGTCACACAACTAATCATGTTCATAGGAAGGGCAGTCACATAACTAATCATGATCATAGGAAAGGCAGTCACATAACTAATGATCATAGGAAGGGCAGTCACATAACTAATGATCATAGGAAGGACAGTCACATAACTAATCATGATCATAGGAAGGGCAGTCACATAACTAATCATGATGACAGGAAGGGCAGTCACATAACTAATCATGATCCTAGGAAGGGCAGTCACATAACTAATGATGATCATAGGAAGGGCAGTCACATAACTAATGATGATCATAGGAAGGGCAGTCACATAACTAATGATGATCCTAGGAAGGGCAGTCACATAACTAATGATGATCCTAGGAAGGGCAGTCACATAACTAATGATGATCAAAGGAAGGGCAGTCACATAACTAATCATGATCCTAGGAAGGGCAGTCACATAACTAATCATGATCATAGGAAGGGCAGTCACATAACTAATCATGATCATAGGAAGGGCAGTCACATAACTAATCATGATCACTAATCATGATCCTAGGAAGGGCAGTCACATAACTAATCATGATCGTAGGAAGGGCAGTCACATAACTAATCATGATCGTAGGAAGGGCAGTCACATAACCAATCATGATCCTAGGAAGGGCAGTCACATAACTAATCATGATCGTAGGAAGGGCAGTCACATAACCAATCATGATCGTAGGAAGGGCAGTGACATAACCAATCATGATCGCAGGAAGGGCAGTCACATAACCAATCATGATCACAGGAAGGGCAGTGACATCACCAATCATGATCACAGGAAGGGCAGTGACATAACCAATCATGATCACAGGAAGGGCAGTCACATAACCAATCATGATCACAGGAAGGGCAGTCACATAACTATTGATCATAGGAAGGGCAGTCACATAACCAATCATGATCACAGGAAGGGCAGTCACAAAACCAATCATGATCATAGGAAGGGCAGTCACATAACTATTGATCATAGGAAGGGCAGTCACATAACCAATCATGATCACAGGAAGGGCAGTCACATAACCAATCATGATCGTAGCAAGGGCAGTCACATAAGTATTGTTCATAGGAAGGGCAGTCACATAACTACTGATCACAGGAAGGGCAGTGACATCACCAATCATGATCGTAGCAAGGGCAGTCACATAACCAATCATGATCGTAGCAAGGGCAGAAAGAAAAAGAAACACCCGAAGGTGCTGGGGAGGACCCAGAGAAGCACTGTCTTCGCCTGCCTTTAGAGCAGTCCTGTACCACCCTTGGAGGCCTGCGCTGTGTTAACGATGGGTACAAGGGCAGTCACATAAGTATTGTTCATAGGAAGGGCAGTCACATAACTACTGATCACAGGAAGGGCAGTGACATCACCAATCATGATCGTAGCAAGGGCAGTCACATAACCAATCATGATCGTAGCAAGGGCAGTCACATAACCAATCATGATCATAGGAACGGCAGTCACATAACCAATCATGATCACAGGAAGGGCAGTCACATAACCAATCATGATCGTAGCAAGGGCAGTCAAACTGAAAAGGATTTGCTTCTGTGTGCACACAGCTCCCAGCATAACACTCACTGAACGTGTCTGCCTCTGACGACAATGAACTGTCGTGAGTGAGTGCTAGTGACGACGGTGAACTGTCGTGAGTGAGTGCTAGTGACGACAATGAACTGTCGTGAGTGAGTGCTAGTGACGACGGTGAACTGTCGTGAGTGAGTGCTAGTGACGACGGTGTATTGTCGTCGGCCTATTTGTGTGCAAGTGACAGCAATGAACGGTACTAAATCGTTAACAATAAGCTTCTGGCTTTATAGCAAAAGTCCTTTCCAACGCTGGAAATTTGTGCTACTGTAGGAAAAATAAACACAACCAGTATCTATGGTGACAACGCTGTACAAAAGGGACGCAGCACAAGGCCAATCTGTAGGATTGTGGAGGGTTTATCACAAGGCCTATCTGTAGGATTGTGAAGGGTTTACCACAAGGCCTATCTGTTGGATTGTGGAGGGTTTATCACAAGGTCTATCTGTTGGATTGTGGAGGGTTTACCACAAGGCCTATCTGTAGGATTGTGAAGGGTTTATCACAAGGTCTATCTGTTGGATTGTGGAGGGTTTATCACAAGGCCTATCTGTAGGATTGTGGAGGGTTTATCACATGGCCTATCTGTAGGATTGTGGAGGGTTTATCACAAGGTCTATCTGTAGGATTGTGGAGGGTTTATCACAAGGTCTATCTGTAGGATTGTGGAGGGTTTATCCTGGTCACTGTAACAACAGAGGAAAAGGTGTTTTACACGGCTTTCCTCTGTGACATACATTTCAATGTGAAAAGCTAACGTCCTGTTGTCCTCAGAGACCCGATCATCGGCGTGTGAATTGGGAGGGAGGATCAAACGACCAGCCACTACACACGTCCTTCCATGCTTGTTCCCAGACTAGGAGCTGCTACCAGCTTTCAGACACTGGCGGTTTCAGTTCACTCACAGTTAGTTCCAGAACGTGGCAGAGAAAAAAAAACCTAGCTCAGTGGGAAACGTGCCTTTCTCCTTCGTAGGAGTTCCGGGGTGACCCCCTCAACAACTCCACAGACTGGCTGGCCCTTTGAGGAGCATTCGGCACCACACACCGCAACAGACTGCCACACAGGTGACCCCCTCAACAACTCTACAGACTGGCTGGCCCTTTGAGGAGCATTCGGCACCACACACCGCAACAGACTGCCACACAGGTGACCCCCTCCAACAACTCTACAGAATGGCCCTTTCAGGAGCATCCTGGACCACACACCACAACAGACTGCCACACAGCAGCAGGAAGCGGAATGGCCAAGTGTCTTTCCACAGGACACAGCACAAATGACGGCAATGACTTGGTTCATTTCCATGCAAACAGTGCTGTAACGACGGGCAGGTATAACATGCAAGCCAAAAAAACATGCCACATGACTCTGCTGCACTTTCCAGCAACAGAAAATACCGTTACACGACAGGGCACGGCAACAACAGACACTGCCGTTACACGACAGGGCACGGCAACAACAGACACTGCCGTTACACGACAGGGCACGGCAACAACAGACACTGCTGTTACACGACAGGGCACGGCAACAACAGACACTGCTGTTACACGACAGGGCACGGTAACAACAGACACTGCCGTTACACGACAGGGCACGGCAACAACAGACACTGCCGTTACACGACAGGGCACGGCAACAACAGACACTGCTGTTACACGACAGGGCACGGTAACAACAGACACTGCCGTTACACGACAGGGCACGGCAACAACAGACACTGCCGTTACACGACAGGGCACGGCAACAACAGACACTGCTGTTACACGACAGGGCACGGCAACAACAGACACTGCTGTTACACGACAGGGCACGGTAACAACAGACACTGCCGTTACACGACAGGGCACGGCAACAACAGACACTGCCGTTACACGACAGGCACGGCAACAACAGACACTGCCGTTACACGACAGGGCAACAGACACTGCTGTTACACGACAGGGCACGGCAACAACAGACACTGCTGTTACACGACAGGGCAACAGACACTGCCGTTACACGACAGGGCACGCCAACAACAGACACTGCCGTTACACGACAGGGCACGGCAACAACAGACACTGCTGTTACACGACAGGGCACGGCAACAACAGACACTGCCGTTACACGACAGGGCACGGCAACAACAGACACTGTTACACGACAGGGCACGGCAACAACAGACACTGCTGTTACACGACAGGGCACGGCAACAACAGACACTGCCGTTACACGACAGGGCACGGCAACTACAGACACTGCCGTTACACGACAGGGCACGGCAACAACAGACACTGCTGTTACACGACAGGGCAACAGACACTGCCGTTACACGACAGGGCACGCCAACAACAGACACTGCTGTTACACGACAGGGCACGGCAACAACAGACACTGCAGTTACACGACAGGGCACGGCAACAACAGACACTGCCGTTACACGACAGGGCACGGCAACAACAGACACTGCCGTTACACGACAGGGCACGGCAACAACAGACACTGCTGTTACACGACAGGGCTATAGACACTGCCGTTACACGACAGGGCACGGCAACAACAGACACTGCCGTTACACGACAGGGCACGGCAACAACAGACACTGCCGTTACACGACAGGGCACGGCAACAACAGAAAACAGTGACAACAGTGCTGTGGCCACACACAAGGTGGACTTAACGTCTCCTACGAGACCATGACCAAGTCCAGACCAGGACTGAAGACTGACCGCAGTGAAGACCCCGGAGAACCGTGCACACCGGACTAAACCAACGACTCCACGCTTCCCCTTCGGACCAGACAGACCACGACCAAAGCTGGTGGAGCACAGGGACTGGGTGTGGCACAGCCAACGATGAAATCATGTCTCACGATTTGACTGATCACATCAACTAGCCCCTGTTGCGCCCTCCCCCCCCCCCCCCCCCCTCCCCCACCTTTGATTGATGGGTCTGGCTATGTTATCGGACTAAGACTAAGGTAGTGGAATGGGATTCCAATTTTGAAATACACTTTCTGATGGATGTGATGCACGTGCTTTGTTCACGTTAAGATTTATTTTTCAATGGAAAGGAAGGCAATGTTTAAACTATTTTAAAGGAGTTAAATGTGATATTTACGCACTGCACTGAAAAAAAATACACAAAAGCAAAAAAGATATTGATATGTGGAAGAAGCAATGAGGAGCAAAAATAATATATATATATATATAATGAGCGAAAAGAGCACAGTTGGGGAGGTGGGGGGGTGGGGGTGGGGGGGGGGGGGCTTTAATTGCTGCACACTTGTTTCACTGGCGGAATACAGGTGAAAAACACATACCATAAAATATTAAAAAAAAAACAAAAAAAAAAAAAACCTTGTCAAAATCGAAGAACTTGACAACATTGTCGTAAATGCTTATGCCTCCGATGGAACGGAACAAAATGTGCACTTATTCGCCGCTTTACAGAATATTTTACGTCCCTACACAGGTCACCTTCTGGTCGTTGACCACTTCAAGCAACTGCACCAGAATCACCGAACTCTACGTCATATCGGGTCAGCTACATCCATGAACGAGGAAGAGAGTTATAACAAATCAATAAATTGTTCCAGCCAAACTGGTGCTTGGAGGCTCCTTCGCGACAGAGAAAAGGAGTACATATGGTGTGTAAATACTTCTTCTCAGCACGAAGAATAGATTGTTGCTATGTCGATCTTTCTGCTTTGCAAGTCATATTTTATCACAATTCCAAACACCGATCGCAAAGCTGATGTAACTGAATTAAAGGCCCACTGAAGGCCCAGGATTCCGGCATTTCAATAATGCTTACTGATAAGACACAGTCTTCCAACAAGGTATTAACAAAATACAAGATGAATCTTCAGAAAATCCCGACAGAAAAAAAAGGACTAATGTCAAATCAAATAAAGAGGTTTTTGTACGGAATATGGTAAGTAAAAAAAAAAAAAAAATAAAAAAAACCAACAACAACAAAAACCTACAGAGAACAACCAAACAGTGGAATTACGATGCCGCCTGACACAGTTGGAACAAAGCTCATAAGTGGTCCAACAAAAAGACAAATGTTTTCCGTAAAGCAGCCATTCGAAATATTATCTTGAAAAAGCTACGGCTCACAGTGAAATAAGAGCCCCCCCCCCCACCCCCCCCAAAAAAAAAAAAAAAAAAAAAAACAGAGAGAGAGAGAGAGAGGGGGGTAAAGAACAAAGACATTTGTTCTGTTTGAAACAAGTACGGGGTAAAAAAAAAAAAAAAAAAGGTACTGACAATACCACAAAGCTGGAACGTTGAAGTCCCAGCAAATCAAATAAAGATAATAGAAAAACAACCCGTTGCTCCAGCATGCAGAACCAGACCAAAGATACAGTAAAAACAAACAAACAAACAAAACAAAACAAAAAGCTAGGAATAATGTTGTCACAGACATACAAGGATGACGAGGAGTCGGTTTTTAGCCGAGGAATCATCAATCAAGCACTGCTTTAAAAGCAACTAAAAAGAGTTCTTCTCCCGCCAAGCCGGCTACACTGTGGAATTGACGACATTTTGGGGATCAAAACAAAAACACCGCTAACATCCTGCTTCAACGAATCACCTGAGAAAACAAGAAATGTTATGTACGCAGAAACACGGAATAACAATTCTACAGCATAAAGGGAAAGAACTTACGCGGGATCAAACGAACAATCGGAAACTAATTTCACTCTCGATTGTAAAACACTGGCCAAAACATCAGCAGGAAAATTGCGTAAAATTGGATCAAAATCAATAAATGAGCCTCAAGAGTATTAAGAACTATGGACGCAACTGAATACTTCAATCAAACATAGAGAACTGATTACCTTTCAGCTCCAGACTACTGAAAGGTCTTTGATTCAGTGTCAATTTTTCTCATGCTAAACGCCTTCAATATCTTGGTTTTCATGCTAAACGCCTTCAGTATCTTGGTTTTCATGCTAAACGCCTTCAATATCTTGGTTTTCGGCAAACAGCTAACAAAACTCTGAACAGCAATAGTAATACTTTTAGTAGCATAAGCACGCAGGATGGATACCCCAACCGTTTCCGATAATAAGCGGTATCCGACAAGGCTGCCCGTTTTCTTCTATACCTTTATACAATCAATCAAGTTACTGGTGGCTAACAGTAAGGATCAGTATAAATTGGAAAAGGTTTACAAAGTACAATCAGAGTATACAATAAACAGAACATCTAAAAACAAGCAACCCACCGACGACACAGCACTTTTCATAAAAACGAAACCAAGAAGATATTGTACAAGTCTCCTCAATTATCACTGGATTTAAAAAGATTCAAAGCTTCTGTAAAATCATACAAAAACCCAAGCAATGAAGATTTAAAGCCATAATATTGAAGAAAACCTATCATTGATCTTACAGACAAAACCATACTCTTGATACTTAAAAACGGGATTAGAAGAGCCAATCACGGCAGAATAGTCATAGAAGCACGTTTCCTAGTTAGCTACGTTATATTCGTGATGTAGTCACTTGGGTTGCCAGAAAAAATCCTAACAGAATGAAACCGAACCCATTTTAAATTCATTCAGGACAAGATCAAATAAAAGGCATGTGAAAAAAAAAGTAAAGTAAAAATTGATAGAAAACACTTACGAACATGCTGGACAAAAAAAAAAAAAGTAAATCAATTACAGGCGTCTTTTTTTACATATAGTGGACTGGCTGATGATGAAACTGAAGTGCTGTTCCTAGGTCATATTTCCAGAAACTAGCAAGCAGAAAGAATATGTATGATATAAATTTCAGACTATCGGAAAGCAGAAAGCCTTTGGAAAAAAATCAAAACCGACTTTAATGGAAACGATTACTTTGCACCAACATAGAAAATGAAATGCTAGACACTATAGACAAAATAAATGTAAATAACTTAAAACAAATCAAGAGAAATAATAGTTTGATACAAAACACGAATCAGCCTCTTTTCTTCTTTTCACTGGAATGAAAAGAATTAAAGAAAAAAAGCACACTTAAATCAATCTAGACTTCTTAACGTAGAAAAACTTTAACATAAAATTGAGCGAAATCGTGCCATTACAATGACTGACTCTATATCAATTACAACGCTCTCCCCAAACAGCTGAAACAATTACAACGCTCTCCCCAAACAGCTGAAAGAATGGACAAGACATCAACACGGAATGCTGAATGTACAGACCACGCCAGGACTGCATCAGGCCACAGAGGATGCTGTTTCACACCACAACACAGCAGGACAGTAGAGACAAAGCCCTAGGCTGTCCGTTTTCGCCAAGAAAACTCAACTTTGAAAGCAAAATGAAAACGTGCGAACTCTCTCATGTCGTTACAAAGAAAGTTCGACCAAAGGAACTCTAAAGGAACACAAAGCACAGTTTCTACCCCAGCATGCAAACATACTACTACACAGTCTATTCTGTAAGTATGAGATGGATTTTTACCGAGCATTTATTTTATGAATACACACCCGTGATGGTTGAAAACTTACATCCCAGGCCTGACTGAATTTCAAACAACACTCTCATCACGTGACGTGCTGCTTGGAGCTGAGAATCAATCCGTAAGCAGTCATCCATTGAAAACTATGCACAAGATCATCGGAATCGGTCAAATGAGCACGAGTACTGCAAAGAAAACGAACTTCAGATGACCCATAAGTTTGATATCTGAACGCCAAATGAAATATCGTATCTCATGTTCCCTTCTTTTTATACATTGCCCTTGACGTACTATAGTTTGTATTCACTCGAATGACGCTGCCGTGCTTTCTGTGCGCACGCACACACAAAGAGAGACATGTTAACACTTAAAATGAAGGAAAAATATATCATGCTAAAGCAATACAAAACCCAGACACGTAAGTTTATCTTTAAATGACTCACACACGTACCTGTATGCCTGAGCACTTGTTCGTTCTTCCATTTATAGAAATTGACGTGAATAATTAGTGCTTCAAAAACGATGGGAGAAAATTAAAAAAAAAAAAATCAAAAGAAAGAAAACAGAAAAAAAGGATGAAAGAAACAAAAATGATAAGGACAAAAAAAAAAAAAAAAAAAAAAGCTGTTAACACGAGGCACTGGATCGACGGTGATGATTGTTAGTCTGCAGTTTTACAGTGCACTTGATGTCTGGTTTGAATTCTGCTGTTGCCTGCTGGCTGAGGTTGTGGTTATCACACCGTTGTTGTGTACTAGTGGGCTAGAAGAGGAGCATAATCATCCATTTTGGCTGCGAGTACTTGCAACCAACGCATACTCACTGGCGCTCCTGAAAATTATTATTATCATTATACTGGGTATTTATATAGCGCCTATCCTCGGTCACAGACCAAGCTCTAAGCGCTTTACAATAAACACACTACCTCACTCACTCAACGGGCTGCCTACCCAGGTAGAGCCGGCCGAAGAGCAGCCTACTGGCGCTCATTCAGTCGTTTCCCGTACCATTCAAGTATCAGTCACTCATTTTCATTTATCTCATTTATTCCTCCAGTTTCTCACATAGGATGCATGCGATGTTTATATGTGTCCTCCATTTCCACCGGTACACGATGGCACACGATAACAGTAAGTGACAATTTTTGTGGCTTGGTAAGAAAATTAATACCAGGCAGCTATCTTCAATCTACATCAATTTGCCAGGGCAGCGGGGAACCCCCCCCCCCCCCCCCCCCCCTGCTCTTTTCGATTTTCAACTGCCGTGGGTTCTTTAACGTGTGCAGGGGGTCACGAAGGCACACGGGTCTGACTCGCTTATAGTCCCCATCCGATGGACTTGACGTTCAGTTCGATTTGTCATTCAAACTGGGAAAACCAAGACACCCGTAAGCACTTGACAGCTGACAGACTCGTAGAGACCAGAAGCCCAAACCTCAGACAATAATTGTCATCACTTGCACCCAACAGTCTAGACAGCTGTAAACAGGAAAAAAAAAAACGGGGGAAGAAAGAAGAGGGGGGAACCCTCATCGGCCAAAACACGCTTAGGTCTTTCCACAAGTATTTTTTTCCCTTAGCGTTTTTCTTTTTGAATTGTAACAAAAGTAGGTAAAAAGTGAGGGATGATGATGACTCCAGCAGAAAAAAAAGCGTGAAAAAAAAGAGGATGGAGGTGCCAAACAATGAATATGTAACACTGACGAGAATGAGAGAAATATTGTTGCAACAATTAGTTACAATCCTTAATCAAAAAACAAAATCAGTTAACAAATGCGTGGACCCCTCCAGGTTATAGCTCTGAAATCTCTCCCCTTGCTCCCTTTCCAATCTAAGCCGACTGGTCCCAATCCAAGCACGAATGTACAACCATAACATCAGGACCAGTCCCAATCCAAGCACGAATGTACAACCATAACACCAGGACCGGTCCCAATCCAAGCACGAATGTACAACCATAACACCAGGACCAGTCCCAATCCAAGCACGAATTCACAACCATAACACCAGGACCAGTCCCAATCCAAGCACGAATGTACAACCATAACACCAGGACTGGTCCCAATCCAAGCACGAATGTACAACCATAACATCAGGACCAGTCCCAATCCAAGCACGAATGTACAACCATAACATCAGGACCAGTCCCAATCCAAGCACGAATGTACAACCATAACATCAGGACCAGTCCCAATCCAAGCACGAATGTACAACCATAACACCAGGACCAGTCCCAATCCAAGCACGAATGTACAACCATAACACCAGGACCAGTCCCAATCCAAGCACGAATTCACAACCATAACACCAGGACCGGTCCCAATCCAAGCACGAATGTACAACCATAACATCAGGACCAGTCCCAATCCAAGCACGAATTCACAACCATAACATCAGGACCAGTCCCAATCCAAGCACGAATGTACAACCATAACATCAGGACCGGTCCCAATCCAAGCACGAATGTACAACCATAACATCAGGACCAGTCCCAATCCAAGCACGAATGCACAACCATAACACCAGGACCGGTCCCAATCCAAGCACGAATGTACAACCATAACATCAGGACCGGTCCCAATCCAAGCACGAATGTACAACCATAACACCAGGACCGGTCCCAATCCAAGCACGAATGTACAACCATAACACCAGGACCGGTCCCAATCCACGCAGATTACGGTACTCACGATCATTAACACCAGGTCTAGTTACAATCCGAGCGGACTGCAACACTCACGACCACAACACCAGGTCTAGTTCCAATCGCAGAAGGCTGTAGTGCACACAGCCATAACAGCTGGTCTGGTACCAGTCCCAGCAGATCACGGTACTCAACAACCATACCACCAGGTCACGCCCCAGTCCAGACAGATACCTGGACCTGGACAACACCACCTCTGGTCCTGGTACATGCAGATCCCAGGACTCCCAACTGCAACGCCGGGTCTGGTCAGCTGTTTGATGTGCTGGTCAAGAATGCTCACTCTCAACCAGGGAGACAGGCCTAGTGCACCAGTGAGAACTGGTGACTTCGTTTTTGAGTGAACCAGCCTTTTAGGAAGAAGAAGAAGAAGAGAACGATTGACTGCAGGTTTTCCAAACCGTTACAGCCTCGGATTCACACAGAAACGTTATTGCTATCAATTTTTCTTCTTTTTTTTTTTTGGTTACTGAGATTTATTATTTGATAAGTATTTTTTTTTCTAATCCTAGTATCACACCCGTTTCCATTGCAGTGAAATGACATGAGTATGTGACTACGACATTTACTTTATTATGACCATAAAAAGAAGTAACATATTAACGGAAACGAGACATGCAGTCTCTCGTCTTCACGCACGGAGAAGGGGCGAGAACCCCACAGCAATTCATAGCAGAGGCGTCCCAAGGTGACCGGCCCTTGTGCCCAGCACTAACCGTGATC
>CM031605.1:14156132-14167253 GCA_018398815.1 Conus ventricosus | reverse complement strand
TGCCAACCAGCGTTCACCATACCCCAACACATGTCTTACTATGTGGAGAGATGGGCACTAACCGTGATCTACCAACCAGCGTACACCATACCCCAACACATGTCTTACTATGTGGAGAGATGGGCACTAACCGTGATCTACCAACCAGCGTACACCATACCCCAACACATGTCTTACTATGTGGAGAGATGGGCACTAACCGTGATCTACCAACCAGCGTACACCATACCCCAACACATGTCTTACTATGTGTGGAGAGAGAGAGAGAGAGAGAGAGAGAGAGAGAGAGAGAGAGAGAGAGAGAGAGAGAGAGAGAGAGAGAGAACGAACGAACGAACGAACGAACGAAATGATTTATTGCTTTAAAGCAGTACAGCTTCCTTAGCAATTCGAATCGATCCACCATGATATAAATAAACGCGGTACATGTTCGTCTGACATGGAAACCATGACAAACTTGTCCTTTTTTCAAACACAGTTCTGACATGTTTCATGTCACTGGTAAGGCACTGGTCACGATGATTCCGTCTGAGGCGTGAGTCTTGAGCCCAGGCTGTCATCCCAGGTAGAATAGGAGAGAGAGAGAGAGAGAGAGAGAGAGAGAGAGAGAGAGAGAGAGAGAGAGAGAGAGAGAGAGAGAGAGAGAGACAGAGAGAGAGAGAGAGAGAGAGAGAGAGAGAGAGAGAGAGAGAGAATTTCAAGATGTGAAGAGAGAGAGAGAGAGAGAGAGAGAGAGAGAGAGAGAGAGATCCATCTCCTTATTTGCTAAAAATCCTCAGGACAAAAACAATATTACAGTTGTCTTTAAAAGCTACAGACGAGAACAACAGACACCCTATCTAACTATGTACTGATAATCCCCTCGCCCCCATTTCCCCGTCTCCTGTGCACTTTCTATAGTAACGTCCCGTGACAGGTGAGCACAATGATCGTCCCGTGACAGGTCAGCACAATGATCGTCCCGTGACAGGTGAGCAACATGATCGTCCCGTGACAGGTGAGCACAATGATCGTCCCGTGACAGGTCAGCACAATGATCGTCCCGTGACAGGTCAGCACAATGATCGTCCCGTGACAGGTCAGCACAATGATCGTCCCGTGACAGGTGAGCACAATGATCGTCCCGTGACAGGTCAGCAACATGATCGGAATTCTCATTCTTCTGCCAGGGCCGCTCCCATTCCCAGACACGGCAAGGGTTCTCTTCTCACTTCACCTCGCTGCGACGACTCCAAAGAGCTGGCTTGTTGTGCGTGATGAGAGCGAGTCGCCTGACGACAACTGTCTGACAGCAGTGAAAAGAGGCAAGCTCTGGACTGGCGTGGAGCTGACATGGCCGTCGTGGAGCATCGTGGAGGTGACATGGCCTTCGTGGAGCATCGTGGAGGTGACATGGCCTTCGTGGAGCATCGTGGAGGTGACATGGCCTTCGTGGAGCATCTCATTACTTTCACTGTTGGCAAACGTCTCACAGTGTCCGCATTCTCTCAGCTCTTTAATGTCCAACCCACGCTGTCTGACAATGCTTTTGTCTGTCTCTCTTTCCCTAATGTATACCATCTATTCACCGGCGTGTCCGCCCGTGCCATATATTCCCCAGACGTGCATTTACTTCGATATAAGTGTAACATGCATACTCTATTGAAGGATTCTTTCTTGTATATCATATTGTAGCCATGTGAAACGATAGATGCATATATAAGCAATGTTTGGTCAACATTTTGTCCACAGCTTGATGGGCGGGGGAGAGGACGGGTTGGGGGGGGGGGGGGGGGGGGGGGAAGAGAGGAAGCGGGTGGGTGGTTTGTACGTGGGAGGGTAGGTGGGGAGGAAGTGTTGGTTTTTTTTTTCCATTGTGCAAAACACTGTACAAGGTTAATAAAATGTTTTTAAACATGTCCTTAGTGAAAAAAAAAAAATTCTGCGTAGATGGAATGTGATATGTAGAAGGGAAGCGGTTAGGAAGGATGGGAGTGGAGATGGAGGCGAGTAAGTTGTAACACCTCCATGATATACACACTCTAAACATGAAAAGCAGATAAAAGAAAACCCTGCATGCGAACATAATCGTGCAAACATGACTGCACACACACACACACACACACACACACACACACACACACACACACACACGCACACACACACACACACACACAGAGTCACGCTTACTAACACAACTTACCTGCACTTACCTGCTTTGTCGATGGAGTGCCAGAGTTCTCGTCGTACTGGGCTCAGAATCAACTGCCATGTAGCAGTCTGTCTGTCATTGTCATCTACATCGGCATCTTCATATCAATCCGTGAAATATCCTGTACGTCCGTCCATAACTGGCTCAATACTTGGATGTGAGAGCACACGCATCTGTGTGTGTGTGTGTGTGTGTGTGTGTGTGTGTGTGTGTGTGTGTGTGTGTGCGTGCGTGTGTGCGCGTAAGCGCGCGCGAGCGTGTGTGTATGTGCATGCATGCGTGCGTGCGTTTGTGAGTGTGTGCGTGCGTGCATAAGCGCTCGCGCGCAAGCACGTGTGTGCGCGCGCGCGCGTGTGTATGTCTGCAAGCGCATGCGTGCACGGTCTCCTACGCGGTCCTTTGCTGCCACTGACCTGCTGGGGGTGAGGGTGGTGTCGGAGGTGGCGGAGGACGGGAGGTGGAGCGGCGTCCGGCCAGGGAAGGTCCGGTGCGCCATGCTGCCCAGCACGGCCCCCGCCATGTCCTGCGCCAGGCGGCTGAGCGGAGAGGTGGCTGGGTGGAGAAGACCCTCCGCCGCCCGCATGTCCATGAGGTAGTGTGCATGGGCGGCCACGCCCCGGGGCAGGGCCCCCGGAGAGGGACACCCCCCGCTGTCTCTCTCCCCCCCGCTCGGCCTTCTGGACACAGCAGCTGCGCCGGCCACCGAGGTGGCTGACGAGGAGGTAGCGCCGTTGTGGGGGGCTGGGGAGGGGAGGGGGAGGGTGCCCGTGGACGCCTCCCCCGTGCCGCTGCCGGGGCGGGAAGAGGAGGAGTTGAGGTCCCCTGAGGTCTTGTCAGTGCTACCCGTGCTGTCGCTGTCCAGGCTGCCATCCAGTGCACACAGCTTCTTCACTGACAAGTCATAGGGCTCGTTGACCTGCTGGGGCTGAGGCTGTGGGGCTGCCGCGGAGGACGTGGAGGTGGAGGAGGAGCAGCCACCTCCCCCACCAGAAGAAGCCAGGGAGGAGGCGAGAAGGAAAGACGAGGACGACAACAACGACGACGGCGACGACGACGATGAAGAAAATGAGGTCAAAGCAGAAGACGAGCTGGTGTCAACAAGAGGTAGAGAAGCGGGCCCACAACACCGAGGCAAAGAGGGGAGGTGAGGGGGGAGGGGCGAGTGCGGGTGGTGGGGGTGGGGGTGGGGGTGAGCTCCCTGAGCCGCCAGATAGGCGAACATGGAGGTGCTGAGGGGGCCCGTCACAGCCTGTCCTGAGGTACTAGTGTCCATGAGAGGTAGTTGGAACGCGGCATGAATATACTTGGGGGCCCCCGCAGCGGAGGAGGCCCCCTTCTTCACACCGTGCAACAATTTCCCTGAATTGAGAGCTGCACGCTCTAAATAGGATGCAGCAGCCATGGCCCCCGAGGAAGAAGACGAGGACCCCGGGGAAAGAAGAGGAGAGTCTTTAATCAACGAAGTGAGGTAAGTGCGCTCCTTGAGGTTCTTGGAGGAGAGAGTCGTGTCCACTCCCCGCGAAGTGCTGCTGCTGCCCCCAGCCCGACCCAGTGAGGAACGCACAGGCTGGAAACTGGAGGTGGCCCGGGGTAAGGGGGGAGCAGCCCCTGAGGTCAGAGTCCCACCACTAAGACAGCTTCTCTCCAGCGGCCAGGCGTCTTGACAGCCCCCGCCCTCCCGCTGTCCATCGCGGCTCTCCGGTCGTCGCCCCTGCCTTTGGGCCACGACGTCCTGGGCTGGGCGGCCGGGAGAGAGGACGCAGGAGGAGGGAGGGCTTGGCTGTCAGGATCCAGTGGCTCTTGCTGGACAAACAGCTGCCGCAGCAGTCGGAAGCGAGTGCCAGCAAAGTCTGGTGAAGAGTCCAGGGTCGGCCCCCTGCCGCTTCCCGAGGTTACGCCGCCGGAGACGGCGCCGGAGACGGCGCCGGCTGTGGCGGAACTCTCACTCTTGAAGCCTGACACCGATGCTGACGACGAGGAAGACGCCGATGACACTGGGACGCTGGTGTCTTCTTCCTCCTTAACCTCCACCTCCCTGGCACCACTACCCCCCTTCTCTGAAGTCTCTGCCTGGGGAGAGGTGATGCTGCAGGAGGGGGAGGAGGAGGCGCTGGAGGGGGCCACTCTGGAGGGCGCTTCTTCCATCCTCTGGAGCTCCAGCTCCTCGCGAGACAGGAACTGCTCAACTGTGGTGGGGCCATTCTTGGGCTTCTTGGGCGGAGGCATGGCGCGGACTGGGCGGCACTGGCGGTCAAGGCCCGCCACTCAGGCTCACGGCAGGCAGCGGCTCCGGCGCCCTGCATGGATGCTGATGCTGCTGATGCTGATGGTGACGGGTGCGCAGTGAACGATGGAGGAGGAGGGAAAGCGGGCAGCACAGAGGATAGCGATGACGATTCCTGTAGGCCATGGTGTCTTCATCTGCAACACAAACCATCAGTTACACCTTCATCTGCAACACAAACCATCAGTTACACCTTCATCTGCAACACAAACCATCAGTTACACCTTCATCTGCAACACAAACCATCAGTTACACCTTCATCTGCAACACAAACCCATCAGTTACACCTTCATCTGCAACACAAACCATCAGTTACACCTTCATCTGCAACACAAACCATCAGTTACACCTTCATCTGCAACACAAACCATCAGTTACACCTTCATCTCACCTCCGGTCCTCTCACAGTATTCTGCTTCTAAGGACGATAATCCCTCGGACTGCATTCACCTCTAACACTGACCACCAGACTGGTCCTACAGGACGATAACCCCTCGGACTGCATTCACCTCTAACACTGACCACCAGACTGGTCCTACAGGTGACACTGACCCACGAGGTCTCTGGCCAACACACAGCATCCCCTTCACAGGACAAAATAAGCAGTCCCAATATGCCCTCAGTGAAAGAATATTCCCACTCTACATGAGCCCCTCTTCATCCCCATGCTCTCCCTCCACCTCCCTCCATCCCTCACACACACACACACACACACACACACACACACACACACACACACACACACACACTTTTTTCTATGTATAAATATTAGCCATGTCCTTGTCAACATGATGAAGGCATCGTTTCATTTCTTTCTAAACTACTTATTTGTTGTGCATTCCGCCCTGTCCATGCGACAGGTAAACACCAGACAGGCAACGACCAGTCACCACCACGACGACAGCTGCCCCTGAACCACGCTGCCCAGCACATACATTAACATACATAACAAAGAGAGAGAGAGAGAGAGAGGGGGGGGGGGGGGGGGGGGGGGGGGGGAGGGGGGAGAGAGAGAGAGGGAGAGAGAGAGAGAGAGAGAGAGAGAGAGAGAGAGGGACAGAGAGGGAGAGAGAGGAAGGGAGAGAGAGGAGAGAGAAAGAAGGTAAGGTAATATTGCTTATAGCCCAGCCGACCGCAAAGGGCCATATCAGGGCTGTCACCACGTTAAAATCTACTCACAAGTCGTCAAAAAAACAACAAGAAACAAACAAACAAACCAAAAAACAAAATGTCACACATCTCTTTCAAATACATCTTCTGAAAGCGTACCAGAAACTTCGTTAAAATCTTTCTTCCGTAAAATCTTAGATCAGATGAAAAATGTTAATCTCTTTCAGAAACTCAAAGATCACGTCTGGTGGGACATCTCTGAACAGGGTTTTCATGGAGAGAGAGAGAGAGAGAGAGAGAGAGAGAGAGAGAGAGAGAGAGAGAGAGAGAGAGAGAGAGAGGAAAATAATCCTTACAAACGATATCATTATTTTCATTAAACACAACAGGTCAGAAAGACATCTTGTGTGATTATGCACTGCCCCTACCCCCCCCCCCCCCCTCTTCCTTACACACAAACCAGTACACTAAAAACAGACAATCCATTATCCGCTATGCTTCTCTTTTAGTTTAACTCCTGTGATCAAAAAAGCGACACAGATCATCCAATGACAATCCTCATCAATCTGCCCACACCACATCCCTCCAATGACAATCCTCATCAATCTGCCCACACCACATCCCTCCAATGACAATCCTCATCAATCTGCCCACACCACATCCCTCCACACCACATCGCTCCACACCACATCCCTCCGATGACAATCCTCATCAATCTGCCCACACCACATCCCTCCAGTGACAGTCCTCATCAATCTGCCTACACATCCCTCCACACCACATCCCTCCACATCACATCCCTCCACACCACATCCCTCCAATGACAATCCTCATCAATCTGCCCACACCACATCATCCTCCACACCACATCCCTCCAATGACAATCCTCATCAATCTGCCCACACCACATCCCTCCACACCACATCCCTCAACACCACATCCCTCCACATCACATCCCTCCACACCACATCCCTCCAGTGACAGTCCTCATCAATCTGTCCCCACCACATCCCTCCACACCACATCCCTCTAGTGACAGTCCTCAATCTGTCCCCACCACATCCCTCCCCACCACATCCCTCCACACCACATCCCTCCACACCACATCCCTCCAGTGACAGTCCTCATCAATCTGTCCACACCACGTCCCTCCACACCACATCCCTCCACACCACATGCCTCCACACCATATCCCTCCACACCACATCCCTCCACACCACATCCCTCCACACCATATCCCTAAACTGACAAATCGGGAAGAGGTAGGGGGAGTGGCGGGACATAGATAAAGAGGAAATAAGATGGACTGACTTTTAAAAAACAAAACAAAATACATATCTATTTTCATCCAAATAAAGTAATTGTGTACATACGTAACCCCCCCCTCCCCCCCCCCCCCCCCCCCCCCCCCCCCCCCCAAGTAATTTTGCGTATGTCTGGTCACACAAACACAGCACATTTACAATTGTAGCATACTTGTGTAAGCAACAAAAAGGCACATCTGACTGCTGGAAAAAAAACGCACTTTTATTTTACCCATAACTTCCACCATATCCCACCAAACACCACACACACACACGCACACGCACACACACACACACACACACACATTAAGGTTTCATGAGCAACTTTACTTTAATGCCTTCACATACACAGCCACGACCCCCCCCCCCCCCCCCCCACCCGCTGTATGTTCTATCATGCTGTATGTTATGTTCTATCATGCTGTATGTTATGTTCTATCATGCTGTATGTTATGTTCTATCATGCTGTATGTTATGTTCTATCGTGCTGTATGTTATGTTCTATCGTGCTGTATGTTATGTTCTATCATGCTGTATGTTATGTTCTATCGTGCTGTATGTTATGTTCTATCATGCTGTATGTTATGTTCTATCGTGCTGTATGTTATGTTCTATCATGCTGTATGTTACGTTCTAACGTGCTGTATGTTATGTTCTATCATGCTGTATGTTATGTTCTATCATGCTGTATGTTACGTTCTAACGTGCTGTATGTTACGTTCTATCGTGCTGTATGTTATGTTCTATCATGCTGTATGTTCTATCGTGCTGTATGTTACGTTCTATCATGCTGTATGTTACGTTCTATCGTGCTGTATGTTATGTTCTATCGTGCTGTATGTTACGTTCTATCATGCTGTATGTTATGTTCTATCATGCTGTATGTTATGTTCTATCGTGCTGTATGTTACGTTCTATCATGTTGTATGTTACGTTCTATCATGCTGTATGTTACGTTCTATCGTGCTGTATGTTAGGTTCTATCGTGCTGTATGTTATGTTCTATCGTGCTGTATGTTATGTTCTATCATGCTGTATGTTATGTTCTACCATTCTGTATGTTATGTTCTATCATGCTATATGTTACGTTCTATCGTGCTGTATGTTATGTTCTATCATGCTGTATGTTATGTTCTATCATGCTGTATGTTATGTTCTATCGTGCTGTATGTTATGTTCTATCGTGCTGTATGTTATGTTCTATCGTGCTGTATGTTATGTTCTATCGTGCTGTATGTTATGTTCTATCGTGCTATATGTTATGTTCTATCATGCTGTATGTTCTATCATGCTGTTTGACCCAAGTCGGCCGGTGACGCAGCCCAACGCGCACATCCACAACACAGACAGAGAAACACTCTCAGCTTCTGCCTCAGTTTCTCCGAGTTTAAAGTCCGCCCCATCTTCCACACAAACCAAAGATGTGGTCTGTTAAGGGGCCAGGGGTCGAGAAGGAAATCCTTTTTTTTTTCCCCATTAATAATTTATTTATCTATTTTTAAATAGAGTCCAGCTAGCGCCCCCCCCCCCCCCCCCCCCCTGCAATCTGACACAGCCGCGTGCACTGAGTGGCAGGTGAAGCGCTGGGAAAGTTCCGTCTGTTTACCCACAACTGTCAGCGCTGGAGACAGCTAGTACAGACAGCCCTCGTCACTGCAATGCCCTCACAGCCTGAATAAGTGACAGCGGCGGACCGGGCACACGGAACAGTACAAACAATCAACCCGCGCAACAACCGACCATGCATGACACAAACAAACAAATCAATCATGTCACGGTTCCCACGAGGTTCAAAACTCAACCCTTCCCTAACCGGCAGGTAAATTCCGATAAAACGGCCGCGTTAAAAATGGCTCAAGGGAAACTACCGCGATGAATTATACATTTGACGAATATCAACAGTTGTGTCCCTTGCTACCGTCACTTGGCTGTGTGGGTGAGGTGTCAGTGGGTCACGGGGGGGACGGGAGGATGAGGGCGAGGAAAGGGGAGAAACGGACAGGAAGTTAGAGAGTGTGAGAGAGAGCAGGGCAAGAACAGACAGGGGTGGGAGGGAAAATAAAATATGCAGAGGAAAGGGAAGGGGAGGGGGGAGGAGGGGCGAGGAGGAGGGTCGTAAATCTTGCCGAACTTGTGAAATTGCAGTCAGGCGAACCGACCGAATTTCACATCGAGTGTTTTCCTCGTGGGTATTGTTTAAAAAAAAAAGAGAAAAAAAAGCGTGATGTGAGTGTGAGTGAGCGAATGTGCGTAAGCGTGCGCGCATGCTCGTGTGTGTGTGTGTGTGTGTGTGTGTGTGTGTGTGTGTGTGTGTGTGTGTGAGTGTGTGCGCGCGCCTTTGTGTGTGTGTGTGTGCGTGTGTGTGTGTGTGTGTGTGTGTGTGTGTGTGTGTGTGCATGCGCGCGCGCGCGCGTGTGTGTGTGTGTGTGTGTGTGTGTGTGTGTGTGTGTGTGTGTGTGTGTGTGTGTGTGACCGAATTATTCACCCTCCGCGGCTCACTTTCATACATTCATCTTCCGCGCTCGCGGACCATCGTCTCGACGACTTGGCACAGGTTGTGTTCAGGAACGAACATGGGTTCCTGTGGATTGACAAATCACAATCAGTTCACCTCCCGGGCACAGAGACTCCGTGATGCTTTGAACAGATCTGGTGGGGTGGGGGGTTGTGGTGTGGGAGGCATAACGTGGGGGTGCCGCAACAATGGTTAGAACACAACTGACACAGAGCGCGAAAGATGGGGTTTCAGGCAGAGCTGGTCGGGTTCTTTGGAGTCCCATGAAGCCGACACAGCACAGCACCAACCAGCGCCCGTTGGTTGTGGTCAAGTCCTCCACCCGTGTCTCCTCTCCACCACTGAGCCTCTGGGGTAGTGCGTGTCCGAGTCAGGGCCCTGTCGGACCACCGAGGCAACAGTTTCCTTTCGTCTGGTTCACATGTCCACCACAGTGGGCCTGACTGACCACGACACCACCAGACGTGAAAGACTTCCGTGCTGGGTGGACGAGGTGGTGGTCAGCCCCTAGCGTGCCTTTCACTGTGTGGTGGCTTTGGATTCTAGTGGATTTCAGGCACACACTCGTGTGCCTTGCAACGTACGTGTGTGTGTGTGTGTGTGTGTGTGTTGTGTGTGTGTGTGTGTGTGTGTGCGTGTGTGTGTGTGGGCGTGTGTGCGTGCGTGCGTGCGTGCGTGCGTGCGCGCGCGCGCGCGGGTGCGTGTGTGTGTGTGCGTGCGTGCGTGCGTGCGCGTGCGTGCGTATGTGTAAATGTATAGGTATCCATCATATATGTGCGTGTATGTTGCCTCCTATGCTATCAATGAAGACTTAACTGTAGGAGTGTGCTCGACATGCGCAAATCTAATGTGTTATTATGATAAATCATTTGCAACAGTAGAAATCTTGCGTTTTGATTCAAAATACGTTTGAAACAAATGATTCTATACAAGTAGCACGGAATGACCTCAATGTTTACATAATGTTTGCAACGTCAGTCACCAAACACTTTGTTACAGTTCGAATATTTCAATGGGTTTTCTAGACGATTAATTTAACACGTTCGAATGCAAGATATCTCTATGTAAAACGGTACTGTCTTGAATGACGACGATTTAAAGTCCCTCACCTTGCTGGTCACAGAACTGAGGTTAAAAATATCTTCGACTCTTTCTCTCTCTCTCCCACATCTCTGAACACACAGAGAGAGAGAGAGAGAGAGAGAGAGAGAGAGAGAGAGAGAGAGAGAGAGAGAGAGAGAGCGGCGAGAGAGAGAGAGAGAGAGAGGAGAGAGAGAGAGAGAGAGAGAGAGAGAGAGAGAGAGAGAGAGAGAGAGAGAGAGAGAAGAGAGAGTTCAAGCTCCTCCGCCTTCCCCAGTTCAGTCTCCATGTAATGTTGACTGTAATGTTGACTGTAATGTTGACTGTATGTCAGAATTAACAAACAGTGCTGTTTCCCAAACGCCGAGATCACCATGCGACTTGAGCCTCATCACATCACATTTCCGCTGACAGACCCCAACTGTCTACGCTTGACGGGGCCACCACCACCACCACCACCACCACCACGACCATCACCACCACAACAACAACAACAACAACAACGCATGGAAGTGGTCGGCAAACACTGCCCACTTCTACTGGACCTCAGCTCGGATCATCGGATAGGGTGACCTTAATGCTACACTAAACACCGACCTCACCCGACACCTCTGAGACGGACAGCCAAGACACCCCC